>CM056997.1:18813238-19528238 GCA_029891345.1 Dryococelus australis | reverse complement strand
ATGCCTTATTACAGTATAACATCCTCACCAAATTTTGTAATAATGGGTTAATTGTTTCAAAAAAATACGAGAGAATCTTTTTTTTGGTAGGGTTATTTATCAAAATGGCAGAGAAATGAGGCTCTGCATAGACAAATTTGATGGCTGTAATAGGTACTGCCAGCATAAAAAGTTAAGTTGGAAATTGTTTTGTTAATACAATATACTGAGCTAAAATATTTATATAGTCACCATTTTGAAAATAAGTGGCAGACCTACATAAAACATACCAGTTTACACTACCTGCTGCAGTACTATTTGTTAGCCAAATTTTGAAGGAATCGGCCAATTGTTTCCCGAGATATTACAAAAAATTTAATTTACTCGTATGGCGCTATCTTACAAAATGGCGGACAAGATACTATACGTACATACAGTTGTTAGTTGCAATATCTGCTGCCAGTATACAAAGTTTAGTTGAAATTGATTACATGGTTTCGACGATATAGCATTCTAAGCTAAAATTGCTATATGACCGCCATTTTGAAAATAAGTTTCTGATATGCTTAAAACATATCACTCAACATTATCTTCATCAGCACTACTTGTTCGCCAAATTTCTTAGGAATCGGGAATATTATTTACCGAGTTATGACATAAAAACTGTATTTATTCGCATGGCGCTATCTTCAAAAATGGCCTCCAAAAGTGGTTATTTGTTTTTGTATATATGATGCCTGTAATATATAGTTTCAGTGTACAAAATTTGGTTGAAATTGGTTTAATGGTATTGCAAATATACTAAATAAGTATGGGTAGTGAGATTTCGCGAGAAGATTTCGAGACAAGTCATAATTCAAAACACTGTAGGGTCGTTTACCTATATTGATTGGCTGAATTATTTTTTGACACCTGTTACCTGTCTGCACACGAATCGTGTAGGAACCGTGCAGGTGTTGCCAAATTCTGCGTGGCCCGCGAAAACGCCTTCTCAAGCAGACGGCAACAAATGGCAATAAACAAACTAGTATTTCGTGCTTATAGTATTGAAATCTATCGTGTACTGACATTTTTTTCACGAAAAATAACTCTCTCTGTAAATAAGATTCAAACATTAGTATGACCGCCATTTTGAAAATGATTAACTAATCAATTTCAATCACTTACGTATACATGGCTTACCATAGTATTACTTGCATGATAAATTGGGTGAGAATTGGTTTAACAGTTTTAGAGACCTGCAAAATTCGCGTTATTATTCGGCACCGTGATAGACTTAACTGCCCTATTCCTACAAGAGTACAAATCGTATTTTCATTGGCTGCTGCCAACTGTGCGGCGTCATTAACCTGCATGTTCCCTCCACACAAGATTGGTTGTTCAACCTTTGATCGGTAACTACTGGCTGAAAGTGTCGATGGGGTGTCCCCACACCAGTTTTCGGTCAATGGCAGAAGACAAGCAAGCATGAAACGTATTGGAGTTTAGTCTGCAGCTACAAAATAACGCGATGTTCGTAGGCCCCTACCTATAACTCTTGTGACAAGGGCGTAAATATTTAGGTAAATAATTATCTCCGTTTCCACAAATCTGGAAAAAAAAAAAAAAAAAAAACTTTTGAACATAAAATTTTATTCCTGAAATCCTGGTCGTGTACTGCAGTATTAAAAAAAAAAGTAAATTTTAATATTAGCTAGTTTTCTGCAAGTTATTTTCTGCGTATAAATAGTACAGTTGTAAATTGCTGTGAGTTATTACCAAACTAAAGAATCTCAGAATCTATTTTGTAGCGGTATACAAGAAAAATCAGTAGCTATATGA
Organism: Dryococelus australis; assembly: GCA_029891345.1. NCBI lineage: Eukaryota > Metazoa > Arthropoda > Insecta > Phasmatodea > Phasmatidae > Dryococelus > Dryococelus australis. The sequence goes on along the minus strand of CM056997.1, from coordinate 19,526,438 downwards.
ATTCCGAAAGTGGGAAATAACTTATAATTTTACAATTCATCCAGTACCTTCGAAAGTGCAAAACCGCATCCTTTATCGTAAAAATAACAATGGCTTTCCATGAAATCGAGTGTAGGCTATTCACGGTAAAGTGAGGAATTTTGAAAGCCCTCCCATTTGGTGTAATAGTCAATAAAGATATTTTATTTTAAACTTAGGCATTAACTTCCAATTACGGTGGTATACTCACGCTATGGTTATCACTTTCATAGCAATGTTTACTTGAAAAGGTGGTCAACAGATAAAAAAAATGCCTGACGGGAAAAAGTAACTAGGGCCTCAAAAGTGCGCACTTTACTGTGAACAGCCTATAACAGTGATGGGCTTTTAAGCCTACTTCCGAGAGTGTGATGATTTTATTAAGCAGTAAGTTGCATATATGTTCTCAGTTTCTCACTGTGATAAACTTCACAAGAATAATCAAGTTAATGCTTCAAATGTTTTAAACAGAATTCCAATAAATATTTCATGTGCGTAGAACATGAAAGGGGGGTTTAAAATTCCAGCTTAAATGTCCTAACTTTCATAGTTGGGATAACAGAAAGCAGTTGCGAGATATTAACTTGAACTTTTCCAGTTATCTGGAATTTGAGCTGCTTGCCTTAAACACAATGCTTAGTTTTTGCCTAATATTTGTGCATATTTAGGTTTTCTGACAAAAGTCGTAGATAATGAACGTTCAGTTCTGGACATCAAACGAAAGAACTCCATTGTTGGACTTTAGTTGTGTGATATGTAGGGCCCGTAATATTTCGCGGAAAAAAAAAGCTCACAGTAGACTTCAAAACTATATCTACACCTCGGCTGTTGTCATACATCCATTGGCTGCTCGTGTAGTTTCCGAATTCGACGAAGCCACTTAGGATTCTATAAATCGGACACTGAACCTTTGCGATTCGTGTGCTAACCGTTAACACGAACCGGAACATGTTTCAGCCAATCAAAAAAGGCGGACGACAACACAATGCTTTGAACTGTATCCTGTCTCGAAATCTTTTCGCTAAATATCACTGCCCCTAGTCAAATGTAAGAAACTTGGCTGTAAAACATTATAGTATTATTTAGTATTTTAATATTGATATAAATGCACAACTAAAACAATTAGAATATGTAACTTGTCGATTGAGTATGAATTTGTAAATAAATCCTCGAAAATTATTCCGGAAATATCTATTACATATAGCTATAATTTCTTTTTTTTTTTTATCAGCAGCTAGTTATTTTTCATTCTAATTTTTTTATGTTTATATTCATTTAGAAATATAATTTTGGAAAAGTCTTGCTCACTTTATTGCCTTATTTGATAGAGCGATGGACTTGTAAACAGTCTTGACAACTCCATTCGGGCCACATCCCGCAGAAGTTCACTTGAACGGGGACAGGCGCCGGAACTCCCTCGGGAGAGTTTGCGACACGTGCCGCGAGAAAGCGAAAAGAACAAGAAGAGAGCAAGTGTGGTGCGAGGAAGTGGCGATAAGGATACGAGGGAGGCGCCCTTGTGCAGCGAAATAATTTCTAATCTCTCCCCAGCTGCAGCCACCCCTTCGTCCATGTATCAGCCATCCCAGATATTGGCACTGTTCGCAGGATGTTGCCTTCTGGTTCAATTTTGTCCGCGGCGGAGTAGTGGTACCAATTCTTCTTATTTTTTTTTTTAACATTACACCGTCAACTTTGTGTCTCCAGAAACGTGTTCAATGTTGGAGACCTAACGGAAAAAATTGCGTGCGTTTTACCCGGACCTGTGGGGATTGTGCATTGCGTTTCCAGATTCTAATAAACAAGTTATAGCGTACTTATTTGTTATATGGGCTAATAAATTATTACAATACAGTGTTAACTAACACACTCGGATTAAAATCCGTAATTACTACCGCGCATATCATACTGATTCACCTCTCAAGATCTCGATGTTAAGAGCCGCCTAAATCTCTGCACTCACTCTCTTAGCACATTGACCACGCACTTGTTAGACATTATATGAGTGATGTTATAGAGACCAGTAAAATTCGCGAGTTCAAATACCTGTAGGCTAGAACTGCACAGTCTTGTGTACAATAACAGGTAAAATTAATCTTTGGTTTGTTGCTGTCACAGTGGAAGGCGATGGTTGAGCCTGCGTTTTGCCGCGTATTTCTTATTGGTCCAGAGTCCTTTAGGAGGTGATAAATAACGCGTGGACCAGTCAAAATAGAAACCTGAATAACAGTTTTTGGATTCTAGAATGACCCAAAACGAATCCGTGAATTCTTCAGGTCTCTAGTTATATAGTAATTGTTGTTCAAAATAGTGTAAATATGAAGCGCATTTTCTTACGTTTACTCTTCTAGCTGGGACCTCAAAACTCTTGTATGCCTCAACACCGTATCTTTAACGTCCACCAAATATTTGCAGAACTACCCCATCGCAAACCGTCCCTGGCCTACTGCCACGTTTGTGTCTGTAATGTTGTATTTCTGCCCCGATTCTGCACATCTTCTTGCCCCCCGCGACTATCTCTTATGGGTATACTCATCCCCGTATAAGATATTGAATTATACATTTCCATAAAATAACTAATAATTTGGCTCGGTATATCTAAGCGGAATTGCGCCATGCTGATTTGAGAACTCCTGCAGTCGAGAATGGAAGTAAATGGAAAAGAGAATGCCAACGATAAATACAAACTCATTACATTTTGAATAGAAAATCACGCTAATGAAATACAATTAAATTTTAAAAACCATTTAATTCAGTTGGGAAATTTACATGCAGAGTTAACTACCCTCTCCCGCCCCCGGGGGGCAGTGCTAATTAACTGCTTCAGAGTAAACACGTGATTGTTGAACGTTAAAAAAAAAATTTCTTTTTTTTTTTTCAAACGAATGGTACAAACATGTTTTGGGCACGGAATGAGATGGCAGGTTTAAGAGTTTTAATTGAATATTCATAACGTAATTGTCAAAAATAATGAGACTGCAGTATTCAATGTACCAAGACGTAGTGCCTAATATAAAACATGCCAGGGTTCCCGTCGTCTTACTTATTCCTCCAGTTTGTCTGCCCTACTAAAAGCACTACGCATGATAAACTGGAACGACATTGATAGACATGTCAAATTCGTGTATTATTGTTACATGCTAATAACTTAACACGAGCAAGTTTATTTTAAATTTACAACTGAGAGAGATGATTTAAGAGTTTTGGTTCACGACATATAAATGCCACGAAATGCTGGGAGAAAGAGCAAAACTGCTCCAACGTGGCCAGTCTGGGCCAGAGTTGGATACCCGTGTTACAGTCCAAGGATCGAAACATTTTCATTCGAGTAGCCACTGGATCACTTACCCAAGTCTGACCCCGTTCTAATACTATCCAATGTCGAATGAAAATGTCTGCTATCGAATGAATTTGTCCGGCATCGAATGAACATGTCCAGTATCAAATGGCTACGTCCGGTATAGAATGAATATGTTCGGTATAGAAAGCCTGTATCTCGTCTTAAATGAATCGTTTTTCTTCGTAAAAGCAGTAGACCAGTAGCAGTTGTTCCTGCAATCTCAAGTACAGGTAGAAGCGAGTTACTGAAAGTCTGGTGTTCAGATGTAAATAGTACCGTGAAGTTTTAGCTTTAAATAGTATTACAAACTGAATTTCGCAAGTCTTTTGTAAGCGCCATTATCTTTATACATGGTAACTCCTTCTTGAACAGACTGGCGTAGGGAATTACTTGATTAAGTATCTAGGCATCTCAAACTTTAGACAGTGAAATGTAATTGTTGTATACTGAAAAATAATTAGGAAACTATACCATCAGGCAATTCTTAATTACATCAAGAACAGTTTGTCAAGGAGCTTTATTTTAGACGTTTCATTAAGCCATACTAAATGAAAATCTACTTCTGAAATAGCTTTACCACTTTACCGGGGGAAAACAATTATTTAGCATGATTGCCATTTTTTTATTTTTCTACCATGACTTTGAAAGACTCTTGGAATGCAACGGACATATTTAATGGTGTAGTTTTTTTTTCGCATAGGTACACCGAGAAGACGTTCAGTTGTCTCACGTTTCGCAAGGCGAAGAGATATTTGCTGTGGTTTCCCGTTGCCTGCCGCCTTCTCGCCTTCCAGGCCAACTGAGGAAGAAAATTTCAGGCTACATGAATCCGCACCCCGACCGGGAATCGAATGCAGGACCTTTACTTTTCACCAGTTGGGTATATTGACCACTCGATTAAATCCTAGGACGCCTGACTCGTCTGCTTCGAATGCCTTGAAGCCAATACCTGTAAACCAGTTAGAAAAATTAAATATCAAATACATCAGCACAATCAGTTTAAAAATTTCCGTAGACGTGACTGTAAATAATATTTGCTGTGCTAGTAGGATTACAAGTACGCATCCAGGTATTGTCCGATTACACTCAGAAAAAGGTTTCGTTGAGTCACATAAAGTCTGTTTAGCGCAAACAAATTAATTATTTGTACAGGGACAGTAAAATATTTTGTTATTCAAACCAAATTATTATCTTGTTCTTATTTGGTTGCCAGCAACTAAGATTTGTTCAGTGCAAATAAATATTTGTATCGCTTTAAGTATATTTAACTCTTGCGGTTAATATTTAAAAAAAAAATTGAAAGTCCGATTGAGATTAGATTCTATATCGTTTTCGCTCGGACACTAAGCCCTAGTAACCTCAACTAAAATGATCACTTCTGAAATATGGATGATTTTAAATAAATAAAATCCAAATACTGGACAACATGAGCAAATAAATGTTTCCAGTTTTACAACTTCACTTTTAAATTTCCCGTCGAACGTTTTTTTACTAAGATGTTTATATCATTCTTAAGCAACAAGAAATGTACTAACAAACACTGTTGCTGCCCTAGATGTCGCAAAAATACAAACAAACTATCGAGCTGTATTTTCGAACAAAGGCAATCGAATAAGTGGTCAAACAAATATATTGTTGACGGTATCATTTATTTAGGCCCAAAACGGAGGTTTGGTTCATTCGTCCGTTTAATGTGTAGCATGAATAAAATTAATTTTGTTGCTTTCCCAGTTTTGTTTACAACAAAATATTTAGTTGAGGCAACTAATACAAATATTTTTTTTTCACTGAAACAAACATTACTCTGTCTGCCTCGCTCCGCTCAGCCAATGGGCGGGACGTTCTGAAATCCGTCGTCGTTGAACAGGCGAGACTATTATTTTTTTTGCAGTGTGAAGTGGACCACTCGAGTGGCGGTGAACGTGTGTTAATATAGGATACTGCGTCTGCGTGGAAAAGGGGGGTGGGGGGGGGGGGAGGTGCTGACGAGGGCTCGCACAAACCTACACCGATGAAGGGGACACTACAACGCTGCTAGTGCCTGACGTTCGCTGGTGTTATAACGTTTCGAAGTCTGAGCGAGATGGCCAAGCACATTAATGCTGATTCTGTGGAAACGTTCACTTGAATACACCTCGGCAGTGATAGCTTTCGATTTACCATTTAATCATGAGATAAATTGATACGAACACAGTATTTTATACCCTGCACAAAATAGGTCACGTATGTCTATAAAACATTTATCTCGATCAGTTATTTTTACAACAATGTGATAAAAGAATAGGCGCATATTACATGATGAGACAATGGCATTCTCAAAATGGCTCTATTTTCAACCAAGAAACATCTGGGAACAATAATTAATTTCTATTAAAAATTTACAAACCGTTATTTGCGCATGTAAACTTGACTGTCATCTCTGATAAAACATATTTGATAAAAAATAATGGTTTTATATATGAAATTAGCAATAGTAGCTGTGTAAATTCTTAAATATTTCAAACCCAGATGGTTTTTAAGTACCTTCTCATACAAATTAGCGAGAAGTATTAACATTTGGTTGTTAGATAATTTTGAAAACCACCTAACATGTATCAGTTTTATTTATCATAAAATAAATATGATATGGAATATTTTTCCAAGTTGTTCAGAAATAAATGGAAATTATATATCTCACGCAACTACTACTGAGAAATTAATGGAGTAAATACAGTAAATATATACCGGATAATTTAATTAGTCATTGCTATACTTATATACCGAATTGTGTGTTATGGAGACTGTATACATTATCAACACACAAAAAAGGTTTTATTAATTTTCGATATTTTTCTGTTACTTATTAAGGCGCCACATGTTGTTAACAGAAGTACTTTTGTAAATGCATTTCTAAGAGCAGTTAAACCTGTCTGTGATTTGTTCTTCAGCGTTACACTCAGGCCTCAAGAGTATTTTTATGGCTCCGCTTAAGAAATATGACATTTTGTTCAATTTCGAAATTTAAAAATTCAGGAACAATATGAGCATGATTACACATTTTTATGGTAGTCAGACTATGAACCAGCTAGTGGTAGTGAATAGTTCGATGCACGAGTCTGCTTTTATTATGCTTCCCAAGCAGAAATACGTACTTCTTCAACCATCACATTAATAAGTAGTGAGCAAAATTATAAAAACTATTCAAGTCCATCAGTGAGCAGTATGCAAAACAATCACACATCGACCCGCTCATCACTTAGCCGTATAAAAAATTGTGCTGCATATTCTGAATGTGTACAGTTTTTACTTTTTATTCTTCAAAGAGAATTATTTCTACGGCGACTTTTAATTACAACGATTTTGTTGACTAAATATCATTAATAAACTGATTTAAATTAATCACCTATTAATAGAACGATATAGCTGACTTTTGAGTCAAGGGGCTGGGCCGATATCAAGCTATGTCATTCCGGTCCCCCGGGGGCCATTTTGTCCGCCATTTTGAATGTTGGTGACCTTGGCCCCATGCCCATGACCTTGAAATCTAAAAAATTCTAAAATACCTAAAAATTTCTTAAAAATCCGAAAATATGTATAAAAAAATTGTAAAAAAAAAATACAAATTTTGTAATTTAAAATTTATTAAAAATTATTTGAAACAAACATACATTTATGGAGGTTTCTCCAGCACCACGTCCAGCAAGACGACTGACTCCCCAAAAAAACATTTATTTACAAAATAAACAATGCATAACATATAACCACGGATTGAAAAACATTTCTACATGACCAAGTATACGCATGTCGCCAGTTGTACCAACTAATTTCCGATACAACCAAATCTGATCACCAAGTTCCATCTTCAGCTTTTTACGTGAATACATAGACGCATTACCAAAAACGCTAATTACAGCAGTATAGTCTGCTTTGCCATCCTAAACTGGAAAAGTCTTCCACCAGATTATCTTGTTTGGACCAATCTCACTAATATCAATTGGTGCAGGCTCCTTCTCGACATTAGACATTCTGAAGAAACACATTTCCAGCTTTAGCAGTTGTTCCTTGAAGACCATAATGGTAAAAAAAAAAAAAAAAAAAAAAAAACAACAAAATATAACTCTTCTATATCAAGGATCTTAACTGTCCAAGACCTATCGTCTTTATTGGCATCCTTAGTAAAAACACAACATTACGATAATCCTTCCTCGGATAATAACCAGAAGAACGAATTCGCCTCCGATTGATGTCGGGATGAAATCTGCAAAAACACATCATCAATACTGTTAAAAATCCAAAAAATTAATATAATATGCAAAAAGGAGTTAAACTATTATTGCAACACACATACATACCTCAAAACAGGGTAAGAACACAAAAAAAACAGAAAACAGAAAAGTCTAGGATCAGCCCGCATCTACTACTTTAACCTACTCGCTCGGCATTTAACATGCGAATGGGAAACTCCGCGGCAGCGCTCCGTATCTCAATTCGCTACCGCTATGTGCTAGGACCATTGGTTAATTAGTCGGCAGGCCTCCACTAACTTCACCCATAATCAATCCATCTTGTGGCATCTTGTTTTTTCTTCATTGGTTATTTGTTTTCATTTTCAAAACCTAGGTGGCACTAGTGTATTACAACGCCTAGATCGTACTAGTGTATTAACAAAATATTTGGCCAAAAGACGAGGTGGTGATTTAGCCACCAGTTGTCAGCTATATTTGTTTATGTATAAGTGTTGCTGTCGACCATTTACTTATATTCGCTCTACCTCTTCCATGCCATGCCACATATACTGTCCATTTATTTTTAGTATCGCCCACTAGAGCGCACGGATTACTCATGCTTCAACCACCAGAGATAATTGACTATCGACAAGAGTTCTATCAAGCTATACCGACTGGTGACGATGTCGTGTAAATTGTCATATTTAGTATTTTTTTATTTATTTTAAGTGTAATGTATTTTTAGAATATATTTTTTATAAAGTGGGTATTTTTTTAAATAAATAAAACAAAATGTATTTTTACACAAAATTTAGTCAGCAAAGTACAACATAAATACATATAAAAAGGTATATTAATTGCAGTCTTTGGTATTCACTGCTCGATGTCCGCTTCGTCGACCCAGGAATTGTAGAGGGCTGGAAAATGCCACCACTTGACACACGACTGTCCAAGTACTACCATGGACTGGAGTGGGAGGAAGTCAAGATTCCTTACCATCAGATGCGAAACATGCTGAGAAATTTACTGATGCAGTACCAGAAGGCCCCGATTTACATAGCAGGTCCTGAGCAGTAAAAGTGGCTTAGCAGAAATCAATTACTTATTACAAACGCAGTAAATCGATCCGAAAAGGAAAAAAACATTATCACAAACAAAATATTTTCCCGATAAAACACTTTTATATTAAATCACTGTTATCACAAGAGATTGTCCGTAGCTGTGATAACCTCCCTATCGTAAGCTCGTCGGCTGCCAAGTGTCTAGAAGTACGGTGTTTGTGAAGGAGCTGACGAGTAGCACGTCTGTCTCCCAGAAGCAATAAGGAATGCCTGAAGATGGTGGAGAGTGGGATAGCTGAGGTCACTTAGCTCCATAACTACCTGCCCCCCCTTTTCTCCTCCCCACCAGACCATGTCTGCAGGACCCTGAGGTCAAGAAACCAGCTTGCACCACCTTTCCCTTCCCCACCCTTCATCGGCATGCACATGATTCAAAAATGATTTCATAATTTCTCAAGATGGCATCAACTGCCTACTTGCATGCAGATCGGGAGGACCTTGCCTGCCATGTCCTCCCACCCCCACCCCTCAGAGCTGGTACGACTCCATAATGCCAACCACCTCCATGCCCTTTACCACCTCTCACCAGAGTGCGAGGTTCTTTGTGGTCAGTCACCCATCTGTCCTCGATTGTCAATTTTTCCATTTATTCAAGATGGCAACAACTTCCTAGTTGTGTGTACATCGGGAGCAGGCTCCAATTAGCCACCCCTCCCTCTCCTTGCAATCATAACTGGCCCTTGTCCAGAGGAATGTGCCCCCTATCACCCCGACTCAAAACGCTGACTTTCTGAAGACCTCCACTATCGATTGAGCCTGGTGCTCGCAAAAAATAATTGTATGCATCCCAGTGTCAGCCCTGGAATGCTTTTTCGTATTTTTCGTGAGTTGGCATCCCGGCAGTACCTGTTTCAAGACAACATGCCCCCCCCCCTAATTATAGTGTTCAGAACATGTTTTTCTAGTGTTGGTTCTCCTGCTTCATGTAACCAATCCTCTGAAAGTGTACCTTGAAAGATTTGGCCTGACTTTCTGTGGTTTCAAACTTACACAACAGATTGACTAATTGAGAAGTGGAAAAAAATTATAAGTCCCTGAAATCAAGTTCCCAATGTAAGTCTCAGATTTAAAATTTAAACTAAAACAACAAATGTGTATTTGAATCAAGCAAACTATGATTTGTAAGATCACACAGAAATACAAGACTTATTTTATTCACATTCACTCTTTAAAACAGAACTAATTTCTACAAGTATTCACTCATTAAGAAATGTTTTCCACAAATATTCACTTGTTAAGAAATGCGTTTACTATCAATTCGACGTATATGAGAGAAAAAATATTGGGAGAGATTTAGGCGGCTCTTAAAATCGATGTCTTGAGTGCCGATGAGTGTGAAGCAAGGCGACAAGCATTGGGTCGTGCACGTGAGACTAGGGAAATGAGAGAGAGAGAGAGAGAATCTCCGATAAAACCCGCCGACCAACATCTAACACAACATCCACACATCGCGAAAAAATTTGTTTTTAGGAGATAGAGGCGAGCGTGCTAACCAATGTACCCCCTCTTTATGTATATTCAAAAATATTCCAAAGGCAAAAATATATTCCATGTAACAAAAAATTATATATTTGAATTTATTTAATATTTTAACAGCTTCCGAAGTAAGTTTCACGAAACAGTACGAATATAGGAGGGAAACGTGTTCTTCGGAGTTGAAAAATAGCAATTTCACCATTATTCTTGCTTTTTTTACTAAAAGGTTTAAATTGTTATAAATTTATGGGGAAATATATTGGTATTATTACATAACTTGAGTTGAATTATATTTTATTTAAAAACTAGTGAAAATGTATTATGTTGTTCTCCATAAATCATCATCTTGTAGTGTGAACAGGAACTCTTGTAATTTGTGTGCTTGTTTGTAAAATTAAATATTTTTAAAAATGTTTGCTGTACTGTGTTTGGTGTAGATGTAGATTCAAGGAAAGGAGGGACAGAGGTAGGAAAGGGAGGGACAGAGGTCATCACTACCTGCCTATGTGAAGGTATTTGTACTTCTTTCAATATATTTCCATGGGTTTTCACAAAAGTTGGTCAGCAGAGTGCTGTGTCCTACTCCAACTTTCAACATGAACAGCCGGAGTATACGAAGGTTCTCTCAAGATATTAACATGTTCATTCCTTTGCAAAACTTCATTCATTCAATCATTCAGCTATGTTCAATCATTCAGCTATGTTCAATTTTCTCCATAATTTTTTTTTCAATTTTCTCTGAGTCCTTCAAAGTGAGGTAGTTTTTAATCAAGTTTTAATTTAAATGATTGTATTTTTTTTAAGTTACAAAAATTTCATTTTCTTCTTTGTGAAAGCAAGCGAACAATTATCCTGAATTTTTTTTTATTCATGTCATCAGTTTACCATTACTGATCGACACCTACTCATTTCTCTTCACTACTATTAAGCCATTACTCATTTTACATAAGACATTATTGAAACAAGTTTGTGGACTGTGGAATTAAAAAATAAATAACAAGTAACACTATTTGTTTTTAACTTGAAACACAATGTTTTATTCATAAATTCATAATCATTTTCAAGACAGAATAAATTATACATATTGACATTAAACGTACTACATAACGACTTTAAATTAAATGCAAACCATTTTCATCATTGCCTTCTGAAAAACGTAACAACTTAAAATCATTTCATATTACATCACAACCTTAAATGAAATAAAAACATTGTTTAGTACTAACTTCTGAAAAAGTTACAACCAAAATCATTAATGTATATTATATTACAAATTATGAAATAAACACAATATTTTTTTATTGTTCATCATGTTAACCTTTACATGTACAAGCCAAACAGGTTTTTGAAACCAAATACTCCCACTTACATCATTAAAACTGTAAACAAAAAAAAATGGCATCGTGTCCTGCTACTATTCAAAAATATTCAGATACACTATCATTTACATGTACAAGCCAAACAGACTGTTTTTTAAAGAAAAACTCCATATTACATCATTAAAACTGTAAAAATAATCGCGCCATATTCCGGCACAACTTCAAATATATTCAAATACTCTTATCACTTAGAAGCCAGACAGGTTTTTTTTTTAAACCAAAAACTCTGCTATTCGCCAGAAATCGTTAAAACTGGATGTATTTTCTTTAAAATCGTTAGACCTGAATGAAATTTCTTAATAATCATTTCAACTGAATGATTTTACTCTGAAATTGTTACAGATCAATAAATTTTCATTAAAAATCTTTAAGGCTCGAAAGAAATTTTTATCACACAGAATAATTAGTCTTTAAAATTGTGAAACATTTTAATGAATTTCGTTTAACTTTCAACAAAATCATTAGACCTAAATGAAATTTCTTAATAATCAATTTTACTTTAAAATTGTTACAAATCGATTAATGTTCATTAAAAATCATTAAGGTTTGAAAGAAATTTTATCAAACTGAATGAGTCTTTGGAAGCATTACACCTGAAATAATTTTCTTTATAAATCGTTCTAACGTTATAATTTCATTCATTATACAGTAAAAACTTTTCACCCTATTAAAAGTAAATATCATTACAATATTTTAATAATGAAAAAATATGTGAAATTATACCACAGAAGGAATCATTCATCACTGAAAATGTGAATTTTTTAATACAATTTATGTATAGGGTTAAGACCTAAGCTTAATTTGCATTTCTTATCTGCAATAACTACTGGTGAAGGTAGTGAAGGAGGTAAAGAGATTGTGCTATAAATAATTTCTTGCGCCAATGAATTGAATATAGGCAGAGGCGGAGAATTTAATTTATCTCGAGGTGTTTCAGGTGACAATATTTCAATAGATGTCTGTCTTGGCTCAGGTGATACAACAAAATGAAACTTTAAAAATTCGTCTAATTCCTGCAACAAATTATTATTGATAAATAAAGCTTTCATAGAGATGTTTAGAGAGGGTGGTGTTAAATCTAACGGGTTACAATAGGAGTAAATATTGGGTGTTGGCAGTTGTTGCTCGCCTTTTTCTTCTTAAGTCTAAAGTTCCAAACTCTGTAGGTGGGAGCAAAATGGTGGACGATGCTGCAAACTTGGAAGATGTGGACGCAGTAGCTGTGGACACACTCGTAGACATGGGCACCATGGCAGACGGTGATGTAAACTTGGAAGATGTGAATGCAGTAGCTGTGGACACTCTTAGAAAGAGGCACCGTGGTGGACGGTGCTGCAAACTTGTAAGATGTGGACACATTAGCTTATGCCGCTGTGGAAACACTCTTAGATGGTGATAATAACACCATCACTAGTTGCAATGTAAAAGTAAATTCCTCTTCCTCTTATGGAGTTAAGAAACAGCTTACTAGATCATCGGAACCGTTGATTAGACTATCGAAATACTCCCAATCAAAATCATCAAGCTCTTTTTTAAAATCTTGCATAGATACACCTAGAAAGTAGTCTTCATACAACTGCGACATCGCAAAGCGAACCTAATAGACAAACAAGTGGAAAAAGTGGAAAGGGCATGGACGCTAAAGCCCTATTTATAAAAATTTTAAATTCCCAGGTAAAACATTCGAGAAGCCTGATTTCCCTCCTCCGACCAGAAGTCAGAAGTTCAAACACCCATTCCCCTCTCTTCCGCACCACTGACTTTCAAATATCTTCAAACTAGCACCCCCAACCATGGAGATAAACCTCCCTGCTAAGTTTCTTGCTCGAAGAAATTAATAAGATTTATTTATCAGTAAAATAACTTCTGAATCATAACAAACAAGTAAAGTTTAATTAATAATCAATTAGAAACGATGAGCAATGCAATATAGATCAACAGATTTAATAAAACGATATATAATTCATAGAAAAAAGTAATATCCTTAAAAAACCCTGCTATAATTACTTTTAAGCTTATCCAAGATAACTTTAATCTTATCCAAGATAACTTTAATCTTTTAAAGGAATTTTTTTTTCTTATTAGAAATATATCTTATCTAAATCAAGAGACATGATATGATCGAATTTTATTAAATATGTTCCTGTTCTTAATTCGTATATTCATAATCATATTCATGTTAAACATATAAAGACATTTTTTCTCTTAATGTATCCTATCATGATTTAAATATCATTAAAAACATTCTATTATATAATATATTTCTATCGAATTTTTTTAGGAAAGGTTAGTATGGGGGAGGATAGATTTGTTTCATACATATTTGTTCATTTTTTATATGTCTGTTGTATACATTTTGTTATTTCTGAATTTTTTTCTGCATAATGGTGCTTGCAAAGTGAATATAATTTTTTGTCAAGTAGAAGACAAAATATTTTTGCTCGAGAGATTTCAAACAGCTAGGAAGACATTTTAACCATGTTAGTCTCGATGGTTGAAAAAATCGCTGACCTGAAATACCCTCCCCTCCAGGGGTGGGGATGTTCATAATTGCTTCCTTTGTGAAAAGCTAGGCGCCTGGGTTGTCTCCAGGGTATAATAAAACCAAAATGTTATCTTTGGGGGTTTGTTGGACTCAAACTGCCAACCTCTGAAACCTCTTTTTTCTGTAGTTGGTAATATTGAAATTTAACCTTGGAGAGATCACACTGCTAAGACCTGAGATCTCTAAACGTAATGGATTTTTTTTTTAGATATTGGCAAATACTAAACTTCTAAAATTTTGAAATGAGTGTATATTTGTTAGCTAATAATGTTTCATTGGAAATATTCCACGTAATTAATTTAAGCTTAAACATCTATAAAATTGAGTATATCTATCTTTTTCATGTATATGGATGAATTTATATTATTTTAATGAGGAGTGATTCGTTCTTTATTATTTTTATGTTTGTGGTTACAATCATACCAAACCAAGACTCGAACCCATCTTACATCAACCAAGCCTTATGCAGATTCATTTTACATCATATTTATTTACAAAAATATATACAAACACAGGATGATCCATAAAACCATTTTAACACCAGCTAGTACAGATTGCTCCAAAACAAACACAAGTAACTACATTATGATACGAAACACTACCAAGCAGAACTTGCTCCAAACATTAGCATGACAAACACACAAGCTGATTTAAAAAAAGTTGCTCTAACAATTCCTTTCCGAAACAAGTCGAAATGGTTTACTCCAATGTGCTAATAACTTACTGATATTCAATTTAAATGTTGATTTCTGTATACACGAGCTTGTAGATTTGTTGTGTTGATGATCCATCTTTTTTTAAATAGTAATTTGCACTCATCCTAAATAAAGTAATATGACTCAACTAATATCCACAGGTGATTCGGGAGGAGAATCATCAGTCTGTTTCCCCCAGTCAATCCTCATTGCCAAACATAAAATTTATTTTGATTTTTCCTTTGCAGAGAAAAATGTTGAATAATATCTGTATGTTTAAATGTGTGGCGATTGTATTATTTTTGAATATATAACACTTTCCCATTATACACTTTCGAAAACATGTTATTGCTCAACTCAACCTACATATATTTCACAATAATTTATGTAATGTTTACAAATATCTTCAATGTTTTCATACTCTATACATCCATTCTCCCATTTCAAAGCATGGTGATGGTTAGTAACCCATCTATTAATTTCCTTGTATTTGGTAGTTAGATATTTCCAGTCAAATGGTGATTTGAAGCTGAATAAAGATGTTTGTTCTTCCATGTCAGTGATAGCTAATTATTTAATAATTTTTTTCCTGTAGAATGTAATCCTTGCACATTGCAAACCACCTCATTGCCTACGGACTCAAATAATTATGTTCACTGGCTTATCTCTTACATTGTAACTCGCTAATCTGTCATGAATTATAAGAGTGTAAGCTTGCGTATTTGCAGGGAATGGTGTATTGGCAATAATTTCAATTCGTGAATCAATTGTGTCATTGGTAATTCTGTCATCTTGCTTGCTGACATCAAACACACATAATTTTCCTCTGGTTTTAAATGATTGTGGGTCTACGATCGGTGAACTGATTTTGTTATAATACATTTCCTGAAACTTTGAGTACATATATGAAATACGTTATTCCCCATTGGCAAATTTCATATTTGAATCCATGCAGAGATAAGCTTATGTGTTTAGATACAGTTGAATATTTTTCATATCACAACTATCGAATACTGATCGCTCTGCTTTTAAATTATTTCGTTGATTTGTTCGAAAACAATTGACAACATATCTTCGTTTTCTGACAAAATACTTGATTTCACACTCCAAATTACTTTTTGTGATGTTGGCAGTGTTGGGAAACCCTCTAAAGCCTACAATCTGAATTGAATCTCTAGATTCTTCTCTTTTTTGATAATTTTTAAAAAATTTACACGTTCACGGGTGTTAATTTCAATATGCGGCATCAACCATTCCACACTGCTTTATTCAAATGTTACACCTTAATCGATATTAGCTGTATTAAATATAGCATTTAAATGTGTATTACTGAATAGAATAACTAATTCTTGTTTAGCATTTAATATGACGTGTTTGTAGTCTTCAGCAAAGCCCAAGACCATACTTAACGGCATAACTTTGTATTTTCCACCGGGTTTTTTTTAGTGAGTAATCACTAGCATTGTTTCACCCAGCCATAAGCCATGCATTAATATCGTTTAAAGCTCCTGAGAAATAGTTCTTTATCATGGAAGTAATCGCAACATCTCATGTTTGATTGATTTCCAATCCATTTAGCAGATACGCACTTCTGTCAATTAAATTAAGTATTCCATTTCTTACTATTTTTACAATTGCTGAATTACTTGCGTCGACTGTCTTTTTAATTGTTTCTCTAAGCCTTAAACTTGATTTCGATGATAACAGGTAAATATCATGATTTTGTATTGAAATCCTTATTTCCGAAGGAAATGTGTTAGGACCTGCTCGGAATCGTTCATACATATGCATTTCCATATTGGTGGTAGCATTTTCATAAGTGATCTGTTCTTCAGCATAAAGTATGTCTTCCATTTCTATTAACAGTATATCCTAATTCTTTTAAATTCAATTTGTTGCCTCATATTAAATTCACGGGTATCTTTTTTGAAGTGAGCATTTTATGTTTCCGTTTACACCTTTTTGTACTTTCTTTCTTCGAAATACATTCCTTAATGACATACTTCTTAAAAAAACTGCCTACTTTACATCAGAATTTAATGTTGTACACAATGCTCATTATGATTGTAATGTGTAACAGAATGCAGATATTTATATACCTTTTTTTAGATGTAAATGCCTTGTAATTTCTTCATTCCTATAGTCAATAAGTTTACTGTCTTGATGGACAATTGTAACAAGTATTTCATTAACACAATTGACTATTGCTGGAAGATATATCAATGTATTAGGTTTTTGAATTATTTTATATCCTGGAGCTGCAGCACATGTGAATTCATGTATTGTATTTGTCGATTTTCCATTCAAATATGAACCGTCTACAATATTAACATCCATATGACATACATTTATCGACAATATATTAACCTGTTTTGATGATTCATGTAATTGATGAGCTGGATGAACTCTCCATTCATTACCCAACATATTTGCAATTGCAGTGTCTTCCAAGAAATTGATATGGATGGTACTATACATTGCACTATTTAATGTATTCGGGTTTCCACGTAATCGGAAATGTACATCTTCAGGTAATGCCGCTTTAATGAATGTTTCAAGATCATGCAACTCTTGAGATGCTACTTTTATCACAATCTTGTATGTTATTTCACCAATATTAGCAATAAATATTTGGTTATGCATATCATTGTTTGGTATGCTGTTGTAAGAAACTAATTCTATTAGACTTATTTGACATCCTCCATCTAACTCCAGTGCAGGGAAATATGCTGTATACAATTACGATGAATTACCACTTAGTATCAATGTAAATAACATATTACTAATATTTTTTAAAATTACAATTACTTATATAGCCTATTTTTAGCCAAAAAAGTAAACATAAATGTTCGCAATTGATTCTATTTGATAATTGCTCCATTTTATAATTATATCTTAACTGCGTGTTTTTTAAATAATTACATATTTCAATTGGAGGACGTAAATCACCAAAAAATTCGTAATATAATGATTGATTTACGTTTTTAATTAATGCAACCCAATATATTCCTTCATTTTGTTTCGAATCTAAATTAACAATCGTACATTCATGAAGATTTGGTTTCTTTGGTAAATCGTCTCTCATACACACCTCAGGAATAGGGAATATCCAGTCTCTTTACAAATACATTAATATCTTAGTTTGTTAATACATATTTTGGAAGACTATTTAGGACTTTCTGCATTTTTTCCATGTTTGGAGTTTTTTCATCCTAATCCAACCATATAGGGTATCAAATACATTCCTTTGCCTTTTAATTTACCTGCTCTACTAATTGCCGAAACCCCTCCGAGGATTGATCCAAGAGTTGTTAATGCTGGAAATAGGAATTGAATGATTCCTCCTTTTTGGTTTTTCGTTTGGTTTTGCACCTTAAGTCTAGACCTCCCTTCACCTTCGCGTGCATAACATTATCAACAACCCAAGCTCCAAGCTTGTCATCCATAGATGTAGATGGATTATTCCTTATATTTGCTGCTTTATCGGCTAGAATTGAATCCACTGTGTCTTTCTTTCAAATCGTTTGTTTGATCGTTAACTATATTGTGTTCTTTACATGCGTTATAGAAAAAGTTTCACTTCCTTGATCGTTCTGTGCAAATTTAATACCTGGTCCGCAATAATTGTATTTCGGTAAATGTAATTCAAATGATAATTTATTAATCAATGTAATCCATACACAGCATCATTTTTTGATATGTTTAGTATGAGCCATTGTTTTCAACTGAACGTGAACCTATATGTAGACTTGCATTTATAGTTTTATGTTAGTATGTTATGTAATACTGTGTAATTGTGAAGAAATTAAGGTTATAAAACAAAATTTACACATGCTGGTAATTTTATGTATGAAGGAAAACATAATTTAACACAAACATGGTATTCTTTTACCATCACATTTACATTGTATAATAAGTGACCCTTCTTCTTCATGTGGAAAAAGTTGTGTTATTATATCGTTGTTAGAGCAACCAAATGGACTTAAATCTGAAAATGTGTGCGTTTTCTAAACCTATACAAGAGAAATATCAACGATTAGTAACCATTTGATTGTTTATTGAAGGAATGCGATATTTTTGTTTTACAAATAAAAATATATAGTGCCTCCGAATGAAACATTATAGAATTCTGTATTTATTTTTGACGATGTTTGGTGTGAACTGCAGGGTGAAATACATTAATACTTTAGTTTTGGTCGACATTCAAACATTTTTGTTTTTATCTATTGCAGAAATACGCACATATACCAAAACATAATGTATGCAATAATACAAATATGGTAATTGTGTTTAAAATTGATAATGTGAATCTGCAACATATTTACAATGATCATGTTTTAGGTGATATGACATTTACAAAGTTTAAAAATATGTATTTTTACTGTTTGAAAGGAAAATATGGTTTTTTGGTGGTTATACCAACACTTCCCCTACATAAAGACAGATATAGGTGTGGTTTTGACAGTTTTTTTTACTTCTTGACGAAGAACAATGTGTATTTCAAAGTTTGGACATAGTGGTATCAAACGCAATCATTACAATAGTTGTTTAACCAAATATCACGATGGGAATTTTGATTTGAATGGGCGTATATTACGAATTTTGGGTATGGCTCTGAAATATAACGATGTGGTAAATAAATATTACATGGAAGATTTAAACACTATTATGCTAAACATTTTAAAATCACAATCAAATTATATTCTAAAGAAATTAATAAAGTTAGTTGATTTGAATGACCATGTTTATAAAAACATGAGTGTAATTGCAAACTTTTTAAGCAAAATTTTCACTGATGTGCAGAGTAATAAATTGAGAAAGAAAGATGTTTCGATGCATTTAGTAAGGATTTTAACGTTATGACAAACATAGTTTTTACAACACAACTTACAGAAATGCAAGAAAATTTAAGAGTTGTAATTAATGAAGTGGTAAATGCAACTATTATAAAACAACTTGAAACACAAATAGAACAAATAATGCACTATATGAAATGAATTGATTAATAAAATATTTGGTTTAGTTACACAAACAGATTTGAGAAAACAAAATAATAATTTTGAGACACAAATAAACTATTTTATCAGTGTTTTGAAAGCTAAAACTATAGTAAAATTAGATTTTGTTTTAAAAAGTCGATAAGATTGAAAAAGCTCAAAGTAATCGACCTATTACACGAGTTAGAAAAGCAACGACTTAATTCATATATAAATAGATTGAAGTTTTTGTAATATAATACAAAAAATGCTTGACTGCTTGGGAATTACATAGCGTTACATCTGATGTAAATATTTCTCTTTCATAAGTCAAACAAGCTCGTATGGAACGGTATGTTTTTAACGAAGAAATATTTTAACCTGTTACCAGTAGAAAGGATATTATGGCATGCTGTGTTGAAATAAACCTAAAAAAAAAAAACAGCTTTGGAAATTAAAACAGAACATGAAGCATTAACAAAGAAAAAGTAATCTCATTCTCAATTGACACGACATTATTTAGCTTTGACTATTTACATCTACACATAATACAACATTTGGTGTTTATAGACATGAAAACAATTGGTACCTGGGAGATTCATTAGTTAAATTTTTACCTCAGACTAAAATTAAAATAGGCGATTACATAACTGATGTCAGTGAAGGATTTTTTTGAATTATTGTTTAAAAACTTTCTGGATGGATATTCCGATGCTGATTTGCAGAAATATAAAGAACTTATTCGTCGAACGAATGTTAATATTCGTTCAGGAGATGAAAACCACCAGAAAATACATATAATAGGAGATATAGTAGGAAGCGGAATATGTGAACATGAAGTTGACAATCGCTTTTCACCCGTATATTGGAACAGTCCTAATTAATTGGTTGATAGATTGTAACTTCTCATCATTTCAAGAGAGTCTGGAAATAATTCACATATAAACGAAATTGTTTCTATTATTGAAGAGTTAATGGAAGATGGTTATATTACAAATAAAGTTTAGTAAGATATCTCAAGAGCTTCACGTTTCTGCAAGGATAAGATATCTTAGAAGAAGTGTTATAGCTCATGGTTTAAATGATCTTTTTCAAGCCAAGTTGTGTGAAATGGCATTGCTTTCAAAATAAAATAAAGGTAAACATAGTTTTGAAAAAGAGAACGCCCAATTCGCTACAAACCAAACTGAGGAACTGAACTTTTTTCTGCACTGTTCCGGAAACTAATGACCGAATATGATATTAATCACTATGCAACATATTCGGAGCTTAAAGCGAGTGTTGTGGAATCTTACAACAAATCTATTAAGCAATTAATATATAAATATTTCACATCGAGGGGGACTTACAAATGGGTTGACATTTTGCCTGAAATAGTTAAATTTTATAATTTTAGATATTACGGATAATAGTATAATGAAAACTATTTATAATAATGTCAGAGTCATCGACGAAAAGAAACCAAAGTTCAAAATTGGCGAATTTATAAGTATCTCGAAGCAGAAAAGGATCTTTGAAAAAAAAAATTATGGTGAATTGGTTTTTTGAAATATTAAAAATTATTTCAATTAGACACACATCCCAGAATGTATTACATAGGAGCATATGATGGAAAACCAATAAAAGATGGATTTTAAGAACATGGGTTGCAAAAAGTCATTCTCCAAATGTATATTTGTATAATAAAATCATTAAAAGGAATAAATATATGTCCTTGGTTCGATGGAGAGGATTCTCAAAAGCACGCGACTCCTGGGTTAAGAATAAAGATCTTAAAAATTGTAATACATTGTTTGGTAAAATTTCCGATTCTAAATAAAAGATTTTTAAGATTATTTTATGTGTTATTTGATTTAATAAACCTCTGCATAGGGATTGGATGAAGAATTTATCGTGTAATCAATCCATTTTTGATTGGATTATCGTTTCGTTGGTTTAACAATGGAGCCATAATACAGTGTGATTAAATCCTTTTCATTGTGACATATTTGATTGTTTTTTATGTTACATTTATTGGAAATTGATTAGTTTTAAAATAACAAAATACTATTCCCCCACACCAAAGACTTTTTGATGATGTGTCCTAGGGTGTAATTTTTGACAGTGTAGAAATATTATAGTGTAAGATTTAAAAAAATTAATGTAAAGTTAATCTCTCGCACAAATAACATTTAATGTGGGCATAAACTGAAATACAATATCGTAAACACAGTCCACTCACTCCAAATGTGTAGCTGGAAAAAAAAGCTGAGGCCGGACAGGTCGCAAAGCATGGTGTTTAGTGGCAGTGAGCTGCAGCAAGGGCAACATGCATTGTGGAGTGAAGTTTGGATGTGCGGTGGGAAGGTGGAGGGACAGGGAAGTTGTTCTCCGTCCTAGTCCTATTGTATAGACAGCAGCTGCGACCATCAGACTCTGTGCGAAGAGAGAGTTTTCGGGTGGATGGAAGCAGGCGGGTATCGATAGTGGCGCACAACACGGACTGCAGCATCTTTCTGAAGCATTCCCCCGCCAGACGGGCTGCATGCAAATATCACACCCAGGCGAGACCCGGTCCCCGCGCGATTCACCCTCATCAACTCTCGAAACCTAAGTTTCGCCTTCTTCTGCATACACTCAATTCTCGACTATCCACTGCTGGTATTGTCCATTATGTTTTAGAAAGCCTCGTCCCCAAATCATTTGTAAATACACTACATTGTAGTCGACTCCCTTCCTCAAATCAATTTTGGGACTGGTTTTTACTCAACATAAAATAATAAACTTTAGCGAGATTATATTTTCCTATATAATAGTTCTGGGCTAGGAAAAACTATACGTGAAATATGTATTTTTGTTTGCTAGACGAATATATATGTTGGATTGAAACTAAAACAACTTTTCCAACATGTTTGTTTAATGTATGTTTTCAATGGT
This sequence comes from Dryococelus australis, assembly GCA_029891345.1. Classification (NCBI taxonomy): domain Eukaryota; kingdom Metazoa; phylum Arthropoda; class Insecta; order Phasmatodea; family Phasmatidae; genus Dryococelus; species Dryococelus australis. The sequence goes on along the minus strand of CM056997.1, from coordinate 19,503,767 downwards.
TGAAAATAAAGTTTTAACTTTAGTATTTGCTTACAACGTAATTGTTAAAACTTGAATAAATATAAGTGTTTGAAAGAAAGTGTTGTTCCAATGTTTAAAATCTTAGCAAGTTAAAATTATGTCATACAGATGTGTTGGTATGAAAATTAAACAGCGATCAGTTAAAAGTTAAATAAAATTGCTGGAAATGGGAATAAAGATTGCTGGAAAACGGGGAAAAAATAGTTTGGTAGAAAACAGTTTATATTTTAAATTTAATGTACTGTGTGTTAAAAACATTTGGAATGTACTTCTTAGTGATGAGGAAAAAAAATTTATATTGGCAGAAGATGTGAATTTTTTTTTCATTCACTGAGAATGCGCTAGGCTCATGCCTTCCGAAATATAGGAGGAAGCTTCCGTCTCCAGGCGAAAATAACAGTTGCTAGGGGAGAGGGTAAATAGTCCAGGTCAGTTCAAAATCCACTGCTGCCTCACTAGGGAAACCGTCACGTTGGCCTTGAAGCAAGCTTCGTTCATAACTGAGACAGCACTCTGGAGGTGAAGGACTGGCGAGCAGAAGCAGGGAAACTAACACTAGAAAAAACGCTTTCTGAATACTGTAGTGGTGGAGGGGTGTGTAGCCAAGGCCTTGGAGAAGAACTCGCTTTTCGCACGTCAGTTTCGTGAGTAGGGGTGGTAGAAGGCACATCCGTCTGAACAAGGGCCGGTTCTGAGGGCGAGGAATGGTAGGGGGTGGCTACGAACAACCTGCTCCCGATGTGAATGCAACTAGGAAGTTGTCGCCATCTTGAATCAGTGGTGAAAATTGACAATTGAGGACAGACGGGTGACTGACCCCCAGGACTTCGCACTCTGGCCCGGGGTGGTTGGCATCGTGGAGTCGGACCAGCTCTGAGGGGTGCATGATGGGAATGGGAGGGGGTGGCAGGCAGGTCCCTCTCGATCTGCATGCAAGTAGGCAGTTGACGCCATCTTGAGAAATTACCGAAAACATTTGACGATCGAGGCAGCTTTGGGCTGTGCGCACAGACTAGTGGCAGGGAGGGGAAAAGGGGTGCAAGCTGGTTTCTTGACCTCAGGGTCCCACAAACGTGGTCTGGTGGGGACGGGAAAGGAGGTGCAGGTAGTTGTGGAGCAAAGTGACCTCAGCTATCCCACTCTCCACCATCTTCAGTCGTTCCTTATTGCTTGTGGGAGACAACATGCTAGTTGTCTGCTCCTTCATAAACACCATACCTCTAAACACTTGGCGGCCAACGAGCTTACGATTGGTGGTTACCGCAGCTATGGGCCATCCCTAGTAATAGACGCAATTTAATATAAAAGTATTTTATTGGGAAAATATAAATTTTTGTGTGTTTACTTTTTTTTTCGAGCGCTATACTGTATGTGTGAAGAGTAATTGATTTCAGTGTTCAGTCTACGAGAATACTGCTTGTGTTAACAATTGCAGTAAATTTGATAAATATAAAAAAAAATTCCTTCATTTACGAGTTTTTGCCGTACTTTAAACACAGTTGTCTATCGGCCATGCTAGACATATCTACTCACAGCATGATATAAATGCTACTCATTCGTACATCGAACGGACTTATTTTAATTTCCTTTGGGGTAAGATTTTCTCTATCATTATATATTTTACTTATCAGAAAAGATGTATGCTATTGTCTCTGGTTTAAACCGCATTCAGAGTTTTTTTGCCATAAGATAACATTCGCCACGCTGGATCGTGTAAGGCATGTGTAATTTGTACGTGTAAACTTGTTAATGTGATATTTATCCATACTGACTAGTTGGATTTCGTCTGAAGACAGTAGTTGTTCTTTATAATTTTCTCTTATGTAAATTATATTTCTAAGCTCGAGACTCACGTTATGTTTCAGACTCACATAATTCCACATATTATTCACATAATTGTTTGAAATCTGCGATTCGATGCGTGTAATTTATTCATAAGTAGAAAACTCTGAAATTCTCTAATGTTTAATTGCATTCCGAAAACATATCATTTAACACGTAAATCGCATCTTTCAAAGTCGATTATCTACCATCTACGAGCAATATCCCACCCAAAAAAAAAAAAAAAACACAATTTACACTTAGGCCACTCTTAGAAATTGTTTTAACACTCTGAATTTCTCCCATGTGTTAATTACATTCGTATAAATCGCCTATCTACACCAACATCCCTCCAAACACCTCCAAATTAGAAAAATTAGAATAAATTATCATTAGTCTACTCTTGCACTTAACTGTACTCTTATATAAGACATTGCAGCCCACCACTCTGGTTAGTCGCCTCCAGGACACCACACTGCCAGCATTGTACACAGCTCCTGCTGCCCCCTCCCCACCCAAAAATAAAGAAAGAAGTACAAAATCAAGAAAAAATTAACCCTTTCCGAAAAAATTTAACCCTTTCAAAAAATTTAACTCTTTCCATTTTTTATCGAATTAAGATCGAATTAAGAAGTTTTAGTGGGATTAAGTTCGGATTAAAAATTTTTGATCGGATTAATATGGGATTAAGGATTAATACTTTATATTAACCCTTTCAATTAATTAGATATTAAATCGATAATACGATTAATCACAAATGAAGTAGAACCCCTACGCCCCTACTACTTATAGTAGCTTGGAGTATAGTTTTATCGCAGAAGAATGTCCAGGAGCATCGGCCTGCATCGTCTTCCACATGAGTCCGCACAGACCGCCACAGATCCATGCTACCATCCACACTCCAGACTATGCCTTGGATTCGCTCCAGACGAGATACGAACCATCGGTCCACTTCCAGCAACCTGGGTCCAAGGAGGATGCCGCCAGCCAGACGACCAGACGCCGCCGAGTGCATCGCCGACGCCAAGCACTCGTGCTAGTACCCCTCGCGGATGGTTCTTCCTCTCGTTCCAGAGATGAACCTGCACCCACTCATCGACGACCTGCAATGTTTGCAACCGAGGCTGCTGATGCCGGTTCTTCTAACGTTGGTGTCGATGTGCGGGATGTTGGTACTAGCATCTTGGAGCCATCGATCAAACGGGAGTCAAGTTTACACTGCAATGATAATGTGATGGATGGCGAATCGGATACAATTACTGCTGCTGCTACTTGTGTCGAAGGTCTTCGTAGCGACCCTGTGATATGTGCTGCTCTTCGTAGGGCACGGCTGCTTATCGCCATTCATGAATTTCTCAGCCTTCTACAAGGTACCTAAAAATCAGCATTGAAGGTCTGCAGCTTAAAATATGTCATTTGTACTCTGTTCGAAGAAGATTAATGAAATGGTTGGTTTTTTGCTGATTATTACCTATATTTTATTATGTGTACAATGAAATTTGTGCAAAAAAATTTTGTTTTATTTATTTAAAGAAGTCGCTTTAAATGAATTAATATTTTAAATAAAAATAATAACATTTAAATAAATTTAAATAATTAAATGACACATGACCTCATCACCAAAATTGATTCATGATGACAGACTTAAAGTTATGTAAGCAGTTCACTGTTTATGCATTTATAGTATGTAGTCTTCATTAATATTCTGTATGCGGATCTTTACCTTAACAGTTGAGTGCTCATTACGCCACTTTAAAGTTGTGAGGTATGATAGGGTACGATACACAAAAATAAAGAAAAACTATTATTTTATAATATTAATGTATTATTATATTGTAATTACAATTTCATAAGAGGGCAAGGGAGGGGTTATATCGCAGTATGTCAGTAGCTGTTCAAACATAAAACCGAAGCAATAGTCGACAGATTTTACTGAATAATCAACGTAAAATTCCTTGGTAATAATAATTGAGTGATTATACATTGAGTATTCATTAAATTTAGGCTGAACGAATCCAGAAAAATAGATATTAATTCGCTCTAAGGAGAAACAACGTTGTTGTTTACACCGGTGGCATGTGGCAAACTGTTGCAATGTAGTCTGGTGCTTGCTCACTGCTGTACATTCTCGGTGCTTGCAGCAGGAGCCAGTAACCACCGTGCAGCCTAGGGAAACGGAATTTATTCCGACCACTCACAAACGAGCAGCAAGGTGCCCATTACATGCGTTCTGTGGTGTGAGCTGCCCAACTAAGTTTTATTGGTGGAAGTGTAAACGAGCAAGCAACGGTACGGCACAGTGCTAACGCCAGCTTACCTTGCAATAGTTCACCACACGCCACTGGTTTACACCAAAACGTATTTGACTAAGCATGGCCGTATAATATAAGAACTTAAAAAATTTGAAAACAGCACGACGAATAAGATGATTCAACTACAGTTTTGAAGTGAAAATATTTTATTAACTTGCAAAATGGCATTCAGGTATTTAGATTGTCAATAAATGGAATTGTGAATGTAAAAGATTCTTTCCTACTGACTAACAGCTGTACCGCCAATCCCTGATTTCCTCTAAATCGTTTATGCTTTCGAAGATTCAAACTAGTGCGGCACTTCTACTGATGCGCGAGGTTAGCGGGAACGCATGTATAAGACACAGATCACCCATTTTATGTCTACTTTCCTTGGAAAGATATGTTTCCACACTGTACGAGGTAGCGCAGTGTGTCATTATTTTCCTCGTCGTTTACCGAGATCTCTCTAGGACAATGCTGTGGATGTTCCCTATTACAGGTCATGCAATACTGACCTCTCCGAGTTAGTGTTTCCGTCTTCAACAACCTCGCTTTCGACCAGATATCCATAACCACGGGCTTAGAGAAGAGATTTGCTTTGTGTGTGTGTGTGTGTGTGTGTGTGTCCACCCAAACGACTTCTTAGCTTAACAACAGGCTGCAATAAACTTTTGTTGCAATACGAAGCAGTTAACTGCCGTGGACTCGAGAGTTCTTAAGGGCATAACTTCTGTATTAATGATATAACGAATGTGCTAACTTCTCAGTGACTGAACCTGATATCAATGCAGAGGCGATGTCAGTTGAAGTGCATTGCGTTTATGGTGGCACTGTGGCTTATTTAAAAAGTCTTCACGTGTAGTAAACTCACCAAGTTTTCTCTGCGGTAATTTTGCACTTGTTCTGCTGGTGCTGTTAGCAGCAACGTGTTTGTAAAACACGTGATCACACGCATATTAAATACTCGCGTCTCTCCGTGGTTTTAAAATAATGTATAATTTACTCGGTTAGGTACTGTAATGAAATAATCTTACACACCAACGCAATAAAACCTTGACAGTTTGCGCATTTCTTACGGGATCCTGCTGACGTCGTTAACTCCGCCATATATCAGCACAAGTTGCGATACAAACGCAATGGTCTATTAGACTTTATTTGCTCTTCTCTCGTGTGATTTTCTTCCGGAACGATAGAGAGATTACAATAGTAAAGCGAAAACCTCTTCGCATCGAATGTGCATGAAAAGGAAAATTTTTGCTAACAGATAATAGCAACAGTAACTTAAAATGTAACTGTCAAAATTTATGTCAATTAAAATTTTGGCACCAGGTCATTTTTCACATTTTTGCCTTTTCTTTTTCTATACATCTTTCAGGTATTTATAATATTTCCAACAGACAGAATTTAAAAAAAAGTTTTAAAAAATAACGAACACAGAGGATTGTTAACCATATAATAAGGTGTTCAAAATTGTTATTTACGTCTTGTCGAACCAAAAATTGCAAAAAATCCTCTTTAAAACAAATTGTGACAAAAATTATATAAATGTAAGATTTTCGTGCACAATTTACCTTAATACCGCCCCCCCCCACCCCCTTGTCATAGGTCTCTATTCCCATTTTTTACAATCATACTATTGGTTATCAAAACACCGAACCCATGTACTATACTTTACAACTTTCATTACTGGACAGTTGTTTGTTATAATTAAGTGCCAGTTTAAAGTTTCATACGTATGAAATTATACAATCCATCCGGTTCATTTGAGTAATTTGCTCTTTGAGTGTAGCAGACGTAATGCCACGTTGAAGAGTACGTTATGAAACCTGCTGGTGAAGTAATATTTATTCGTCATCGTCTGCAAAGAATGTGGATGCCATAATAACGGCAGACTCCATGCAACTCAGTTGAATTCAGATGACGTACTGTAGCATTACGTCAGTAACACGCTACAGTGTTTTTAAGAATTCGTTGGCTCAAAAAATGTTTGGCATTTCGCGCCATCTGTGAACGTAGCTTTGCGCGCTAACAGTTCTCGAACTTCCGCTCACGGCAGCATTCGCTGTTCTGTTATACGTAACCAATTTTAATCAAAACTTTTCACTCGGCGACTTCTTAATTACCAGCGCTGCAATGCAAGGCCGGGTGTGTCTGCGGGCGAAAATGGGGTCTTGCGTGTGTGTTTGTGTGTGTTTGTGTGCGCGCGTGTGTGTGAAAGGGGCGGCGGTGGTAGTCTGATGGTTGAGCGGTGTGTTCGAGGGGTTGCAACGGGCAGGACTGTTGGGGTGGATGGTCAGAGGGGCGCTGTTTGTGTTTGCCGACGCCTCCGGCGGAGGCAGCGTTCACACACACGCGTGTACACACACGTATCAGGCGCGAGTATATGGCCGAACATTGGGCATTGCGCAGGAGAACGGGAGTTCGTGCCTTTGGTGGAAGAGCGGTGCTAGTATCGTGTATGAAATTCTTTTTATTTTAAATGTCATGTCGGAGGCAAATGTGTGGGGCTCTGTTGTGCCTTTGTGTTCTGTTTGGTAACCACTAAAATATCAAATTCGCGCCAATATTTTGTTGACGTGAACCCTGTCAGATGAGAAATTACGTATGCAATGAAACAGTGTCATAAGTGGGTAAAGAATAAATATGTTTGCTCCCAGATAATTGAATCAAGCCTAAGTAATAAAACGTCAAAAGTAGGCCCTATTCAAAATTTCAATTTTGTACGGTATTTCAGCTATGAATAGGGAAAATTTTTCCCAGATAAAGTAATGTGTACCGAATATAAATATTACATAATTTTAGCCTACTTGCCAAAGGAAAGATCACTTTCCTGTCCGTGTGTCTTTAAGTGTGCATGTGTGTGTGTGTCCCCAAAAACTTTTGAACGCGTGAACCAAATTTTACCAAACTCGGTACACATGCAATGCTTAGTAAGGACATCGGACATTTATATTTTTCGAACACACCGGGTGCTTGCTTTCAAATGGCGGCCGTTTTAATGCTTAAGTTGGTGTGGCATATCTCGGGAACCGTTCAACCGATGCAAAGTAAATATTGTATGTTGACACTGCAACACGTAAACAGTGAATTAATCAATTTAGCTTGTTTTGGGTAAGCTATTTAAAAAATACCGCTACATGAAAAAAATAAAATTTTCGCGTTATTTTATGGAATAATACTAAAGTGATTCTTGTCAAATTTGGGAAGCAAATACTACTATGGTAGGTCATGCAAACTTGTCCGATTTGTATCTATTACAAAAACTAAACGTGTAAACATGGAGCCTATTTTGTCCAACATGAGTAAATAAAGTTTTTATGTTATATCTCGGGAAACAATTAACTGATCTCTACCGAATTTGGAAATCAAGAAACGCTTTAGCAGTACAAAAAGACGTACGTCTTCATTAACCACGGTATAAAATGCGACTTAAACAACGTACATAGAACCTCATACGAAAAATAACATAGCGCGATGTATTGATAAGTATGTATAGAATGTGCTGTTTTGAAAGTTACCGGCATGGACACAATGTAATTATGTAACAACATTTGATCGAAAACACATTTTAAAGCGCTTCACTTTCTTAGGGGCTTGAATTTCGAAGAATCCTCATAAGAGAATAACTACACTCTATTGGGGTATTGAGCTGTTGAATGATTATTCACAAACACTTTTTAACTCTTTTAGCCCTATTAGGGGTTGAATTGCGAAAAATCCTCAGGTTAATTGATAGGCATTTACGTGACCAACTTTTGGGAGCAAATAAAAAGAGCAAGAGTGGGGGGTTGTCACTCCGTCCAGTCTGCAGAGTGGGCTGTGTTGGAGAGGAGACGAGCTGCAGCCGTGGCAGGATGAAGACCAGGGAAGTGTGGATAACACCGAGAAAACCTCCATACCAGGGCAGTCTTTGTCACACTTCCCGCACGAGAAATCTCTTTCCCAGTGCATACGCACCCGGGGCCTGGGATCTAACCGAAAGATCGTGTCTTACAGGTGAGCGAACCTGAGATCTTGCTAGCTTTATAAGGATTATTCTGAAATGTTCGAGTACTGATAGAGTTTACAGTTCTTGTTATTTTTGAAACAGGAGAGGATTGTCGCTCTTAGAAGTTTCTTTCGCTGTATCTATCATGACGACTGAAATACAAATTTTATCGTAACGTAACTCTCCCATTACAATAATTGTCGTACGAGTTATTTACTTTTTATATTTTTACGAAATAGCGAAAAGTGCTGATGGAAAATTAAATGGTACTAAAATAACATCAATTTAAATGGCTGATGCTTAAAGATGTTTAATTCTTTGATGATAGTCGGACATAAATAAGAATATTGCAAGGGGGTGGGGAGTGTTGCGGACGCAGTTAAGGTAAATAATATCCGTGTTCAGTTAAAATTATATCACGTGAGACTCGTTTGTAAAAGCCAACCATGACATTTCACTTAGACTGGAGCTCTTACTTGTGCACAGTTTTGAAAATGATTAGAAATTATGACGATTTCCTTGATATACTCATTTCGAGACTTTGTCAGAAGTGCACATGTTAACTAGTAAATCTAATTTGAGACTATTTAAAATAAAAAATAAGTTAAACGCTTATGAAATATATTTGTATATATTTTCATTATTTTTTTTTTTATCTAATCGCGTACCTCTTCACTCTTTCTTTTAATTTCCTGTACTTCCTATTTTTCCTGTGTCCTGATTAGGCCTATAAGTGAACGCGTGTGTGTGGTGTATGTATATATATATATATATATAATATATATATATATATATATATATATATATATATATATATATATATATATATATATATATATATATATATACATACACCACACACACGCGTTCACTTATAGGCCTAATCATATATATATATTGGTGCCTAGTGAAAATATTTTAATAAAAAATTTATGAGGTATAATTTATAGCAGATCAGAATATTAATCCATTGTCAAAAACACGTGCACATCACGCTAGCGTGACATTAATCTTGTTGTGCTATATCAAAGCAGTATTTTAGAACTTTTTTTTTTTGTATTGGTTATACAGTTTTTCTGCACGGGTTTTCGTTAGGATCTTTTGAAAATTTCACGGAGTAACTTAGTTGAAAATTATTTTTTCGTTATTTTAATTTATTGTTGATTTCGATCAACTAGCCGAATTTTTCGTCGTTCCACTTAAATATATTTCTTGCCAGCTAACATAAATAAAAAAATATATATATAAAAGGTGTAGCTCCAGTATTTAAGATTTTTGCTCAATTAAGTTAACAGTAAATTAACCACGTGAGAATGACACCTGGTTTGAACTTTGCTTTTTTTTGCAGGCTTATCGGCGTGTTAGTACTCGTGACCATCATCACGATTCAACTGGTGCAAACTCCGAAACGTACAGCGCACGGTAACATTTCACTTTGCAGAGATGCGCGCTCGTAAGCACCCCACTGAAGTACAAGCCCGAAGCCGTGTTGGACACGGAATGCCCGTAAGGGTCACGAGTCACGTATACGGCCATTCGGAACCGTCGCGTCGCCCTGCTGTGTCTGAGGGATCAGTGACCATTTAGTAATTACGCTAGCATGGATTTAAGGGAATCAGCACCGCGCCCTTCCCCCCGCCCCCTCTAGCGCCGTTCAGCAATAGCTGACCTGTCAGGTTCCCGAGGTCTGCAATCCGTTACCCGATAGTCTCCCCTCCCTCCCTACCCCCCGCCGACCCCCGCAACAACGACGTTACCGCTCCTCGCGTCAGCCGGCACAACTACGAAGAGCCCTCCCCCCCCCCCTACTTTAACAGAAGAGTGCGATGAGCTGGATACCGCGTACAGTACGAAATACCTGCGTGTCTCACCCCGGGGCTCCTAACATGCCATTATGCTAATTGACAGGTTTGCTCCGTTTTCGTGTGAGAGACTTGTTTCATTTGTTCGCCCATCACTTACTTCCCATTTGGAGTATTTGCCGAGGACGCTACTTTAAACATTTTTTTCAAAGACAAAAAACAATGACGCGAGTGCTTCCGCGATGAATTTCCACCCCTCCTCCTCCTGCTCGAATTTTCATTAATACTGGCAGGAAACCCACAATTACGTATGTGAAACATTTTCAATTCCTGCCCCAGATATTCTTGCTCTTATGCTGCGTTACATTAGGCAGTATCCATTAAATAATAGGAGAGATGCAGAACGCACAAAATTTTTTCAAGAACAAGAAAGTCTGCCAATTGCGAAAAAAAAAATATATCTTCAAGTGCAAAAACTTGCTTTGTGTTATTTTTTCTGGCGTAATAGCGTACACATAAGAAACGACATTATAAAATATCCTCGATCAACCTTTAAGAGATTATGGAACGCACAAGCGCCTCGGCTGTAATATAAACACGGACGACAGTATTTGCCAACATTTTGCAACCAACAAAACCACAAAATGTGTTGCACGTTCGTATAACGCCATCACCAATCACGTTTACGTATTTAGTATTTCCCCAAAAACTGAACAGGCACTACTGTCTAGGATTTGTTAAACCTACAAACATAATGACGTTATTTGTTGACAAATTATTAAGATATCTAGCGGTATTTGTTTTGCACACTCGTCTTCTAACGCCGTAAGAACTTTTAGCGTTGTAAATTAAAGTGAATCACATATCGTTTATCTCGTAATGCGTTACCGTTGATACAGGTGTATGTAAACCCGGCACATTTTAAAATAGTGAAAGTATTATTGAAATGTTATCATTTAACTGACATGTTTATCATTTGATTTTAAATTAATATGCTTTTGTTGAACAATGTACCCATTATTATTCGTATTAGACAAATGTTATATTTAGTTCAAAGAAACTAACATGTATGCTGCTGTACAGGACGAAGAGTAACGAATAGTCTGAACTGTAGTATGTGGCAGCAGAGGATTCCTTATAAAAGAATTACCCACACACTTGGGTCCGATTATGAACGGAAACTGGGTCGCTTCTGCACTAAGTAAACAAGCACGCCTGTATTCTGTAAACTGTATACCGATGCGTACATATATTACAATACATTTGAAAGAAAAAAAAAAAACACCATCGCCTTCTGCAGCAATGCACAAGTCAGTCCATATGTTTAAGGCATGCGTATTTCGCTGTATTTTACCTAGATAACTACTACACTCCCGTGTTTAAGAGCATCATTCAAGAACAAACGCTGTAAACCAGTCCCATAACACATTAATTCTTGGATTCACGTCCCACAAAGTGGGTGGCAATATTATTGCAAGTGTACTTGTATCTTTGGGTAGGTAGGTAGCTGGGCTTAACGTCTCGTCGACTGCGAGGTTATTAGAGTGCAAGTTGCACGGGGAAGAGGGATTGGGGAAGGAATCGCCCATGGCCTTTGTTAGGGACCCATCCCAGCATTCGCCTGGAGTGATTTCGGGAAACAATGGAAAACCGAAATCAGGATGGCCGGACCAGGAATCAAACCCGGGTCCTCCCGAATGCGAGTCCAGTGAGTTACCACTGCGCCACCTCGCTCGGTTGTATCTTTGGGCATAGTTCCGAATATAACTCAGTTTTATGTTAATTTTCTCGGGAATAACTTCTGCTATTGCAGCCTATAATCTGGAACATGCTGTGCCAAGCGCCCACTTTTGATATACTATTGAGGTATTCAAATTGAAAAAAAAAATATATATGATAAGCCTGTAAACATGCTGGACATGCGATATCTGCGATGACGTGTGATTTTATCAGGAAAGTGCTATTTCAGAATTTTAATGCATTTGTGAGCTGCATCATCAATTGTACTAACCATACACTCTCAATTCGAATCAGTGGGAAACCACTGAATCGCAGTGAAATTCCACTACTCGAATCAGTGAAAATTATTCCACTTAGAATCAGTGGAAAATCACTGATTGTTTCAGTGAAAAAATTTCACTGATTGAATTAGTGACGTGAAATTATTTCACTGATTGAATAAGTGACTGCCGACTAGAGCGGCGATTTAAATATTGTTTTTATTGGATGTAGTCGTACGTGAAATAAGGATATTTACGATAGTTTACTATTTATATTGTTTTAAAAAAGTAAAAAGAATTTCGCACGTGGCCAGACCTGAACCCTCGCACACATACACCTCCGGTTTCCTGTATGTTACCTTATCATCTGCGCTACCTATTCATGTTAAAGATAAGAGGAAAATATGTGTTTTACCGAAATTATGAAAATTTATATTGTATGCTCTTACTTTCCGTTTTTGCTTTAATTGGTACCGTTAGGATTGTTAAAACGAATATCTTATGAGTTAACTCTCTTCACCACATTATATGCAGTTTAAACCTCCAAACGGAGCGCCGTGACGGTTACACGAAAACGGAATGAAAGGCTGAGTGTTCATATTGCCTCATAAAATAGCGTTTTGAAATACTAAACATAATGTAGAAAGTATCTTGTAGTGGTATTATCAGTTTATTAGTTGTTGTTTAATGACCATTTTTAAACGTTGTTTGACAATCGTTTTTACACGCTGTTTAACTGAAACCACATAGTAAACAGTGACAAAAATTAATGATCAATCGGTGAAAACGTCACTGAATCAATAAGTGAAGGAGATCAAATAATTTTTTTATTGATTCATCAGTTAAATTCACTGAAGTGACTGTTGAATCAGTCAGATATGTTTGACTGATCGAAATAGTGAAATTCTCACTGATTCAGATTTTGTACTGTTTGAAACACGCCTTTTAAAACTTATCATTATTGGCAGCTATGGGATGAGTAAAATACGAAATATACACAGAGTTATAAAAAGTCACTGTTACTGTTGGTTCCTCCTGTTGAAATAAATAGATGCCAGCATGCTGGGAATGCATTGCATACGCTGATAAATAATTATGGTTGTAGGAACCATCTACACTGTTAAAATTGGGACAGGCGTGTGATGCTTTGTAGGTACCATCTAACATTAATATAGTTAGTAAAACACGCAGAAATGTTATATTAATTTCTATTATTGTATGTTTTTCTGTACAAATGTTTGCCACAGCAGAGCACTGTGTCCCGGCTACAAAACAGGTAGTACCTCATACAGAACAACATCGACAGCATTTAGATTTTTCCCGCAACTAGGATTATGATAACGCAGTGCAGTGAACACAGCCGTCCCACTTTGAGACTACAAGCAAACGGCAGGGTGATTACAAATCCCGCACATTGATAGGGGGCCACCAAGCACCGCCACACCCCTCTCTCTCTCCTCGTCTCTCTCGTCTCTCTCCCTCTCTCTCTCGCTCTCTCTTCCTCTCGCTCTCTCTCTCTCTCCTCGCTCCTCTCTCTCTCTCTCGTCTCTCCTCTCGCTCTCTCTCTCTCTCCGTCTTCTCTCTCGCTCCTCTCTCTCTCTCTCTCGCTCCTCTCTCTCTCTCTCTGCTCTCTCCCCTCTCTCCCTCCTCTCTCTCTCTCCTCGCTCTCTCTCTCTCTCTCGCGCTCTCTCTCTCTCTCGCCTCTCCTCTCTCCCTCTCCTCTCTCTCTCTGCGCTCTCTCTCTCTCTCGCGCTCTCTCTCTCTCGCGCTCTCTCTCGCGCTCTCTCTCTCTCGCTCTCTCTCCCCGCTCTCTCTCTCGCTCTCTCCTCTCTCTCTCTCTCTCTCGCTCTCTCTCTCGCTCTCTCTCTCGCTCTCTCTCTCGCTCTCTCTCTCGCTCTCTCTCTCGCTCTCTCTCTCGCTCCTCTCTCGCTCGCTCTCGTCGTCTCTCTCGCTCTCTCTCGCTCTCTCTCGCTCTCTCTCGCTCTCTCTCGCTCGCTCGCTCTCGCTCTCTCTCGCTCTCTCTCGCTCGCTCTCGCTCGCTCTCGCTCGCTCTCTCTCGTTCTCTCTCGCTCTCTCTCGCTCTCTCTCGCTCTCTCTCGCTCGTTCTCTCTCGCTCGCTCTCTCTCGTTCTCTCTCGCTCTCGCTCGCTCTCGCTCGCTCTCGCTCGCTCTCGCTCGCTCTCTCTCTCGCTCTCGCTCGCTCTCTCTCTCGCTCTCTCGCTCGCTCTCGCTCGCTCTCTCTCTCGCGCTCTCGTTCGCTCTCTCTCTCGCGCTCTCGTTCGCTCTCTCTCTCGCGCTCTCGTTCGCTCTCTCTGCCGCAGCCCGACCGAGGTGTCTAGGCGCACGACAGCAGAGGGCTGCGACCCAGGTGGATGATTCCCGAGAAGCCTTCACAGCTGCCACCTTCCAGACGTAGTGCTAGAGGAGCTCTGCCCTTGTCGCTATAACAAAACAGTGGTAAGATGACTATTTACTTCTGTGCAATCCTAGGTCGTGCGAATCCGATACAAAACATAACGTTACTAGCGCAGATATTGTATATAAGGCTAGGAACCCTATTAAGATGGTTTAGTATTGTCAGTATTAAATATAGAGGAGTAAGTTAGGGTTTCGTATAGTATTAATCAGATGATAAATCCATACGGCAGATTATTGTGTATTATGGTATTAATAAATTGTTAGAGAGTTTTATAATATTCTGTGTCGACTACATTTATTGAGAGTCTGAGCTTTGCTAATCCCACGTAACTGGACCTTGAGTCAGATAGTGTTTTGTAATACAAGTAAGATTAGCACTGAACAGGCGTAAGAGTAGAGTCAAGACAAGCGCTACAGTAGGCATAGCAGAATATTCCGTTATTTTTGCCCTCAAATCCATATTACATAACTGTTTAGTATTAGTCCATGATTCCATGCACAGGTGTTAAAAACATCTACAAGAGTTTACTGGTATAATTTATAACGCTAGGTAACAACGAATAGAAATGTCACATGCCAGTTAGACAAGATACTGCTGCTTAGATACTAGGAAATTGTTTACATTTCTTATGGATCGAAGCCCATTAAGTTGGGTTAGGTCAGTTTGGTTGAGTAACCTTGATCAGTGTAGGTAGGCTTAGGTGACTTCAATCACTGTATAAAATTTGACACGACATAATTAGCAAATTAATAGGACACATTCAATTTATATATAGCATTATGCTGCAGCTGCTAACAGCGAGGGTGGTCAGGAGACGAGCTAGCGCGAGGTGCAGCTCGACCTCGGCAAGCCGACCCAGCTGTTATAATAACAATCCCCGGGGGAATGGTTACGAGGTCGGGGCCGTCAGTGTATAAGGCTGGGACAATGGTGGCTCAGGGCACCATCTTGCCCCAGACGCCGGAGGCCCTGCCCGAGGGACGACTGCCGAGAGGACCACTAGTCCATGGTCCGGGATCGACGCCCACTGCATACGCCGTGGAGATAGCCTCCTCGCAGCCGACTACGATATGTGGGTAATTATACTTCCTGTTAGTGACCTATGCCACGTGCGGTATCGGAACAGGAGAAGGCCCAAGTTAAGTTCCATAAGAACAAAAGTATTTAATTAATTGCTTGATTATGTGACTTAAGGTAACTCTGAGTAGTACTACCACGACTTGCTGTATATTGTTAATCTGACCGCTCTTGCCTGGCGGTATTTGTAAACGCTTGAGAGTAGAATAAAATAGAGCTTTGTATTAACCGAGTGCTATCCCTCGGACTACCTTCATCCCTCTAGTATGTTGTCACCTCCCTTCAGGAAAGGTCACAGCAATATTTCTTTTTCAAACTTTTCACATAAGAAACTAATTTCCAATAACAATTACGCAATATTATACAATGCAAAACACTAACTGGCTAACCTAACTGTACAATTCACATTACGTTTTACATTTAATGCAGCCACCTACACAGCACACAATACTGATACCTCTTGCTGCTACTAACACCAGACAACATGTGAGATGACCAGTCCTGAAAATTAGAATCACTACTCAGTCGAGAGCTTATTCCGAAACCACATCACATGGTCTATCGGCAGCTATTGGGGATGCAGAAGGGAAATTCATCCCCGAAGGTCCAGCCTCGTCAAATACTCTTGGTGCAGTCTCCTCATCAGTTCCGAAGGACAATAAAAAAAACATCAACTTATTTTTTTTTGTTAATGTAATTTATGTACTTCTTTGTATAGTAAATTATGTGCGTATAAAATATTTAAATGTTTTTTAACCTAATTCACGAGACTTAACATCTCATTTCCTTAAAGAAACTTTTAAAAAAATCCACATACTTCTTATAGTACGTAACCTATTTATGTATTGGAGTAAAACTGATGTAGGTTTAATTCGCACAGATGGCCCTGAGAGTGTACACATGCCTTCAGGTCGAAACAGGCAGTGTGTCAGATGGAGGCAGAAGAGAGAGGGGGTTCTATCGGTATAAATAATGGCTCCATGTGGAGGATCAGCAGTTCGTCGACAAAAGTGTTGAGGCGCAGATCGTCTCATCCAACTTTTACGGTCGACGACATATTCAGCATCTGTATTGTCTTCTAACATTCCAGAGCTAA
The DNA here is from genome assembly GCA_029891345.1 of Dryococelus australis. Classification (NCBI taxonomy): domain Eukaryota; kingdom Metazoa; phylum Arthropoda; class Insecta; order Phasmatodea; family Phasmatidae; genus Dryococelus; species Dryococelus australis. The sequence continues at coordinate 19,487,250 of CM056997.1, read as the reverse complement.
TGGGATCTACGGCCGTGCCATGGACTTCTTCGTGCGTGGTACCCCAGCGGTGCCATAGACTTCTTTGGGTGGGTTGCCCACAATAGCACCATTGCCGACTGCTATGTTCACGGTACCAGCGGTGCCATAGACTTCTTTGGGTGGGTTGTCTACAATAGCACCATTGCCGACTGCTATTTTCACGGCACCAGCAGTACCAGCGACTTCTTCCCCTTCAGTAATATCATCTGCATCTATGGCTCAGTTCCCTATTTTTCTACCGGAATTTACAGGGTCTTCGGTAATGTTTGACATGGGGACTGCAGAAGTGTCATCTAGTTCTTCAGCTGAGGCAACTGCATCGCCAACTGGACCACGAAACAATTGTATTGCCAACTACCTCTGCTAAAGCATTCCGACATACTTTCGCTTATAGCAGCAATGCACGACGACATGAAAGGCATGGCTGTACAAAGAGCCCCACTCAAATAAGGTACGCCTTTCGAAGTGTGGTGCATCGATTTCACTGCCTATATCAGGCACATCGTTTAATATTTTCGGCCTCGATTACTAGCCGGCAGAAGGTGTTTCTGCAACTGCTTCTCGCAAGGATTTACTATCATCACTCTCGCACCCTGGTGCATTGTTTGAAGGCGTGATCAGGCAGGCCATCCATCTAAGGCCTGATTACTTCATAACATCTCCCCCAATGTTCACTAACGAGATGCCCTCATCTCGCCCGAGATTCTGTGTTGATTATGTTGATGACTGGTAGTTGGCAGGATTCATCTTGTGACGGTAGGCATATGGACTGGGTTGAAGTCCTCTTCGCTACAGTTGGACTTATTTTTAAAGGAATTTAAGTATCGAAAAAGTGAGGTATAAGGAACTGCCAATCTCTTTTCTGCAGGCCTTGGTCAAGGTGGGTCATACAAATGCTGTGCTGTGTTTTTACTGAGGCCGTCGGCAGACGCCCTATGGGTGGTTCGCGAATGTGTCAGCCTGTCTTATGGTTGCGATTCCCTAATTACTACGTGGCGTGGATTGCGTGATTAATTTATTATTGTAAGCAATGAAACAGCAATGCAATGTACAACATTGGTAATTATAGTGTAAAAAGATAATTTAAACTGTAAATAATTGGCATTCTTAAAACTAACTGCTTTCCCCGTTACAATAATTATTGTGTTTTGCTTGTACAGAAAATACACTTGCTGAAAAATAAATACTTGTTAAAACACGGATGTGATAGGAAAATGTTTCATGCTAAAATGGGACGTGACGTTATGGTGGAAGGATACTGATGGGATGGTATCGAAATGTAGAATATTATTTAATTAAAGAATTGAAGCGTTCAGAATGTTCAACGAGAAAATAAATGTTGCAGCTGCATATGAGCTACGTTTTAATACGTAACTGGATAACGGAAGGGCTAATTAACAACATATTATTATTAAATGTATTCTAATGTACACTAGTATTTAAAGATAACAAAACAAATGCTGAAGTTAATAATGATATGTGTCCATAACATTTAATTATATCTATTAAATGTGTTAACTTGTACAAATGGCTGGTTTTCTATAAAAAAAATTAAGATTTTTAATTACAGTATAAGAAAATCTTTACATAAAGATTAGATTTTTTTGTTTTTTGTTTGATGAGAATTCAAAAAAGTATTACAAATTAGACGTCTCTATTCTATGATGGCAACTATTACAATGTATTGATCGTTCCCGTAACTATGTTTCAAGCCGAAAATTCACAAGCATTTATGTATACAGATATTTAGGCAACGAATCGCAAAAGTAGTTGAATGTCTGCTAACTTATTATATTTATGAAAATTTAAAACCGGGCGGGTTTAATTAACACAAGTTAAAGTTTTGACGTAACACATTTGTATGATCCTCAAAGTTCATATCATTTCAGTAACGCAGATATGTTGTAATTATAATGCATTTCATAAAGTACTCTTAATTTTGACAGACAATGTGACCAACCTACACACTATGTAAACAGTAAAGGCTCTCGTCTGCGAAGTATTGTACTAACTGATGAGTTGTTGTGGGATGTATGTTATGTTAGAGATATTGAGGATCGCTATGGAAGAAAATGGTACTTAGAACTAAAAGCTGTAATTGAAAATTTTAATTATATTTATAAATATTCATGGTTTAAATTATGTTTTAAGGTAATGTATAATTTTTTGGCTTTTAGCGCATTGTATTTAGAAACATGGTTACCAACCATTATGGATCATTCGGACACTTCAATGTAGTGAAAAGTTTCTGGCTCTATGAACGTCATTGTACAGTAGATGTGATCTATTTCGTATCGTATATGCGAGTACCTCACTTCTGTTATCGGAACGTTTTATCGGTAGTTTCTTTTTGTATTTGTTTTCATTCAGCATAGTTGGTTACACGAGTGGCTTTTAAGTGTTTTTTTCTTTTGTCAAATGTAATATCGGCAGGGTTTGATCCATCATTTTCTGTACCGTTATTAAGCGCCACAATTAATTTACGTTCTGAAGGTTGTAATTTTCGGGAAACCCATGAATTGTTGTTTTTACTGAATTATTCTACAAATAAATGATTTCGTATAAGTGGCAGACAAACGTGTCCTAGGGTTGCCTTAGAACATGTATTCAGAAGATGAGAATATGAATTACAAACAGCAAGTGAGTGTGTTTGTAAATGACGTATTTTGAAACAGTTATAAGAACAAATTTTAATGTACGTGGCCTAAAAAGACGTGTCTTTATCCCAATTTTTTTAGTGTAACATTAACATGTTTATTGTACCGAATACCAAATAAGTGTAAGGTTAATTTTACTAGAAATATTTACCTACAATGTGTGTTTATTACTCATGTTGGCATCAACAGCGACATATTTTTCGCGTTTTGTTCTTTCCGTGAATTTAAAACATTCCAGGTTATAATAATCTGAATGCTACTTCCTTAAGAGTAAAATTTTCCACTACTTCATCAAAACAGTATGTTATCCAAAATGAAACCGTCTCGTGAAAGACATTAAACTGAAGTCCCCACCTCCTCAAACGCTCTCCACCCGCAATAAAATAAACAGGGCTCCAGCAGTATAACTTGGCCATAATAAAAATAAAACAAGTTGGAATGATGACCTACATTGGCGATAGTATTTATTTAAATACATCGTGTTTTTTTTATTGCGAGAACAACTGTGGTGGAAGAATACATTGTAGCCCCGCTACTTTTCTTGAAATGTCAAAATTTTGCGTTCTTATGTGAAATTGATCATATAAGCTGTTAACGGTAAAGTGAGCACTAGAAATCAGCCTTTGAAAAAAGTCACTCTTTGTTAGCTGGATATATACTACCGCATGCATTATAATGTGGGCTCCCTAAGTAAACATTATAATGTTTACTTAGTAGCGAGTTAGGTAAAATAATTTTAAGTCTTGACTTTGTATCGTAAGTGTAGTATGACAAATAATGTTCGTGTTTTTGTTTTTCCTATATAAACAGTAGAGTAGCTATGAACAATATAATAACAGATTTAGGTTTTAACAGTTCCACATTTTTACTCATGCCCTCGTAACTCGAAGAGGAAAAACCAAGCCTTACCGAAGCCAAGGTTCTACGTTCTTACAACTTCGGTATGAAAAAAAATTCATATTAAACCAAGTTAATATTATATTCACATGGCATAAATACACAATAAACAATAATGTACTTATAGGCTGTTCGCGATAAAATGATCACTTTTGAAAGCCCTGCTTCATATATACACGTTGTGTATTCCTCCGCATTATGTGAAATTAACTTTGCCATGGTACTAATCACTTTATTCGTGCTTAGGTAAGGTGAAACTGTAAAATTATTATAAAAGGAAATACTTTACAAATCTGCTCATTTTACACTTCTGTGTGTTAAAAAAATAACAGAAAGCGAAAGAAAAATTTTTAAGCTATCAAAAATTGTTACCCAGCACTTTTTATTCAACGTTAAGATATGGAATTACTTTCCATCCATAATTACCACCTTTACTGGACGAATGTCATTCAGTGCACTCATTAAAGTATATGCATTCAGGGGCAGTGACTTTTTTCTAAGGTTCATTTCTAAAGTGTTCCCTTTATCGTGAACAGTGTGTACCTTGTTTCTCCCCGTATATATTGTATAAACTCATGATTGATTTGCTTTGTGCAGTAAGCGCCCTTCACATATCTATATTTAAGTTACGTGAATTTTCTTGAATATACGCATTCAACTCGATGTTGTAATGTAGCATTTCACTCTCACAGTTAGTTTATTTTCTCTCGAATTATTTTTGATATGAAATAACTGTGCATAACAGGCGCATCAATAATATTGTCCATGAAAAAATAGGCCACCAAAAATAAAAAATAGAAAAAAAAAACACAGCTGGCGAGGTTTCTACAATACCAACAAAATAACAAAATGAGAATGTGTATTTTACTCTGTGTTCTAAAGTTGGCAGTACCCTAGAACCCACTTCGGCTTGCTTCGGCAAACAAATGAATATGATAAGGATCTCTCATTATACCCCTGAGTTACAACTGTCTACCTGTGTGCTCATTTTCTTCCCTTGACTTACGCATGATTAAAGTTATTAAGCCAATTGTAATGTAAATTTTACATATTGTAAATTTATGCAAAATAAAACCAGTAAATCTTAAGCAGGGCTTTCAAAAGTGCTCAATACACGTGACTATTTCTTTGTAGAAAGAAAGAAGTTATCTGTCTAGTTTGCGTGATGAGCTTTCGCAGTATTTATTTTACCGTAAAATTAGTACTGTAACAGAATTTTTAGAAATGAAAACAGTTTGTATACACTTCCACGCTGGAATGATGAACGGGAGATAAAACAAGGGGTATAAACGTACAGTGTGCTGTTAGGGGTTGAAGAAAAAAATAAAAAGTAATAAAAATGAGAAAAAGCCAACTGGATGTGACACGCTTTCTAGAGACAGCAGGACACTTTATTCACTTGATGAAAGAAATGAAGGAAAGGAAGTAGAAGGAAACAGAAAATTTACGGATGACACAAAACACAGTAAAATATACCCAATTTAAAACTAGCGTAAAAAACTCCCTCAAATGGTGAATTGTGTTTATGAACGCAATTGAATTTACAGATAGAGCTCACAGTCACGAATTAAACCAGCGAGAACGGTTGCATTATTAAATCTTTTATTGATCCTAAATTTTTTCTTTTTCAACTCGTGTTGACAACTCAAAATCGGTAAACCCAGTTTCGAAAACGTCTCGACGGTGTCTGAGGCATCCACTTTTTAATTTGTTTCCTCTACTCTCTCGGCCTTGGTGAGACTTTCCAACCCTCAGCGCTTGGACCGGTCTTGCACTACGGGGGTGGCCCACTGCAGCGCATGCGCGAGCCGGACGCGCGTGTGTGCGTGGGGGGGCTCCCTGCTCCCCCACACCCCCTTGTCAACTCGCCATCACAAAGCCCCCCCCCCCCCCCCGCCACTAAATGAACTTTGCCCGGGTGCGTTTTCAAGTATTAATATATTCTCATTGCAAATACGCGCGCGGACGCACACGTACAGGCCTGGCCGTCGGCCCAACGCCCGTGTGCAGGCACTAACAGGTAATACAATGAGGCATTTACATTACCCCCCCCCTCCCACACCACGCTTTTCCCCATTTACCCCCTCTCGCCGCGACCGTGCCCTTTGACCTCCGTAGTCCCCACCCCCCTCACTCGTCTCTTTCACCATACGCCGGACATTAGCCCACATGTTGAATAATGGGGGGGGGGGGGGTCCAGGCATCATAGTTCTACCTATCGTCCAGTCCACACCGTGCCGACGGAACACACCGTGGTATGGAAATGTGTTTATAAAACGCCCGTGCAACAGGCCTAGCGCAGAGTGCAGGGGAAAACTGCTCTCTACTGAGAAATTATTAACACTAAACCCTTTTTTTGATGCCCTATTTTCTCAACTGCTGAATGCGTAACGAATGCTGCTGCCAGAGACATCGTATCAAAAATATCCCATTCGTTTTTAGAGGTATTCACAGCGTTGGTTCAGTCCACACGTGTGTAATATATCATACGTCTCTTTAGGTTAAAGAATTATTTTACCTGTTATTGTTAACTGCTGCTCGCAAGCTAAACTAATCTAATTTGCATTTAAAGAAGACGCAAATACTCGTAGCTTGCCCGGAATTCCGGCTCACGATATTGACCCCGGACTCACGTGATTTGTCTTTGTCATCTACGTCTGTCGTAAGAAATATGTTTTAAAATTAGGTCACCTCTTTTCAAATCTTATGAGGTATTTAGAAATTAATTTATCATTTCTTTAATCTCTGATTATCAATTTACACAGCAAAAAAAAAAAAAGGATCATCTTTAAGTATGCCATTATAAATCTGAATGTTTTCCCAAACTTATTAACCGTTTTGCCGCAGATTTTTTCATGGTGTGCAGGGGTTCGTATCAAAGACCAAATTAATTCGGAAGGTTTCTGCGATATTGTGAAATGTGAACAGTCATTGTGCCTGATTATCTTTTCAGCCAGATAAATGTCTACGGAGAGTCATGTTTTACGTTCTTGTTCCTCGGTTTAATATAAATCTACCATATTTCTCAATAACCTGAGGTAGTATGAGGCAGCGAAGATGAAAGAAACAGCTTCTCTCCGTAAGGTGCAAAGTGTGAAATTACTTCCAAGCCTAAACAGCTTCATTCACTTTCCTGACGTTCATGTTCAATTCCAGACAGCGGTTTCCTTGTAGACTGCACATGCAGCCTGTGTTCTTTTAATGTATTAACATAAATCTATTTACTTATCTTGATAAACAAAGTGGTGTCACTCTGTTATAAAAAGTGTTTTATTTGTGCGAAATTAAGAAAATTTACACACCTTTTCAGTATTCATATAGTTTTTAAGAGCACTATAGAATAATCCTCTTCCTGCCCAGGTTTTGGCAACCAAAATTGAAAATGTACAAAAGAAGACTTTGAGCTAGAGCTAAACTTAGCAAAGACCTGAGATTCTTGCGAATGTAAAAACATTACTTAAGCCGTGTTCCAAATGGCACCTTTTGTGAACAAAATGGTCACGTGGCACGATTTTGTCAACAAAAACAATGGAGTATTCCATAATACACAGTGTGTAGATTCTACCGCACTTGAAAGTTAACTTCAAAGGCTAAAATAAAATATATTTATTGATAATTATTCCAAATGGTTGGACTTTCAAAAGTGTTCGCTTTACCATGAATAGCTTATATAAGCCTTATCATTCCCATGTTGAAGTTGAGCGGGAAGTGAAGTCGGGCACTATTGCTTCCAGTGGCGCAGACCTGTGTGTCGAGGTGGATAACCTACTGGACTAAGAACTACACCCTGAGCACTGTAGCACTCTGAGAAAACCCTCAAACACACACGTGTACACAGACAACCCACACAATGAGAAAACTAGTCTGAAACAGTTTCAATCTGTTGGATGCTGTTATCAATCCGTGTTATCTGCAACTAGTTTGTGCATTCCACATGCAAAGATTTGCATTTATAATTAGCACCGCCGTATACTGGAAGGATGGTTTTTGTTCGTGATAACAATGTAAACGTGCTTTCCATAATTTGTTTTAAAAATTTTATAAAATGTATCCAAAAGTTTGGAAAATTACACGAGAAAGTGTTGGACTATTTCAATTTTTTACCTCCCGTATTTTCAGCTTATCAGGCGATATTTTTAAGACTAGAAAATAATGACTTCATCTCCATAACTTCTTTCATAGTTTCCAAACATATTTCATTCCCATTAACACACAGACAATTATGTACATAATTATTTATTAATTATGTACAGAACTAATTATGTACAGAATACTTTAAAATTATATTATGAAATTTATTCTTATATTTTAAATGTATAATTATAATTTATTAATGAATATTTCTTTACGGTGGTGTAATTACTCGCCTTGAGACTTTGAAAAACCTTTATTCTTACTATGATTTTCTGTAAACTTTTTGACGCTCTGCTAACTGATCGATGTAGCTCAAATATACGAACACGTTGGTTGAAAAAAAAAAAAAAAAAAAAAAAATGTGTGCACAAATTTCGAGATTGCAACGTTGGACGACTTAAAAGATACACAAAAGTATACCGAGCACTTTACAGACCACGTTAATCATCTTGTGGTAGACGAACAGATATTAGTGCTAAATACTCGCATATTAAAGAAACTTTGACAATGTTGATAAAAGATAATTGGTTTACACTTAGAGGACATTGATTTGTGGTTCGCCATGTTACAAGAGAGTAGAATTCCTTGTTCGCCGATAATCAAAACATGATCGGTAACATTTCCTACCTCCTATTCAATAAAATTCATGCCTGTTGACCCAATCAATATGGCACCTCACGTTTTGATGACGGTGAAATATCCATTTGAGAAAAAAAATCCAGTGTTTTCCGTAATTATTCGGTGCTCCATGAACTTAGATTTTCATCATCCTTCATGGTTGTGAGTGGCAACATAGAACTGTTCATACCTGCGGGAATAAGTTGTTTCTGAAGATCAGCTGCACCCTTTCAGTGAAATGAAAAGTAATTCTAGCTGCAGCAACAATAGGTACACATTTTAGAATGAATCGTGCAGTGCCGACTCCATTAATTGTAGCTATTATTTTATGAATAGTTTCATAACCTTACTTAAATTTTGAAGCCACGTAATTAATTTAAAACATGAGCCCAATTTTTCTTGAAGATATGCCTCCTTTAAAATATTTCGTTCAAAGTGTGCCAACAAAAATCACATTAATATTTTACGAATAATAATTACTGAAAATGCTGTACACCTAACACACACGCACACACACGCACACATATATATAGTATTGAAGAGTACAGAATTTTTTATTGGATAAAATTTTTAATACCTCAATAATTGTGCGTATGACAATTTTAATACAACATAAAATAAATTGTACAAAATCTCCCGTGCCACGTGCCACAATTGTGCACATGCTGCGGGTTGGCCATCCCTGATTAAGAATGTGTATCATGTCAGTCGAAGCATCGTTGTATTATCACCTCAGATTATACTAGTATGTTAAGGATTCACACTTATTCAAAGTGTTTCATAAGTGAGTAAAACGCGAACCTCTCAACTTCATCTTTGTAGAGGACATGTCGAGGAATAGTATAATTGCTCTCCTATTTCGCACTGCATTGTGTTACGACTCGGAATCAATCTTAATGACACACTCTTGTACAGCGCATGTCAAGCATATCTAACGAAATGTGTAGATTTTTTCCATGACAACTGGTCTTTTGTCACAGTATATACGGCAAACGTCTTTCCGAAGCTTATGACGTGCGCTCACAAATGCAATGAAGTATATTTGTAAACCTGAAATTAAGTAGTAGCATGCTAGGACGCTAATATTTTTTTTGCGAGACTTTGGTGATTTATATGCTTCCAAAATATATAATTTTCTCTGGATGGGAGAAATGTTTTTGAAGCGTGTTACCGCTTTATCTATGTTATATTTTGATGTCAATTTACGAAGTACCGAAATGTAAACTTTGAACGAAAACTGTGGATCCTGGGTAGCTGCAACAAGAGGACAATTTTTGCTAATTAGGTAATACTCCTCAATAAACCAGCACCAAACATTCATCATTCTTGACGGTAAAAAGTTGCCGACAATAAGAGAGTGATCGCCTATTTCATTTTTACGACGGGGAGAAGTTCTATGAGAGTTTGCTCTTAGGATGACGATCCCGATCATATGAAACGATATTCGCAGAACTGCAGTTTAATTTCACCCCGTTTTTGATATTTCGCAAAGGTAGAGTTTAAATGATCCATTTTCAAGCGCTGATACCTCCCTTGATATTCAGTTGAGGTTAGAAAGTACACCTGTATATTTTACTTTCTCTTGATATGAGTGGGAAATGAACTCACGATGTTTGTCTGGCGAATTTCGTCCCTATCCTGAATACGTAAATTGATAGGTTCATTTAGCGTTAAGTTGCATATACTATAATTTCTATGAAAACCGAGTGCTTAATGGGTATCGGTATTTGTGATTATGTTTAATTTTTAATGGCGTACCTATGAAATTCACCTGGGAATCCTGTGCTAATGCTTGACACGTCTGATTCAGACGAAATAACAAAGTTAGTTTCGGAATATATTTTATTCGGCTAGCTTACTGAGAATTCAAATTATGAACTGTTACCGGTTCTAATAGTGGTGTGTAATAAAAGTAGAAACTGCTACACCAACAGTCCAGTGTTCGTGCCACCCGTCTAATTATTGGATCGTTCGGAAAGCTATGGAAATACACAAGTTTGGAGTTTTAAAAACTTGTCTTTGTGATTTTCCTTACAGCTACTGCGATTTTCATTGCGGTCTTTATTTTAGTATCGTGTTATTTTTGGAATATTGCTTGGAATCGAAAACGCTCTTGTAAGAAATTACTACGGTACTTCTGTATTTTATATGTGCTAGAACAGTAATTTCTTGGATTGTTATTTTTTATCTTTGTAACTGCCGAAGTGTCCTTGTGTAGGTGACTTAAAATACGATTTTCCAGAACATGTCACGCAGGCCACGCTAGTATAGTGGTTAGCCCGCTCGCCTCCCACCCAAGTGAACCGTGCTTAATTCCCCGCGGGGACACCCCCGGATGTTTACATGTGGGAAGGGAATCGTGCCAGCCGATGTCGCTGGTTGGCGGGTTTTCTCGGGGATCTCCCACTTCCCCCGCCCTTGCATTCCGGCGCTGCTCGTTACTCACCTCGCTTCACACTCATCGGCTCTCAAGACCTCGATGTTTAACAGCCGCCCAAATCTCTTCACCCGCTCATGCGACACGCATTTACCTGGATGGAGTTACTCAGAAAATTTTATTTTTTACTTGCATCTTTCTGAATAGCCAATTTTACTTCACACGCACACGACTTCCAACGAATCAAAGCGTCTAAAATTGTCGACTTCTGCGTAGGCACGACCTCATTGGTCAAGCCAATGCTATGACGTTTGTTTTGAAATATATACTGCATTCCGACATTTAGCTACATTCTCTATACGAATGCTTCCTCGTTTGGGAGATCTTTGTGGCTGAATCGGAGAAATATTTGTTTACATACACTTCTCTATATCTTACGTACTATATACATATCATATAAACAGCGCCCTATTGTTCTTAAATTATTAAGCAGGAATTCGTGCGCATTCAAATGAAATAGGTCGTCAGAGCAGTAAATAAAAAATTTTTTTCTTGTTCATCTGTTGGGTCCATATAATGTGCCAGGTAGAGGAGTATTCTTTAGTGTTCTTCAAAACTATGGTTACTTTAAAATGTAATAATTTTGCTTAATTTCATGCAAGTCAGACAATTATTATTACAAAGTGGAAACACCTTCGTCTACCAAGATAATAAAATGGATTTGTATAATTCGATTGAAGGAACCCAGGCTGTATGTGTACTCTACGATCAGGTAAAATACTTCGACGTGGAAAAGATTGGCTGTAAAGTTTGTACAATTTTTTTTGTACTTAATGTTTGAACATTCGTTACTGTGTGGATGGAGGATAAATATACAGAACGAATTTGTGTTGTGTAGTAAATTTTACTACAGCCGGACTGAAGTCCATGCTAAATTGTGGGAACATTGTCCCAATGTTACACATTTTGAATACTGAAGCAATTGAAGTATTTGGCACGTGTGGATGCAAAGGACTAATTTAAACCTTAGTTTCTAATTGGAGAAGAACGGGTCTGTTGTAAATCTAAATTACCATTTACGATTTATGTGACGCGATTTTTATTAACTTCAGTTTATAATCTACAGCGTATTAAATATACAGCAGACAAATTTTTAAAGTGTAGTGTTACGACAGAATTACGACATTTTCTATACAAATGGCTGAGTTATTAAAGCATTAAGAGTGGCAGTAATTACATAACTCGTGTGGGATACAGATGCTGATGATATAAGAAAGTCTGGTTCCAAAACTTTCTCTTTTCATTTTATAGTATGCGAATCATTTCTTTGTACATGCGATAACTGGTTCGTGGAGAAAGAATTTCTCTAAATAAATGTATGTTCACTCTATAAATGTATGTTCACTCTATGAAACGGATGCACAAAATTGAACACTTTTACCAGGAGCAACCTTGCCATTTAAAGTTTAAAGATTCTTCTTTTAAAACAAATACTTTCCCATTCTCTTTTCATTAGCGTCCCCCGTAATGGGTCAATTTTTCGACTCACTTGCTTTTATATATCTTAAGTTATAAAACGGCAAACGCGCTGGCATAATTTATGTCTACAAATGGTGGTCGCGACATTGTTTATTTCCTGCCCCCTGCTTGCTCTTTCGCTCCTCATCCCGTCTCCGTAGAGAAGATGCTGAAAGATGCTAATTTTCACACCCCTTGTAAACCTACTATCTCCCTCGGCAATTCTAACGCCTCACGCATCCCGCGCCTTGCCCACAATCGACCTCTTAAATTCCCTTAATGATTTCGGTGTGGTCGGTTAATTGTCTTTTTTTTTTTCACTATAATAGTTTTTTTTCTTCCCCGAGGTTCCGCTGGAGGAGACATTGCGACGGTAATGTGCTCAAGGCTAAGATATATAACCTTGTTTCTCGTTGGTTATTTGCTGCGCCAGAACTTTTCCGCTGCTACGGGAAATTTACATTAGGAAGAATCCAAGGCCATGTTGTTAACAGTGTGTCCGTACCACCAACTGTATAGGCTGTTCACAGTAAAGTGAGCACTTTTTAAGGCCTTTCTAAATTTTTCTTTTCACCCAATTTCCATCTTCCTGCTACTTTATAATATAAACCATGCAATGTGACCAATAAACACGGTGTATATTTTTTCCCCACCCTCAAAATTTAATGCATGAGACTGCAATAAGATATGTTTATTAGTGGCTAATAACTGTTGGATGGGCGTTAAAAAATGCTCACTTTACCGTGAACAGCCTATATGTTCAGTTGCGCGTTTTTTTTTTTACCGCTCGATTATTCTTTTTTCCCTTCTTCATACGTTCAGAGTTAAGTATGTATAAGCTAAAAATTTTGGAATTTTAAAGATGTACTATGATACCTGCACAAATCGGGGATTATTAATATAATATAAAGAAATATATTTGTATGCGTGTTTTTTGATCTCTAAAATAAAAATGATTCAAGCAACACAAGTATTTGAGAAAACCGTTTCGTTTAAAGATTTTTGACAGTATTTTAGTGATTCGGTTTAATACTTACGCAGCTAAATGTGTGGTTAGCGAAGGATGTTAAGTGGTATTTGTTGTTTCCCGTTCATAAGGCAATAACGTGGTTGTTCACGCCCAGCAAGCCGCCTTACTTGCTTTATGACTGCCAAACACCGTAATGGTTTTTAAACCCGTAACAGGCTTAACTCCCTTTCTTTACATGACAGTAAGAATTATAACTCGCACTGTAGCACTTGCGTGTTCAAACAAATCAATAAAATTAACTGTAAAAAAAACCTTTTAAAACCAAGTATTTATTTATTAATAAACTAAAAAGATAAAAAAATACCTATAGGAGTAGTTACAGAATTCGTACAACTTGTGAGACCTGGGCGAACAGCCGTAATAAACTTTACTACAAAATAATATGTGTATTAATATATATTAAGTATGTGAAATCCTTGGCGCAATATAGAACACATCTCATTTGCGTAAGTGTAGTAAGCACAGATTTTGCGTAAGGCTCTTAAATATTCGCGCCAAGCTTTTATATATTAAATATAAATTGATACAATAATATTAATTTGTAGTCAAGTTTATTATGGCTTTTCCACCACGTCTAACAAGTTTTACAATTTTTGTAACTACTCCTATAATTATTTTTATCTTTTTAGATCATTTATAAATAAAAGTTCTGTTTTAAAAGGTTTTTACAGTAAATTTATTTTTCCCTTTTCAGTTTAACTTTTTTTTTATTATAATTATAAATAGACAACTTATACATTTACAGACTCGTCCGTCATCGGTATCGCTTGCGATTAGGCGAGTTTCAGTGCACTCTTTTGGCGGGAAGTTGAACCGGCAAGCTGAATATTAATTATTCCTCTTACACGTGTGTGTATGTCGATGTATTTGACATCTCGACATGAGCTCACGGAGATCGGAATCTTCAAATGGCATTTCACGTACACACGCGCGGTCGATCATGTGAATTCCTTCTGGTGTTTCCAAGTTTGGATGATCTTCTACCCACACAGCTGTGTGTAAATGAGGACTTCCCCGGCACTGAGACTCTACACGCCACCAGTAATCCACGACTTGTCCACCAAATACATCGTGATTACTAGTGATTCGGTGGGCGCCGGACAGACACCTCACAGACACCTACCGTACATACAAACAAGTCAAGTTAAATAAAACCTTGTAATATAAGTCTTTGACTCATGGCGTAAAGCGTCGAATATATTTAATTTGTACCGCGTCACATCCGCTGCTGCTTAAATTGAGTGAGGTACAGCTGCGGCTAGGAGACATCCAGTTCGGTTCCCGGTTATGTATTCCCGATATGTAACGTTTTTGAAGTTTCGTGGAAATAGTGCACTAGAATTAGTTTCAGAAATTCGTTGTAATTTCTCTACTGCTGAAGCTAGTAAGAGAAAGTCAGGTCTAAAATGATAACTCATTTTAACTAACCGAGACCAGGCCTTTGGTCTTCCATTTCTCATTCTCTCACAAATGAATTAAATAAAGCAATTTGATGTAGGGGTATTTGAAAAGTCGTTCGCATTCATTTTTATTATCAGGGCATAATTTTAAACCTTAAATACACTTTCCAACGGTACTTCAAATGTGTGATTGCCAATGTTATTTCACTTCGATCATATTTTAAAGCTATTTATATGAGTTCCAACTTCACATAAGTATAATCAATATGAAGACCTTCATTTTGATTTCTTCGTCACCTCGTTTCCAGTGTTGGCCACGGGAAAAGACTTACGCTCTGAAACTGTAATGTGATTGACAAGGTACGAAAACTGTTCTAGAACCCGCTACGGATAATAGGACATGTCCTCCTATTAGGCCTACCAGACCTGATCTGTATTACGGCTGTACGGCTGTACCGTTCTGGCCAGTGCAACAGCTACAGTGGCAGACGTTACACAAGGATTCTGTGCAGTTTGGATCGGTGTAATTACGACCATTAGGCAGTATTTTAATTCTCATTGTACACTTGTTTAATATGCGCATATGTTTACGTGCCCTGGCCAAGTACAGATTGTTCGGAGAGGTTGTCACCTCCACATGTTTCGGTGGCAATATCATGAATTACGAGAAAACAGAAGAATGGTGTGCATGGAAACACGAGCCTGTTGTGATTCTTAGGTGAAATATCTGTGGTAAAGTTCAAAATACGTAAAGTATTTGACATAAATCTATCAAAATGTTTCTCGAACTCTGCCATGTTTATCAGACAGTTTTGTGAAACCCTTCGAATATCTGATAATTGTAAGCAATATTACTTAACCTATAACATTATTTTTGCAAGCTATTCACGGAGGCATATTGTGACCTAAAACTGTTTACTTGCAATAAAATAACATTTAATGGAGTTATTTATAACCTTTACAGAACATTCGCCACTCAAAACGAAACACATATGGTGACTAGAACAAGTTACGAAAACACACAACGTACCGGGGCCGCCGTGGTGTAGTGGTTAGACTGCTCACCTCCAACCTTGGCTAACCGGGTTCTACTTCCAGCGAAGTAGCCTCCCGGATTGGAATCGTGCCGGACGATGCCGCTGGTCGGCGGGTTTTCTCGGGGGTATCCAGTTTCCCCCGCCATTGCGGGGTCTCTCTTTGGCTGGACAATCCACAGTTCCTAGCCGGTCTGTCAGCAGTAATATTTATATAATAGAGCCGGGCCTCAAAGCCTAGACAAATGTGTTGTGTGTACTCTACTTACAATAAAATACCTGTGGATATGATACAAATTAGTTTATTACCAGGGCACCTGGCTCTCAGGCATGGAAGTTTTGTATTTTGTGTTGACCTGTCACCTACACTTTGCAGAAGGCGATAGATGACATAGCCTACCATTTAAGGATCATCGTGCTGAGCCACTGCAGGTGTTAGGTTAACGACATAAATGTCAGTAGCACGCCTAATAATGATGCAAACAAGTTAAGCAACAGAAACCGGCTTGTAGACATGATATAATTATACATATCGTCATAAAGAAAATGAAAGCCCAATGTTTGCATATAAATACGGATTGCATGCAAGGGGTTCTAGATTTTAAAGATGGTTAATTTTTTGGAAGGGAAGGATAAAAAGGGAAAAGGAAAGATCGAAAATTATTTACGTAATTTCTTTAAAAGCTGAATTGTCTTCAAGGTTTGACTTGTGGTTAGTAAAGGGGTACATACACGAAAAATCCCCTTAACAAAGTGAAACCTTACTTAAAACTATGCATGAACTAATAGGAAATGTGTTTTATGCATACGCATAGGCCTGCATTTTTCCATATATATATGCGTGTGTGTGTGATGACTCAATGGAGTCAAACTGGATCATTCGTCAATATTTAGTAATAGCGACGGGTGGCAAAAATTTAAAGCCTTTGTACATCTAATTAATAGTTAAAACTGAAGCATTTTCTTGTTATTTTATATTATTTCATGTTTTAGGCCAATTTTAATTCGCGCTCGTAGCAAAGAAATGCAGATTACATAAGTCTTTGAAAGAGGACGAAACAGGAAAATTATGTCCCCTTAGCCCTTCCATAATGACTAACAAGAGGAAATAAAGTTGGTATGTCATGTTTTATCCATTATACTTTTATGTAATCTCCTCTTCGGCGTATATTTAGAAGGGACGGCCAAGTTTGATGGAGTGAAGAAAAATGTGCCAGTCTTATACACTATGCATTAGGTGCAAAATAACATAGCAGTCGAGGATTGATCGGATAACATTTCCGTTAAATGAAACGAAATAAAGAATTATTAAATATTCAACAATTTTATCATTGCGAGGCTTCAGGAACAGCTTATGTTAACAGTTGCCAAATGTTTTAAATTGATTTATTACTCCAGCAGAGAGTAAGTTTTCATAAATATTCAAAATACTCTAATAGTACTGACCTGCCCGATGAATTTTTACAAAAGACTGGTTTATTTTGCCTGAAATTTATTGCAATTATTATATTAATTATAGCCATGTACGGACAATGGAAAGAAAGTGTATAACTTTAATTATTTAACCCAATAAATGATTTAAAAAATAATTTTCCCTATGCTGTGTATGATATATGTGTTTATTACTCATTCTGTTTATATATTTCCTGTTTACTTATTGTTAAAAGGTATATGTAAGTTGTGGTTTGAGACTACGTTTGTGCTGTGTGAACCCCCGGGGGGGGGGGGGGGTTCACTTGAGCCATGTGCCCTTCTGCCCCCTCAAATGAACATTTCTTTATACATCAGAAGTTATAGTATGATGTTGTTGTCTTCTTTCATGGTAATTAGGTTGCTTGGCAAAGCAAATTAAATACCAATTAAATTGCCTGACTACAGCAAGCCTTCAATAATTTAGTTACTATTAAAATTTCAATTGTAATGGTATAGTACGACTTATGTATGCCCCAATAGCTTCTCTTATACTAACTACGATAACCATTGTACATGACGGAAAAGTTAGTGAATGTATACTTACAATATGTTGTATAGCATACGGTTTGTTTAATCCAGCTCTGTTAATTTACATATTTATAGCGTTAGATAGATTTGTTCATTGATAGAAAAGTGCAAATAGTGTATTTGCGGTTCGCTTATGACATTATAATTATAAAGTGAATTGCAACAAATTGAAGGCAGTGTTAAAAAAATATGTACCAGTTTTCTTCATATGCGCTCTTCTGTTTCTTTGCGATCAAAATTCGTAGAAATATTTCTTATTATGTACAACATGTGGTTTTTTCTAAAAACAAAATGCAGTAGTTATAAAATCTTAAACGGTTTGTAGCATGCTTGTGTTCTCTGATTGTAGGTAATATGGACGAAAATATACCTTGAAATATTTTATAAACTACAGTTTGTTCAACCAAATGCGGTATATGAATACAGTTTTACCATCTAGTAATAATTCAAGTGCATCAGTAGATATCTGCCTCGAGTGAAATTGCCTTTATATTAAAATTAATTATTGAACGAGATGTTACAATCTGAAGACAGTTTCTAAAATTAAGTTATTTTTCACTATTTACATTGTACAATGATTTTCTTGTCTATTTATAAAGAAAATGCAAAATAAATGTTACTGAAATTCGAAGGTTTTAATGTGCAGGTGTTACAGCCCGGACTCTCTCTCATATATATATATTATATATATATATATCGCTCTCTCTATGATCATCTTTCCAAACGTGAGGTAAATAGTTAAAAGCTTTTTCAAGTATTAATTTGTTAATACAATAACTTTTTTGCAGAATATTTCCTATGCATTGTGCTCCTTCCAGACCATAATCCTGTATGCGTATCTGCGTTTGTGTACATAGCTTACTAATATCGTTACATAACATAAGGAACCTATAAAATATAGGCAAATTTCTTTGCGAGAATTTATGTAGACAATGACGGTTGTGCCTTCGAGCTTAACTAATAATATTTCAATCTTAAAATTTAACAATTCTGTTCTACTTAGCAACGTTATTCTTGTGGTTAACAGCATGTCATGGCCATTTATTCATTAGTGAGCTCTGGACCATTAGAAACTCACTGCGTACCAGTAAATTGATTCATGCCGATGAATTATGCAGTAATTCGATGCAGGTGCTTAATTGATACGTATGTTCGATTGTAACATGTATGTTACAATCAATATTATTTAAACACCTGTTTATTTAACACGTTGGTATTATTCCCTTCAATTACCAAAGAAAATGTTTTCAATTAGGTCTCTCTTCATCTCAGAGTTAACTTTTGCTGTCATAAATTTATATAACAAATGTTAAAATGTTGTATTATGATTTGTATCTACTTAAATGGAATGATCACTCGAGATTCTGCGTATTTTTACCCTTGTAATGCTGACGTAACGGCGCTGCGTTTTAAAGGTGGAACGAACAAAAGTGAAACTTACAAATGAAAATTGATTGCGGGAAGCAGTGATAAAGATATTTAAATCTCATTTTTTTTTACTGCAATTGCTTTAAATTCGCTCTGGCATCCAAATGGAAACTCGTCGGAGAAAGTAAAAGCAGTTTACTCATTTGAGCGATAGATGGTGCTGCTGTTCTCTCATGTTTTACGCTTCTCGTTCCTAGATCCTTCATGGGTTGCGATCAGTAGGTTTCCAGGATCTGGAAGAAATTTACTGCCCTTCTGAACCAGGCAGTGTCCGAATTGAAGCTTTT
Source organism: Dryococelus australis (assembly GCA_029891345.1). Taxonomy (NCBI): domain Eukaryota; kingdom Metazoa; phylum Arthropoda; class Insecta; order Phasmatodea; family Phasmatidae; genus Dryococelus; species Dryococelus australis. Next base: position 19,467,848 of record CM056997.1, on the reverse strand, counting down.
TAGTTTACAAAATGTTACCAAGACCCGAATTAATAGACTATAATGATGACCGTTAGTTTTAAGTGTGTAACAAAATTAACTAAAATACTATATTATCAAATCACAACCATCTCTGAGCAAATGACTATCATCGGGTTTCCATTTGAAAGCTATTGTACTATAAACGATTATTTTAGTAGATGGTTAAACCGATAACAGACCGCGCTTTCATAAAACGAAATTACTAATCTTAAAAAATTATATGAATAATACTAAAGGAGAGTTATGTGACACAAATTCTTTTGACTACGTGACAAATAACCGACTCTGTGATATCCGTAATCGTAATTTAAAAATAGTGGATCAAAACAGAACCGTGGATTAAGATCTGTTTAATCGAAGTATGGTGGAATGACGCACGACATGGTAGCAACGAATTGAGAAAAAGGGTTTGTTTAACTTGTAATATTGTTTTAAAAATTTTAATTTTCTTTTCTCTTGTGTGGAAAAGTTAATCGTAACTTAATGTTTATATATAGGGCAGGGCTTTCAGAAGTGACACGTGCCCCGATCCATTCGTTTAACAAGCGCCCGCATATAATTTATTTATGGTTGTGCTCCTAGTAAACATTATTTAATTTAAAAAAGAAACAATAAACTTTCTTGCAGTTTTCAAAACTCTTTTAATTTGCTACATAAAAATACATGTCATTTTTTACTTATATTTCAGTTAATGATGTCACTGAAATGCAACACAAACTGCTGAAAAAAAGAGAGCTCAAAATATATATAAACAATCTTATAATTATTTTCACCTCGATTTTGATTCCTTTTGTCGAAGCGTGCACTTCGTTCCAACTAAAAAGGTAGTTGTTTTGAGGGGGAAAAAATAATTTTGCTTAAAAGCAACTATTTTTTAACATTTTAATTTGAAATGTGAGCGGAGGATAAACCCTCGAACGCCTGCATTACTTGTGCGTACCTGGTACGCCATTCTTGCGTTACTAGCCATGCATTCTGCGTCCGTGATTCGCGACCCTGCAAGCTATCTCGTTTATTAAATTAAATGGAAATAATATCAACGTTAGAACGACATAGATATTTGATAAAATCTCACACTAATTATCCTTAAAATCAGTTTTAGCTTACTTTTTTTAAAAATCAATTACATCCCATAGTTCGTTTGAAGTCAGTTTAAGGAGCCCTCTTTGTCAGCACCCTAGGTACTGGCTCGCCCTTAAGTGGAGAATGGACTGAAACACTTTTCTGCGAAATAGTTGTTTGTGCGAATACGCGTATCTCGTAAATAAAGGTTCTGTAAATACGACTTTTTGTCAGAGAGAAAAAAAAATCTACGCCCCCTTTTTTTACTTTAGTCGTATTAAGTGTGTTCGTGGAGAAAAAAAAATCGTAAAAATGGTCAAATATCGCAGTTTTAAAGTTCGTGTAAGCAGTTTTCCTAAGCTTCAAGAGAAAAGTACAAAGATACAGACGTAGTTCAATCTGTGGTCTCTCATCGCGTGTAATAAAGTCCCACTGTTACAAATCTAAATTGCACAGTGCAGCGTGACGACGGAAACACTGCACGCCTTGTGAGTAAGGAGCGACGGGGCGCTATAAGTGTGTGTTATTGTCGCCCGTATCGCTCCCTCGCTTCTTGACCTTGAACGTGCAGCTCCATCGCACTCTTAAGGAGAATTAACACTGCGTGCGGCGAGAGTAATCGCGACGCGTTGGCATTTTTCCACGTCTTGTGCGGAAAAAAATGCCAACGCGTTGCCTTCCGCTGCTCATTTCAATTTATGTTGTTGAGTGGAAATTACTTTAAATTTCTCTTTCCGTGCATTTAATTAGACAACTTTTCACCTTGTATATGTACGTTACGAGTAAAATTTTATGCATTTGAATCGAGAAGGATTTATTTTTGTTTTGAACGTCATTGCTAGGCTGTGCCTTGCGAAAGAGCAGGTGTTGTAAATGACATGAAAGTCAGCATGTACCGAGGGAAAAATGAAAAGCAAGTTTGCTAGAGCACGTGCGTGATTGTATTTACTCAGTAATTCAGGCCTTCAATTGAATTATTTCCAAATTCCCGTTTGTACGTATGTAAAAGTGGTCTTTAAATTAGCGCACAGTGTTACATCTATACGAATGAACAGAGAAAAACAATTGTAAAAGTAGAGGGGAGCGTTTGTACAAATTTCGAAAAGAAACCATTCGATAAGAAAAAATTACTACTGGTAGCTTATTTCAAGGTTGCATAATTTTCCCAATTTTTTTTAAATACTAACGATAATATAGTTTACCAGAACGTGTACGATGGCCTTGCAGATTTCAGGAACAAAAAGACAAATTGCAACATCGCAATATTTGAAAATATTTTTATTAAGTGTATATATATATTATATATATATGTATGTGTGTGTACGCGCGTCTCTTCGTGTACACAGTGTACACAGTATTTGCCTTTATCAGGAAAGCAGACCCTGAAGATTGTGTCGTTTGCAGCCTACTGTCCGATGATTATGAAATCACTTTACTGTGTGTGTGTGTGTGCGTGTGTGTATAAATGTGTGTGTGTGTCTACTTTTAAATTTATAAATGCGTGAACCGAATTTCACCAAACTCGAATAGTACTAAGTAAGTACATCTGACTTTTGTAGTTTTGGACCACGTCTGGAACTTATTTTCAAAATGGCGACCATTTTAAAATTGATTGTGGTATGCGATATCTCGGAAACCATTCAAATTATTTGAACCAAATTTTGTATGTTGACAGTGTAAGTCGTACTCATTGAACTAAGAGGTAAATGTTGTTGTTGGTTCGCCAATTTCTAAGAGAATGATTCACAAAAAAAATAAGTTTTTGCGTTTTATCTCGAAAACTGCTCAACCATTTTCGCTCAATTTGGCACGTATGTAAAACAATGATATGCCAGGTGAACTTAAATATTTTAGATTTATTTGGTAGAGTTACCATAATGTTTGACCATTTTTCACGAATCTTTGTATGCTGACAGTATATATTACAGTCATCATATAAAATTAAAAAAAAAACAGTTTTGTCCACCATTTCGTAAGATAGTGGTCAAATAATTAATAACGTTTTTTGTATAGCCCATATATCTCGGGAAAAGAATTGACAGATTGCTACCAAATATGGAAAACAAGTGGTATTGCGGTAGGTGATGTTAATTCATATGTTTTAGGTATGTAAGACACTTATTTACAAGATGGCGGCCATACAGCTGTTTTAGTTATGTATGCATACAGAGATTCTCTTTGCCGGTTTTTTTTCTTTCACAATGATGTCATGTGAATACATGGAACATTGTATCATATTTCCGGGACAATTTAACTAGTTTCCACCAAAATGCGCACAACTACAGACGTGTAAATAGGGCCAGACATTGATTTTCGTAATGGCGTCCATATAAATATTTAGATATATTTGGCATATCTATTCAACAATTTAACCGAATTCAATCAAACGTTTTATGGTGATAGTATATTAGAAACAATCTATACAGAAACTCTTTCTAGGTAGTTCTTTATGAGCTATCTCTGTTTAAAAAATAAAACTTCGCTCCGTATCTCGGAGACCAATTAACCGATTTCCACCAATTTTTTTTATTTGCACAAGTGGCGTTATGGTAGGCCATGTAAAATTGCGTGATTTTAGAGTCTGGCACCTATTTTCTAAATTATGGCCTTGTAAATAGTTCAGGTTAGTGAACCATTTCATTAAAAAAATTACACTGATTACATCTAGAGTTGATGCTCCGATTCCTACATCTGGCATGCAGTTGATTGCACGCTAGCTTAGGTTAACGAGTTCTTCTGTTTTCCTCTTCCCGGTAAGTCATACGTCACTCGCGTATTTTAGTTGTCTTGGTACTGTTTCACGTGATTCTGGTTTCTTCTCTAAAGATATTGCTGTGAATGAGACACCAACGCCTGCCTACCTGCCATCTAAGCGTTTAATAATTCCTCTAAAATGTATTTGTACCCGCGTAGAGGAAAGTAGGTCTCCATTAGTTATCAGTAACTTCTTGTTAGTTCTTAGTGCAGTCAGGCGATTCAAAAGATAATCAAACTCAGTTTCATTCATGCAAATGAAGTTCAAACAGTACTTAATCATGAGCCAGCAATGAAGCATGAAAATCACCTTCTGGGCAAAATGAGCACTTTTGAGGCCCTAAGTTACTTTTTCCTTTCAGGCATTTCATATCCTTCAACCACCATTTCAAACAAATATTGTCATGCAAGTAATAATCAGTGTATATATTCCAGCGCACTCGGAAATTTACGTGTACGATTATAATAAAATATGTTTATTGACTATCATTCCAAATGAGAAGGCTTTCTAAAGTGCTCACTTTACCGCGAACAGCCTGTAGGAAAGTTTCGATTCAGTAAACATCTCATGCCTGCATCGTCTTACTATCATCAAGTACATAACATGCAGCAGCAACTGTAGTATAGTTACACTAGTATTTCAGCTCGCAGTCTGGCGCTTCCTCGGGGAAAAAAACGAAAGCAGCAACGACAGTTAAATCCTGTGAATACGCCTTGAGGGGCTGTCACGGGGGATGAAAATGGAAAGCCGCTCGGAAAAATCTCTCCTCCGGTGCATATGGTCACGTTCGAAAGCACAGCATCCCCAAAGCCGGGCAAATAGCAGGAGTCCGCAGAGTTAGTACTTACGGATCCATGCACCCCGAGCTCGTTTTCCACGTGTGATACCTAATAAAGGCGACAGTATCATTTTCTTGGGGGAAAGTCTGTAGCGAAGTTCAGTGCAGGGGTCTATATTAGTTTTGCAACAATTCACACAGAACATTCCAAGCTGAAACAATCTGAAATATTTCTTAGCGCTTCAAAATAGTGTCTGCAATAACAGTGATGTGCTGTCTGAAGAGACATTTATTTTCATATGCAAGCAGATAGTACACACGTAATATAGTTAAAGGCTGTTCAGAATAAAATGAGCACTTTTGAAATGAACCTTTGAAAAATGTCACTGCCAGTGGCTGCATATACTTTAACGTTCACACCGAGTAACATTCGCACAGTAAAATTGTAATGATGGAGGGAAAGTAGTGTTCCATATCTTAACGTCGGACAAAAAGTGTTATATAACCATTTTTTGATAACTGAAATTATTTCCTTAAATTTCTGGTTTCCTAATGCATCGAAGTGTAAATATTAGCAGATTTGAAAATACTTTCTTTCCTAAGAGTTTCGCGGGTTTACTTTGCATATTTATGAATAAAGTGAATGATGCCATGTCAATGTTAATTTGACATAAGACTGAATAGTAAAGAACGTGCATGCAAGTAGCTCGTAAAGAGGGCTTTCAAAAGGGCTCATTTTACCGTGAACAGCATTTAGTGTTAAAAACGTGTATTACAAACATAACTACAATCCAGTTCGTGCACCATGTACAAAGGCGTTCCGACTGTTATCTACCCAGCTGTTTAGTGTCGGGACTTATACAGAAATAATGGTTCTGGCTGTGTGTCTTTTTGTCATGAAAAAATTAATGAAATTACTAACATTGAAAATTACTGTAAATGTAAAGAATTCTTTTTAAAAGCTCATCACTTAGCCAGCACTAAGTTACTTTCCATTAGCTGTTATTACCAATTAAGAAATATTACATGCATGTATAGGCTTGGACATAAAACATAGCTACGGGTGTTTCCTTGGAATTGCTTTCGCAGGCCGTAGTCTGTGTTGGATACTACGCGAGATTATTCCACTTGCACAGTTAATATAATATTCGTTTGGCTGGCCAAGAAATATTTTGTAATTCTTGAATTGTAAAGTATTAGGTGTTTTGTTTTCTCTCGCAACCTTCAGACGCGTTAATGAAAAATGGCATTTCCTAAAGACTGCATCTAGGATAACTTTCTTTATGAAAACAAATGTATCTATGCTACTGACTGCAATTATAAAGTTTAGAAGTCTGTCCAGTATTTTCGCAAGTAGGAAACGTGCCGGACGATGCCTTTGGCAGGCGGGTTTTCTCGGGGATCTCCAGTTCCCCCCGCACTTGTATTCCAGCGGGGCTCCTTTCTCATCTTATGTTACCCTCATCGGCTCTCAAAACCTCGTTGTTAAGAGCCGCCCAAATCTCTCGACTCTCAATTGTACAGTGTTTCTTTCGGAAACATTAAAAGTAATATCTAAAGGAAATTTTTAATTACGTATTGTTACCAACGGTTGAATAAGCAGTTAAATGCATTCATCTTTATTTTTTAGTGGTAGCGTGAGATCCGTGGTTTCCTCAGGATCGTCCCAATTACCTCCGCCGAATATTCATTCCTCCAGTAGTCTCACATTAATACCAGCCTCCTTCCATTAGCGCTGTGTCAGTGTAGGCTATTTACGGTAAAGTGAGTACTTTTGTAGCGCTCTCATTTGGAATAATAGCCGTTAAATATATCTTATTTTAGCCTTAAACGTTAACTTCCGAGTTCGGTGGGATATACACACTGTATTTAATACTTACATTGTGATATTTATTTTAAAAGGGTTCTTTAAAGGATGGAAAAATGGTTGAAAGAAAAAAAGTAACTAGGGTCTTTAAAGTGCTCATTTTACCGTGAACAGTCTATAGCAACATCTTCAAAGTTACGGCGCACAACGCTTGCAGAACAAGGTAGAGCGATCATGCATGTAGGACAAATCGTATAGGACGTAGGAGCGCGTACTTAATTATTACATCCGCAGCGTCATGCGCCTACGACCTATGCAACTTATTGTACATGCATGTTCGCACCGCCTTGTTCTCCAGGCGAAGTACGCAGCAACAATGCTTTCATATAAAAATATGTTTTCGTATATAACTGTAAAGGGTTCTTCTGTTACTATTGGTCCAAAGAAACTATATCTGGAGTTAAGGTACTGAATTACCGAACAACCTGTATGTTACACTGTAACTGAAAGGGTTAGGAGCGTCCAAGAGGCTTGAAATAGTTTTATGTATTTATAGCATTTTATATCTTCTCCATTAAGAAATGAAATAAAAGTCTGACACGCGTATGACAAGGGAGGAAAACACTTAAAAATAAGGATGAAACGAATAACAATAATTTTTTATTTATACATTTTTTTCGTAAATATCTCAAAACGGAACAAAATTGTGTTACGCTACAGCTCAAATAATTACACGTATTACTAGAACCTAACGAAGAATATTTACTGTATATATGTTTTCGGTTCATCTGTATTTTAAGTTTTAACTTTTGAGATTAAATTTTCTCGTGAGAATTTCTAACAAATGCTAACAGTACTTGAACAAAGTAAGAATTGCCAATTTTGTACTGAAAATGTGATGAATGATATTTTCCGAACGATGTTATTATCAATATCATGTCAAGGAACCATAAAATAACTCAATCTAGGGAAAAAATTATTACTGAGAAGTTTTAAGCAGCAGCAGTGGGAAAATACCATAATTACGAGGAAACACAGGTAACGTGTGCAGTGTTCACATCGTGTGAAAAGCTGGGCGTGGCTTCACGGGCTGTGTTTGGAAGCTGGTTAACTACCCGCGTGGGCCATGTTTATGTGTGCATTACGTCGTTATGTTACACACACAAAGACTAAAGTAGATGAGAGTGACAAAATTCCTGATTACAATTGTCTCCGTTTAGGTGACGTAGCCTTTAGCGTACGCTGTAATCCAACCATCCGCCATATAATGAACTATTTACAGCAAGCCGTCGAACTTCCCTCGCCAGAAATATGCTTCCCAGTAACATATCGAAAATTTACAAGTATTTAAAAAAAAATCTCCAGGAGCGTTGTAACTCATTAGCCATTCTGTTTCTGTGCACACACACACATACGTCAAGCTAAGAATTAATTACAGCTCTCTGTGAAATTCTAAGCTTTTTGTATTCGTGCTCTCGCTTTCTCCGAGACATGTATTTGTACTGCTAAATACCAATAACCTACGGGAACTGATGTTGACATACGAAATGTACTAACAAATCATTGGAAAAATAGATCATTGCGACAATCCGAATTGTTAAGTGAACAGCCATATACACACAAAATACGAATGCGAACAAACTTCACAACCATATAACGACTTGCAAAAAGTAGAAAGTGTCTATAAGGCCGTGTTTTTCATATTTCCTGCCGACAAAAGTTAAGCTTACTAAAGTGATGATGAGAGGAATTATCATAGGTACCTGACTAATTGCTCACCACGTGATTTGCGGATGAATGACAGACGGATACGACGTATTGTCGTAAATGTGTTTTTTTTTTTTTTCATTCAACTCGCTTTGCGTGTGTCTTAAGTGGGATTGATACGATAGGCCCTGGGCTCCCGAGCTGAAATGGCACCGACAAGCGCCCTTCGCGACGTTATGCTTTTCAAATGGCTTTGGCCTATTTCACAGCACACACGCGAAACAGTTTCTTTCTTGGATGTCTTACTAAGGTGATTGTGGTTTGACGGATGTGTTTCCTCCCAGGAGTCACATAGGAAAGTATTGCCACCAATGGCGTGTGGTGAAGTGAAGCCACGTAATCTGATGCTTGCTCAGTGCTGTACACGCGCGGCGCACACAGAAGGAACCAGTAACCAGAGTTAAACCGGGAGAAACTGAATGTACTGCGGTCACTCACGAGAGAGCGGTGAGGCACCCATTACGCACGTGCTAGGACTTCAAAAGCACTACAACGTTTAAGTAGGCGATGTGCACAGAGCAAAACACAGTTTACCTTGCAACACAAGCCGCCGATTGCCACTTCGCTCCGAGCCGTACCGAGACCTCCTTCTATGCACTAAGATCCGCTTCTCGATTTGTATGCGTGGTCGTTATCTTGAGTGGAGAGGAGAGATTTTGGTGGCTCTTAACATCTAGGTCTTGAGAGCCGATGAGGGTGAAATGAGGTGAGTATGCAGCAGTGCCGGAGTGCAAGGGCGGGGGAACTCGTCGACCAGCAACATTGTCCGCCACGATTCCCACACGCGAGAATCAGGTAGCGCCGCCGCTTGGAATCGAACACGGTTCGCCTGGGTCTGAGGAGAGTAGTCTGACCGCCAAACCACCGCGGCCCCTTATCTTATTGAATTCTGGTTTAGAAGATTATAATACTTTCGATTGCATTTAACTTCAGGCTAACATGTATCGACGATGCCTCGTCACGTAACTTGACGCCTAGTGTTTTATAACTAGGTTGGCAACAGTTGGTTGCCGTGGCGCGACTGTAGAGTACTTTTATTCAGTGTATTTTTTAATCGGCCGGCCGATTATTATTTTGCCATTGTGCATACAATGTAGTGGAATATTTAATAGTTTTGTAGTTTATTAATCCTATTTGCTTATTGTACATTTGTTTTATGCTTGTTTATCTCGAACGGTACGTGATTGTAACGTGCGCAGTTTAAATGGTTGTTAGGGCGATTGCCACCAGGTGCGCTACGTGTCGCTGCATTGGTTAGCGCCTAGTCGGCTGGCGCCCGTTGCAAGGAGCACAAGTAGTGTGCGATGTTCTACGTCGTCAAAGTGTTGTAGAAGTTTGCGCTGCGAAGCGCACCTTGTCCGAGAGCGTCTTGTACTGCGACGCGTAATATTAATTGTATTTAAAGGCCAGGAATATTTTATTAATTGTGTTGCCCGTAAACTTAACTTTTTAGTGTAAAATGTTCACTACTGTAGTACTGAATTTGGAAGAGGAACTGCTTGTTACATATGAGACGGAGTGTTAAAAGCAAGTGAAGATAGCAGACTGTAAAATATCAGTAAATATAATAACTTGCAATTTAAACTGAAAATTAGTGTGCGTCGTCAGTTACTGTTTCAATCCTCTGCCTGCATATTTGACAGTTGCAAATATTACTATCGAACTGATGGCCTATTGTGTGAATTATGAGATTGCGCAACGTCTACACCAATACTCTAGTAATGAAACTTAACGAGTTTGCTACCTGTTCTTAAGATTTGTTACTCTTTTCTATAATTGAGTTCGTCATCTTCTCACGAGTTGTGTTTGGAGATTTAGAGTACTGTTGGCAAAGTGAGGTAGCATTTGTGTATCCTGAAACCCGCACTGGGTAGAAGCCGGCTCAACATGACTTCGTTTATTAATTTGTTCACCTAATACATTTATTACATCTTCTCGTAATCCTATTGCTGTGTCAGTGATATCTATGAATACAAGACGACAGTATCCTGTATTCATTTTTGATATGAACTGGGGCAGCTTGTTTATGGTTTAAAGAGGGGGGGGGGGCAAAGTTAAGTCTGCCCCGGGTGCTCATCTCTGTAGCGACGGAGCTGCTTAGCGTGTGTCCTAATAAAAGCGTTTATTCTGCGTAGGTTGGAAGTTTGGATTTTCCCGTTTTGTATATGAGTAAATGGGATAGTCGCAGTTTTCATAAAATAAATATAATTGTCTAAATCTTTCCATTTGTACGTAAAGAATAAATGTTCTTTGCACTAGAGTGAAAATTTAATTAGATGATTCCCCATGTTGCTTAACGTTTGGCCGTAAGACCGAATTATATAAAACGTTGTTACACAATTTCTTTTATACTTAAATATGACAACAGTGTTAAGCTGTTGTCGTATTTGAGTATAAAAGCAGTTCTGTAACAACACAGAGGCCTATTTGGAACGCCGGTGCATCTTATGGCGGAGGTTTTCCTTATACCAAATTCACCCAAAAGGAAACTTGGTTTTGTTCTCGACCTGAGCAACTGATTGATACCTCTGTCGGACTGATGTTGCTATTGATCATCACAAGCTCAAGCCGCCATACAAATTGACCACTAGGTATGCATTTTTCAGAAAGCAGCTACAGCAGTAGATTTAAAACAAGTTACTTGTGTCAGATATTCTTCCTGCTGTATCGTAGGAAACATCGAATATCCCGTGCCCTCGTTCACACGAGCGATCACGGCCACCGATGACTTCCACGTACGTGCTGGCCTTGTTCCATTAGAGCACGTGAAATTTCCACGCATCAAGTTAGAGGGAAAAATTAGCTGGGATCCAGGGGAATTGATACGCTTAACATGTACTTTCGTCGGTAAATTGCTAATTATTTTGTACAACTTATAAACTAAACGATTAAACGCAGGCTGCGGAAAAGCAGTTAGTGGTTCGGGTTTTTGCAGTGGTTACAGCAGACAGGAAACACATTTTCGAGATAATACTTCAGTAATAGACGTATTTTCTTTCTGGTCACACAATGGCGAAGAGGATACAACTGTGCACCTTTTTCGGCGTCTAAAAAAAGTTTTCTAGTGTTGCTTCTAGCATAATCTGCGGAATTGTTGAAAATAAAAACCACTTTTACATTGTGAACCACGCCCATTTTATTTGGATATTGACGCATTTGGCAATAAACAAGTTTCTGCGACTTTCGCTGTCTTAAATATTGTTTTCCATTATATTTTACGTTTTTGCATGTAGGAATTGTGCAAGGCGATGCCATTGGTCGGCGAGTTTTCTCGGTGATCTCCCGTTTTCCCCGCCCTTTCATTCCGGCACTGCTCCATGTTCACCTCGCTTCCCCAACATCGGCTCTCGAGATCTCGATGTTAAGAGCCGCCCAAATCTCTTCACTCACTCGTACATATAACGTTTAATGTTTTGAATAGAACATGTATACTATTTTTAAGAAATTCATTTTTTATTATCACACACCATTTGTTCTCAGACAGTCACACTTTGCCCACTTTTTACTTCACGCCTGTTCCCTGTATTTTTGTTAAAACCAAATTGAATAGTGTATGGATTTCTTTGTATTTGTCTAGTGTTTGCCATAGTTTGAGGATCGCTATCTTACTATGGATTACCATAGATTCAATATGAGGTAGGCTGATATTTCGTCTTCTGCGTCTGCTACTGTACATCAACACACCTGTAAAAGACCCGTGGTCAGCAGTGGTGAACGTGTTTGATATATCTTAATTCTCAAAATACAAGTACCTTTAAATGAATGAAATACTTTTATCAATTTTAATTTAATCGAAATGTATTACAAATTGGCTAGAGCAAGTATACAAACATATTTACATAAATACCTAAACAGTGTTGTAACGTCAAATACAATCCACATCTTTCATAATAGTTGCATTGACAGAATAGCAGTTCAGTGTTGGGACACTGGCAATGGCTATGCGCAGCTAGCGTGATCCCTCTACTTCACATTCGTTCTACGTCACCCGCCTAGCACTGAGAAGCATGTTCTCGTTCTGACATTGAAACTGTATTTGGATATCTTATTAAATAACAGTCGTACCAACCCCTACGTTGTAGGTTACATTTTCTATTCAAATGTGTTGAAACAAAATAGTTGCCGGGGTGGTTAGTGTCGCTTCATGGCAATAGTAGAGATTCAGGGAAGGAGAAGAGCGAACTATAATTTCGCAGCCCTCCATCCACTTATCATTTCTTTGAGAATACTCGTCACAGCTTACTCGTTCTCGTTTAGAAAATTGTTTGTGTTCAGTCACTATATAACTTTATGAGAAAACTTATTTTAATCACATTGTTTTTGGTCTGATGAACTAGCTGTATGGTGACAAGGCTGTTCACGGTAAAATGATCACTTTTGATTGAAAGCCCTGCTTAAAATATGCTTGTATGCACTCCGTGTATTTTTCCACCATATGTGAAATTTACAGTGTCATGGGCCTGATCACTTCATTCATGCGGGGGGGCCGCGGTGGCTGAGCGATTAACACGCTCGCCTCCCACCAAGGCGAACCGGGCTCAATTCCCGGCCGGGCCACCGGACTTTCGCAAGTGGGAGTCGTGCCGAACGATGCCATTGGTCAGCGGGTTTTCTCGGGGATCTCCCGCTTGCCCCACCCTTTCATTCCAATGCCGCTCCATACTCACTTCTAACACCATTATCGGCTCTCGAGACCTCGCTGTCAAAAGCCACCCAAATCTCTTCACTTCACTTCATTCATACGTCAGTCAAGTAAAAATGTTCAATTGTGAGACACTTGAATATCTCACATTTGCTATAAGTCTTACACTTGCGTGCATTAAAATAACAGAGAGCAAAATAATTTTTTCCAGTATTCACAAATGTTTACCAAACACTTTTAATTCAACGTTAAAACTAGGGATTACTTTCCCTTGTTGGTCATTACCAAATTAACTGGGCGCAAGTCTGCTAGCGCAACAGTTAAAATATATGCCAGGTAGGGGCAGTCACATTTTTCAAAATTTGATAACAAAAGTGCTCACGTTACCGGAACAACCTTTAATAACAAAGAATGATGTCCGAAATACTACTTTTTTTTTGGAAAAGGGGGGGGGGGAGGCGGGAGGACAAATACCCTTGCTTCCAAGTCACTGCAACTGCACGCCTACGGCACGTTGCCTGCCTGCAGTCGTTTGTGCGTTCGAGGCTACGCAGTGCGCGAGCTGTAAGGGCGACTCTTGCTCGCTCACCACTCGCCTCGTCGCCTCTAAGGAAATACCATCGTCTGCACGAGATCCGTCAACGTGCGACACCTCTCTATTCGAAATGCGGTGACGATGTCTGCCTCATCGCTGGTAACGAACCGTGAACAACCTCGGAGACTACATTGAAGGATGTTTTAAACAGTTCGTACACGTTCACATGAGTGTATACAGTTTGTTCGAGAATATATCAATTAAACGGGGATTTCAAGCAGCCATGTGTGTTTTTTTTCCCCCTTTGCCGGACATTCCTGCTTCTATACCCCATGTGGAGTCACCTTTAAAACATACATGTCGTACACTTTAAACTGTACATATTACATTTCCTGTGTTGGGTCATTTTCGGGAGATAAACAATAGTTGCAATGACTTCTGAATCAGCCCTCGTACACACGTTGTGTATTCTTCCAACATATGTAAAATTAATATTAGCAGGGTGCTCAAAACTTTATTCACGCTTCGGTGAAGTGAAACTATTAGAAAAGTAAATATTTTACAAATTTCCTAATTCTTGGACTTACATGCATCGAAACCCCAGTAAACAAAATAAACAATTAGGGTATTCTAGAATGTTTACCAGACACTTGTGTTTCAACATGAAAGCATGGAACTTGGTTCTCCCCCCCCCCTACTCACCCGCATGGTTTCCAACTTTGCTGGGTGGATATCGGTCAGTTTGGCCGTTAAAATCCGTGCGGGTAGGAGCAGTGACATTTTTCAAAGGTTTATTTCAGAAGTTCTCTAACAAGCGTGAACAGCCTGTAAACATCCTGCATCCAGATGTAAGCATAGACTAAATACGAGATAGACTGATTATTCGTCTTCTACGCATGTACCGTATATTGACCTACCCCAATCATACGCAACTGTCAGTCACGCAGTCAACACTGATGAAAGTGTTTGTTTATATGTTATTTTTTTTAATGACTATTATATGCTTTACCAATTTGAATTTAACAAAACTGCATCACACATTGGTCAGAGGATGTATACATACATATCTTAGCACATATTTACAAATCATTTTTTTTTGTACCAACAATCCAAACCGTGCCGTTTTCGTTAGACTTTTGTCAGAAAGGCAATTCAATTTTGGGACACGAAGATTGGTGGTGCCCCGCCAGCGAGATCGGTCTACCTCATCTTTAGTCTATGGGTGTAAATACTATTATAACGTTGTGCTAGTCGTAACTTGCTATCGCGTTAGCGTTGATAGAAACCGCGACGCGCCCAGCAGACCTATCATGACCCACGAACACCTGCGTGCTTCCGAACTCAACTATGCGTTGAGCCGTGTTTCAAATAGCGTTTTTTTTTTTTTTTTTGCAATCATGACCACTTCCTACTCCTTGCGACGATCGCCACCTTCTGCTTCAAAGAAAACACACACTGTGCGACGACAGTTGGCAGTACATCGAGAAATATGTCCCCTTTCGAGGCAAGTTAGTAGGACCAGAGGGGTGGTTTTGGATTGTTTTTGCCCTTATCGACATCGGGTGTATGTGATTAACCTGGGACAGCTCTCGGCCAACATAGGAAATTTTGCTGGCAAGATTTAAGGTTTGCTCACAACCATCCGTCGCTTCCGTCAGTCAACCAAACGTCGACTTTTTTGCCCGTCAATTGAAAGCGAATCACAACAATCCGTCGGGCCAGAAAATTTTCAGTGTTACCACCCAACAACACGAACTTTCTCGTGCAGAGACAAATGTTTTTAATGGATGTAATAAATATATTCTCTTGCCATAACATAATTGATCAGCATTTCCTCTGAAAATATACAAGTCAACTTCTGTTCAATTCAAATGTGAAACGTAAAAAAGTAAACAGCTTCACTGCCTTGTGTATTTTTAAAAGAAAAATATCAACACAAATAAACAAGTGACTGTTTTCCGACAGCCATGTTCAAGGAAGCGATATTACAAGGCGGGTGGCCCATCCATCAGTAGTTAAAGTTTGAGATATATTTGACTAATCTACGGATAGAAAAAAAAGTTTCCCTGCGATTGGTTGAAGATCACGTGACGGACGGACGGGCGGGTGACTGGCGGATGATTGTGAGTCCAGCTTTACAACGACCCATTCACGTCCGTCCGTCCGTCAATCACGTGACCAACAGCCAATATGAGGTGGCCATTAATTATATCCGCTGTTCTTCAAAACCTTAGCAAGCTTTACCTTTTGACGGACGAACGGATGATATTGCAGCCTTCTGAACTTCCAAGTTTTGTTGCGCGTTCATTCCGAGTTCTTTACAGGGCTGTGTAGTGTGTGCGGCGTTTTTTTGGGTGTCCTTTTTGATATGTTTGTGTATGGTAATTGTAATAAGAAAGTAAGTTACATTTCTGCTGAATATTACATGATAACTACGTTTGGAAACCCGAGTTACTTTTGCAACATAGTAAAATTTATAAAATCATGTTTTACATGCAATTTAAAATTGTTTTACATCGATTGCTTTGCGTTGTATACCTGCGTGTGTGTGTTTTGGGTACTTAAACGCACAATACCGCCAAAATTTTTCACTTTTTATTGGGATTATTTTTCTATTTGTAAACATTTCTGTTTATATTAGTTTGAAACAATGAACTTACGACGGACGGACGCGACGGGTTATTGTAAATTCCGCCTATTTGTTGAGGTTTCGGAAATGTGGGTGGATTGGGGGTGGGGGAGGGGTGGTAAGCAAATCACAACCATGCGCATACAGTCCGTTACCACAACTACGTCCAAGGATCTTAAACGGCGTTCTGCGAGTTCTCGTAGTGTTGCATACACCCATGGAACTTCACGGGGTGAACGTGTCATTTCATTGGTGTACAAAAGTGTATATATTCCATTCGCTGTTACTCCCAACTTTTCTGAAGCCCTGCTAAAGTTCTACTTCCAGGATATTCCTCCACCTAACGCAAACAAAGCTTAACTAAGTCTAGAAAATTGCACAAAAGGGACGAATCATCACATTCGTACGTACTCACTTTAAGAATATTTTGAATGGGAACTATTTCTTACTAGGCGTTAGCAACACCCACATTTTCTCCATATTAATTGCAAATGAAATGATAGGTCTATATTTCAAATATAAGTTATAAGTAAAAGTCCAATTTAATTAAAAATTAAATACTTTGTATGAAAACAGAAATTGAAAACGCTTGAGATACCATGATATAGGAAACAAGCGAAAATTTCGTACGCGGGGTGATTTTTCAAAGGTTTGTTTCGAAAGGTGTGAAGCAATAGACTATAGTGAATTTGCAATGCAGGCTCCTGCAGTAGATTCGCTCGTGTCCGAGTAGTGGGTTTCTGATAAAGCCGTTCTTAAAGATATTAGAGGGTTCCAAAATAATATTCATGGCATGTCAAACGTTCTGCGGACGGGTTTTATGGTTCTGTAAAAAAAAAAAAAAATAATCGGGTGGGCTGTGTCGTCTACATAGCCGTAGATATAATTACGTGAAGACGTAAATGGGTGGTGAGAGTAAATAAAATAATAGACTGTGTGATGATGACACAATCGCCACGTCCACATTTCACTGCTGCGTAGAATTGTCAACTTCTTTTTCATATAACTCCGGGAAGGGGGGGGGGGAGAGAGATTGAGGTAGCTGAGTCATCCATTCAGTATTATATTTGTCTTGTCGAGCGCTATTCATGCTGTTAATATCATTAGTGTCCTGTTCGCCTAACTCGTAATTTTTAACTATTTTGGTTTGTAATCTGCAAAGAAAATGATTATTCATTAGAAAGTCACGATGTGTGTTTATTATTTATGATTCTTAGTTACGTTTTCAGTTTCCCTTTTTGTAAGCGCAAATTGACACCACATTTTCTCCGATCAGATGAGCCGTTCGGTCGCTACAGCGGTCTTAAGCAAACTAAACTGCTCGAAATCAGAGGTACGCAGCGTGGCTCCCACCGCGGCCTGATGACGTCAGAACGACAAGTGTGTGTGTGTGTGTGTGTGTGTGTGTGTGTGTGTGTGTGTGTGAAGCATGAAGCGAAAGGACCGACCTATACTACCGTACATTTACTTTTAACGTACCGCTCATTCAGCGAGTAATTGCCACGGACCCGGGAGCAACATTTGGCGACGATTACTTTCTGAACACAAGGGGCTGAGTTGTAAGACGTTGTCGAGTCGAAACGAATGTTTTAAAACATGCTGCAACATGGAACACGTAGCATAAATTAGGTAGAAAAACACGTGGTTAAAAATAAGTTCATTGTGGCGTCGTAAACACGGAAAGCATTTAAGAAACGTTTCGCGCGTCGAAACTAGTTTTAAGCGTCAAAACTGCTAAACGGGAGTTTCCATAATCAGTTTTAGATCCTTATTGTCTATAAAGAAACATTTAAGTTCTCTTTATTCGTGTATAGTGCTTTCGTCTTTACTAGCTTCATGAACTTTACAGCTGATGTTCCTTGGCGGTATTCGAATCCGGCCCATTCTGTATGCCAGTTTGTTTTCCTGATCGCCAGACTGAATAATCAGAGTCTAAGCTAATCTTCTATCATTCAAGGATTTGAGTACTGTGCAATACACGTGCCCCATGTATCAGCTAAATAAATGACGTGAATGGTTATGACTTGTCAGGACAGTAAAATAGTTGTCGCGTGCGTGCGCAGTTAGAAAAATTTGCCGTAGTTTGCAGATATCACTTTTGCAAAATTACAGCGTGAAGTAGTCATTGGTCTAAATGGTTCTTGTTTTTCAATAAAATGTTTAAAAATTACGGCGGAGATTTCCAAAAGTAAATACTAATTAACGCCCCGATTAGCAGTTGCAGACTCTAAGCCAAACAATACCTAAACTTACCATTAAAAATTCCACCCTGCCCCCTTGGGATTAAAACCTTTGACCCTTTACTTTGCCGCCTAAGGCTCCAACGGAGGTCGATTAATGAAGTAAAGATTTTCAAGGTTTGTAGATAGTAATGAGTAAACGTTTTCTTGCGTGTTCAGTTACTAAGTTTGAGGCATATCGTGCACCCACCATTTTAAGTTTCGTTGTTGTGTCACAGAGGTTGTTGTGGAACTGTACTCATGCACAGTAGTTCCCATGGGCTGTTCACGATAAACGGAGAACTTTTGATATCAACCTTAGAAAAAAAGTCAACCCCCCCCCCCCTCCTTTTCCGGCATATATTTTAACGCACGCATTGTGTGATATGTGCCCAGTAAAGTTCGTAACGATTGATGGGAAGTAGTTCCATATGTTAATGTCGATTAAAAAGTATTAGGTAATCATCTCTGATAACTTAATTATTTATTTCGCTTTCTGGTTTTTTTTACTGCATCGAAGTGTAAAACTGAGCTGATTTGTAAAACATTTACTTTTGTAATAATTTCAGAGTTTTACTAGACCGACGCATGATTAAAGTGATGAGGTACATGACAATATTAAGCTTACATAAGGCGGAATAATACAACAACGTGTATACAAGCAGGGCTTCGAAAAGTTCTCATTTGACCACGAATATCCTATAGCAGAGATAATCGTGTGTATGTGCGGTACAGAAACGAAATTTCAGAATATATCAGGATCGAGAAGTTGTGGTAGCCATGGTGTCGAGTTGCCCATGCCCTGTCTTGTCAGGATATCATGGCTTCGACTTCCGGAGGGTCTTGCCTTGTAATTAGCATATGACGACATTTCAACGATGGTGGATAGGTTGTAAAATTGTAGCGACTTGTTATACCTCCGCTATTTGTCGTAGATTCTGGTGATTAAATGTATTACACATAAATTTAAAAAGAATTATTAGCATACCTGATATATAGTTGCAATAGACTTTTCCACCCACCTTGTGAAGCGATGTCATCTTATCTTCGTGCTTCCAAAGACTTGAAATTAGGTGTGGAATGCATTAATAGACATTCTTGTGAGACTTTATTTGAACGTGTTTGTCCTAAAAGCATTAACTTTTGGAAATTTCCAAAAAAATTCCTCTTCTTAAAAGTGTAAGTATAATATATAAGAAGTTGACGACTCGGGTATATTATTAATTTTCTTTGTCTCTTTCAAGTTGTTTATTGTAACTTATTACTGTATAACACTTATTTCTGCTCGAATGACATTCATATTGTGTTGTTTTCTATGAAGTCGTGTTTCAGGTGTCTGCTCTTACATTTGGCGTGCAGCACTGAAAGGAAATTAACTGTGGTGTGTTTTTTGGTTATAAAAATTTTTTTTTTTAACTGACGTTCTCTCTTTTGACGAAACCCTTCCTGCTAAATTAAACAGTTATATTTGTCACACAACTGAAATCATTTTGCTCACAATCAGCACCAGTGTGCGGCACATCGAAATTTACGGAAACGCCACGAATGTTTCGAATATAAATACACTATTCCTCATGAGGATGAAACGCCACTAGGAACATATTATTGAAGTTTTGTTGGGCAGGGCAAAATTTTACAACAACTTGGGATCTGTTCTTGGAACGCGACGTGGGACGTGTGTTATTGGTGGACTTTGTCAACTCAAATTTCCAATTTATCTTAAGGGTACTGATAGCCGCAGAAATGCAGCTGAGTATTTTTATTCAGCTAACAATTTGATAACAAGAATACTTTCAAAGAAGATTATTATATATATATATATACATAACAGAGACGAGCAGTTGGGGAAAAAAAATGAAGTTCTGGGAAGGAAGAAAGAAGAAACGAACCAGAAGTCATTGTAGTTACCGACATGTTTCTCTTTTTTCCCCTCGTAAGATTTTTCTTCTGTAGTTATAATTTTTTTTTGTGATCAACGTAAACAAGAAAATTTGCGTTTATAAATTTAAAATCTTTTATTAATATTGCTATTATGACCCATGTTAATTTTTTTTCTCTGCTCTAAATACTCTCGGGAGTCAGAATGCCTCGTTGCTATACATCCTTGTGAAGTCTCCTGTCTGTTACGGAATCTGCAAGGTGCAAGAGATGAAACGGACTGGTACTAATAGGAACTAAGACACCCTGAACTTTTGCAGAGAAGACTCTCTTAAGAGGAGGGATCTGCTCATGCAGCAAAAAAAAAAAAAATATATTACGTTAACTATGAATCTAATTTCTTCGTACGTACAAATCTGTTGTAAAATTTCAGTTTTCAACGTGGGGTGAGTTAGAAAGGCATGATTTAGGATCAAGTTCTGAACATAACTGTTGAATAAACTTAAATGTTTTGTTAGAATGACGCAAACAATACAATAATGAATTACAAATGAATTTCACTCCGAGAATGAGAAATAAGATGACTTTTATTTTGATCGCCACGTTTATAAAATTAGCTGAGCACTGTGCAGTGCAACTATTTGTTCATTGTCAGATGAAGATGTCTACACTACTAAATAACAGTGCATTTTATTTAACTACTGTTCGTACCAAAACTAAGCATAACGTTCATGCCTTAAAAGAATTTTGTATTCGTTTTCCGTAAGAGGGTTGTTCTGTTGAAAGCCATTATTGCCGTGACGTGTTGAAATGTATTCATTTTGCATATTTGCGTGATCTCCGCACGCACGAATGACGCCACATCAATAAACGTAATAAGACTTTCTTTTCGCATTATACGTTATATTTGCTACTCGCCACAACATTAATGATACTGATATTATGAATATTTTTTTAAAGGATGCATACGACTGCGTTTTTGGAATCAGTGGTTTGCAGTCAAGTCTGTTAATATGGCCGCTAAATGTATGATGAAATAGCTTAATTCCAAGTGTTAATACATTTAAGTTAACGGGGAACTGAGAAATTTAAGAAGCTGTCTCTCGTGTACGAATAAATCAAATATTAAGAAAAACGTACATTATAATGCTAGCAGAAAATTTTTCTTTCCTCTTTTTGTTATGTGTCAGAAGACATTTGCACAGCCAGCTTATATGCTGGATTAATGTCTAGAAACGGCACACACATCCCTGGATTATCCAGGATTTTAAATCAGAAACTAATTTGCCGTAAATAACACTTAAACGACTTCTGACATGGAAGTTACATGGACACAACACCGTTAAAATAAGACTTCAAAATGTCTATAAATTTTTCCTTGAAATAATATTATTAATGAACCGGTTTTACTGGGACTGCATTACGACTTTGAAGTAATTGTAGTTGGCAGTTTCGCACTATGGTATTCTTGTAAATATGCATCTGGTCTGTACCTTCTGATTATTCGAACCTAATAAATACCATCTTAGTTTCTGAAAGTAAATAGTACCAGTTGGCCAATGCAATAAACTATCATGATTCACAAGTAGCTTAACATTCATACCTGAGCTTTGAATCACGCCAAAGAGCTTGTTCACTGACTGGCAAACTGTTGCACACACAATTGCAGAATGGCAAATTATGTAAAAAGCCGTGGAGAATTAAAAATTTTTGAACTTGAGTTTTCCAAAGGCCAGCTAAAAACAATGAAAGTTTTGGTTTACTTTACATAAATGTGATTTAAGGTCATAATATGTTGGAATCATTATGAAAAAGTTTACAATTAACAGTTTATACACCTCCGATATGACTTGCATGGGTACGTTTCATGAGGGATAAGGTAAGGAGAGGTAAATAAAAACACAAAGCATATTTATTATAACTTTCTTTATTCTCAATTCCATTCTCAACTACCAATCTAGATTTTGTTGATTTTTATTTTTAGTCTATCTACATTTTTGGTTCAATTTCTCTTTGCTATATTTTATATAGCTCCCTTTATCCCATACAAATGAGATTTCAACCATAACACATTTTATTTTGTTTGTATAAAATTCTCTGCTATACAGAATATGGGGTTTTCTCTTTTGGTTGTGTGAGGAGGGTGTTTTGGGTCAATTACAGGCTTATAACAATTTTACTAAATATTTCGTGAAGAAAGTTTTGTCAGGTAGCAAGACTCTCTTTACAGTCGGTTCCAAGATAGCCCACGTTCAATTCAGTTAGTGGATGATTTAAGGTTTCCTAAATGGTTGAAGGCTGTGCGTAACAACTAATTAAATAACAATAATTATAGTGATCTTATAAATCATTACACCAACGAATTATTTAAGAAATACATTTTAAACAGTAATCTACAACTTAGTGAATTCTAAAGTCTGCGTACACTTTTCGAGACGTGATATAGTTTGTTGAAAGCAATATGTTTGAAATAGAAACGCAAAAAAATACGATAATCCACGTAAAATATTAATACTTGTGCACGAAAGAAAAATACGTGAGTGATACGGATGTAGGTTACTTGGCCGAAACAGAGAGAGATTTTTTTTTTGTGATAAGCCAATATTAGTTAACGTTTTTAATTTCCCAACTTTTAATTTCAATGCCAATTTCAATCCCACTTTACACCTTAATTGTTATGCGAAGTCTTTAATCTTACACAGCTGTGCAATGGAAAACAAAATAGAAAGTCCTACTGATGGTTGGAAGCTCAGAATCTTGCGTTTTCTATATACCTCCTCACAAAAATGGTAATAAAATATTTCAATACACGATGTAGTTGGTTAATAACACGCTTTTTAAATGAACTGCTATTTATTAGCACAGAAATCTGTCGTTCCCTATCTAGACTGGAACATGTTTTCTTATAATTCCTATACACACGAACCTTTTATCTTAATAAATTATTCGATTGAATTGAACAATTCAATTCTTCCTAGATCAAATAAAAATATTCAATTTTCGCGTGTTCTCGGTGTTCACAGGAACAATTCTAACTGTACGGCAAACAGTGAAAGATATTCACGTGTTTGTGTGTTTCTATCTGAAGTTTGTTTTTTTGCGGTACAGTTTTAGTTAGTGCTAGGAAACAAATATTTGCATTTCCACAAAATAAAACCATTTCATGATTATCTGGGACAGTCATTCATTGAGAAAACGACTTTGCCTCTGACATTTAACAACAAATTCGAAAGGAACGTGAGACAGCTTGCCATATTTGATACAATAAAAAGTACATTTTGAAATATCCATGCATTACAGTATACCCGGAAATGACAACTACACAACCAGATGAAAATAACCACTCAAATATTGTTACATAAATAGACGTCATGTATCTGAACATGGAGTACGAGACAATGAGCCAAACAATAGACGAACATGATTCCAGAAAACATTTCTTTTACCAATAAATTTCACATGACAGAATAAATGTATTATAAATTACCTTCGCTTGAAACATCTCGGGAAAAAACACACAAATATTTGAATCAAGAAATTCAATTGACACTGGTATCAGTTTTGCAATAGAAAAATGTTACCCTCTCTTTGCTGTTCAGCTCTCTTACAACTTCCCAAGAAAGCCATTGTTTAGTTTAATAATAATATCCAGTATAATAATTCTTGTAACCTATTATACGTGGCAATCCTTTCAGGAGGTGTTTTTTTTTTTTTTTTTTACTTCTATCACACAAAAATACACATCACACACACACAACTGCTGTTTACATTTGTAATGTTGCATTTGTTTTATTTGTGCGCCTACAACTAACGTGCAAAAATCACTGTGTACAAACAACGTAATCTCGATGACAGCCCAATGTGAAATGAGGGAACAACAACATCAACAGTTCTACCCAAAATTAACAACCATATTCCATAAGCTGATCATGCCACAGACCTTCAGAAAACAGGCCCCTTTCAGAATCCATTTCAACCTCTCTTAACTTACGGAATATCGTACTTTTATGAGTGACAAAGTCTAACTAATAATCATTTAAATGTAACTTACGTTTTCGAAAGGAATACGTTCGAGGGCAATTTCTCTGCATATAATAAAATTAGAAACTACACTTTAAAGTAACTCATTACTTTTCCTGGAATTAATTTACGTAAATTCATAGATCCAAAGTCTCGCGGACTTAGAGGAGTATGAAATAGAAGTCTAAGACATGTATCACAGCACAAAATAATCTCCAATGGCATATCGTTTTCAAAGAACAATACTTAAAACGTTAGCGTAAAACTTTTTTTAAAGTAAAATTTTTATTTTATAGACATTAGTCAACGTTTAAGTACCTAACTCAGAAGTTGATTTTATAAAAAATATCAGTTGTACTCACAACCCCCCCCCCCACCACCCCCCCCCCCATTTTTTTTTTCAAACCTTTCCCTCATTTCGGCACAACCTTGAACAAATGATACTGTTTTATTGAAGACCGTGGCATGATAATTGTATGGTTTATAATTCTTAATAACATCGGAATTCTACACGTGACTTGTTTACATTCTTTGGAAATTCTTGTATCAAAACGTGCGATCCATTCACAAAGTATAAAATGTTCTTTCATAAGTCATTAGCATTACGTTTAGGCTATAAATGTTTATATATCATATATTGGCTTAGGCTAACAACACATCTTCAGCAATGATTTTGAGTACTCTGTCCATAGTTAATTTGTTTACCCACATTTCCTTATAAAAATGTACACCTACCAGCAAAAACAAATATACCTCATGTCTAAATTTGCTTCTTGGATAAAAAGATAGCCTATATACATTCGAGACTTTTTTGTATTATTCCGAAGGCTTTTTAAATATCACATTGAACATTACTGTTACAAATTACACGCGTCTGTTTTGGATTAATATAAAAACACTTAATTCTCAATACCAGTAAATGCAGCATAACACATTACTGCACTGTAAAAAGTTACATGATGAAAGTTCTAAACTTTTACTGTCAATATAAGTTACATTTTACTGATGCACTAACAAAAAGAAAATAATAACTTAACTGAAGAATATTTGTTTTTGCTGTTTTATACAACACAAAATACCTAACACATGATGTTTTATCGAACAAAACCGTATTTCTAGTCATCCAACCAACCCTAACCACATCTAAGCTTTGGGTTGTAGGGCATCGTACCGAAGAATATGGTACATGAAAAAGGGTATTTAGGCGATGGGTATGGGAGGCAGATTCTTTCCTCGTTACCTATAAAAACAATTACAACGCATTTTCAGAAAATATTTACCTGCCCCTTCTGATAGGCATGTCAATAGCCAGAAATTCACATAGCGTTAGCTTAAATTCCCATTTAAAAATGTTTGTACAGATGAAAATCTAATACTTTTATTCTTCCAAAACGTATAACAAAATAATTATTTCGTACAAAGTTGGAAAACAAGGATGAAATATTACAAAATAGCTATTTTGCAAAATCTATCAAATTGCGGAGAACTGCATAATCAAACACTGCGACAAAAACTATAGTCTTATATCTATTAATGTATAATATATATAAACAAATATCTCACATAGTCTGTCATTAACTTGTGTATTCTCCTCCATTCGAAATGATGAACGCACAATGAACAAATACACAGAAATGTAATGAGACATTTACGAATATTACGCGAATTGTTTCAGTTTACTTTGACTGCTTTCAAAGCCAAGAAGTTTCTCGGAAACTACTGAAGAAGTTTAAGTTTTGTCTCTTATGCAAGTAGACCGAACTTCAACGAATATAATTCTTCCTTATGAAATAAAATTTCTAAATAATAAATAAATAACATACAAAATTTAGCAGCTTCAATACTGCAGTTCAAAATGGTCAAAATATCGCTCATAATGATATCAATAATTCAAACTTGTATAAAAACAAAGGTAACTGTGCCAGCTTATGTTTATATAGTTTTAAATAACTTGTTATACCTCAATATCCCCTGTTATTGTGATTTTTCTTAAAAACTAAATAACATTTTTGGAAATAATTTCCCACGCAATGAGCTTACTGTGGAAATAGTTCGTACAGGACTTGTTTTGCAAGGTTCGGGGTGGGTGCTGGGCCGAAGGCTGGCTGGTGTACTTCAATTTTGGACACTACATTATAGACAACTGAGATGTCAAATCTGAAAATAAGTTGCAGGAGTAAACAAAGATACCGTGCCATTTTATGTACAAAACTTTCCATAATTATCTACTGGCACTACCACTAACTGTAAATTTTCTTCTACGTTATTTGTTATAAATGGCATTTTCTATGTTAAACACTAATTATTTGTAGCTGTATGCCTGATATATTAATTATATTTATGTCATATATTTCTTCGTCCCCAACACATTTAGTACAATACTGTTTTTTCTTCTCCATAAAGAGTTACTCCTACGCAAATCATCATTTGACATCTCAGCATTGAGTGCGAATTGCCTTTTATTATACCGGATACATGTAGCACATTGGGTTATATAGTTCTACATTTAAAATCTAATCTACCTGTATCAACTATTTAGGTTATGTCATCTGTTTTTGGTATTTTTACTTTGTTTTTGTTTATATGTATATATGTACTGTATATCACCAACAACCAAACCCCAGAACGAGTTTGCGTGCCTACTTATTAAAATGTTTCTTCTCTAGGGCTTGATATTTTTCTAAGCTACAATGGATATTTTCTTCACTTTACCTTTGATCTAGCTACACTGGACTTTGTACATCTTAAAGGGATTACCACCCTTTATAATATATCATAATATTTAACAACTAGATGCAATCATTTCCATGACATCGTCTTCGCTGCTACGAAAATAAGCCCCACTCAATTTTACACATCAACTCTTTGTAAACTACACAATCCACATAACTGTTACGTTTCGTAGATATATAAGTGCTTCCTTTATTTTAAAATAACACATGTCCATCACTCATAATTTAATATACATAATCAAGTTTGGAATATAATATGTTTCTTCATAGTGTACGCAATATTATTTCCCCATGCGTGAAATATTTATCGCTGTAAATACGATACTTTGGCAAGCTACTTGCATTTACGAGAGTTATTGACAACAATACATGAGTTTGCAGTTTTGAAACCATTTGGGTTGAAGCTCCTATTCAAAAGTGCACGCGGTCCTATGTACAAAGTCTTCTTAACATAAGCATGCAAGTTATTGGTTTTTTTTTTTTTTTTTGGGTGAATTTATTATTCTGATCGCATGTCCTCAGACACGTGTCGAGTAGAGGGTCTAGCGGTGACGTCATCACTGGCCCAGTTCACAAGATGGCCGCTTTCGCTGCGTGGTGTTCGTGATGCCCTGTTTTACCATCAAACTAGTAGGCTGGGAGCTAACCAGTCTTCGTCCGCTAGCTGCAAGCGTGCCGTACAACATTAACAGACAACATGCTGCTTCATTTACACGCCCCCATACAACAACAGCATTTCGTTTGTTGTTTCAACACTATAGTTCACCATATTTCTTGGACGTGATCGAAAATTAATGTAATTTAATTGTGAAAACAGGTGATAAGTATTTAATTTTATGTATTGATATGGCTATTTTTTTTTTTTGTTACTTGCTTAAGTCAATACCTGTTCTTCAAAGAAATATTTAAATAATTATTTTGATAATCTGAAACAGCCTCTCCATCATTTATTTATACTAAATTTTGAAATTTATTAAAATATAAAATTTTGAAGAATTGTATTAAAATGTACGTTATAAGAAAGATATATTTCAAAAACCAACCACATATCCCTATTATTTATTTGTTAGTGAATTAATTAATATATTGCGAAAACATACATTTTCAATAGTAAATATTGTGAACTATAGTTCTGTATATACAGTACCACAATTGACTTAAAATTTCATACTTCCTATTACAAAATAACATATTTCAAAGTCGTATAAAATAACGCGATGGGCTTTTCATATAAACATTATAACTTTTTATGTACTGGTGTATTTATAGTACATGATAAGAAAATTATATTAAGAAAAGAAGTTATGATTTTTGCCGTCGGTGAATCTGCTCAGAAACCGAGCAACAAGATTTTATGTAAATCTGAATCAGATTTTAACTGACCAAATGCTTTAGGTACATTTTGTATAATTCACTCAACAAGTAGTTTACGTATAAAATATGCCACATTTGGAACATACAAAACTACATCGCATTTTTACAACAAGATGACTTCTATTTTTCTTATTACTTTAATTAAACTGTTGGCATTTTTATAAAAGAATATATATTTCAAACAGTGCTTCAGGCAATAATTCTTGGTCACTCCCTATAAAACGATATACAACATTTTTAACCGTATTTAGACCTACAGTTGGTCAGGAAACAACTAAAATTGAAAAATAAGCTGCTATTTTCATTAAATGGTATTAAAAATCTACAATAGTTCAAAATAATTCGTATTTTTACTGTTTCTTAACAGAATTATATGGACGAAAATTGTAATAACCCGCATACATAGTAATTGTTTAGTAAACAAAATATATGCCAGAATATATATATTTACTCCCTGCATTATATCATTTCATAATCGTTGCACATAGGAATATAACTTACTAGTTGGCACATTTAGGAAAGAACTGTCATAATAAAACCATTTGAACAATTTTCCTCTGCTTGAAAAATACAAATAACAAGTCTTGAGCATGTTCATGAATATGTACACACAAATTATACATCATTTACCATTTTCTTTTGCACCTTACGTAATAACAGTTTTCACATGCACTCTGTAACTGTATAAAGGTTTTGTTTCTATGTATACTGAAGATTAATTGGTGAATGTAATCTCGTCGTCTTCATAAAAAATTCTGACAGTGATTATGAACTTGTGAACCGCTTCATATAAGCGCTCGTATTGCTGATACCAGACTGCTGCATATATTGTAATATATGCAGATCACGGTGCCTGCAAGAAAAAAAAAAAAAAGAAAAGCTTTAAAAAGCAACGCGCTGTGTTTGAATAACCATGAATAGAAGCAACGACAAATTGTGGAGCATGCGCAAACGTTTTGCTATGTTTCGATGTCACAAAACATTTTTTAATAACGCATCTGTCTAGAGAAAAAAAATGGCTTCATTTATTGCATTGTGTAGTTTATCAGCCAAAAAATTACAGATGGGATATTTACCCCCTGATTGCAGTTACTGCAGAGCATACTTTTAGGACATGGTTTTCTTATTGAACATGCTACTGTTTGCGCACATAGAACCACAATTTGTTCGCTGCAATCAGCATGGGCTCAGCTCTCGCTGATCATTAAGAACATCCAATAAGGTTACCCATGCCATGCGTGTGTTATAACCAGCCAGGAAAATTAAGTCTCAAAAATTGACTTGTGTATTCCTGAATTTCCGCATAAAAGTTTGTTGGTATGAACAGAAAGTCGCAAAACTTTTTTTTTTACAAGCATATTTTTATCATTGGAAAAAAATCGCTAACCGCTGAACATTTCTAAGTTGAACTATGATGGTTGATTTACCGCGTTTCTTGTATTTCATCAGACAATAAATGTTTCTACTTTGCTCACTCAGTCAACTTAAGGGTCCCGCCTACCTGCATCAATTTTCCGCGTTTGTAGACGAGGAGCTCGGGAAAGATAAGGGCGACGCTGTCACGTACATGAAGTACGCAATCGCCTCTACGCGCAGGGTTCTGAACTGGCGTGTGCCTGGCTGACTTTCAGCGGTGACCGTATCATTACTCTGTAATACGTCTGTCGCAAAGTGCAAGCGAGGTTCAATGAAGGACCCTTGCGTGTTTATCTATGTATCTGAAGCATATATGTAGAGATACAGAGCTTTGAAATAAGCTACGTCCAAGTGCTCCTAAATGGTGTTTCTAACGTGGCTGGCTTCTTGGAAGGACTTAAAAAGGCCTCGTAGACCAGCACATTGTACACACGTTTAATAGTTTCGCAGAAAAACGTATATTTCAAATACAGCTAAGCCTAATCGAAGCCTTGGTTAGGCAAGCCAGTTAACGCATCTAATATCCAGAACGTGGACACTTGTCTAAAACGACTCAAATTGCTGTTGTGAGTGCAGATAATTGTGAAGGTTTTACTTTTAAGTATATCATTTAATTCGACACCATGTAACCCCCGTGAGATGCCACCTTATATTTACACATATTTCCTTGGCTTGAAAATGCGTAAGAATATTTTTTAAGAAAATTTTCTTCTCCTACATTTAAGCTAGTATTATACGTCTTAGCATTTCCGAATGTCACATTTTTTGTAATTTTCGTTTGGTTCTAGGTACTGGCGTGTAATCAACACAAAATACTTCTAATGACGTAAATAACATATGCTTTAATGTTTACGACACTCCACGAAAATAATATTTTCAGCAAATGATAATATTGTTACTACATCTTTAATCACAAAGGAATGGATGAAAATCTTCAATATATAATAATATTACTGTTATAAAACAAGGCTCAAAGCGGAATTGCAATGTATTTTCTTTGGTGACCATAGGCATTTCTCACAATTTTAAGAAGACTGTGTCTACAAACACTGCCCTAACGTCCTTAACTGCTATGATAATATTGTGTTGCTTACCATTCACGTGAAATTCACACAATGATAATCGCCAATAAACTAAGGCCTTGCCTACAAAATTATTACTCGGCTCCTACAAGTGCTGCCTTTTCTCAAATAGAAAATGTGTTTTATTATATCTTCAATTTTAGGCCAGTACGTATCAAAGATGTGCTACTGTGTTACCTACCCTGACAATAGTCATACCAAACGTGAAATATTACATTGTTTATCGCATGATGTAGGCATTTACAGTGGAGGAAATTACGAATATGATTTTTCACATTCTGTATTTATAAATGTTGCGATTCACAATAAATACAAACTTTAATCTCTTGTGAATGATTTGTTAGATCTAAAGAGTATCGACCCGGAATAAATGGCGATCAAGATTTTTAAGTGTCGCTATTTAAGACTGCGCGGGACATAAAATCATTGCTAAACTTGTTAACTGAATTCTAAAATATTATGGAATCAAGTTTTGAAAAACAAAAAAAGAATGGTATTTCTAAACAATAATGTTTTCTCACTTTGCAAGCAAATATTTTACCATAGTGATGCATTCTTTTAGCGTGATACTAAGATGAAAAGAAATATAAAACATTTCAGCCAAAGAAGTGACTCGAAATGAACGCAAGAACCTGGCGAAATATTTGTTCAGAGAGTTGAAAAAATTTCCTGCCTCGGATTGTTAATTCTTGGATTTTCCATATTGCCTGCCAGAAACATATCAATTTCAAAGAGCCGTTTTCAGCAATAATTTACATTCCACTCCAATATTAATTTAAATACTAATTCAGGTAACTGCTAAAAACGCAATTAAAGAAATGTTTATTCCCACTTTTGTCACATTAAAAAATTAGGCTAACTGTTGGTGGAAATGCAAAACCTATAGCTTAACGTGCACTTACATGAGGTATGAAATTTGTGGTAACCATTAACCGTAGTGACAAAATTATAAACTTGTAGTTTAGAAAAAAGACGTAATAAAAATAACTCACTATTAATTTCGTTCAAATTAAATTTGCATGTAGCTTATAGGTAATTCTAAACAATGTGTTGGTAAATGTGGAAGCATGCGGCAAAAACTTAATTATTCGTATGACTGGAGACGACCTCTGTCGCACAGGCGATAAAGTATTGCCTGTGGACCACAGCATTTCAAACTTGAAACTCGTATATAAGGGTGGGTTTACA
The DNA here is from genome assembly GCA_029891345.1 of Dryococelus australis. Taxonomy (NCBI): domain Eukaryota; kingdom Metazoa; phylum Arthropoda; class Insecta; order Phasmatodea; family Phasmatidae; genus Dryococelus; species Dryococelus australis. The sequence goes on along the minus strand of CM056997.1, from coordinate 19,435,943 downwards.
ATTGAAAATATATGACGTAAGAATTATGCAATAGCAGCCGATCACGCACAATGAACCTCGTTTTCGGCAGTATAAAGAAAATATTACTGCTGGAATATGCCATTGTGGATCTATTTCGCCACAATCAATCTCCAGTGTGACGTAAAAACATACATTGACAAGAGGACAGGAATAACGGTTTTCAACACGTATTCTAAATATGAATAGAATTTCATAAGAATACAGTTCGATTTTTTTTTACCAAGGAATATAAACAATATACTCTGGAAGACACATCAAAGAACGCAAGTATGTATATTTGTACACACACGTATATGGACTATATTTCTCTACGTATAGAATGAAATAGCCTGGCTGACTGACTAATAAACGCACAGCCCAAACAGCTGAATGTGAAAGCATGAACATTAAGGGATGTATTTCCGTTAGGGTGCAGGCACTACTATAGAATGAAATAGCCTGGCTGACTGACTAATAAACGCACAGCCCAAACCGCTGAATGTGAAAGCATGAACATTAAGGGATGTATTTCCGTTAGGGTACAGGCACTGCTACAGAAGAATTTTTCGTAATTCGACCTCTAAAAGAGTGGAAAGGGGTAAAATGTGTTTTCAAGTACTCCCCAATAGTTTATTAAACAGATTACATAGCGTTATTTTATTTGCTGTGAAAGCCTATAAATACATAAAATATACTTTCAGGATGTATTTGAAAATCAACCCGTGAGGAAGTAAAAAAAATAAATAAATAAATAAAGCGTGTTTTCGAGTATTCCTCAATAACACATTAACCCGGTAACATATCGTTGTGCTTTCTTTAAAAAGCTACCTTGGTAAATGCCTAACAATTTAATTCATCATTTTTGTGGCTGTCGACCCGTAAAGGGTGAAAAATGTTAATATCGTCAAGCCCTTTAATACATCCTCTGCATTAAAAAAAGAAAAGTTCGCACTTACTCAAAAATGCGCGGCCCAAAATGCTGGACATAGAAAATCTAAAATTTTAGGGGTGTTTTTTTTTTTTGGGAGTAGACTTCCACTAAGAACGGATTTCTCTAAATTCAGCCCTTGACGGAATAAAAAGAGGTAAGTTTGGTAATTGCTATTTATATAATACAACAATTGCTTGTAGTACATGCGTGATATAAATATAAAATTGGTAACAGTGGCATCTGAAGGGAAAGCGACAAATGTGGTGGACGAAAAAATTCTTCGAAAGAATAAATGAGGAACTATGTTGCGAGTACACGCGGGCAAAACCGTGGACGCAGAACATAGTTCCGTCTCTCTTGTTCTGTATCGTTGCGCGTATCTTTGCATAATGACTTCGCCGTTTGCTCATATGGCTACTCGGGCTGTTGTTTTATCTCGTTTAGTTGTCAGTCTCAGTTCTTTCTGTTATTATTCTTTATGTATCAGTATCTTTTGACAACAGGTAATTTTATACCGTTTTCAGTGTATGTTTTGCTCCATTCTCTGGGTTTCCTGTGGAGACATGGGTCTGTAATAGCGTAAGCTAGTAGCGATTTTTCATTGTTTTATTTCCTCCATTGTAAAAAAAAATATGCAAGGAACACTTTTATTTAGTATTTTCAGTGCCCAGTTAATGGTAGTTTTTAGTTCCAGCCAATGTTCACTCTCGATAATTTCGCCCTGTCAATACAGTGTTTGTTGATAACTAACCACCTTACCTCACATACCACAACCATAATTCTTGTCACAATGATTATTGACGGCTGAAATTTCCTCGCAGAATCCCATTTTATTGCGATTGAAATTCGTAAATATTATCATAAACATGCTCAACAACTTAATCTGTTAATGTCTTTAATGCTTGTTTGTAACTGTAAATACGGATATGTATTAAGTTACATTGAGAAACAACGCAACTGAACGGCACTGTTTCCGGTTTCCTGGGAAAGACATAATTCTTAAAATAAAGCACAATTTTTCAATTGTAAACTCACTCTAAGCCAACAATGCGTGTGCCGTTTCTATGCAAAAATTTTAGTCTACCGTCACAAAAATTATTTTAAAATCTGGAGCATAATCAAGAGGTTTTACAAAGAAATAAATTGTTAAAATGTCTTTTAGTAAATATCTTATGGAATTGCAAAATTTTGATAGAATTTTCACGAACCGAAGTGTGATTCTTTTAAGAGTGAGAAGTGTTGTAAACGTTTTTCAAATCTGACAGATATTTTTTTCTTTTCCGCTTACCATATTGGAACCAAAATAAAGATTCTTAAATATTTGCTGAAATTCAACTAAAAATATATTGCCTAAGTTATCTAATTTAAAAACCTTATTTATTTTGTTGAAAACTTAGATTCGAAAAGCCAATTTACTTAACTAACGCTTCAATTGTGTAATATTAACAAAATTTTCTAATATGATTGTTGCATTTATTAATATTTGATACTTAGATAAGTTTTAACTAAAAACCTCAAATAATGCGTACATGGCGTTTTAACAAAATTAGATAGTTTTTATTATACGTTTCTTTTCGTGCACGCACTGCAAACATAAACTGCTTTAATTTCATTTTAATAATTTACAACACGTGGCTGCGTGTTTCCCATGAAAAAGTAATTTAAAACATGTGATTTTAGTTACGGTATAACGATATTCCAAAAGGCAGTGCACGCTCTTGGAATTGGAACTATATACTGCCAATATTACGAAATATCTGCGATTGCCTGCATTATTTTTAATGTCATTTATTTCACTTGAAACCATGTCATAACATTAAAATAATAATTTAATTAGGATTGCAACGTTAAAATTAAAATAGCCACTGGTCAGTTTGTGTTTTTACCCCCTACTTGGTTTTAAGGAATTTCGCACGAGTTAATTTACGAAGAATTTGAAAAGTTCATTTATACTTACGGCGACATAAAAGTGTAAAACAGGGACGTGTGCAATGCCGTGTGTGAAAAACCTAAATTGTTGAGCGTGTTGGATATTTAGGTCATTAGGGTGCTCTTTTAATAAATGAATGCAAATACCGAAAACGGGGAGGTGTGACGACATAACAGAAGTTGCCCTTCTCGTCAATACCTACACGCTCAATAATAATAAGTCGTTAAAAATAGTCATAGTTAGAGTTAAAATATTTAATAAAATATAATTCCACTCTTTTCGTCAAACAATTAAATGTGAGCGAGAGAATTCTTCAATGTAAGAATATATTTGCACATACGGTCATTTGGAAAAAACATATAACATTAGACACGTTTGTGTATGTATACTTGATTTTTTTTTTTTTTTTTTTTTGTGATGAAACCACGACTTTTCGGTGTTATTTACACACACATCTTAAATTTTCAGAATTTCACCAACAAAATCTCGAAAGCTTTCATATTTTATTTTATTTATCTTCATATTGTTTCAGGATTCAAATTTATTTCCAGCTATCTACTCGACATGTCATTAAGCTAATTTCTTCATTTATAAGTCAAAAGTGTACACGAATAGGACAGTAAAGTCAAAATATTAAGTATTCATGCATACGTGAAGCAAACTCGAAAAAAAAAACCATGCAAATAAATTCAAAAGAGTACTTTGTTAAATCCTTATAGCATGAAAGAGAAAGCATACTGCAAACCTGTACCAAAAAAAAAAAAAACAGTATACGATTAAGGATTCATGCAACACAAAAACACAGCATGGCACGTGACTTCTCATTCCGACGTAGTCAACTCCACGACTACACAGTCTCATGAATGTATTTGAGCGGAATCAGGCTTTTGTGTGTGTGTGTGTGTAGATATCGTATTTTCTTTCCAAGATAATATATTTCACTGTAACTGGTTGTAAGTTCCATTTCTGCGACTGAAAATCCCAGTCTAAAGGGCTTTGTCGTGTTCATCACCAGAAGGGTTATCGTGATTGTCTTGTGCGACAACTTGATTGTTTACTGCTACATCCATGACAACGACGAAGTTATATCCGCTCATCTACCAACACCTTTCCACTGATGCTTACTGAGGCCTTCAGTTTACCCTGAACAACTCGCTCGAAAAGTTAGTAATTTAACTTCTCTTTACATTACCTGTAAACTATTTTGTCTCGCGGGAACAGATCCACTAATACTTTGCTTCAATGTTAGGTTGGTCACGTGATCGCGATGTCCTCGCACCAGTAATGAAGCACATATCTCAAGAACTATCCTTTTTTGTGTCCACAAAAACAATATCGTTTTAATCTAAATCGTTACTGCTTTGTTTGTTTCCACATGTCTTTGTTATTTTTCAAATATTTATATTTACTGATTAGCAGTGTTTTCAATTTAGTTAATATTGATAAACGTTATTTTAATCATGGTTGAGAATACTGTGAAAATACTCGGGGACTAAGCGGAAATGAAATAGTTTTTTTAAGTAATTGAAATCACCTAGAGTAAGTATTTACCACTATTAAGTTGAAATGTCAAGTGACAGATTTTTTTAATATTATGTAAAATTTGTAGTCGAATAGTATACCGCAGTGGAAATTTTCATAATCTGATATTTTTAATAGCTACATATTGATTAACGCGCAAAAACTCGCCGTTTATAAAGCTAACACGAGAACGGAGCAGACCATAATTTACCAGTATACTTTCTTTTAAGCAGAAGGTGGTAACTAAAATACGAAATATCAAGTTAGTCTGAGAAATTCTAAAATACCGCGATCCACACAACAATGCATAGCATTTAACTAAGAGATCAGTTAATCAAAATATTAACTAATATTCGGTTATGAGCCTAAGATCAGACTCTCGTCCCAGTGCCAGTAATACATGTGAGCCATTACAAGTTATATAATTTTTTCTGTCCTGGTTTACGATAACACAGGCATAAATTTCTCGTACTAATTTCAATGAAATTGACTTTTATGTTTTCAGTGTCATTGTTAGTATGTGTGTGTTAATACTTGCGTAGTTAAAAGCTATTAGGGAAACCAGTCACTTTTAGAAGCAAAACGTCAATATCTTATGAAATATACCTAATTTACTATATAATGAACCTAGGTATAAATGTGCCAACTAGGAAGAGAATTCCTGAATTATAAAATAATTCATTGTTAATGCATTACTTTACAAGAGTCTAAATACGAAGGATATACACTCAGAATACCTACGAAGTTTAATAACGTTTATTTCAAAATCACACAATTATTTCTCTAAATTACTAATATTAATTGTACTTTAAAGATTTTTCAATATAAAATGCGACATTGTCAATCATACAACAAGCCGATAAATTTAAAACTAATAGATTTCAGGCATGCATGCCATATTAATCACCGAAATGAAAAAAAACATTTCCAACTTCATATAATTAGAATCTATTTTACCTAAAATACTATATCAGTAGCTATCGAGTTGCAATTACGTGGAACGATAAGTTTTAAACAAACTCCGATCCACTTAACAGTAATAAAAAATACACCGTGTGTTAATGGAATATTTCCGAAATATGCACTTAAGAACGACAGTTCTTGAACACTTAAAGGACACTACATTTTGAAAACGACACCGCAATTTATCTGTGACACGTTTGGCCAGGTATAACTTTGGAGTAAACTTAAAACTTCTGGAGGAGATATATTGTCACAGGACATGATCATATTCAGTTGTTTATTTAAATAAACGTTGGTTCTATTGCAACTCAATGCTTTGGAAAATAAATCTAAAATTACATCACTCCAAAACTGTCGCAAAGAAACAAAATCTACGTAGGAAACAAAGAGTAACGGAAGGGAGAGGCGAAAAAAAGTGTTGGAAGGACTTAGTTACAAACTACCTGGAACTGCTGCATGGGGTATGCCATCATGCCGCCCGGCTGCTGGATGGCCGCCGCGCCTTGCGCCGCTGCTGCCATCTGCTGAGCTGCCGCCGGTATCTGCGGCTGCCCGGGGATCCCCTGCCAAGCTGCCGGCAGCTGCATGCCCATCCTGCTGAAGTTGCACAACGACGCGAACGTTATTCGAGATGCGTGAGTAGAGTGACTAGGGTGATTCTGGGCCACAATACAGACATGCTGAGGAACGTTGTTTTCAATGGCGGACATCCGAGGCAGCTGCCCAGATCAGGATAATGGGATGTGAAACACTACATGCTCTGTTATTCTAGTTCTACTGTTGCCATAGTCGATTTAGTGACCATAGCATATATGCTTTAACTGATTTTGACCTTTTAGACTTTTATATTTCGTGGCATTGACCTTAATAAATTTAACTATAAAAAATCCTGAAAACGCAAAAAAAAATTCCAAACATGTTGAAAAAAAAATTGTTTAACTTTACCATTTCTTTTCAACCACCGCCATTTTTAAATCGTTGATATTATCATCTTTTTATTGTTTTCTTCAAAATTTGAAATATTCCGAATGTTTAGGATTCAACTTGTAGTAAATACAAATTACCAAACGAGGAACCTCAAGTTAACAGTAACGCAGCTACAAACAAATGGGACATAGGATTATGCAGTGACGTCATAGACAAATCACTCATATTCTATTACGGTGAACCAGCTTTGATTCGTGGCTTGGTTGAACCCAGATTTTTACAAGTGGGAAACTTTGTTTACGTTACCACTGGTAGGTGGGTTTTCTCGGCACGATCCCGTTTCCCTCGCCATTACGTTCGATCGCTACTTCATCTTTGCCTTGCACTGAAGATCTGGAGCTACCGAACACCAGTCAAACATTACTCATCACATTCGCTCGGTGACTAGGGGCCACGCGTACATGAACTTCCTTTAATTGTATTTTTCCGTCCGAAATCCGTTAGCTGTACCCTCGCCCGCTTCGCTGTATATTGATTTATTTTGAAAATTATTATTTTTATTTTACAAACGTTCAAATTTACATTTTAAAAATATCTCTAAAAAATTTATCATCCTTGGTAAACTAATATAGCCATGGCAAGAATGGATTATTATTATAATTCATTAGTTAATTAAATTCTCTACAAAAAAAAGTATCTTGGCATTTTTACGTGCATCGCCTTAATTGCAAGTTAAACCAGCCCGTCATCGCTTCACTCAGGTTTTATGAAGTTGATATATTTCTAACCACTGAGCCCCAACTTGAGATCGCTCTAGCCATTGTTACACTACGGCCCCAATTGGGATCGCTCTTACTATTGGGCTACTGCGTCTCTACTTGACATTAATCTACCCGCTGGGCATCTGTGGCCCCACTTGATATATGACTATAGTCAAATGGAAGAATGTTTTTCTAACAGTGAAATAATTATAAGAATCGGATTAGTAGTTTCTGAGATTACCTCAAACAAACAAAGAAACAAACATTATCTCTTAATATAGTATTATAGATGTTTATTGTGCTATATTGATTTTGTATATATATACATATATATATATATAATATATATATTCCATCGGCTTTAGGAGTCACAGCAACACCTGTCTGACTTCAGTCGCACAGATGTGATGAAATATTCGCCTTCAGTTACGGTTCTCGATGACACAATATGTTAAGAACGCCCCTAGTCAGATGCTTAACAGTGGTATGTGCTCTGCTCTATTCAGGCGAGCTGAAAAATCTGCACAGCCATTCCAGGTAAAGATGTACTTGTTTTGGACGCCGCTAAACTACTTGCTAACCATCCATAAAGATTGCTGTGTTTGTATTGACGAGTACAAAGAATACGTATAGAGATGCGAGGAAAAGGCTGGCGTTGATGACGAAGGAACAGCAGGTTTTGCTGGCGATCTACAATGTATGGGTGTGAGTTCGTAAATACACTGAAAAAAAAAAAAAAAAAAATAATACCTGAAGAACAAGTAGCAGGGAAGATCGAAATCATTAAAGAGGCAGAAACTACATAAACAGGAGAGCGTTTTGACGGTAGACCTTATGGCGCGGGTAAATATGAATTAAACAGTTTTCATATGATTTCAACCCTGTCGTCCGGAGACAGTTTTACAGAACTTAAGTTTTGTGATCTCATCGAACAATCCACTTTCATATAAACACCTGATTGCAAGTGACACTTCTAGATCCATTAAGCTGTCCATATGCGGGAATACAAGAACTATTTCTGGCGATTCGCAAGTATTAAGCGCAAATATAATTATTTCGTACGTTTAAATGAAAAAGGAATTAGTGGTATTTTATAGGCGATGATAAAATTTCATACAACATACAACAAAAAAAACTTATCTCTGATAGCGACCTATTCCACTTGCTGGCTCAACATTAATTTAAAAATTTTCCTATCGGATTCGAGTAATAAAATTTGCTGTATGGCCGCTGGTATTCTGTATGGCGGTTCCAAGCCGAGTGTCAAAACTACAATAAAAATACTGTTTACGTCACTTTGCTTTCGTTTGTCAGTCGTACTGTCATCGTTGAGCTTCTTCGACGTTTATTTGACCAAAAAAAAAAAAGTCAAATGGATGGCTAAAGTGTTTTTAGAATCCTGTGTAAAAAAAAAAGTTTTATAATACACTTAGCCTAGAACAACTCATTTATTAAAATATTTTAAAACAAATTAATAACGCCAACAAATTAAAGATTTAGAAAATGCGGAATATTACAACGTAAAGGAAGTTTAAAAAGAATATTTTCGAAGTTATTTTTAAAATTGATTTCAATGAAATTTAAATTGTAGTAGCGAGATTGTAAATGGCAGCTGTCAATCAATAATAGTAAAGCAAGGGAATAATTACTTATATTTTGGAGCTGTTCGAATTTGACGTACATATGTTCGTAATCGAGAACTGTAGTAAATGAGACGAACCAGATAAAAAAACTCAAGGTCAGAAAATTGTTATGGTCAAGGTAATTGAACACCAATATGGCAGTCACTCAATCGGAATGACAGAGTGAGGTGTTGTATCTCTCAGTGCTATGGACTGTGCATCTACCCTGTGCAATTCCGAATTGCGATGCAACGATGCACAGGACAGTGTACTGGTCAAGATTATCCCAAATCATTATACTTGTACATTACTTAAAGTGAACAACAATGCTAAATTTACTCCAGAATCTTTGTTGGTACATCTTTAGTAGCTTGGTACAGAGTTACATGTAAATATTACTGGAGTGTTTGCTTACAGTTGCTTGTTAGGAGTGGTAGTTTGCAGAATATGTCTAGTGTAACTTCCGTATAGGCAATCTTACGCATATTCAATTATTTGGAAATAGTTAACTTACTGTATCATATCAGATTCAAATATTTTTAGATTTATTAGTTAGCAGTTACGAGAAGCGTGTGCCTATAATAATTAATGAGTCTGGAAATAGTTGCAAGGAGTGTCTAATATCATTCCACAAAATTCCTGATGAACAAGATAACATATTCAACGTTGAGTTCCCATAAAAATAATTGCATTTGGCATGACTGAATGCTTATTATGTCTCCCTCCATAACTAAACCTAGGAAGTTTAGACGTATCCTAGATGGATATGATTAATCAAGAAACGCTTATCCTCGTACATTATATTTGCCGTTAATTAGGATATAAACTTCCATTGTAACCACAGCGATATATAGTCAACAGAGAAATCCTTTCTACAATAATAAGGTAGGTATAATATACGTGTATTATGTAAATTTATGTACCATTAATAAAGAGAGAAAACTTATTTCTAACGTTTATTTTATAAAATAAGCTGCATAACTTCGCGCTTAATATAAAATATAATATTTATCATCACCTGAAACCGTTTACACAATTACTGTTTCTGTGTGGCACAATGAAAAAAAAAAAAACACCGGAAATTAAAGAAAATGGATATTTAGGGAAACTTTTGGAACCTCTTCTGGTTGGGCATATTACACAACTTTATGAATTTTGTAAGGAAATTAAGCTGTACAGTTAAGTAGTATTGCCAGAAAAAATTTTTTTGCCAGAGTTTGCGATCTGCACTGTGAAGAACATAAGCGAAATGGAAAACTAAATTGTCGTTTACTCAATTTTCTGTTTTAATATCCTATTATCAGAAATTTCACATGTAAAAGCAATAATGCCACCATGATCAAATCCCCAGTTGCACAGAAAATGTATTTTCTCTTATAGAACGCCATCAACGAACGCCTTTATGCTGGTAAATGAAGCCGGCCCTAATGCCATTTCAGCTGTATATCATCGACATCACCGTATCTGTTCATAATGTGGATTGATTTTAAAATTCTTGACCTTTAACGAGTAAATATGAGCTCGGGCGTACTCCGAACTGAAAGTACACGATGAATGAAAAATAACTTGCGCCAAAGTGAAGCCTGATATTTATTTAATCAACGACATTAATTTATGACTGGAATGAATAATAGGTTAACAATATATTGCATAACGTGATTCTTTGAACCTTATTAAAGTTGACGTGAAAAACTGACTAAAATAACAGAACCTGAAGAACTCTTCTTAATCAAAATATTGCAGGACACGTAACTCTGCACTGTTGAAAAGGCGAAAGTCACTACAAAATCACAAGTTATTTAGTGATGGTTTTACTACAAATTATATTTTCAACAGCTTGTTTGCACAGGAAGAAATAAACCGTCTTCTGTAACCTTCAGGAAATTGTGAAATGATTTGACGGACTTCAGTTGCACTCTCTTGTATACGTCGTGAAGGCATCTCTTGCGCGTCGAACGTGCAGTACGATACACAACACACTATTGAGCACTTTTCAGAAGTTCTGAATTTCTAAAACCCCAACGTAAGACCAGAAATTAATTGGAGCTACATACAGCTGTTAGCGCCATGAGCACATATTTGCTGCAAGAAAGTAAACAGATGTGACTCATTTTAAATTAAAGTTATTTGCACACATCCGCCTCAGTACCAAAATCGAAAGCATTAGTTAAAAGTGCTTCTTTTGCTAGCTGTAAATACTTCCATGCGACTCTCTTTTCCAGTCAATACCACGCAATAACAGTTTTGTTTGCCAAACGTCTCATTCTGCAATAAGCACTAATGATAATCCACAGAGTACTGCAGCAACACAACCCGATTGCCGAGCGCATGGTGTAACTATAATAATTTGTGACGAAGAACAAGAGGCACGAAATTGCAAAATAGCTACAAGAACACGTGACATGAAAATATATTAAGGAGTGACTACAACAGTTGAACATGAAAAGCTCGTTTTAATTAAAGTATTACAGGACAAATAACTTTGGGCTGATCTTATACTAATGGAGAAAGATTTGTCGTACTTATTTCGGCTTGATTAGGGTCAAAATTACTCGATAAATCATAATAAATAAATTCCCTCATACACAACAATTTTAGAAAGATATTATTATACAACGGGTAATTGGCAAGTAAAATTGTAACATTTTATTTAATTCACAAATATCTGCTTATGTTAACACGAGGATATTCGTAATTAACCCAAGTGCACGCCACAACTTTGACGCCTGCACATCCTCCTGGGTGAGACATTGAGCATTCAGTAACCCAAAGAAATTTAATATCCCAGAAATGTGGGTAAAGTGTAGGAATTTAAATGTTTTCACATAGAAACAGTGTTGTACATAGAGCATCACTGAAGAACATATGTTTAAGAATTGGTTCTGCACTTTATTTTTTGTACTTTTGAGTGAGAATGCAGTCACAATTCTCCTTACCTGAAAATGTTACTTTTAGTTTTTAAAAATACACATCATAGCAATATTATTTTCTATCATTATACTTCCGAAAATCTGGAAAAGCTGTTATGCAAAAATGTATTTTCATGGACAACTCGTACATGGAAGGCCTTTCAATCAAAAATAACTTCCACGATTACACAAGTTACACATCCTCACCTCCCAATAAAGCCAAATGTGGCACATCATTCCAAAACGATACCTTAATGTTACTTCTAAAAACTGGTTCTACAGTAGTCGCATTGGTTAGCGCCGTAAAAGCTTTGAATCACAAAAAAAAAAGTGCAAGGCATTTAAGTTGGACATTTTGGTTGAACCTGTTTGCTTACTATACTACATTTATGCTTTCTTCGCCAACAGCGGCTGCCTATTCACCAAGTAGGAATTGCATTGCTTGTTTCTTTGGCCAATATGAAACGGCTAGTACAATAATGAACGTTTACATCATGATGTGAGTAGAGAAACTGTCTTTTACCAAGGCGTTCAACGTTCGTTTCTCGGCAGCATCACTTCCAATTTTAGATTGCGGCGGACACTTCCGGCGGCTGGCGGGGTTTTCTCGGGGTAATCCCATTTCCTACACCCTTGCATTTCGTCGCTGTGCCCTTTGTCTCTATCTCCCTTTACCCACTATCTTTGGCGACCACAAATCAAGCTACGGATCTTAACTGGAAGGCCTAGTTAGACCACGAGTATTGTACTATATCTTAAAATTTAATTTCACCTGCTACAGCGTTTCGGTAGGAAATATTAAGTAGAAGGTAACGACCAAGTTTTTATTTCAACTCCCAATTTGCCACCAAATTCCTACATAGCTACTGGATTGCTACCAAGGTGCAATGGGAGCTCAACGAGGAAGGTGTCGCGATGAAACGCGCCAGTAGTATAAAAAAGAGAGAGCTTGCGCAATGCCACACGGCATCAGAGCTGTCCACGATCTTAAATTACGTCGCAAGATTGCAACCTGGTGGCTTAAAATATCCCGGTTTTCTCTCAAAATGTCTTATCATTCGAAATTTCTCGTTTCACCCCTAAAAAAATTTTTTTTTTTATCGTTCATAACCTTCCAAAAGTCCCTGAAAAATATATAATATTCACAGTATGTTCTCTGATCATTGTGGAAGTGTGGTTGCTCATAGTGAAAAACTTTTTCCAAGATCTTTGTGGCTTTGCATCGCACTGAGCAGCCATTCCGCCACACTGAACAGCGAGATTCTGTATAAGCTTTCAGGGATTTTCGGAGAACTTCGACGGAAAAGGGAAATTTTGTGGACGACAAAGGATATTTTGAAGGAAAAACAAAATATTTTGAGCAAAAAAATTGGAAATTTTGAACGCACTGGCGGCAATCTTATGACGTAATACTAAATGGCGGATGGCGGCGTAATCCGGTGACCAATGTCATCCCCGTTAGCGTAACAGACTTTATTCAAGCCTTGCTACGACAAGCCTACAAGCTTGCTGAGCAAGCTAGCAAGTTTGAATCAAGCCGACTAGTCTCACCGTGGCATTAAGCAAACTTGATTATTGAAAATTGCTGCAAGATTGGTTACCTTGGAAAACTTTAAGCATAATTCGAGTTATCTGGAAGCTTAGCATGAAGAAGTTTGTGCCAGTTATCGAAACAAGCTTGAATTACACATGATATGGCAAGTGTCCTCGGTAAGGAAAATGAAAGATAAATGGCGAAACCGTAACAAAAATACTAGTAAACGTCCCGGATTGCTATAGAAGTTTTTAAGCCATACACTTTATGGAAATAATACAAAACATAGGAGTGTTTGGCGTTGCTGTTATACAAAATTAGGAACTACCTTATGCTTTTCGACTCTTTCGTGAGAAAATGTAGGAGCGCTACTGTTAAATTGTGGAGGGGGGGAGGGTGTGTGACGTTTAACACCTGAGAGTGAAGCATGCTGCAAGCTTGATAATATATATTAGCAGTGTCTTCACTCATTTTAATCAATTCCTTAGAAAAGATGACAGCATGTATAACGTGTTTGGCTGTTTTTTGAACATGTTATATATCACAAGTGTTTAATAATGTTTCTGTCAAAATTAATGTTTTTTTTTTTTGTAACATTGAACGTGCACTTGTATTTTATTTATAAATTATAATATTTCATTTATGATGGATGTGTATAAAAAAGAGAGAAGAGGTGATGCATAGTAATAAATAGTTTCCATGCAAAATGTTATCAATTATAGTGCGCACAAATTCAGTGTGTTGTCTTAATTTCAAAACTTGTCTCAAGCATAGTTTGCACGAGGCGGGTGGGGGGGGGGGGGGAGGAAAGCCTGTGACAGCGGTGGCCGACGTGTCGAGCATGCCATGCCAGAGCAACTCACCCCATGTAGCCTTGCTGATAGCCGAACTGGCCGTAGGTGTAGCCTTGCATGCCCTGCAGGAACTGGCCCTGCATCTGTGCCGCCGCCGCGGTCGCCGCCGTCGTGGGGTAGCTCTGCGGGTACCAGTAGCCCATCTGCTGGCCGTACGCATACGGGAACTGCGCCCCTGTCAGCGGCTGTACACACCACCACCGCAACACTCACACACACAAAACAGCACTTGAGGACGGCTCTTCACATATGGTGGTGAGCACTTTAGAAGTCAACCTTAGGGAATAGTCACTGCTCATGCCTGCACGTATTTTAACGGGCGCCCAATAAAGTTGGTAACGATGGAGAAGTAGTTTCATATCATAACCTTAAATAAAATGTGTTAGGTAATCACTTGTGATAACTTTAATTATTTCTTTCATCGAAGTGGAAAAGTGATCAGATTTGTGAAATATTTACTTTCGTATGATTTTCAGTTTAACTTGACCGACGCATGAAAACAGTGATGAGGCTCATGACAATGATAATTTTACATTGCGCGGAAGAATACACGACGTGTATTCAAGTAGATCTTAAGCGGGGCTTTCAGAAGTGCTCAGTTTACCATGAACAGCATGTAACACAAGGAATTCTATGGATAGGTACTGTAGTTGCCACATAAAATTTTGTAACACTTCATATAAATCACTGTAAATTTCACTAAACCTTAGCATGAACAATGTAAAAATAATGTCTCTAATTTTGAACATGTTAGTGCTGCAGACTTGAAGTTTAATTTCAATAACGAACTACATAGGAAACAGCTGCACAGTCACAACAAAATATTTCGCTTGTAACAAGCACCGAAAATGTTTTACTGTGTAATCATGGCATGACAAGTGTGTTAGCTTGCAGGTAGCTTTTTGTGCAAGCCAGCAATCCCGAACCAAGCTGACTAGTGTGCACGTGTGAAGCTTGGAGCAATCTTGATCTACACTAGCTCTAACCTTCTTGCCTTGGCAAGTTGCAATAATTCGAGTCATCTACGAGCTTGCCGTCAGCAAGTTAATGTGCCAGCCGTGACAAAATTAGCTTGAATGAAGCTTGAATCGCATATGACACGACAAGCTTGCTCACCAAGGCGAATTCAAGTCGATTGACAAACTTACCGTTTAGCAATTCAATGGTCCTCACAATTGTGGCAACAGCCGTTAGTGTTCGCGCCATTATACAGCCGTTAATATTACGTCAGTATTTGCCGCGATTATTTACTTATTTGCATCTATTGTGATAAACCCAGATATATCCTAGCACATGGAGCATGCCTCTTTGATACTTTCGTTAGAAACATCTCGACCAACTAAAAAAATCGTAAATATGCTTTAAATTAGTCCCATCCTGACAAAACATGCATAGAAATTTAGTGTTAACTCGAATTAATTGTTTGGGGACCTTAGCATCACGTTATAGCTTACTTGGGCACCGATTACACCTAGTTTATTCACAAGACTTTTGGCCCACCCTACAATAGTTAAAGATAGTTATTTAATTTAGAGAGTTTTATCATCATAAATTCACTCCATTATTACAGCACTTGAGAAACTGACAATGTGTATTTGCATACTTCCTGTGTATACTATCGTGCTTTAAAACTGAAAGGGCTAAAATATTCATAACAAGAAAACCAGTGCCTCTTTTCAAAAAGAGACGTGCCGTTTTTATATAGATTATATTTTCGAACAGCATACTGAAATGGAGGTATTTCACAGGCATGAACACGCTGTGCTTGAATGGAATGTAATGTCGTTTACAATGAACATTTACGGTGCGGGTGTTTTCAACGAGTACGCGAAACCGCCTTTATTTATCATACAGTTTTATTAAGGAAAAAATTGCAGTTATAAAACAATATATACACGCGATTGAAATTCTTGCAAACATAAACAGGCTATATATTATAGTGCAGCTAAGTGAGCTTTATCATTTAACGCAGAGTTCTCACCCCTGTGTCCACACCACGATTCGGTTCTTATGAGAGGTGGACCAAGATGTGTTTGAGCATCCACAAAAACTCTCTCGGTAACAGATCTGGTCAGCAGCCCGGTACAGCGCTCTAGATGTATAGGACATCTTCTGACATCCTTAGTCACTCGCGTATCACCAGTGGTTCAGTAGCATTAAGATTTTCTGTCAACTCCATGACATGCTAGACAATACCACATCTGTGCCATCGTTGATTCTTCTGTCCGGAATTTGGGAGGGGCTAAAGGAGACTGTTCAAGCTCACTACAGCATACGCACGTTCAAGCAACTTCACCATGGTCCTAACAAAATTATTGAACTCAGTAATGTATACTTCAATCAGTCTTCTGCTGATACTCTACGTTTCTAGTGGTACTAGCGATATAAGTGGGGAGGTATCCCCGCCATCTTGGATTTACGTATATTCCAGCATAGCTTGATTTTCAGATTTAGTATCTAAAATCCCAAGATTGCCCAGACCCAGGGAACATCTTGAAAGTTATTCTGTAATTCAACTTCTTTTTTTCGTGTTACACGTCTCACATTTGTAACCGCAATCAAAGGTTCCCTCACAATTCAATCATTTCTGTCCCACAAGCGTAAATGTGGCTTTAGGCTATCTGAAACACTACCATAAAAAAATGTTTAGTAGTCCTCTATGCCATGCCAAGCTTTGATTTTTAATGCCTGGTCACTGAGCTTCATAATAAAGATTTGAAAAAAATAAACTCCCAAATTTATATGATTTTCTCCCTTGAATGTTAGCGAAGGCATTTTCCTGCAGGAAATCCGCCCGAGATCACAGGATACGTTTGTCGCGACTTACTTAGCGCAACTCAAATAATAGAATGAACATTACAAGCAAGTTTGGTTGCATCCTGCGCATGCGTATTTCAGCTGGTTGCTGAACGGTTTAGTTTCAACGGCAGCACGCCATCAACACTGGCAGTAAAATTCGTGCAGTCGTTTCAACTGAAGAAGCAAATACTAAGGTGACATTCACGACGAGGATATTTCGCTTATCTGAAGTTCATAGCTACGGAAAAATACAAACTATTTATTATACTTATTTACTGCAAAGAAATTTAACCGTACCCCTCTAAGACACACGATGTCTGAGTTTATAAAATTTTATTAAGCATTTTCCTTTCGTCTAACAAATTTTGCCATTCGGGCACGTGGTGGCTGAGCGGTTAGCCTGCTCGCCTCCCACGAAGGTGAACCGGGTTCAATCCCAGGGCCGAGGCACCAGATTTTCGCATGTGGGTATCGTGCCGGACGATGCCGCTGATCGGCGGGTTTTCTCGGGGATCTCCCCGCCCTTTCATCCCGGTGCCGCTCCACACTCACCTCAATCACCCTCATCGGCTCTCAAGACCTCGTTGTTAAGAGCCGCACAAATCCCTTCACTACACTTCATAATTTTGTTATTCACCCCACCCGTTGGTTAGTGACTGAATATTGGGGTATTTGCACATACTTCAACTGTCGAGATGAAGGTAGATAGATCTTAAACATTTGCGCCATTAAACAATTTTGTATGCGGGAGTCCTTAATGAACTGTGCTGCTTGACATATGTTTGTATAATATGACTGAAATTAAGGCACTTCTGAAATTATTGGTCAACGTACCTACATTATTGGCTTGAAATAAATGATTATACCGGGTGAGACGCCCACGCCTATTTTCCCGTACCTATGTGACCTGCAACACAGTACTACACATACAACATAACATCGATCGTAGCAGAACACCACCTGCGCGTCAATACAGCAACCAGTGAACAGGAGGTGTTGTGTCAGCAATACGTTGAGAAGCAGCCACGTTTCACAAGAATGCCAATCAGTTTCCTGTGTTGAAACATGTTTTTGCGAAGTTTACCGAATACTTTGGTACGGGACGATTGCGTCCTAAGTAACACACGTCTGCCTCGCTTCGAGGCAAGATGTGTGTTTCTTCATGTGACATAATAGTACAGACACCGCTCACTGTATTGACGAAGAGAAATCCACGCGCACGTGCTGTTTTGTAGCGATTCTCTATTTCCGCACCGCTGATTGCTGCGAGTTTCGACAACGGCGTCGAATGTACAGCGAACAGACGAGGCGCCTTAACGAGTACTTACACGGCACGGGACTCGGCTACACAAGAGAGAATTATTTTACAGCGGTGGAGATGTTTGTTAGATGGGTAGTATTGTGTGCGGGTTGCATAGATACGAAAAATTAGGCGCGGGCGACTCACCCGGTATAGATAAATTGCGCTGATAGAACCTTTGTCAAACCGAAGTGTTCAACGCTGTAGAAGAAAACGTCTGTCCTTCAATGTTGTATTGCGCATTTTGCGTACAAAAAGTATAACTTGTGCTATAAGCTAGTGTAATTACGCCGATGTTGAAGTGATGCTGTTGAAGAGCATGAATAAGAATCGAGATACATTTTTTGAGGAGAGAGAAAGCTATTTGGCGAGTATTTGCAACCAACTATGAAGGAGCAATAACTTTTTTTTCGATCGAATTAGAGCGTCCGAATGCTTTATTTTTACGCGCAAGTTTAAAACTGTGAATGAATATACGGGTCAAATAAAATAACACAACTCCGCATATAAAAAAATTAGTCAAACTTTTTTCAGGAGGAAAAAAAATCTCATTTTACGTGTTTACATGCAAAACATGTAAATGATTACTTATTACCATATTCAGATCGTGTATATGCATTTTTAACACAATGTAACGCAGCAGAGGAGCGATGCAATTATTAGTCTACATAAAACAAAACACGCTTGTGGTCACCTCACATGTCGTGTAGCATTTAAGCGCCGTCGACATCGGATGGATTCGATTAATCAGTTTATCGCCCCAAGTTCCGGTTCGTAAATTTCCTCGGATAATTTTTGCTTGGCGGAGTATAAAGAGGTCCTAATATTTTCTTGATCCTCATTAAAGTTTTTACAGTTCACTGCCTTAATCAATTTATGACTGTGATCTGTGAGAATAAACAAGCGATGAGCGGAGGTGTGAAAAAAATTCGCGTCATTATCTGAAGACATTATAGACTTGAACCACACGTGCGTTTTTATTTGTTTTACAAGCCGTTTAGGGCTGTGAAACAATCGGAAAAACGTAACGACAAACTAGTGCAATCATGTCTCATCATATCGAACGGTAATGTTGGTCATCATGTTTACAGAAGAAAATAAGCATACAACGCCGACGCGAATGTATATATGACAATGAAGTCTAAACATGTTACAAGACATAGCCTAATAGCGGTTTCTTCACACTTTCTTAATCTTAGTCAATTCGCTCCATGTATGGCAAGTTTGGCTGTTTACTAATTATGTTAGGCGTCAAAAGCGTTTATGCTTGTTTTAACATAAAATAACATAGAAGTGCCTTATTTTTAGCCAAAAAAAAATGTATTTACTATTCATTTCAAATGATTTAATTTATATTTAATATGAATACAGTAAGAAACTAGGTATGCTGGTAACTCCTAGTAAGAAATAGTTCTTATGCAAAATAGTATCACAAAGAGTGGCCACAAATGCGGGTCCGTTGTTCCCTTTGTTTGCATGAGGCGCAGGAATATCCCGGAAGATCTTTAGCAAGGCTTCAGAAAAGTTGAACGTAACCTTGAATTGACTTTAATACTAATTTCTCAGGTCTCTAGTAACAGCTTATTGCCGGTGATCAGAGAAGTCATGCCAGCAACAGTAGTCAAGCAATAGAAAATTTGGAAATTGCAATCGATGAGGGATATCCTGTTTCCTGTCACTCCGTAAAAGATAATTATACAAAATTATTAATGCACGCTGTGGCGCGAATTCAATAAATCCAGGCAGTGATCTGTCTCAAATGCTGCTCGTTTGAGCACGTGTAATATATCTGACAGTTCGTCCAATATGACAGTCCCTTGTGGCAGTGACGTTTTGCAGTTTTTTTCCTCGCGGAAACTTCTCTCGAAAAAAATCTTTTTTGTGGTCGGGTGGATGAACAACGCCGTCTTTGTGAGCAGCGGGCCCCAGATATTTTCAGTTGCGTCCTGGAGATTGCGTTTCGTAATGTATATATTTATTTCCCCTCCTTCCCTGTCCCTGTCCGCATCCCTTTCTATCCTCCTGCCCTGGCTTGCAGTTCCCGTATACCCGGTTCTTGTGTGCCCGAACCCCCCCCCCCCCCCCCCACGCTATCCCGTTCGGAACAGCCGCAGCCCGCCATTATCCGCTTTGAAGTATGAGCGTCATACATTATTTCCGTCGATGCCGTGGCCATGCTAATTTGGATGCAAATACAGTCTACCCCTTTCATCCTTCCCTCTCCCACCCCCCCTGCCAGGGCCCCCTTTCCCCCTGTGTGTCGGCGGGCCCTAATGTGGCTGCAGGGCGGAGGTTTGGCAGAGGGGACAAAATAGCTTTGTTTCGTATTTTATGATCGGGCTCTGCTTCCATTGTTGCCGCCAGTTCTGATACCGCCGTCATTATACACTTTCATTTGTATGTCGTTCAGTCCTCGAAATAATCGCGTATGGCTACACTGAATTACATATTCCGGTAACAAAAAAAAACAGTCGAAGTTCGGTTAAGATTCTGAATACACGCAACGTGAAATGGGCATCGATTTTCTTTTACGAAATATTGTCCATACTTTGTGACGAACACTTATATGTGACCGTAACGATGAAAGGATGCCAGAACCAGATTACAACTTAGTTGTTAATGTGACGAAGCCACTTAAATTTTGCAGTCTCTGGCGTTCGCCAAAAGTGTTATTTGGCAGTCATTAAATAACAGTACCCGAGTTCTGTGCTTGTGGTGGTAGTCCGATAGAGGTTTGGTTTGAATACTAAATCAACTTGTTTTAAGGTACCTTAACTGCTATACAAATCCGAAACTCGTAGTTGATAATTACCGACATCAACCTTGGGGTTATGGAACGCAAATCTGATAAGCGTCTGATTTTGCATTGCCCACGCAGACTGCCAATTTCACACGAACTCGTCCAGGCAGTTTGTCGGCGCTTAGTTAGTGTTTCTGTCCCCGATGGAAGTGTCACACGGTCACACGGGATGCAGAACTACTTCACTAAAAAAAGTTCAGCTATTGAAGAGGTTACGTTACCTTCGAACAAGTTTTCATAAGTAGTTTCGAACTTCTCCTCTTCTCTGCTGCGCTCCTATTGGCTGCTTCGAAGCAAACAAGCAGTGTGATAAACATTGCTGAATTTGGCGGGAATTCCTGCACTTGTTGAATTAGCTTAAGTTTAAGGTTGAATGTACTAATACCCACCCATTATGCCATTACAGTAAAAGTGTAGGTTTCGTAACAATTAAAAAGATCAATGTTTATAAATATTGGAGGCTATTATAATTAAATATCATACATTTTAAGTTTCATGTTTGTTGAGGTTAGAATTTCAAGTGATTCAATTCTGCTTTGGGTGCGTAACCGCGAAAACATGTTCTGTATTTAAACTTGTTCAGACATGGTTATTGAGTGTATTTAGCTGAATGTGTTTAACAGCACACGTGTAACGACTGCCCTAACCTCTCTGGGCAGTTACCTCAGGTTACAAAATACGAGTCGCGTGGTAAAGTGAGGCCAACCTCTACTTCCCTATCTCCATTGCCTTCTTCTGATGTTAATGTATTTCGCGTGTTTTCATCTAAATTATCATATTCACAAGGCGTTCTAGAGTTTCGTGATATCGGTTTCTCATTTTTTTTTTTTTTCGTAGTACCAGGCATGATCTTCGGATGAATAGTGCAATGGGGGTGAATGACTAGATGGAGATTTTTGGACATTTGTCATTGCGATGCAGATTTCTGTCGTGGAAAAACAGGACTGAGCTCGGAAAAAAAAAAAAATTAGTTATGACAAACTCCATATGAACTAGAAAATAAATATATGTATAAAACAATGGAAAAATCCAAGAAGGAATACAGACAAAAACAGAACAGCCACTAATTACGAATAATATATGTATATATACATGACCAACAGACAACACATAGAATCTAACACAGGCAAGAAACCTGCTTGAAAAAGCTAGGACAACACTAATGAAATATGAAAGAACAAGAGTACAACACAACAAAGAAACGCACTAAAAACAGCAGCTTTACCAGACATGGCAGAATACAAGCTTGTCTTATATTTAAGTATTTATTCCGGACTCAGTCCTGTTTTTCCATGACATACATCGGCATCGCAATGGCGAATGTCCAAAAATCTCCATCTAGTCACTTCCAGGCATGTTTGGTCGTTGTCACATGTTTTGCTCGCATCTGGGAACTCGTATAGGCTCTCGATCCCAGCCGACTTTGCACACCTCAGTCAATGACACGAAATGAACATTCATTTATATACTTTACTAGTAAATTGTCACGTCTAGCTTCCAAGCTGATTTCCATCATCATAACTTAGTTAAAGAAATGTTAGGAAGTTTTGGAACTTGTAGACCGACTAGTAAATACGAACTTTTCACAATTCTATTATGCATTTTCTCACCTCTGTACTACGTTATGTGCATCATCCTAGTCTACTTATATTTAGCTGGCCTTGGCGCAATTTTCAATTGGGCCTGTTGAATTAGAAAAGACGAGCTTGAAAGACTGCATGTCTCTGGATTGATTTTAGGTACGTGGACAGACTGCATGTGCGTTTACTTCGTGATATGAATCTTGATGGGCTAGAACTTAGAACTAAAAACGTCCATGTCAGTGTTTTCTTCAGTGAAAACTATCAATGCCGTCAGTTGTCATAGCTGTGCCCAAACCTCAAGAAACTATATTTTAGTTGCTATGTATGCTAACTGCTCAATTATGCTACGTCTTTCTTTCCAGGATAACGATGTCTTATCTGCGGTGTTCGCAGGTATTTTGCGATTACTTCCTGCTTGATTTGTTTTCGATCGTTGTAGATAGTTACCTTATTTATAACAGGTTTTATTTCCGTTGGAGCTGATTTCGTGTTCGAGACTAGCGCCGAACATGGTCCTTACGTTTCGCTGGCCATTCTCTCAGGGAAAATGAAGCGGAAAGCCCGTTTTTTACGAATTTTTGTGCGACGTACAGTTTAAGTTTTAGTTGCGGCCAGCGTATACTAGATTTTTATTCTACGTCATAGTTTTTTTTTTTAAACGCGTAATTTTTTGAACGGGCTGCAAGTTTGTATTCTTGCTGCTCTAAACGATAAACTGTTCAAGGCGAGAGTGCTATTTCTTATCCCAGGATGCCTTACCTAAATTCATTTTTCCCCGTCAGTAAACGTCTCAATTTTGCCAGTGATACTTAGACAGGGTTGCCATGGTGATCACTGAGCTAGAACTGGCGGCGGACACTGCTTGAGAACTTACCTTGCAAAACTTAATTTCATTAAATTAAACTTCTTTCCGGCAATAACAAACTTTTGTCATTTAACGGAAAATGAATTTGACAACCTACCCAGTAATTATATATATATATATAATATACACACACACGTGTGTGTGTATATTATATATATATATATATATATAATATACACACACACGTGTGTGTGTATATATATCATTCCGGCAATAACTAATTTTTTGTCATTTAATGGAAATTCTAAAACTGAGAACGTGCAAGTACATTAACTCTATACTTATTTATGTCAACAAAAGCATTTCCAAACATCTTGCATTACGGGTGCGTACCTTCGTCAAGAATCGCTTTAGGCTAAAAGTCATTATGTTTTGTCCCCATTTTGCATAAAGAATCGCCCCACGACGTTTGCCCAATTTGGTCTGAAACAACACATACACTATATGTATATATATACACACATACATATAGGCCCATTATATATACCATCTCAATTTACTTATTGTGGCAATGCTATTTACAGTTTATCTTGCGTATCGGCAGATTTAATGCAACATATTACTGAAAATATCTGGATATGCCTAATTGTGTTCTGGTGCATGTTTTTTCTGCAACTGAGCCTAAGAATTAACGGATTAAATGACAAAATAGTCAATTTATTAAAACTGCATTCATATAAAAACATATTTAAATTTATAATATTCAAAACCAATTTGTCATTATTAAGTTTAGTAAAATAATGTCAAGAACGTTCGGCGTGTCTGAAACGTATTCTTGTGCCTTGCTCACTGAGGCCTCTTGACCATGAAGCAGAACTCTAATGATTCTATGTAGGATTTCGGTGACAGAGTGGTTCAGAGAACAGCATAACCAGCAGGTCCCGTCGTTTTTACTGTCTTTGTGCCAACGTAAGACATGAGAAATTAACTTTGCAGTGTGCGGTAGCCAATGAGACACGAGACCCATTGCCAGAGCTTCGCGCAGCCAACCAGACAGTGGGCACACCCACATCACAAGGAACTGCTACACCATTTCGTTTCTGTACACTCACCTACTCTGTTGTTTGATCACGGAGCTCGATCACCAGCATGGTTCAGGCGTGCCTTAGCAGCCCCGTGGTTGTCATGTGGCTGACGGACCAGCTTCCCGTCGAGGCTGGATCCAACCCGACTTCCCCGTGTATGAGACGTGGCATATATCATAGCTCAGCAGTGACTCTCCGGATAATGTCCTTTCCATCACTCTTTCATTCCATTGTTACTCCACATAGACCTCGTCCTTAAAAGAGGACTCAACTGTCCGCTGTAGACTGTCATGACTAGCGCAATTGTGTGAATAGTATTTCACTATCGATGGTTTTGTTACTGGCAATGAATAGAAAATATTTTATTTAATGTCTGTGATAAGAATACTAGAGTAATGTTTGTGAAAAAATAATTTTTATTTATAGTGGAAAGAATTGCGTTTTGAACGTAAAAGGCATTTCTTTTATGCATCCTGATTAAGTATTCCATACATTTTGTTCATTACATACAAAGAGGTAAGTTTACTGAATAGATCGTTCACTTAACCGTACAGGGTTATCGCTGAATTATTTAACATAAATTACTATTGCTGAGGCTCTGTGGGACTCGCTTTCTCATCAGCCCTTTCTGGGTATTACAACTCTTCAAATGTATTCTATTACATCTACATGCAGGTATTCTAGAGTAGTGGTGTGGCGCGGGTAACCTACTATCCACCCAGTTGTCCACAATTCCCGGGATATGCTCTACTTTATGTCTATGCCATTACATAGCGGCACTAACTACTTGACAAATTAACTGATATTCTACTCGAGTCAATCCCTCTGTGTCGACATCCAGCGGAGAGGGGGACCTCCGGCCATCCTTTAAAGCAGCCTGCGCCTGTAGTCAGTCCTTTAGTCATGAATCTTGTCTCGCTCATAATACGTTTCTTTTGTTATTGTCTGCATAAATACCTGGTTCGTTCCCTTGTTATCTCGCCTTGGCCTTTGTTACTCCAATCCTCCAGTTCCTTGTTCATTGCCGGGTCGTCGTATATTTTATCTTCAGTTCATCAGAGAGTGGGGTAAGCCCCCCCCCCCCCCCACCTCCCCCAACACTTCAGTATCCTGCTGATAAATACTTTTTTTTATGTCCTATGATTTTCTTTGTGATTATCTCAGGCTGTGTGGTGGGTCCGCTCGCACTACAATATTTATACAGCGTTTTTACTCACTGTCGAATCCGAGAAGTGGGTATCTTGGCTTTAAAGTTTCCGTGTCCTGTTATTATCTGAATAAGATAATAATCCGCTGTAATGCAATTGTGACGATATATTTCCTTAACACCTTGAAAGAGGCGGTAACTGGCTCTCTCTTCTCCTTCTTTCCTGCCACAGATACTCACCTGCCAATCGTTTCTTCCACCAGTGAGACCCTTTCTGTTGCTAACATATTCCTGTGGAATTTCCCCTGCAGTTACTTGCCGGTAGACGTCGATCTATACGCCTTTGTTATTGCCATATCTTTATGTAAACCACTTTGGCATTAGGATATCAGACAGATACTCCATATAATATAGTTCCTAAGAGTGAACCATTATAGAAGATGTTCATTGTCTTGAAGCCCAACCCCCAAGATGCTGTAGACACTGCTCTGATCTTGGTGAAGTGACTCACTGCGATATCCACGAGGCATTTAATATTCGTTTATAATTAACGTGAATATAAAGATGGATAAAATAGGGTGAGTGAGTGAAGGAGCGTGCTAAACGGGAGATTCTCGAGAAAACCCACCGACCAGCGGCATCGTCCGGCACGATTCCCACTTGCGAAAATCCGGAGTGAACCGGCGGGGCATTAAACCCGGTTCGCCTCGGTGGGAGGCGAGCAGTCTAACCGCCTCGCCACTGCAGCCCCGATAAAATACGTATTTTGGTATTGCCTAGAAAGAAATAGTCCTTACGCAAACTATTAACTTATGTAGTGTGGCCATCGGGTATCTGTGCGCTTGAGCTCCCTAGTCTTGCGATGTGTCCCCTGTCCTCTTTCCCCTTTATACACCGGTTTACCCTTTTTACCGAGAAATCACCCCCCCACCCCCCACCCACCCGCCCGTGTTACGACGTGGACAGATACCAGCCGGCTACAGTAACTGAGTACGTTGTCCCTCTGGTGTAATTTTCTAGACTTGGTTAAGCTTAGTTTGCTTGAGGCGGAGGAATATCCTGAAAGTATAACTTTAGCAGGGAGCAGGGCTTCAGCGGCGCAAGTAACCCTGAACGGACTATACAAGCAGCACGGCGAGAAAACTGCACACCAAACCTAGCACCCTCTCCCTACTAGTCTTTCATCTCTATTAATAAAGCACGAGTTCCAACCTCTGTCTCCCGTAGCGTTTCTGGTTAATGCATCAATAACTTCGAATTCTTTCCTGTCGGCTGTGTTTTTCCGGTGTCTTTGACGGGTTTTCCCAGTTTCTTCTTGGTTATAGTCTCCACTATGGGTACACTCAGGGAGGTAGTCATGGCCCTGATCGCTGGCCATGACTGCCCAATCCTTCTCTGCCGCGATGCATGTCTCCTTGCATGATCTCCTTTCCTTGTAGGAGTAAGGGGTTAGCCCTGAGACACAATAAGATCCCACCCTACCCACCGGGCTTCCACTTAACACTTAGTAATAGGGTAGTTAAAGTAGCACACCAGTCCAGAACCTTGTGGCAATGACCTCCTGGTAGGCGGGTTCCTCGAGCCCCTATATTTCTCACCCGTTCTCGGTCGACAGCTTGCAATCGGAGCTCCAAGGTGTAGACTGGCGTGCTCTGGTAAAGGTAAACAAATGTGGCGGGGAGATATCGGCGGGCGGGTGGGAACAATCACGTGTGACCGGGTCTTGACTCGTGGACCGCTACCCGCGGGACAAAATGGCGGCCACGCCCGAGCACATGCACGCCACATAGCCCCCGGCGTGACACACGACACGCCACGCCTTGGCAACGAGGCTAAACAAAACACCAGTAGCGCCCGTGTGACTGCGATGACTGAAAGCGGTTGTCGTCACTCTTTGTAATGGCCGTTTCGAAAACATCAAGTTGGTTCCGCCAGTTGCGTTGTTTCACCGCTATTATGGGTAATATCAATTCTTGTTTACCAAAATAACAATAGTGGTTCATGGAGTAACAACGATTTATTTCAACCAGTCCTCCCACCAAGGCGTACCGGGTTCGATTCCTGGAGGGGTGATTCCCCGGAATTTCATACTTGGGAATCATGCAGGGCGATGCCACTGGTCGGCGGGTTTTCTCGGGGATTTCCTTCCTGTTTACTCTGTCCTTGCATTCCGGCACCGCTCCATTATAGCCTCGGTTCACTCGTACAGGCTCTGAAGGCCCCGATGTTAAGAGCCGCCCAAATATATCCACTATCCAACCAGTCGGTGATTATGACTTTCGGAAATCCTTGCTTATGAGACATATGTGGTTTATGCTGTAAGGCTAAATGTGTGTGTGTCCCACTCACTGACAGATATAAAAAAAAAAAAAACCGTATCCGTGTATTAGCCGGAATTGTACCTTGGGCAATGGCCTCTCTCTTAGGACGTGGTTACAACGGGGCTTAAGACTACTACTCGCAAGTAACACGACTTGGCCAAAGAGTACCTAATAATTCAGAGGAGAAATAGCCGTTTATTCGGCTAACTTAAGACGCACACGCTTGCAAAATGGTGTCATTTGCCAGCATAGTGTTGGAACGTCGTTTACCAGTGGGCGCCTGGCAACCTACCGGCCAGCTGCTAGACCTGTCGACAGGTAAACTTTCACAGTATGCAGTGGCCAATCACAGCCAAGTCCCGTTTTCACAGCACCGCGTAGCCAGTCGGCGGATGGGTACACCCACATCAAAGTGAACGCCATTTCGTCTCTGTCTACGTATATACTCTGTGACTTGAATGTAGAAGTGGGTAATGTGATTCAAAACTGAGAGTTTGAATAGTGTTTACTTGCAATGCTACTTCTCAAGATATGCCTACGGACACTTATGACGTTGACCACTGAACACTGTGCGTTTCTACTGAGTTTAAGCATATCCATCAGAAACTAGAGTGATCTGCCGCATTATCCACTGATGGATCAGGCTCAGCTTAATTTCAATCTACATAGCAAATTATGTAACAAGTGCCGTGTGCGAAAAACTAATGTTAATTGTAAATATTTTCCTTTGCGAAAATATTTTTGCTTGTGCTATTCCGTTTACTGTACACGTAAAAAGTTGCTATCAGTAACATGGTCAAGATAGCAAGTTCAATTAATATTTTCCGACTTATAGATGTGAAGTTTTTCTTGTATTGATGAAAGCAGGTTTTAAATTTTCGTCGCAATTCCTTGGTGTTATACGAATGTACTGTGACATCGAATACCTGCTTACTTTATACAATTCAAACACACTGTAAAGTGTGCGATATGTACAGAAAGGTTATTTTTGATGGTTTATGTATAGGGCAACTGTTGAAGGTTATCAAAAGTTCGTATAGCTATACCCGAACACAAAGCCTACAGCTAATTTGTTATGATAGAGAAATAAGTGGCTTGCCGGCTAGAGTACAGCGCGCATCAAAACTGTCTTATTTGCAAAGGCTGATACCATAAATTAAAGTTTGTTTTTCAAATGGTTACAAGTTTACTATATCTCAGATTAGAATAGCTCGTGGGAGTAAAAGCAATCGTGGTCTATATTCATCACTCACACCAACTGTTTCTTTTCAGGATACGTTAAGTAAGCCATGTTGAGAGAAATCATCAGTAACGCTGTGGTATGAAATGAACGTTTCAAAGACACAATGCCGCATCTGCCATTCGCATATTTCAAGGGTGTGCTGTGTATACTTAAGTTTCTCGATCCACCGACCAGATATACGTTGAACCTCCGTTTAGCAGTTGGACGTCACACAAATTTTCTCCCATTGGAGCTTATTTTGCGTATATTTATAGCTGCCGCAAAGTATGCATTTGCTATGAAAGTCAAACCATGCCTTTCCACCTGTACGTGATGAACATGAATTTAACGATAGTGACGACAGGTAGTTTTAGTGAAATAGAGTAAATATTCAAGGAGTAAAGATTATCTGAGAGTACCTAACAACGTAATAAAAACGTAAAAAAAAAGCTCCAGATATTAACCTTCAGAATTAAAAAATTAAAATGAAAATTGAACTTGTGCTGTGGGAGTAGGGATAAGTGATTGTCACGAAAATAAGTTTTTTGATTATTTAGAAATATTTCTAAATAATTTACTTCAAATGTACGTACTTTATTGGATGATTTTATCTGCTCGGCCAATAATTATCCAAAATTACATTATCGGATTATCTTAACTCTGATTGGATCAATGAAATAAGTAAACGTCTTTTCACAAAACACGCAAGCAAAATGACAGAATGAAAAATCCAGATATACAAGCACGTTTTGAATTTTTAGCCTGCGCACGAATCTCTTTTTGCGAAAATCATTTTCACTACTGATTTTTGAGTCATTCGCTGAAAATTCCCAGCAATGAGCAGTCATGACGTCAGAACTGGTTTTCAGGCACATTCCGTGTCAAATATTAATGAGTATTCCAAGTAAAACAAATCATTATTACCCAGTTAAATTTTCGTACTATACGTAAGCAACGTTATTCTCGCAAACTAGTTCGTTATGTAGTAAAGATTTTTGTAGTTTTACAAACAGTTGTTTGGAAACTTGTTGCCAAGATATTTTTTGTTACAGTGCAAGTAAATTAGAATAAATTTCATAATATGTTAATACGAATTACGTGAAAGCGATGTTTAATGTTAACAAACAAGTACTCAAAATGCAATATGTGTGTGAACTATTTTGTACGTTTTATAAGACTACGTGTCGTAAATATACAATTTTTCACTTGTAGCGAATCATAAAATGTTTGCCAACTATCTCTCAAAGAATTTGTTTGTAAAACGAGCAAAATATTGATACTGCGTGCATTACAGCACCTATGTGAAATACTCGTGTCGGGCTGTTCTTGCACGGAAAAATTTGACCGATTCAATTCCCGTGCCGGCATGGGCCATGTCTGTGGGCAAGCAACGCGCCGTGAGTCTGTCAACAGCAATGCATCACGGGCCGTTGTGAAGTACAAATATTTCCTCGCAGTTCGCTGGCGGCGATTGACACGGCAGGTTTCGTTTGGATTCGTTGTTAGTCGTGACACACAGCTCGAAGCGGCAGCTTGTTAACACGACTCGCAATATTTGGCCACCTTCTTACAGATGAACGGTCTACGCGGCGCTAACGACGCAAATGTCCAACAACGCCGCGTTTATGTATGTGAACGCGTTTCACAAATTGTTTGGTTTCATTTCTGAATGTCAACACGGCTTTAGTCAACTAGTAACACAGCTATGCACTTCAAATATTTCCCTTGTGATTTTTAAATTTTATGTTTAAGTATTATTTCCCGTCGTCTTACACGTATACTCACGTGTTGAGGATTATTTCACAGAGTAAATAAGACTTAGCCATACTTCTTACAGTAGAAACTAGGCGAAATTTTAAAATGTTCTTAGAACGATTTCCACTTCGTGTTCTTTAAGAAATTGTGGTTTGTTCCAAAACCTGGAGGAAAATAGAATTAATTTATATCTAGGTTTATATCAATCGCCATCAAACCCCGTGAATATATTTCAGAACGTGGCCATTCAGTTTTAACAAAAATTGTTACCTAAAATTCCGTTACATCGACTGACAAAGTAAACGAATTACTTTCGCTGATATAAGCCGATACTGCGTAATTCCGAGAACGTCAGTGAAAGCAAATGCCATCTTTCTTGTCAGTGGTTGTTACTTATAGGAACAATTATACACTCTAGCTGGTACACACCGGCATGATATACAATACTTTATGTCGTCAAAGTTTAGTTTTCGTTTTTACGTCTCACAAATGTAAACTAAAATGTTAAAATATGACGGGATCCTTATGATTATAGTGTACTATAAATCATCTCGAATCGATATATATATATATATATAAATATGGTAAGATGTCACCTTCTGTCGGCGAGTAATGGGCTCTGATATTAGGTAAATCATAGTTCTATAAGGTGCTCATAGACGTAAGATATGGTTAGTCGAGCATACAAGAGTAACCAGTTACGTGCAAAAGGCAAACCTATCAGCATAAAAGGGCAATGGTAAACAGCCACTTTCATTCATATAATTTCCAAAAAAAATTAGTTTCTACGTTGCCTAGTTAAGTACACAGGCTAAATGCGAGCTCGAAACCACCTCACCTCATAAAGTGAACAAGTCTCCTTAGCGAGGCTGACCCAAGATCGAACTCAACATAACATAACCCACGTCAACATAATCCGGCATAATCTACACGAACTTAACATAGCCTCACTCAAACAACCTAATATAACTTTAAATATACTAACCTAATATTATTATCACTGAAATAGGTGGTTCACTGTTGAATTAAGAACTTTTGAAATCAACATTCAAACAATCTCTCTGCCCCTAACTCTAGTATATGTTTTTAACTGCCACACTGACCAACTTGATGCCAATAAAGTTGGAAGGAGAGTCCAAGGGAGGAACACTTAGGGGATTTGAAACCCTCCTTTGAGATCGATAATACACTGATAAATAGTTCATAACGCAGTATTAATATAGTACATAATTTAGTATAGTAACTTGAAAATAAAAGTATATAGTTAGTTAGCCTATCCAAAAAGGAGCATTAAACCGTAACTCCTACTTTTAATATGTGGTTTCAACACAATGCACAGTGCTCTACTCCTCAAGTAACCAGACTCCCTAATGGGTTTCTGTATTCCCCGCAGACAGTTATAGAGGAAAAATAATGTTATACAGTTACGTAATTTTGTGATGATTTTAAATTTGTAGGCACTGAGGTTAGTTTATAGTGTTTGTTTGTTTGATACAATTAATATTAAGAATGAGCATATTGGAAACATATTCACGTTCCTAGAAATGTCACAGCTACATTTGATCGGCGTAAGAATAAACTGAATGGGTCCGTTGCAATATTAAGTTTACATAAAGTATTGTGGTGTGATACAAGATGGGAGAAAAGTAAATCCTGTGCACGTTTTTTTCCCCAATTAACCGGGAATAGACTAAAGGTACTATTACTAGTCACGCTGTAAGTTCGGCGTGAGCTACGAATAAACGATGTCAATACGTAAACTATCGTGTTGACCTCGATGAAAATCACGGAGTATAGGGTGCAGCACGGTTTCATTTGACATTACGTGCGAACTCGTTTATAGGGTGCTTAACAACATTAATTGAAAGTGGTTGCTAAATACAATGCATAGTAGGCTGAAAGTAATCCAATATTGTAAGAACAGTAAGAATATATTCGACATTGAATTTGTGGATTCAGTTGATTATACCTTGTTTGTAGTTGTAATATATAATATATATAATATAAGGTCTTCTAGTGTTGTACGGTTTGTACAATAGACGACGTACCCAGAATGGAGTTTCTAATACTAGAAATTCAATTTTTGAAAATTAATACTTGTTTTTTTTTTTTCTAATCTAGAAAACATTACAAGCAGAGGTAATGTGTGTCCATTTATATTTTGGCGAGGATTCTACTTCACAAATCGAATTGACTCTACAGTTTCCTTTAAAAATTAACAAAATCCCGGTGTACAAAACACACTCACGTATGTCTTAGCATCTCACCGAAAGCAGGGTCGTCAAGGATGGACTCGGCGGTCCGGGAAATGAGGATCGGGAAAGGAGGAGTCCTTGGCGCAGGCTGGATCCCGCGTCATCCGCCAACCAGGGAAGACTGAGAATCGAACCCGCGTCCTCCTGAGCGTCGCCTCGTGCGGCCACATCGTGCAAGGTGCAAGCGGAGTGTCACTGCGTTAGCCCTGACATCGTGCAAGGTGGAAGCGGAGTGTCACTGCGTTAGTCCTGACATCGTGCAAGGTGGAAGCGGAGTGTCACTGCGTTAGCCCTGACGTCGTGCAAGGTGGAAGCGGAGTGTCACTACGCTAGCCCTGACGTCGTGCAAGGTGGAAGCGGAGTGTCACTACGCTAGCCCTGACGTCGTGCAAGGTGGAAGCGGAGTGTCACTACGCTAGCCCTGACATCGTGCAAGGTGGAAGCGGAGTGTCACTACGCTAGCCCTGACATCGTGCAAGGTGGAAGCGGAGTGTCACTACGCTAGCCCTGACATCGTGCAAGGTGGAAGCGGAGTGTCACTACGCTAGTCCTGACATCGTGCAAGGTGGAAGCGGACTGTCACTGCGCTAGTCCTGACATCGTGCAAGGTGGAAGCGGAGTGTCACTACGCTAGCCCTGACATCGTGCAAGGTGCAAGCGGAGTGTCTCTGCGCTAGCCCTGACATCGAGCAAGGTGGAAGCGGAGTGTCTCTGCGCTAGCCCTGACATCGAGCAAGGTGGAAGCGGAGTGTCTCTGCGCTAGCCCTGACATCGTGCAAGGTGGAAGCGGAGTGTCTCTGCGCTAGCCCTGACATCGTGCAAGGTGGAAGCGGAGTGTCACTACGCTAGCCCTGACATCGTGCAAGGTGGAAGCGGAGTGTCACTACGCTAGCCCTGACATCGTGCAAGGTGGAAGCGGAGTGTCACTACGCTAGCCCTGACATCGTGCAAGGTGGAAGCGGAGTGTCACTACGCTAGCCCTGACATCGTGCAAGGTGGAAGCGGAGTGTCTCTGCGCTAGTCCTGACATCGTGCAAGGTGGAAGCGGAGTGTCACTACGCTAGCCCTGACATCGTGCAAGGTGCAAGCGGAGTGTCTCTGCGCTAGCCCTGACATCGTGCAAGGTGGAAGCGGAGTGTCTCTGCGCTAGCCCTGACATCGTGCAAGGTGCAAGCGGAGTGTCTCTGCGCTAGCCCTGACATCGTGCAAGGTGGAAGCGGAGTGTCTCTGCGCTAGCCCTGACATCGTGCAAGGTGGAAGCGGAGTGTCTCTGCGCTAGCCCTGACACGAAGAAGCGGGACAGATGATGAACGCAGCTATGCGAGTGTAGAAGGAATTCGCCGGGCAGCGTGCACTATAGCCAGGCATTTAATTTGTCGCGTTACCCCCCCCCCCCCCTCCAGGCAGGGGGTGGCAGGGCGCCGGCTGTTTATTTCCCCCCTGTTGGTGTGGGGGGGGGGGGGGGGGGGGTTGGGTTCTTATCGGTTGGAGGGGCTCCACGGCGTCTGGCGTCGCTTGTTCGCCCCCTGCCACAGTCACGCCACAACAACTCCCCCCTTTCCCTCCTTGTTCCTCCAGCTCCCCATGGCAACCGGTGCCGCAACACGGGCGTCGCGACGCCACCACCCAACAGGTAAGTCTACAACAACTTCCCCCCCCCCTGGCCAAGCACCCCGCGGCACCTGGTGACACGCTTTGGCTGCGGTGGTGTAGTGATTAGAGCGCTTGTCTAGGGGAACCGGGTTCGATCCCCGGCGGGGATCTTGACACGTGTGAATTGTGCCGAACCATGCCGCTGGTCGGCGGATTTTCTCGCGGGTCTCCCGTTACACCCCGCCCTTGCATTCCGGCGCTGCCCCATGCTCACCCTCATAGACTCTCAAGATTTCGTTGTTCAGAGCCGACCAAGTATCTCGACTCTGCTCAACTCGAAATACTTTGTGTTTCTGGCATGGGACTTGGGGGCCGCCAGAAAATAGCTCTGTATTCTTGGAGCCATTTTACAGGCAGACCAGCGACTAATGCAGTACATTGCTCTATTTATTTTAAACAGAATTATATATATATATGTATTCTGTAGTCTCCCAGGGAGGGTTGAGGAACCACCAGGCAACGACAAACCACGCAATAGTAATCTGCTACAAAGATTCAATGACTAAATTGTTACAAAATCGTACCAGAAAATAAGTAACCAGAAGAAGCCCACGCCATGCCGATGGGGAACCTGCAACCAAGATAAATCTCTCGAGGCGACAAAAGTAATAGTTCCGCTCTATAGATGGGAGCAGCTGCCGTCAAGCCCATCCTCAGCTCGGACGCCCAGACAATACGTTGCCCTTCGAGTAAGTCGACCCCAGTGATGTCATCTGTCAATACGTTGCCCTTCGAGTAAGTCGACCCCAGTGATGTCATCTGTCAATACGTTGCCCTTCGAGTAAGTCGACCCCAGTGATGTCATCTGTCAATCGCTCTGATTTCAACGCAGCTTCGCGAATCAAGACCACACTGAAGCCACTTTTTTGTCACAGCTGTTCGAGATTATTTTTGTAATTTAAGTTATTTTATTGGCTGTGCTGTTATTTATTATTCGTTAATTTTTATAGATTTTTGTTTTATTAATAGAAGAATTGTATTTAATATTATAGTTGCTATAATTATTTATTTTGATTTTAAAATATATATAAGTAATAACTTACTAAAATATACACTATTTCTTGTTACTTTTTACGTGTATTATGTATTTTTAAAAAACTTCTTATTCATTTCATTATGAAATCTGTCAACGTTAATCTACAGCTGTCATTGGTATGACAAATTTATGTATAATTTAGTAAATGCAAAGGAATAAGTATGTAACAAGAAAAGCCGCAAGAAATGATTATCCACCTTAGGCAACTCACTGACTCTGGGCAAGCACAAGTTTAATTTTCGGCACTTATTTAAATTCTTTTAATTCATTATTTTAACACTCATTCGTAGCTCGGTGCCCCTCGACGACTTAAAAAAAAGTTCAATTTCCAAATAAAGTCTGTTCTTACACGCAAGTCGCCAACGTAACTTTAACGAAGTTGAGTGAACACAAACATTTAAACATACTTCATTATTTTTCAAGTCATCAAAATATTTATTTCAACTTCTTTTAACGTCCCACGCCTCGTACAACATCCCCCCCCCCCTCCTCCTGCTAACATGTGGCGTCCTAGGGTTCGCACAGTCATCTATTAGCGGTTTCTGCACATTAATTTTATTCAAACATTTGAAAAATCACCCCATGTTTACGTGTTTGGTTATTTCCTACTTATGTTAGCACGAGCGTTTTATAAGTGTGCTATCATAAAAGTAATTTTTTTTTGCTTCAGTTAAATTTTTACTTACCACTAATAAAAGAAGAAAGAAAATATGTGCGTTGGTAATGCCTAGTCAAAAATAGTATTCTACTCAATATATCATTACAGAGCGCGCAAGTATACGGTGCGTTTCATTCCGGTGTAAATTTCTAGACTAGTTTACTCTTCGCTTGCATGAGGTGAGAAATATCCCGATAGTAGAACATTAGCAGGCCTTTCAGAAAAGTAGTGGGCAACCGTGAATGGCCTATATGATTACAGTGTTAACGGCTCATCCGCTCGACTTCATAAAACCTGTCCCTGGACTTATATACATTTATTTTTTTTTCCTCCAGAGGCGGTGGAAAGGTTTTGTGGTCGGCGGCCTGGGTGATTGATGTCGCGGGGGCAAGAGAGAAGGGAGGGAGGGTGGTGCATGGTGTGGTTGATACGGCACATGCAACAGTTATGACGCTGCAGGGGGCGATCAATAGCCCTCCGCTGAGATACGAGGCCGCTTATTATACCCGGTGCTGGAGAGGGCATCGAACCACCGCACCACCACCGCCACGCCGAAAAAAAAAAAAAAAATAGCTGCAGCTCGTTAGCGGGAGCCACTCCCCCCACCCCCCTCGCGTCGCGTGGTTCGGAGACCTATCCCTCCAGCGGGCGAGACTCGCGCGCTCCCTATGACGCGGATGTCATTATTTGGCGCGCCGGCCAACTCGTGGAATTGAAAACCAACAGGAATATAAAAAAACATTTATTTGAAAGTGAAGGTTCTAACCAACAGTGTGTGGCCAATTACCGGCTAGTAATTTTCAAAATTTAAAAAAGCATTTAGAATTAAAGGGGAAATATTCAATTCTACTATTTAAAAAAAAAAGAAAAAAAAATCTGGATCTCTCTTTGTAGTGCTATATTGAATACTTACGCAAAGGTTTTCCTAACCCTACATCCTTGACAATACCAGAACAAACAACCAGTGAGTGAGTGAAGGGATTTGGGCGACTCTTTAACAGCGAGGTCTTGAGAGCCGATGAGGGTGATTGAAGCGAGTATGGAGCGATACCGGAATGAAGGGGCGGGAGAAACGGGACATTCCCGAGAAAACCCACCGACCAGCGTCCTCGTCCGGCTCGATTCCCACTTGCGAAAGTCCGGTGACCCGGCCGGGGATTGAGCCCGGTTCGCCTTGGTGGGAGGCGAGCAGTTGGAAGTTACTGAGGTGTTAGCACAGAACTAATGTGCGTTGTGTTAGTCTTAGGTAGACCATGGCCGTGTCTACTCCTAACTGTAAGTTCAAGGTAAAGCGTGTTCAGTGCGTAAGAAGGGACATTCCCCTCTCAACAGTCAGAGCGAGCGATGAGGACAAAGAGAGAGTGAAGAGTGACTGATGACATTTTGGCGGTTCTTGACATCGAGGTCTTCAAGGACGAGGGTAAATAACTGGTAAAGTGGCGCCAGTTTGAGCCAATACCTGCATATTTTGGAACCACCCGTTAGTTACCACTATCTTACGTGCAATGTTCGACCGTCCGTTGCGACCCCAAATACAAATGACGAGAACCACGCAGTCACATCAAATGAACTAGGGACCAAGAATGGATGGATGACATTTTTCTGAACGAAAATCCGGCTTTAGGGTTACGCCTCGTTAACTGATAGCAGCTTATGTACGTTAGTAATTTCATTGGTATATATGTTGCTACACTGACACGTTGGACGTGGATAATCAACTCGTTTTTTTTTTTTTTTTCAATTATTTATTTAAGCCATGTCCAAATACTTTAAACATATTGATATTAACAATAAGTTACCAGTATAACTAATAAGCATACTTCCCTCTACATATATGCAGGTAGTTTTAATGAATTTATTAGTGTCTTAGAGAATAGTTTGTATTTACTATCTTGTTGACAACAATGATTATAGATTGTACCAGGAACACATGTAACGTAACACATGCGAGAGAAATACCAATACACGCCTTACGTGGCACTCGAGCCAAGAAATACGCCTGCCGTTCGCCAGGATGCAACCAACGCTACTTATAGACTTCTGAACGCCAACTTCCATTGTAATCAGTACAACGCTAAGCTAGTTAAATCATGTAAGTTTGCATGCATTGCCTACCGTAGCTCTACTTGTGTGCAACATTTGGGGATAAGAGGTTGGTAGGTTCTCGAGATATGACAGAAACGCCGTATTTCCCCCATCTAGCACTGTCGTACAGTGAGGTTAGAAAACGAACTGTATGCTGATATGTGATACAACTACAAGATGTTACAATGAAAAAAGTTTGGTTGTAACTGGTAAAATGGTTTAGTATGTAAACTACTAATGCAAATTTTTTTAATGGACACCATTTTCAAGTTGTTGACTTGTCCTATTGTATCACTATCAGGGAGAAAAATTTGGTGATCTTCGTTTGTTTGATATAAGTATGATTAAAAAAAACTAGTTTTTATTAATGTGGGGTGCTGTATTATAAAATTACGGATAAAATAGGCTCTGTGTAGACACATTTTATGGTTGTAATAGACTCTGTCTGCATACAAAGATAAGTAAAAATAGGGCACATGCCCACCATTTTGAATACTGCCTGTTTGCCATAATTTATAGGAATGTATTGATCGTTTGCAAACAACTAGAACCGTGCTGATTTTCACCAACCTCACTTTTTGAAACCCTGCTTATGATCTACTTGTATACACGTTATGTACTTATCCGCCTTATGTAAAATTAACATTACCATGGGTCGCATTACTTTATTCATTCGTCGGGAAAATTAAGTTTTGAAATTATTAGGAAAGTAAATACTATATCTGCTCATTTTTACACTTAAATGCATTAAAAAGGCAGAAAGCGAAATAAATATATTTCAGTTATCACAAATGGTTACCTAACACTTCTTATTCGAAGTTAAGATATGGAACTACTTTCCATCCATCGTTAGGCCTACCAACTTTACTGTGCGAATGTCACTCAGTATGCCCATTGAAATATATGCATGCAGGGCAGTGCCTTTTTTCTCAGGTTCATTTCTAAAGTGCTCAATTTATCGTAAACAGCCTTTAATGAGTACGGTACCCTACTTTCACAATTAAGATCATGCCGGCTGCTCATTTTGATAACTGTTGATCACGTAAAAATTGTAACCTTTTGAACAATGGCCATTCTTTCGGTGGTGATCTGACAGAATATATATATATATATATATATATATATATATATATATATATATATATATATATAATATCAGAGAGGAAATGAAGTTGATTCATAGATTTTATCATGTTGGTACACTAACTTAAATTGTATTCCAACCAAACGTATTAATGAACAAAATTTGGCAATATGTGAAAACACCACCAGGCTTTCTCGTTTAAAAGTGCAAAAACTTCCGTAATTTATGTTTAATGTATAACTGTATTTGAGCACAACGATGATGGATAATAAATTAATTTCGTAATCAACGTGATCTGAAAATATTTTTAATATGTATTCGTACATCAGAAGTGTAAGTAATAATAATCATCATGTGTTGGTAAATACGACAGTTTACATTGCGCATCCTTGCCGTAAACGACTTTGGGCGGCGAGTATGTGCTAAGATCACGTGCGGGTTTTGTTGCGAGTGATCATTACCACTCCTCGGAGGGGGGGAAGGGGGGAATAAAAGACGATAGTGCGGGAGGGAGGGAAGAGACAGCTATCTCGCGAATGCCGGGCCGTTCCGTTGTCGCTAAGTTACTTACCGCTCCGTGACGGACTACAGACACGTGGGCGTCGAATCAACTGGTTTGCACATAAGCAGATGTACACGTCGCGGATTGATAGGTTTACACTCATAAGTTTGCATTTACAGAGTTTTATAAATACTGGAAGATGTGACTACTGCCTCGTGATAGCCGTTAGTAGCAACGTATTTATACAAAATTCTATTACAATATGTTAAAGTGCGACAAACATCCAGATGGAAATTCGAAATTCGGACGAGTTCGTAAGCCTGCCTTTCCAAAGCAAAGTAGGCTAAAAATGGGGACTATATTTCAAGAGGCGGTAACAATAAATTGCCATATAAATGATGACAAAACGTTTTGCCACGCCTTTTCGCAGTTTAGCCTACGTTCAAATAGTATTTTGGCCAAATTCCTGGCAATCGCTCTGGAGCCATCACTAGCATGTATACGACTGTTGGGCAGTGCAGAGAGAGAAAGAATGATCTTTGGTATCCCCCTAGCGTGTATTATCTGAAAACTTTGTCTCGAAAGAGAACAACAGACACACCAAACGTTTATATTATTTCTACAAGAACTTAGTGACATAATATGTGTATTAATCTCGAAAACCACAGCATTTGAATCCGTTTTTTTTTTTGTTTTTAAAAAATAACGTTTAAATTGCAAGAGAAGCATAATCATAATGCTCAGCAGATTTTACACACTAGTACACGCATTTTAACATCCACGTACGTCAATTAATATAGTTCTAAGACCTGTCTGCGATAAGCTGTTTAAGACATTACCTATTGATGAAACGTTGTATAGAATAGAATAAGAGTTTATATTGAAAATAAGCAGCTCTTATCAACTTTCGCTGATATACATGTAAAAAGTACGTTTAAAAATGTTTTTTTTTATTTGTTTGTAAATAGAATACATTTAATACTAACTTTCGAAAAGTTTGTCAGAATAAAGTTGTCCGTTGATTTTCC
The DNA here is from genome assembly GCA_029891345.1 of Dryococelus australis. Taxonomy (NCBI): domain Eukaryota; kingdom Metazoa; phylum Arthropoda; class Insecta; order Phasmatodea; family Phasmatidae; genus Dryococelus; species Dryococelus australis. The sequence goes on along the minus strand of CM056997.1, from coordinate 19,394,873 downwards.
GACCAAATTTGAATAGAGAGAGATTTTATTTTCAGTTGAAGAATATGTAAGGTACGTACTAGTGTTTGACTCACTATCAAGTGACACAAAAGACCTGTAAGAGAACCGATAAAAACTGTGTTGTTGCTGTTTACGCATGATATTGAGTGGCCAAAGCAAAACTGTTATTGAATATGTTCAAGTAAGCTATATTTAGTAACAATATAGATGCTACGAATTTGTTATATTTATATTTTGGGGCAGCAGTGGCTGAGCCGTTGGATCGCTCGCCTCCCACAAAGGTGAACAGGGTTCAATTCCCATGCCGGGTCACTCCTGGATTTTCGCTAGTGGGAATGGTATCTAACGATACCGCTGATCGGCGGGAGTTCTCTGGAATCTCCCGTCCCCCCATGCATTCTAGTGCTGCTCCAATCACACCTCATTTCACCTCCTTCGGCTCTCAAGACCTCGTTGTTAAGAGCCGCCCAAACCTCTCAACTATACTTATATCTTGCGTGACTAAAATATATCACTACGTTTCACTTATATAAATTGAAAGGCTTATCTTCAACGTGGGTCCGTAGTTCAGCATCATAATATCTCAAAATGGAGTAACTAATATAGTTACATTTATTCTTTTGTTATTTTATATATTTTACTAAAAAAATCTCTGATGTCGAGTACTCATTAAATTTAATAGCATAGAAAGAGCAATCAGGATTAGGTTAAATAATTTTGTCGCATATGTCCAGTAATAGTGATGTGCGCTTTTCCCATAAATGCAGAGTCTACATAATCGCAAAATAGTGCAGTAAATCTGTATCGATGTCAATTCGTACCTGGTACACAAACATTACAAAGTACGTGCAAACTCGCGACAGCTCATTATTTATTTGCTATGCGTTATTGCATTTTCAATAGTTAATAATTCCATCAGAGCTCAATCGTATCAAGTCAAACATGAAGGAAATGGGCAATGGGGTTTAATTAGATAGCAGCGTAAATATAGGCAAATAAAGAGAGAGCACGGCAGATAGGCTAGTTTAATATACCATTGTGTTACGATGGATTCATTTGAGCTATTTTGGAATTATGGATCTTTTTTTGCTCCACCACCACCTCTGCACATGTATACTTCATTCGTTTCAGGATTGCCACGCCACAGTTAATTACTGAGCACATTTTCACTAATAGATGCCGACTAATACTACCACTTACACGTTTGTTTGTTTGTAATCACCATTGGGTGTGATTGACTATTTTCCCCAGCTGCTAGAAGCAAGTAAATGTCAAGAGGCTGCAACCCTCTGCAACTGCTTTGGCAAAATTGCTTTGTATTTTCTGTACGTCTACGCGCAAATTAAGTTCTTTCAAAATCCGTAGTAAAAACTATCGCAAGCGATTCCTGTGTTTGGAATCTCAGGAATTTGTCCATATGATGGAAATTTCCCTATCAAAGGCCATATAATTTCATGTAACTCAAAAGTTCCAGATTTTTTAATATGATTCATGTTTCTCAATACGTTATTTTGAAGACAAAACACTAACATTGCTATAACATTATTATTATTATTAACATTTTATATTCAGTATATAGATTTGTACCGTTATGGTTCGTGCACCTATGGGGCTTAAACGCGGTAACCCTGTTGTGAAATTTTACACAGGTACCTATAATAGTTCCCCTTTCATGTATGAGCATTTAAGATGTAGGATGGTTCCAATTACACTAGTATTACACTATTTAGCTAGGGTTGTGCCAATGTGACTTTTACTCTCACGAAACAAAAACTAAAAATATGTTATAAACTTTCGTGAAACTGAAATGAAAATTGAAAGTATTTTTATAAGAGCAGGTAACAATAAAATTGTAGCAAATGATTCATTATAACAAATTCGTTGCAAAACCAAAAGAAATAAAGGAAGATATGGAGTATTTCACAGGGGTTTCTAAATATAGTTAAATTTCTGATTTAGTAATTAGTTTAGTAATAAAATAATGAAAACAAAGAATACGATTTACAGATAAAAAGTTCATTTGTTGGTACCCTAAATGAACATTTATTAAAAATCCGAATAGTCATTAAAATCGAGGATTTCAGTTACGTTACAACTTTCTGCAACCAAAGTTCTTACCGAAACGAAACTGGAAATCGTAGTTTTTCGTTCTCGTTTTGGTAAATCCAATTTTCGCTCAACTCTAATTTTGCCAATTAAATTTTGCGACGAGTCTGTCGTCATATGGCAATGTTCATAAATAAGGTATTGATAATTTTACGTTGGAAATGAACACTGATTTAAAATATCACGCATGTTTGCTTGTCTTTGGAATTGTTGCTCTTACGATTGTAAAGGTGCTGACATTAAAAAATTTCTGCTTGTACACTGTCACATGTTCATTCATTTAAACTTTTATCTTCCAACATTTCTTCGTTTCTGCAGCAACACAACCAAGTTCTTCCATTTTCACAGCTAAATTAAAAACTTTGTCGAAAAGTTTTGCAGTCTGCTCTGATTGGCTGATGACCGATGCGTCTGCAAAAGACATGAAATAAAACCATTTTCTTCATGCGTTGTCAGGAGCCCTCATGAACACTATTTGCTGTGTGCTGCAGATAATCAAAAGGTTCGAAATCATGGCATCCAGTACTTGCACACACCACCTATGTTATATGTTTACGGTCATGATTTTATTTATTAACCGAACTTAAAACAATAGAAGAGTGAGTACCTTACCCGACTGTACACATGCAGAGCTCATTAAAATGCAGTTCTACACAAACTACTGAAATTGCTAGAATAGTTACATATGAAAGAAAAATGCATGCATTTGTAAAACTTTTAAATAATTTGCTAAAATTTACTTCTTTAAAAATTTCGAAAATCAAATAATTAGAATTTGGTTTTAATAACATGTAAGAGTAATTACATTAAGGATGCTTCAGAAATATAATTTTGCAATCCTCGCTTTTTTCACTATGCAAGAATATCATAATTATTGCTCTGGTTTTATGTAAACAAATGTTAGTAATAATGTTTAAAGTATTTGTACTGATAGATATTTTCCTCATACATAGCAGTTGCGAAAGTTGTAAATTTTATAACTCTTAAGTAAGAACATAAAATCAGTTACTTAGAATAATTACTAAAGATATTTTCTTCTAGAAGACATTAATTACAATTATTACTTTCGCCCTACTTGACAAAGTTTGTTCTTAGAAAATATGCTTACTAAAGAACCCAGAAAATAAATACGCTTAAATTTTGATTAGAAACACTCTTAATAATTTTTCCTTAAAAGTACTTAAATATGTAAATTTTAATCGATTTTTGTGTCACAAAATATAAGCATTGTTATTTCAAATGAAATATAAACAATACTTTTCTAACAATTTTTGTAGAGTTCTGAAAGCTCTGTCTAATCCGCCATGCTGAAATGATCATTTAACGTGCCATAACTTACTTTTCAATACAATAAATAAATATTTATTTATTATTACAACACATTTACATGTTACAAATCCCTGAAAAGTTAGGCACCAAATTCCACCCACGCATTATCTGCTAGTTGTTGAACGGTAAGAAAATACTGATAAAGCATACAAAGGAAAAATTATTATTTATAAAAGTTAAATACACTAATTTTCATAATTTGTTTTCTTTTAAGATACGTATTTCCCATTGCAGGGAAAGATTAGCATACAATTTCATTTTGCAAAGTTGTACACTCTGTGCATCGTGCCGCACGACACAACGAAGAACAGAAATAATTTATAATCCAAATTTGCTGGTCGGTGACAGAATTGTTGGGCGTGCATCAGATCTATCTTGTATTTCATTGGTTGTTTAGTTTTAAGTGGCGTGTCATGCTTGCGGGGTCGTGCTGGTCGGGGCTACGTAATTCCGGCATTAAACGTGTGTTCAATGTGCTGAGGTACGAAAGGAATACACATTTCAGACGAAGGTTGTGGAGTACTTCTGAAATGCCATGCACGTTTGAAACGCCATTTCAGAGTACTCCAACAGGAACACATCTCTCTTTCAAAGCTTTTTAAATCAAAATATATGCAACTGATAGATGTAGGTTGTTCACGGTTACTTCAAATTTTTTTGAAGCCCTGCTAAAGTTCTACTTCCAGGCGATTCCTTCGCCCCGTGCAAACAAAGCTTAACGAAGTACAGAAAATTACACGAAAGAGACGCCGAACCGAATGCGTGTTCACTCAGTTATAATATTATTTTCCATAAAAACTATTTCTTACTAGGTATTACCAACGAACTTTTTTCTCCCTGTTTTTATTCATTCTAACGATTGATACAATATTAAATTTAATCACAGAATAGGAAGGTCAATTAACACTTGTGTTACGAGATATTTTTAGGAAACAGAACACGTCTTACATGGGGTGATTTTTCAAATGTTTGATAGAAAGAGTGCAAAGAAACCACGAATAGACTAGAGAAAACTACTCAAGGGCTCTGCAGGGAACCTTCCTGCAGAGTTTTTGCCAGTAAGATAGTCTCGCCGTTGAAAGTCCTATACGTACGTACCCGCAGTGTGACTATAAAACTGCAAGCCAGTTCTAAATTATATCAAAATACCACATTTCCTTACTATAATCTTAAGAATTATTTGTTTAGAAAAATTATTGGACTTAAATGATATTCCTGCATATACCAAAGTAATTATCCTAGCGATAGTAATTGATTCCTTAATTAAGAAAAACTTCTCAGACTAATAATTTCTTTTTGTTATTTTACGGAAATCATTCGGCACTATTGAAAATTTCTGTATATTTACGGAAATTTTTACGAGAATGAACAGCAAATATACGGAAACGCGATCCGTAATGAAGGAAAACTGATATGTCCATAAATACAAAGCATATTTATGCAACAATTATCATTATACAACATTTTATATATTTATTTATTATCACACTTCAATGGTAACCACAAAACACCTATTAAAAACCACATAAAAATATGCGCAGAAACATGAAACGCAATGCTTCTGAAATGAAAAATTTTTAGTGACGACTATGACATTTCTGTTATGACACTAAAACGACTAATTTGTGTACGAAGGGTGATGCAGGCTGTAAGGGGTTATGCAGGCTGTGAGGGGTTATGCAGGCTGTGAGGGGTGACGCAGGCTATGAATGATGCAGGCTGTGAGGGGTGATGCAGGCTGTGAGAGGTGGCACAGTCATGTGTGATGCAGGCTGTGAGGGGTGGCACAGTCATGTGTGATGCAGGCTGTGAGGGGTGATGCAGGCTGAGAGGGGTGGTGCAGGCTGTGAGGGGAGATCCAGGCTGTGAGGGGCGACGCGGGCTGTGAGGTGTGATGCAGGTTGTGAGGTGTGATGCAGGCTGTGAGGGATGACGCAGGCGCACCCACCTGTCCGGCGGCCTGGGCGTTGTTGGGGTCGCCGGACTCCTTGCCCCAGGAGCACTTGACCGTCTGGCCGTTGATGTCGGTGTTGTGGACGGCGACGATGGCGTGCGTCGCAGACTCCTTCGTCGAGAACCTGCGGCCAAACACTTTGCTCAGTTCCACCTTCAACTAGGATTCTCCACTCAACTACACACACGGTATAAAGTTATATCATGAAACACACTGCATTGCCCGGATGTTTTCAAGTTATATACTCTTACGATACAACACAATAAGCCAACCGGGATTCTTCCCTATGGCATAACTTTGATGGTTTTATGGTTCCAAGAAAACTAAACTACATAAAATTAAGCACTGCAGAATGAAACATTTCTTATTACCATATATCCAGTGCAAAATATATAACAGCTAAAAAAACTCTATACATTGTAAACATAAAATATGACCGAATTACCGCAAATGTAAAGCTTGGGTACAAAATGTCCACAGTTTTGTACGTATAATTCGTGTAACTGCTTTGCTAAGCATCCTGATCTCGTTCGTTTAATGGGTTTAGAAAATAAAAATTTAGATTTCTGAAACGAAGAAGGCCACCTTTTTGTAAAACATCACCGCTTCATGAATATGTGCAAACCAAAACGCTTTCACGTTTTGCTTAAGCACTTCTAAAACGACAGCGTGGGTACACTCACGTTCAAAAAGAGGTGTTTGTTGTATCTGAATGCGGCGACTAAAATACTTTGATGTTCCAAATATTTAATGTTTACATTTCAGATTACGTACTTATATTTTAAGCCTACAACCATTATCTTTCTTTTCTAGGCTGCATTGTCATTGAACACTAAGCGCATTGTGGTAGGAGCTACACGCTTTTGATTTTATTATGAACTTGGCTTAACTTAGCAATGCGTCACCAGCGTGTGCTTGTGGTGTCGTTGTGCAGGAATGAAAGTATATATCTCAGTATCTTTCTCAACCCTTTAGTATCTCTTTCTACCGACGGGTCTTCGAGGACTCACAACTTCTCGTATCTACGCTAGTGACGTCAGAGCCTTAAGGCAAACACAAGTGGTCAATATGGCTGGCCGCTCGGTTTATGCATGTGACGGGTTGTATTTTCATTAGAACTGTGGGTTATAGTGTAGTAATACAACACGGCGTTAAAGTTGTGTGTTACTCAGGGTCTTGGAAATTACTCTTTGGTTAAGGTGCACGACATTAAATTTCCTGCCAATGGTGAAACAGTAAATACTTGGGTCAATGTTATTTAGCGAATCTCGTACTTCAGAGCAGACGTTTATCTATCACGTGTATAGGATGTCAGTAGAAAAAGTAAAATTTCAGTAACACGATATGTCTGTACTAGCATAATCAATAGTCAATGTTAGCCTGTTTAGGCATACGCTGGAGCTAAATCACTTCATGTACCTTACAAAACTATTTTTACAGTATTTTGTGTTTAAATAAAACCGATCAAATTGATATCAAACAAATTTTCTGAAAGTATTTGAACTTATTCATTTGTTAGTTTCTACAAATAATTTCAAACAAGATATATATATAGGCTATTGACGGTAAATTAAGCACTTTTTAAGGCCCTTCTAAATTTTTCCTTTCGTGCAATTTACATCTTCCTACTGCTTTTTAATATAAACATTTTATGTGACAGATAAACACAGTGTATACATTTCACAACCCTCAAAATCGAATGCCTGAGGCTGCAATAAGATATATTTATTTGTGGTTAATGCCTTTAGGGAAGGCCTTAAAAAGTGCTCACATTACCGTGAACAACCTATACGAAATATAATTCACAGCAAGTTTCACTGCAAAAATACTTAAAAATGATTTCCTCCTTAGGTTAACATTATTGTAATACGCGATAGCCATCCAAAGATTAGTAAGAAATGGCTTAACACTATTTGAAATATTCAGTGAATGTATCGTTAGGTAATATTTCTGAACACTCTTCTGGAAAGCAACGAAATGTTAATATACAGTACTGGTCATTTTAGTTTCCCGCGTATTGTATTCCAAAACAATGTCACGTGGCGGCTGTATTGCCTATCCCCAGTGACGTCACATAGAGGTTGTAAAGCCTTGTAGTCTTGGTGATTACAACCCCCCTCCCCTCGCCGCCCTACCCAATGTCAGACCACAGCGACGAATATGCTTTCCAGATATGTTAATTGTGAATAATTGTGAACTGAACATCTCAAATACGCACCTTCCTGAAAAAACGAAATCCTCAGAGTAATTCGAAAGATTATAAACGTAGGCATACACACGAGATCGTTCTGTACGATAGATTATGGTGCCATTCTTATAATGTGCTGTAGTCTAAAAATTGCCTCTCCCCCCCCCCCCCCCCCAACTCAAAAAGCAACATTAATTTGCGTGTATACCGGATATATTTTGTGTGAACACTTGTTGCATATCAAAGTGAAAGAACGTGCACCACAATTATAAGATAGGCGGTCACTGAAATGACAGATACTTCCTGAGTCAACGTACCAAAGTAATCTGAGACACTAAGGTCAGCATATGCATTGTCTGCGTACGTAAAATAAAGCCCAAGAAAATGTCAGTCATTGCGGTTGCTCTGCATTCATCCAGTTAAGTTTTTAACACAAGAGGGAGCAGTTTTGATGCCACAGAGTTTAGTGTTGCTCTCTTATACAAGATCTTGCCGAAGTAGTTACTACCGTCTGTACGTTCAAACTTGCTCGTCTAATAATTAATGATGTCATTAACTACGAAATACCATTTTGAAAATGTTACATGTTTTCCCATTATTTTGTCATTTAATCTAGAGCTTATTATGATACACTATTGTGATAATAGCTTATCAGAGCTTGGAAGCATTGCGATATTAATCCAAAGTGAAACGTTAAATGGATTAAATATGTTGATTGTTACGGCCCCATAACCGCATAAACTGCAGTTCTAAGGTCAATGAATATGCCGTATGCACCAGCATATACTTCTGTTAGTTGTATGACAAACCATATCTTTGTCTTCTTCGAATAAATTTTAAGACGTAATCATAGTTGAAACAGCGGGATTTTTTCCAGATTAACTATATTAAAATACCAAACCTTCCTTACTAAAACCATAACGATTTTTTTTAGCTAAATGCTTGGACTTTATTGCTATTCCTGCATATCCCAAAGTAATTAATCTAGCGATGGTAATGGATTCCTATATTAAGGAAAACTTTTCATAGTAATAATTTATTTTTGTTATTTTACGAAAACCATTCTGGATGCTAACTGCAAAATAATTTATTAAACACTTCCAGGAAAAGTTTATAAATTTTACAAAAAAAATACAAGTTTATTTTTATGTACTGCCCTACACATGTGCATAGATAACCAATAACGCTAGCACAAATTGGATTGTGCAATCGTGAAAATGTCCTTAATAATTTGAAACTCGTGGAGCAAAGTATAAAAGTAAAGCTATGTCAAAGCGGCTTTGTCCTCTGGATGGAAGTCCAAGTGAACTTCTGAATAAGTGCAGTTATCTCGAGTGAGTTAGGCCGGGCATTAGTGGGAACCTCTACAAGTATTCTGAAAGGTTCTCAGATGTTTACAGAATATTGGTACTAATGATAGTATTTTATTTAAGCGATGAAACAGCTGTAATTTAAAATACGCAAACGTGACGGGCAGAAAGCTTTTTTTTTTATGAATTCCATCCATATCTGTTATTGCGAAAACTTTCCACTCTCCAAAAATTTTAAAACCTCATTTAAAGGCTGTTTGATCTAAGCAACATAGCAATCTATGGCCTCAATTTAGCAAGTTTAAATTATTTAATTCTCTATTTCAAATGTGTGCCAATGCTTTACAGGGTTCATCTCTCTCTAAAACCTCATGTATTCCTAACACTTTTGCTTTTATTCTTAATATTCCTCTCCCTTGTACGTATCGTGTGTCAAAAGTCACTATGAAAATGGTATTAAACCAGAACGAATAACTCGGGCAAAAACTGGAAGCACTTACTGCCTGTGCATGAATGTTATAGCCAGACCGAACAATTTTATACTTGAACCAAAACCTCAAAATGTTTCTGCGCCATTCTTCTCCTCAATTTATCAGTTTGCACAATAGTGTGTAGTAATTGAAATTGTCGTAGTGGTTATTAGTTTGGTTCTCGTTAAACTAGTGCGGTTAGCATGATGGTCTAGGTTAGTTCATATAAGGTTAGCATGATGGTCTAGGTTAGTTCATATGAGGTTAGCATGATGGTCTAGGTTAGTTCATGTAAGGCTAATTTACGTTACGTTTGTTTACATTATGTTAAAGTGGGTTAATTTTGGTCAGTTTAAGCTGGGCCCTTGTGATATACCTGAAATCCCTACGTTACAGCCCGTTAAGTTTAGTTACTTACATCGAAAATTTAGGGCTTTTCGTAGTCCGTGTCTAGCAACAGCTCATGTGTACTAGCCTCGTGCCGCCGTACCACAGCTGTCAAAAATAAAATAAACATTCAGCAGAGCGACATATTACAAACCATATTAATCCGCACGGTGCCTTATTTCTTTAACTTCGCATAGCAGAAAAAATTAAGAAAATAAAACATAATAAGAATTGATGTGTAAGATCTCTATTGCCATAACAAATCATCACGAACATATCCACAATATAATATACCGAGATTTCACTACTATATATACATTATATAAACAGTTTTATATACAATTCAGGCAAATATTGAAAATATCGGCACTCGTATATTTAATTAATAATATTTAAAAATCAAAAGAATATGAAATTAACGAAAGCATTAGTACAGTACAATGAGAACATTGAATATATCTTGAACTGAACTAAGACTTGCGTGTGATACAAGATATAATTTAGACTGGTTGGGTACATTGCTGAATACCGCAGAAAATAGGTTAAAATAACTTAGAGATACGTGGATGGTTATTTCTCTGGCGTCTCTATTAATTAAGGAGTACTGATTCATATGCGATGTTAAAGAATCATCAACGCAGTTCAGGTATCTTCAGTTATTACAACAATGCCCACAGGTTCAGAGAAATTCCTACCTATGGCTTTTTTGAGGGGAAGGGGGGGGGGAGGAGATCTTCAAAAACATCCCGAAATTTATATTGATGTCAAAGCCTAATTTCCTAACATAAAACAAGGAACAACGGAACTAAGTTGACTCAAGTTATAAAACCAAGGCACAATACGCAATATTTACTCAAAAAATATTACGAATTGTTGTCTTTATTACTTGTTGGTCATTACGAATAACATCTAAGGTTTTCCTATCACTGACAATACACGCGTTCCACATAAATAAAATATAATGAGGCCAATTTCTTTCTATAAATTTTAATCTTTCCTATTTGTTTTATAGCAGTGGGGTCTAGAATGAACTGGACCCCGGTCACACGGCAAAGCACAACAATGACTTTATAATTAAATATATAGCGTAGTATCAAACTGGGGGATAGGTTTCTGCAATCAGCAGGTACATTTTTGTTAAATTTGTGCGTGAATAGTTAGTTATTTCTTCAACAAAGCTTCAAAAGTCGCACTACTTATATACGTTAATGAGTACGCCAGTATTTAATTGAATGTCTGTTTAGCGGTTCCTAGTGTATTTTACAGTAAGATCGAAGTGATTGGAAAACACATTGTTTCCTACTTATTTTACGTGTCATCTTTTACAGTAGATAGTAGCCCGAGTCTGATTAAATTGGGAAAAATAACACGACGTAGGATTTTATGCAGAAGGGTACTGATGGATAATAACAAATTTTAACGTCTGCAGAAAAAAAATGGTATTAGGTTATGTAAAAAGAAGGTAATACGCAGACAAGCCCGCGTCGTTTCATCTGAATTTTAATCTCGGCGAAAGGGACAGCAGCTGTGACGATTTTAGGGACGATGCGAACGTGAGATTTATTTAAGTCTTCCGTCCCAAAGGATGTCCAACCCTGTATAAAAAAAACTAATCCGACCCTTTACCCTGCGCAGACAGGACAGGCGTCGTCCAGAGAGCGGGCGATGCTGCGTCACAGCGGAACGCTCCATCAATTAGCCCTTTCAAGAGAACACATAGCCGACAAAGGCGGCCTATTGTTGACAAAGGCCTCCGGGGGCGACGCCAGCTTCAGAATCCAGAGTGAATTATCAGCGGCGGTGGGCGGTCGCCGTGCAGTAATAATAAAATTGATGCCACCTTCATGTTTGCTAAGGGGTGTGGGGGGGGGGGGGCCGGTGTGGAAACTGCGGGGTCAGAAAATGTGAATGTGAATGTGAAGGGGGAGGGGAGGGGTCGGCGTAGACATCAAAAAACACTAAAAACAGAATTGCCCGCGGAAGGGGGAGGGCGTGCTGCGGCAGCTGGCCGAGCTGTCCTCCCAGACACAATCTGAAAATGGAGATACGGTTACTGTAATTTTTCACGGAGTTACTACACAAATTCCTGCCTCGTAATTTTATCAAAAGTTCTGCATCGACACACAACAGAACACAAACACAATTCCCCCCCTCCCCCTCCGGCCCCGAGAAACCACGATGTACACGATCCCGACCGCAACAATGGGATGAAAATGGAGTCGGAAAACTCACATTCCACTGAGGCGGAGTGGACCATCGAAAAGGCGCGTAGGAAACTAAATAAGCGTCAAGCGGAATTGTATGAGGAATCCGATCGTCAATTCGAAATGGAAGCGAGAAAACTCCTGGCTCCTGCCAGAAACCAACCCCTCCCAAGCTGCACTGCACAGTCACAGGCGATGCAGTCCGGTGTGGGTTTCAAACCGATTAGACACCCCCCGAGATGTCAGAGACACTCAAAATGCCCCCGGCCCTTCAGGCCTTCCTCCCACACGAACCCAGCTGCGCTCTGACACGAACAAAAGGAAGCAACAATACAGACTTGTAGTTCCAGGCCCACAACACTACTCGCGAATTGTCACTAATCGTCGGGCGATCCACGCATCCGGGTACACTCTTTCAATGGCCCGTAATGGCATACACATTGTGGCTGAAGACCTACAAAAGTACAAAGCAACCTCAGACTTCCTCAAAACCAGCCACATCCCCTTTTTCACTTTCGCACACTCGGTGGATCTCCCCCAAAAAGTAGTGTTCGACCTGCTGGCGGACACAGACCCTGACACAATCAAGCAAGAACTTACAGAGCGCGGCTACAACATACTGGACGTATACCAGTTTAAAACTAACATGCCCGATCGCTCCAACCCCGGACACACAAAGCTGACTCCGCTGCGACTTTTCAATGTGACAGCCGCTCGGAACGACACTTTGCCCTCGCTACTCACCATTAACCGGCTCAGCATGACCGTACTTCACCCCCGCCCATACCGAAAACGGCTGTCCGATGTTGCCCAGTGCAAAAACTGCCATGCCCTCGATCACACCAAAACATACGGTCACCTGCCCACCGTCTGCCCTCACTGCGAAGGTCCACACACCCTGGATGAGTGCACTAAAGAAAGCCCCACATCACGTTGCTGCAATTGTAAAGGCCTTCACTTAGCTTCCTCTAAGGAGTGCCCCAAAGTAATGGAGATTATTCAGCGCCGCCAGACAACAATCGACCGTAGGGCTGAACAGAGGGCGCAGCACAGATTGGCTGCACCTGTAGCCTCCCCCCCTGCCAGAGACATCTCGGCTTACCCCAAACTCCTGAATGCTCGGGCACACTCCCAGCCTCCCATTCGTATGCCAGTGCAACCAGGGGTCCCACACAAACATACACACTCCCTCAGCAATCCCTTGCAAACACACAAATTCCGCGAGCCCGCTCTCCACTTCTCCCCACCCCCACCCACTTCCCCTCCCCTCACCATGCCGCATCAATGAGTGAGATAGACGAAACCATGCGAGAAGTCCGGGAATTCCTGGACTTCCTGCGGGATGCTAATTTCAAGGCGCTGATGGCGCATTTCCGCACCTTCATGGAGGCAGCGAAACATATCACAGATCCCACTGAAAAAGCTATTCTGCTGCTGCTGCTGCTGCAGGCTTTCTCCACTTTCCACGCCGCTCCCTAGTGGGCCATAACACCCAGCATAACCCTGGTTCCCTGTCCCTTCTGTATTGGAACAGCAATGGCATTTTTGACCAACTATATGAGCTAGAGAGATTACTGGAAACGTACGGTATTGAAGTCGCTTTAATACAGGAAACACTGTTAAAACCAACTAAAAAATGCGCGATTAAAAATTACGTAACATACAGGAACGACCGAGCTACCAGAGGAGGCGGTACAATGATATTAATACATAATAAAATACACCACCATTTAAATGCCAATCCAGACTGCCAAAACTTAGAATCCACATCCATTAATATTCAAACAAATACCGGACACACAACTTTAATTTCGGCATATCAACCCCCTACGAAAACACTTTGAGGCAGATCTGGACAAAATAACCACTCAACAATACCCGTTTCTACTCGCGGGGGACCTAAATGCAAAATATCCCGCATGGAATAGCAGGGAAAGAAACCAAAAAGGCGGTCTTCTATTACGCCACTCAGAATTAAATAATTATCTAATTCATGCCCCGAACAGGCCAACATTTTTCCCAGCTCAACGCAGATACCAGCCAGATGTTCTAGACATAATATTAACTAACTTAGAAAACCCCATATTAGAGATAACAGTCCTGGACGAATTAGATTCTGATCACTCGCCTGTCTTTTGCAAAATTAGTACTGAATTGGTTAGACACCCCGAAGTAATATTAAATAAATTACCACAGACTAACTGGGATCAATTTAAAATCTATATAGACGATATATTCACGGAGCATCCATTAAATATTAAAAAGAAAACGGATATAGAGCCGGCAATAGAAATATTTCAAAACACAGTGAAAACCCAGCTAAATAAAAACTCAGTTCCTTACCCGGCGACAGTTTTTAAAGCAAAACTACCCCGATAAAGACTTTTTATTAGCCGAAAAACGACAATCTAGACGTGAATTTCAGAGATACAGAACGGCCGAATTAAAAGCTAGATTCAATAAACTTAAAAAGGATTTACGAGCCAAATTATCACAATTAAGAATAAATAAATGGGAAACTTTTGTTACAGAAATAGCTGATAATATTAATGGTTTCTGGCGAATAACAATAATTCTCCGAGGTAAAAAGACACAAAAAATTCTACCCCCATATTAGCTCCGTCAGGACTAAAATATACGCCAATAGATAAGGCAGAAGCAATAGCAGACTCTCTCGCGGAACAGTTCACTCCAAATCTCGACCTCGGGGACCCTAATTTCACTCGAGACGTAAATACCACTACAGCAGATTTTCTTGCCAGGAAGCCTAGGAAAAAACCGGAATTAATTACCTTACCAGAACTTTTGCTTACTTTAAAATCTGTTCACCCTAAGAAAGCCCCGGGGCATGATAAGTTATTTTATCAAATTCTTAAAAACCTACCATATCCCGCTTTATGCATTATTATTAATATTTTTAACGCCATACTTAAGTTTAACCACTTCCCCGCGGACTGAAAACGAGCTAAAGTAATTACAATTACAAAACCCGGTAAAGACCCCTGCTTACTCGTAAACCGGCGCCCGATATCACTGCTGAGCTCACTCAGTAAAATATTCGAAAAAGTTCTTCTCACCCGACTCAAAACTCACGCACAAGTTAGAAAAATAATCCCAAAAACCCAATTTGGATTTAAAGCTGGCCATTCCACCACCCACGCTCTTACAAACTTTGTCACAGCTACATGTGACGGCCTTAATAAAAAAAACTCAACAATAGCCATTTTTCTGGATATAGCCAAAGCCTTCGATAAGGTATGGATCCCGGGCCTAATTCAAAAACTAATCAATTTCAAATTCCCAGATTGTTATATTCATTTACTACATAGTTACTTCTCAAAACGAGAATTTTATGTTTAAATAGAAAATTCTGACTCTTCTACCCGCCCACTCACCGCAGGCGTGCCGCAGTGATCAGCCTTATCGCCCTTCCTCTACAATATCTATACAGCAGACATCCCACATAATTATGCAACTGTTCACATGTATGCCGATGACACTTTAATATATGCAAAAAATAAGAAATTGCCATTCGCACATCTTACACAACTTCAAATGGACGAGCTCAGCCAGTGGTTCGAGCGCTGGAAAATAAAAATTAATGCCGAAAAATCTCAGGCTTTGCTAATCACTAGAAAACTGAAAGACAAAATATAAAACCAATTAAATACAATGGAGTAGAAATTCCCTACAGTAAAACAGCTAAATACCTAGGATTAACTATAGACAATAAACTGCATTGGAGCGTACATATTAACAAAGTTAAAAATTCAGCTATAGGAAAAATTACTCAACTAACTATTAACCTACACATCTATAGTCAGATCAGCTATGATGTACGCTCACGAAGTCTGGGGAAACTCAGCTAAAGTCTTAATAAACCACCTTCAAGTAGTTCAAAATAAATACCTGAGAATAATAGGTAACGCTCGTAGATTCACACGCACAGTCGATTTACATAACGTTTTAAAGGTTCCCTACATTGGACATAAACTTATCTCAGAAAATAATAAATATTACGATAAACTCGCCTTGCATAATAATCCAATAATTAGAAGAATAGGTAAATATTCCCCAGACTTAAAATCGCGTAATAGACGTCCTAAAATGCCTAGATTGCAGGTGTAATTAATCAACAGTTCTCCCCCGGCACATAAGAATATAATATAAAACCCCAGATCTAGCGAAAATTCTCCGATCGGTCCGGAACAAAATTCCACCATTTTAACAAAACTAGTTTGCGAGAGCACTTCGCTGCTCAGTCTGCCCACAATCACAGCCCCGTTCAGATGTAATAATATCGTCTCCTAGGCGTGAACTACTAAACCAAGTTAATATTTCAATAAAGTTGGCTACTTAAAACACTGTTCAAATGAAATAACGATCCTTAAAGCACGTAAACAAGCTTAAAAACGCCTTTTCAGCTCCGAAAATTACACTTATAGCAAGGCTTCTCCTGATTGGCAGGACTCTTCCCGAGGGCGGGGCCTCGACTCCCCCACCCAGAGATTGCAACACTGTCTCCTCTCAGACGTGAAAAACCCGCAACTAGCAAATACCGCCTCCTATTTTAAGTTTTATTGTAATAAATCTTAAATATAGAAGCCTTTAGCTGAAACTTATTAATATTATTTATATTTAATTAAACACATACGACCACCGTACGTTTCCAGCCCGTCTTAGGACTCGGGTACTTACAGCGCCTCAGGGAATTGAGACTGATTGATTAAAATATAATTAATTAAACAGAACAAGTAATTTTAGAATAATTAATATTAATTCACAATTCATTACACAATCACCTCACCTCGCTTCACTGCAGGCAACGCCTTTACCCAGACCCTTCTCGAATAAATTCACGGGATGTTCAGGCTTAGCTTCAGCTTTTACAAGGAAAGACTGGCCGGGAGTCGAACAAACTCTCGTCCAGTCTACAACTTAACCTGCATTTTTCAAAATTAACGAAATTTAAGGGACAACAATAGGCAACAAGCCTCACTGTTACCTCCTCCCACGAACCTGTGCAGGCAGGGGAGTGGGGGTTATCAGCATTGGGAACCAGGGTTTGCTGGGAGTACTCAGCTACCCTATAAGAACTGCGGCACTGGCCTGGAATATTTTGAAGGGTGTGGGAGGGGGAGAGGGTTAGCTTCTCCTTTCTCCTGCATTTCACATGAGACCGCCTGGGTGGTAAAGGGCCCTCACAAGGGCCCGGGCTACCCCCGCTCTGAGCTTTGGCAGTGATTAGAAATGGCGGTGCCAGCGGAAGGACTTCTTGAGGTCCTTGCTTGAACAACATCGTCAAGTCGGACAAGGGCATATCAATGGCGTGCTTGCTTTTAACCACCGCATCAAATTCCTGACTCTCAATTCTCTTCTTACGTGCTTCTTTTCTCGAGATTTGCTTTATTACTTCCCTGAGATTAGGTTATTTTTTTTGCACGCTCAAAAGAAAAGAAATATTAAGTCGGTATGATGGGACTGTCCATTGTCGACCGTGTGGCTAAAGAAAATAAAAACCGCGGGCACGCACACACACACAGTAAGGAAAAAAAAAAAAAAAAGCATTTTACAATACCACAGACAGATAATTAGGGAAAGCTGTTTCCTTAGGTTTGTTCGCGTGGTATGCTTTTTCTGCTATCTGGGAGAAAGTGATATTTTCCACGAGTCGCAAAGTAGCAAAAACAGCAGCTACTCTCAGCAGAACGACACGAACGACTAACATCTGAACACTAGTACGCCGGAAATAAATTAAAAAAAAAAAAAAAGTTATATCGATAATCATTATTGCCCTGGTGTAATTTACAAGTTTTAAATTGTTGGCTACTCAAGATAACTTACTTTCGAAGATAAGTGTCTTAATTATTTTCATTACTAAGTGCATATCTCTGTGTACTTCTTGAAGGATACCCAATCATCTTATCTTTATCAATCTGCGTACAAGCAAAATACTTTTCACAATCGCCACTCTAAAGACTCTTCGAAGTTTGTAATTTTATTTTGGCGGCCATTTTTTTTCCACTTTGCTTGTTTTGATACTTCTGCTGTATCTCAGCGAGCAAGAGCAGGAATAACTGCTTTTTATAGCTGAAA
The DNA here is from genome assembly GCA_029891345.1 of Dryococelus australis. Classification (NCBI taxonomy): domain Eukaryota; kingdom Metazoa; phylum Arthropoda; class Insecta; order Phasmatodea; family Phasmatidae; genus Dryococelus; species Dryococelus australis. The sequence goes on along the minus strand of CM056997.1, from coordinate 19,376,829 downwards.
AATAGCAACTTCTACCGCCACCCGAACAACATACAAAAAAGTGCTTCCGGTAACACGAACAATAACTATAAGAAACAGCACTAAACTAGCAAAATAGCAAACCACACATTATATATATATATATATATATATATATATATATATATATATATATAATCTGTATCACGTATCTGTATCACGTAGCTGCCTTCATCAGGCACAATTTTATTTAATTGTTTCCTTTTCTCTGTATATATATATATATATATATATATATATATATATATATATATATATATATATATATACAGAGAAAAGGAAACAATTAAATAAAATTGTGCCTGATGAAGGCAGCTACGTGATACAGATGTTAGTTTATTACTACTACTTATTATAATGGAAACAAAAAATTAAAAACTCAGTATATATATTTCTACCAATATTCATGTCATTAAAAATTACCTTAAAGCAAACTAGTCTTAAGTTTGCCTATTCATTTTGAGAACACCAAATTGACTAACACGAACAGAATTTTCATTCCTCTTAATGCTCATACATAAACATGTTGAAACTTTTAATTTATGAATGCTCTTTACATAACGTTCATTTTAATTTTAGAAAAAATAAGTTTTACTGTATATTACATACAGAGGTGCCTGTAACTAAGGAGTGACTACGTAAGCAATTAATATCTGCTCTTTTAAACGCATGTGTTAAATTCTTTAAGCATCTTTAAGCATGGTTTAAGAATGTTTGAATAGTTTCCAAATAAAAATATTTGTTCACTCTTAAATGTTGGTTTTGTGTAACAAAATATTTCTTTTTCAAAATTCCTTGTCCATTTATTTAGTTTTTTTTTTTTTTTTACTCCATTGGGTGGGAACCGAAATAAGGACACTTGTGGTTCGGAATCGTAAATCCCACGACACGTCTCGACGCCACACATTGAAGGCACATACTTCACAATATATAAATATAAACCACGCCACGCCACGCCACGCCACCCAGACGTAGGAAACCCGCACTTGACATACTACTGTTGCTACCTCTTCACAAGAATGCCCGGGTCAAACCTTCAAGTGATGGCGTGAAGCTCTGTTCCAATGATCGTGATCGTGCTTTCCTGTAACTCTGGCAACGTCTCGAATTGGCAAGAAAAATGAGCGAAACAGCGGTGCCCTCGAGTTGATGATCTCCTCGAATAAAAACATCATAAATTAATTAATATCCCATCTCCTTGTAAAATGATGTACATTATCTCAGTTAGCATATTGGTATAGTTTCTAGATCCCACAGCTGCATCCAAGAGAGTCCACGTTTAAACAAACAAATGGGGGCTATTATTATAGTATTAGTCTAATAGCCTCTTTCATAGACACAAGAACTATTGTTTATGCTAAATATTAAGCTAAATTTGTAGCAGTACTTTTGAAAAAATTACATTACTCCAGTAAAGAGGAGTATTTGTCCCTCTTTTTCCTTTCTTTTTCGACAAATATAAGAAAGAATTAAAGTAGTCTTACTATCCTTTTATGGAGTGAAAATACACAGTAAACAGAGTCTGAATACACTTTTCCCTTTATAATTATTTTTTCTTTCTTATGACAACTTCTGGCTGTAGAAAAAAAAAACTAACCCAGATCACAATGGCTAGAGAATACTGCTAATACAAATCGTATATTTTTTACCTTATTCCCCGCCGGGGAGGGTTGTGGGGGGATATTGCAAACAGGCTCTAATTTCTAGTCTAGTTACAAAATGTATGTGATGTGAAAATTTTCCTGTGTTGCACAACGACGAAGAAATTTCCAGAAAATCGGAATTACGTAGTTATTAATAAATATATTGTGTGAATGTGCCAGAAGAAATATGAATAACCGACATTTTTCAAGCTAAACAAGGCAGTGCTAGCTAGTTAAGAACTAAAATGTATTACCATATTGTCTCTAACAATCTTGCTTTATCCAGCAGTTTTATTTTTAGGTATCGCGACTGCTTCAAACATAACTGAATATTAAATGAGCAGACTATTAAAAAATTTATTGAGATAAAAATTAAGGGCTGTGGCCTTAATTTTTGTATTTCGATAAGTACGATGAATACGATGAATCGTACGATGTAATTAAATGACCTCTTAGCGAGATTCTGTCGGCCAATATCGGAACTGTGCAATGTAGTACAAACGGCTGCCGCGAGATCGCGTGGGGTGATGCGGCGACGCAACTCTGTGATTACTCAACAGATGGCACTGGTGGCAGCTAAGCCCGCCCTTTTTCTCGTCGTACAGACAGAACAGCGACCAAGAGTCACTTTTTCCTCTTATTTGCACTGAGTTGAACTGTGGTGGTTGACACTGTAGTATTCTTACACAATAAAGCTGATACCAGTGAAAAGTTACCTTTTTTAGAAACACAATATGCATATTCTGAAACTCGCTTTCTGTAAAAGATTTATTTGGTATGCAATGCCGTACTGCCCCGTGTTTGAAGCTACTGTTAGGAAGGTACTCGTTTTCCCCTCTTTAATTTGTGGACAGTTTCACCGGAAATTTCAATGTCACGTATCGTGATATTTCAAAGCACCGTAGGTGACACTTCCCTAATATTGCGCCTGGAAGTCTGTATTCGTGCTTATGATTCAATTTCCACACTTTCCTAGTCTGCACGTTCTTGATCTAGTATGGAAGTATTGACATCTGCCTCAGGGTGACATGCATGTGTTTCTTACATGCGCCATCTCGAATATAGCTTTTTAACTTGCGAAATTTAGGCTATGTCTAACAACTGGCGTGATTTGCTAAAAATAAGGTGTTTGGCTATCCTGCGATCAACTGTTCGATATTTTAAAGTGGCATGATTTCTTGCAGTAGTACGAAATATCAATAACGCTTCCCAAGAAGGTGCCAATATCAATGGTAATTTCGATTACAAAATGGGTGACTAATAATGCCCATTAAATGTCGATGTTTTACGTTCAAGGCAGTTTTTTCTTCTATACGATGCGCAAAGCACCATCAGACACAGCATTATATGTTGACATGAAATAAATGTCAAATATAGTAAAATATGGGAGAGACAACTTTTTTTTCTGATTATATATTATATAATATATATAATGATTTTGGCATTTCAGATATTTTCAATTCATTGCATGAAATCTGCAGTGGGCAAATTTTATTCAGTTAGTTGAAATATTTAAGTGGTACTTAGTTTAAGTGTTACATTAGTCTTAAGAATCAATTTTTCGTGATTATGCGCTACTCTTATTGCTTACATAGAAATTACTTTTGCACAATCAGAGAACAGAAGTACACATTAGGGGAAGTTGTTAGTTGCTGCAAATATTTTGTGGCAAATTTGATTTATGTTCGTGTTTTTGTCGCAAATATGATGTTTTCTTATTAATTGATTAATGTAAGTGAGATTCCATTGGGTCCTTGCTGCTTTATTACTTACAATACTAACTCGAATTTATTCCCTAAGTTTTTATAATCGCATGAACACTTTCAAGAGATTTCTAAGATGGCATTGCTGGGGATACTTTGAGGAAATTAAATTTTCGTGCATAGTATATTGTGGCTAGTGTCTCAACTCCGAACACAACCTCCCTCCCAGCCTAAACCTATCACACTCGGGATCAGGAAAAAGAAAGGAATACAAATCTCAACATTTCAAACACATCATTATAAGCAACAGAGTAAACGCGTGTTAAAACAAAGCATTTCTCTGTCCAAAATGGGAAAAAGTGTCACAATCTCCAAACTTGAAAATAACACAAGATCTTTCAATGCCTCTTTACTTTGGTTCTTTTGCATGAAGTTACAAATTCGCCCAAACTTTAAGACACTCCACTCCAGCAATAAAGAGCACACACTAAAAATCATCATAAAAATTATACAATTTCATTAAATAATTACCATTATAATAATACTGACAACAATCCTTGCTAAGAACACTCAATCAGAATATAAACCTTTTATCACAATAGGCCCATATAAAAGGCCTCCTCTACCACCTTTTACTCTAAAGGAAAAACTATCTCGGATATCCAACGTGTTCCCAATACAATTTCATTATCTCGAGATTACAACCACATACAAAAATTTCCATTACAATTTAGATAAAACCGATGACACACTTAAAAACCCAATACGTCAACTTATTTGACAATATTTCACTCTTAATCTAGTACCTTTATATATTCACAACCAAATCTTTATCACAATTCTCCCGAAAAGGTATTTGACACTCTTGCACTTACAATCACTAATACTTACACTTTACAGAGAACGTCGAACCACAGATTGTCTCAGGAGCGATTACAATTTAACAGCAAATATTGCCCCAATAATCACAACCTCCAAGCAAAACCCAGCCCAACACCCATCCATCCTCAACATCAGCAGCACACCTCCAATCCAGATTCTGAGCCCAGGGATATTTTGCCTGTCATAACACCAAAAATGCTGGTCTTGCTCTCGTCTATCCATTCAAATGCACGCACGCACACACGCGCGCGCACACACACACACCATGCCGTACTGTATTTTCCTCTTCTCCAATCCTGCGTGCACGTATAATCCACTAACCTAACAATAAATCATTCAGTCCCCAAAACGTCTCTCGTATATCGGCCACCTTCCAATTCTTTCTCACTTTGACGGTAAAGCATGTCCCGATCTCTCGCCATCGGCGGCTTCCGTCCCAAAACTGCCCAGAGCAGAAGAATATCAGGACATCCCCTCTACATGCAGGAAGCACTTAAAACTGCCTCAAATAATTTCACAATCCACTTGTGACTCCAGGATCAGCGTGGAGCTTCTACTCAGTCACCGAAGTGTAATCCAAAATCCATAATTAAAGTTCGGGAAAATATTCCAAAAGGCTCACCCTTCTCATTTCTGCGGGTAAAATAAACTAAGTCCACCAACGGGCGCCAACCGCACAGTCTATCTTTCACCCAGTTGAATTCTAAGTCCCAATTCCACGGAAATTTTGGCAAATACCCCCACGCAACACTTTCAAATAAATTCCAAGTCCATTTCTCTGTCGAATTATTTCATAGTTCCACAAGCACCGGGATGAAAAACTCCTAAGTTCCCTTGCTGCCTCAGCCGAAATATTATAAGTTCCACGATTTTCCGGAAAACGACCAAGTCCATTAATGTCCTCGCAAAATAGCACAGTCCCCACACAGCATAACATCAGCGCAGTTTGATACTTTTGTCTCCTTCTCGCAGACTTGTACCCAGCCTCCTGGTCCAGCCGACTATGTGCTCTAAGAAGAACCTCTTTGCTTTCTAGCCCGGCTCCCAGCCAGCGATATTCTCCATGCTCACAGCGGAACCACTCCCCGAAAGTACGGTGAAGGCCACCAGGTCTCTGCCGGGAGCCGCAACCCCGATGGCTCTCCTCGATCCAGCGCCTAGCATCCGTATTCATACACGCCAAAATACCTTCCATCGCCACGCGCCCACTCCTGAGACCATCGACAGCGCACACTTTACGCCACCAGAGCTCTCTATAACCACAAGCATATTAAAATCACAAAATAATCCACCAATGGCAAGATGACGGGTTTCTTAACCCCTAGTAGCTCCTTACTACCACCCGCAGTACACAGCAGCACAGCCGGTAGACGCGACAACAGTGATCGAGCGTACAAAGGCGCGGGAGGCTGAAAAACACAACATGTAACAACATTTTTACACTGCATATAAGTGACGGAGCCCACTTTGTCAAAATATAAATAAATCAGTATTATGTAAGTAAATAGATTTAAAAAAAAAACGGCATCTGCTTGAAGTCATCTCAACTATAAGCACTTTTAATAACCCGAGAAGTTTTCTCTCACTGTTACCCCTCAGATGAATAACGATCTGTTAAGTAATTTAATGGAAACTATTTTTAAATTCTTGTAGACTACATCTTCGAGGGTTATAGTCGTTCTCGGCAAATCAATTTTGATTGAAATATTTTTGGGAAGAATAGTAGCTGGAAACTTGAATTTTTTTCTGTCTTCACGTGATTTGACCGAGATGTCGATACCAGAACGCAGCATGCTGCTTTGCAGTTCAAATCCCTAGATAACAAGGTGGAGAACCTGGACACTTTGGTTCGCGGGTTTTCATTCAAGAGGATAGGTAACAATTCTGTCTCTGGCGGCGAGCGGAAAGCGTGCCTGAAACAACCCACACGTAGCATACAGCAATTCGAGCAGTTCTACGCGGTAAAAACAATGATGTAAATCATTTACGCTTTTACGATCATTTCGCCGACTCGTGTTGGAGATGATACATAAACTGATATTTCAAGTGCTTTTATTCTACAACAAACCTGCAACCTTAAGAGGGAGTGAAGAAATTTAGGCGGCTCTTAACACCGAAGTGTTGAGAGCCGATGAGGGTGAAGCGAGGTGAGGTATGAAGCAGCGTTGGAATGAAACGGCGAGGGAAACGGGAGATCCATGAGAAAAACCCGCCGATCGGTGGAATCGGCCGGTGGGAGGCGAGTAGTGTAACCACTACACAACTACGGCCTCTGAAACCTTAAGAGGAATCACTATCCGCCATCTTGGATCCATCAATTTTCCTGCCACGAGTTCCATTTCAAAATGTTTAGCGGAATTTTTCGAACATCTGATCATAAATGATAACTTTTGAAGCTTTATTAAAATTATACACCTTCATTGTCTTTATAAACTTTTGACTAGTGACCGCCAAGAAAAATAAGGCATTATATATTGCAGACGATTACAGGGATGATACTGCAGTCTGCTCGCGGTTTCTCCACACTTTTTGAATCAAACCTTTGAGAAATCACCCCGTGTATGACGTACTTGGTTGTTTCTTAAATAAGCCACATATTACTAACGTTTTATACAAGTGAATCACTAAATGTAGAAAGGGAACATGTCCACTTTTTTTACGAAATTGCCTTATTGCTAGGCATGAAATCTGTAGGCCTAGGCGCATATTTCTGTGCAGAAAGGGAATATCTACGATGGCCACAAGCACATGAAAAGAGTATGAAAAAAGCACGTTTGTTTGCAGAAGTGGAACAAGTCCCGGACAAGCTTCCTTTCTGCAGATAACCGATTTACCCAGTTGGTATGCCTGATAGCTACAGCTGTTAGTGTCAAAAAAAATGTATACTGTTCTATAAAATATGGCTGCTTCGAGGGCTGAAGCTAATGGTTATTCACCTAAGAAAAAAAAAAAGAGCATACGACATGTTGATACATATAAAGGAAATGTTATGTGCAATGCCAAAGTAAAAGGTGAACTTCATGTGAACCGAGCTGGAAAAAATGTTCATGGAAGACAGATAAGGATAGGATTTGGGTAAGTGTAACATAAACTTTTCTCGTCATAATTATGGTGTTCAGGGAATGTAACCTAACCATATTTGTTTGGTTTTTGGCAGGCCATGTTATTACATTTTTAATGTATACAATGGTTTGCTACCACAAATAGATAATAGTTTAAGCAATACACGGTAATACCGACTGTAATGAAGACCATTTTGTTGTGTTTTAAAACAAATATAGGTCATATAAAATGTTTCACATTTAATTTGGTGTATTTGCGGCGTTTGCTATTAGAATATATGTAAAGTTTCTTGTATACTGAAGAAAAAAAATGTATTTTTGTCGTGTAAGTCAGATAATATGTAAAGTGATGACTGTTATGTGCAAAAATTGGAACATGTCCAGAATCTTGAATTATTGATACTGTGTTGGTTTGTGTAGCTGTGTGTTCCACAGACATGTAGGAAACGTACCAAAAATATGATTTCTTACCATTTCATCACCACAGTATGTAATAATGAGTATTGTATGCATATACAACTGCTTTATACTGATTCACTAAAGTTTGTCACATTGGACATGTTCCCTTTCTGCATTTAGACATTCAAGTGCAAACATAAAAGTACCCTTTTTTGTTAAATTTAACTTTTATTTATATTACGATTCTAAATTATAATATTTAACTAGTAATGAACTTGAAAAAAAGCAGGGAGAAAATATGTGTATTGGTAACGCCTAGTAGGAAAGAGTTATTATGATAAATACTACTAAATCGAGTACGCACGAATCCAGTACGTTGCCCGTTAGGTGTAATTTTCTATACTAGGTTAAGCTTTGTTTGCATGAGGTGGAGGAATATCCTGGAAGTAAAACTTTAGCAGGGCTTCAGAAAATTTGGAAGTAACCGTAAGCAAGCTACAGTAGCACTACACATTTGAAACCAATTCATAAAGTGTACAGACCAATTCATAAAGTGTACAGACCAATTCCCTACGACTTGTAGATGAGCAAAACAACACGCAAAGTATGCAATACAGGCTGTAACGAAAATTACATAAATCCATAATGTCGTGTACTAATCCCCCTTAACTTTTTTTTTTCGGCCAAGTATAACCACTGGAATGGCCACGAACGCAATGATAACTAGTTACTATTTCTTGGCTAATAAACAGTGCGTAATCCTTAGAAAGATAAGCGTCCTATGCTACTATTAACGCTATCCTTCCTGTAATGTGTGTGGGACCACAATTTTGATAATTCAATTTTTAATTAAACATTACCGCAAACCAATGTTTGTCATATCTTGCTGCCGAAGTTACTACAAATAAGACAGTTGGTGATTAAGCCTTCGATAAAATAAATGCAGTTATGACAGAAATATTTTTCAAATGCTGAGCTGAAAAGTGCCTGATCCACCGCTCAATATCTTAAGCGGAAAACACAATGTGGAAGGCAGTTATTCTGAGACCAACATTTGCCATGTTCAACACAATTCCTAAGCTTCTGTTACACATTAAGCTCTTTTCGAACATATTTGTGCTGGAAGCATATCCTTAAAGGAACGCTTCCTTTCTCTACCCCCCCCCCCCCACCTTGGGCCTTACGTGTACTACATTTTTTCGATCAAAATGTGATAGACTTCTACAATTGTAGTTCATTTACCTCCTTAAGATTGTAGAGAACCGTTCCTTAAGAGTACACATATTATTGATTGAAAACTGTTATTGTAAACCAGCTAATTGTCACTGTCTTGTTGTTATCGGATGGCGGCCAAAAAATGAGAAATCGCAAACGAAATAACTATGAAGAAATCGTCTTACGAGAAAATGGGAAAAAGAGCTGCTAATTTATTTTTCCTGGGTGCATAAATTAGGCTTGATATTGTATTTTCTATAACAAACGATATAGCCATATAATCATAATTAAGTTGTTAACCATACCTAAACAAAATATTCAGAAAATAACAATTTCCTAATTTCCGGGGGGGGGGGGGGGGATAAATAGTTCTGTAAACCCGTACAAAAAATAGAAGACCCACTTGAAAGTAACTACAAAATAATACATTTGTGCTGTTATACTTTTTGCCCAATGAAATACTAACTAATAGAATGAAAAACAATATTAATGGGGGAACAAGTTTAAAAATGTGGATCAGAGATGCTGTTGCACACATCACTCTGAGTGTTTTTGAGGGATAACATTATTTCTCTTTCACTGCGATTGTAAAATTTCTTATTAATTTTTTGTTTTAAATTAAATTCTCTGTACATTACAAAGACAACATTTTATGCAAGGCCGAGACTCATGTCTGAGTGTTTGTTGGTGGATGATCACAGAGGATCAGAACGATGGACGGCTACGCTACATAACCTAGAAATATCCTCGCAGCATAAGGAGTTTATAGAATCAACAACGAAACAACAAGTGCTGAGATAGTAATGCTGCAGGTGGTGAACAAATTGTTCACACTGGCTGTTATCAGACCTTAAATGACTAAACGTTACAATAAAACCGAAATCACGCAATCTTCCAATCGTTCAACAATATTGCGATCTTTTTTTTTCCCAATTCATATACATTTTTAAGAAAATGAAATATTGTGTGGGAGCAGGTATCCTGTTAGGACAACTGGTTTTAAAGACACATTAAAATAAAGTGATCTTATTGCTCTACCACACTCCACGGCGTCTACAGTCCAAGTTGTAGGGCACTGAAACGCATCAGAATTTATTATGTCAATGATAAAGTTCAAATACATAGGCCTTATAATATCGATGTAAATGAAATATTATCAAATCGTTTAGAAACATTACAGTACAATAAAAATTGCATTATGAAATTTCCCTTTCTTGAGGATAATTCATCAATTTCCAACAAATGATTCCTATTTTGATAAATTCAAGGCTTCTTTGACAAAAATATTACACCTGTTGTTTAACAATGTTGGTGGGTATAGTGTGTTCGCGGTAAAATGAGCACTTGAAAGTCCTTCTTAAGATCTACTTATATGCACGTATTGTACTCTTCCGCCTTATGTGAAATTAACGTTGCCGTGGGCCTCATAACTTTATTAATGCGTCGGTCAAGTGAAACTGTGAACTGATTAGAAAAGTAAATACTTAACAAATCTACTTATTTTTACACTTCGATGCAATAATAAAAATAAATGCCAAAGAAATAATTTAAGTTATCACAAACAGTTACCTAACACTTTTTATTTGACGTGAAGATATGGAACTACTTTCCCTCCATCGTTACCAACTTTACTGGGCACATGTGATACAGTGCGTCTGTTAAAATATGTGCAGGCAGGGGCAGTGACTTTATCCTGAAGGTCGATTTCTAAAATGCTCATTTTACTGTAACACCCGTTACAGAAAATTAATGCGATAGTGGCGGCTGTTATGCAGGAAACTCGCCCTGGAGTAATATTAATTTCTCTTCAACTGAGATTAGTTCCATAACTACGTCACTGATTGTGAATCAGATTTCTGATAAAAATTTCATACACATCACTAGCGCGATTCTCACTTAACAATAAGGACCAGGTATTTAGTTCAACATCTGTCCCAGAGCGAGACGGAAGGCAACGAAACTGCGGATAGTTCCCTGCAGGCAAGGGCTGCCGCCCGGCGGGTAGGCTACTTACTAGGCGTTCATGGACGAACGGTGCTGCTACATTTTGCTTGTGTATGCAGCTGGAGTTCGTGGAACCAGCGGCTATTTCAGTCTTGTATTCTTAAGTTCTCTGTGACCACATCAAAGGAACAGCCACCACACTTGGCCTTTTTGTAATTATTTACTCCGCGATGCAGTGGCAGGTTCAAGTGACACACTTCTAACTTCTCTTTAATATCTCGATCCGGGTCACTCCAGATTTTCGCATGTGGGGAATCGTGGCGGACGGTGGCGTTGGTACGCCGGTTTTTTCCTCGGGGATCTTCCGTTTCCCCCGCCCTTTCATTCCGGCGCTGCTCCATACTCACCTCATTCATCCTCTTCGGTTCTCGAGACCTCGCTGTTAAGAGCCACGCAAATCTCTTCACTCACTCGTTAATATCTGTAGATGTACTATATATGCTGTGCCGCAGACAAAATGTTACAGGCTGTCCACAATCATCCGAGAACTTTTGAAATGAACCTTTGAAAGGTTTTCACTGCCCCTATCTACGTGTAACTGGCATGCGCCCAGAGAAGTTGGTAGCGAAAGAGGAAGTAGTGTTACGGCCTAAAGTCAAATTTAAATTTTTAGGTAAGCCTTTGTGAAAACTGAAATTATTTATTTTTTCCTTCTCTCTTTTTAGTGCGTATAAGTGTAACAATAAGCAAATTTGTGAAATAATTACTTATCTAATATCATATTTCTCTTGACAGATGTACCTACGAATATAGGGATCAATGCAAACGCAGTTGAAGTATGTACGAAATAAGCCCCGTGACAATGCCAATTTTAGATATGGAGGAGGTATATACAATGTACATATAATCCATTCACGGTTTCATCGGCCTATCTGAATCAAACCTTTGAAATATCTCCCCATGTATGACGTGGTTAGTTATTTCCTAAATACGCCCTGTATAACAGGCGTTTTATAATTCTGTTCATAAAAGTTACTTTTTTTCTGTTAAATTGAAATGTTATTCGTATTTTATCTAGAAATTATAATGATTCATTGATAAATAATTAGAACGAAAAACAGGGAGTAAATAGGTAATATCGGTAATGCCTAGTGAAAAATAGACCTTATATAAAATACTGTTACACTTGGTGCTCACGAACGTGGTGCGTTGTCCCCGTGGTGTAGTTCTCCAGGCTTAGTTAAGTTTAGTTTGCACGAGGCGGAAGAATATCCTGGAAGTAGAACTTTAGCAGGGATTCGGAAAAGTAACCCATGAATGTGCTATAGACGTAGATCTCAAGAAGTGCATTCAGTAGTGCTCAGTTCACAGTGAACAGCCATTAACTCGCCTTTGGAGTGAGAAATGCCGCGGTGGAACCGATCGGCGACGGCATCTCGGCCGTTGTTGACTGGGGCCAGCGCTGGGGGGCGACCAGCAGTTCCGCTATCCGCGCGACAATGACGTTAGCGGCTCGTGTGCGAAGTTGGGGGCGCCTGCCGAGGACGGCGATGAGGAGGCACCCCCCCCCCCCTCCCCCGAGGGGGGAAGGGGGGGGAGAGACGCTGCCGCCGCCGGAGTAAACAGGAGGCTGCGGGAACGACGACTCGTTTGAGGGGAGCGTTTTCTGCCGCTCCGATCCGCATTGCTCTGGCGACGCCTGCTAGTTCCACGACCCGACGCTTGTTTCATAATACCGACGCCGAGACGCTTCGACATTCGCAGCTAACTCGCGTATTTCGATTGAACTGGTTCGAGGTAAATATCGGCTGTTCACGGTGAACTTTTCAAAACCCTGCTTAACATCTACTCGTATACACGTTGAGTATTTTTCCGCCTTGCGTAAAATCAACACTGCCATGGGCCTCATTACTTTGTTCATGCGTCGGTCAAGAAAAACTATGAAATTATTAGAAAAGCAAATATTGTAAAAGTCTGCAAATTTTCACACTTAGTTGCATTAAAAAAAACAGACTGGGAAATAATTATTTTAAGTTGTCGCAAATGGATACCTAATACTTGAAATTCTACGTTAATACGTGGAACTACTTTTCCTCCATCGTTACCAACTTTACTGGGCGTATGTCAATCACTGCGCCCGTTAAAATATATGCAGGTAGGTGTAGTGACTTTTTCTAAGGTTAGTATCAAAAGTGCTACTCACTTTATCGTGAACAGCCTTTAGTGATTGCTCTAAATGCGTACCTACATAAGTACTGGCGATTAAGAATAGCTACTTGCATGCCATAACTTCTGGATAAACATATAGTATTTTAATGGTGGCCACTGTAATAAGTTTTTTTTGTTCATACGAATTAGGATAAGAATTACCGTAACAGTAACATAGGCTACTTCAAATACGGGATAGTTTTCCCCAGCATCGCAAGGTACTTGCTAGTCCAGTTATCAGCACAATTGCTTACTTAACCTTGCACGAGGTCACTTCAGACTTGCGAAGTAACCTGCCATTATAGCCGCAAGAATTTCTTGCACAGTAAGCAAAAATTATACACATAGATCCGATGTATATTTTTAGAATTAAAGACTGGGATAAATTCTAAATAGCGGGGTTAGTAAATTAATAGCAAATTTTTTTTCTAGTAATAGGGATGTACCTTTTGCTTTCTCGTCTTAAAATCATTTTAGTTATTACACCCAAACCTGTAAATAGTTGCATTTAAGTAAGTGACAGCACAAGAATTACTTTTCTGCCATGAGATTCTCTTATATCGTTACACGGTGTTTCTTTTACATGTGTTGATTTCTCGTGTATCAGGAGAATCAAAATATAAACAAAAATTTTAGTGTGCTTATTTTTTTACTGGCAGATAGTTTTAATTAATTCAAAAAAGGGGAAACGTTTGGTAAATTCTATAAATCTGAAATTAAAATACAAATAATTGCATTTATATTAAGCTGTAATTAAAAGGTCATGTAAGTGCAAATTATTAATAAGTAACCTTGCGAAGACGTTTCGACTAGAAGTTTACTGAATGTGTGCCAAGGGAATCTTGTTAACAATATTAACAATCAATGCACAAAAGCAAGCGAAGAGTAACAAATGAGAACTCTGTTGCAAGGAGGAAGGATCAGTGGATGCGAGCAGTAATCAATCTGACACTGTGCCTCTTGTTGAGAATCGCACAGCTATTCAGCTGACCTATATTCCACGTCAAAAGAACCGCCAGGCTTTATCGCTTATGCATGTTTACTTATTCTGTGGCGGGAAGGTATGAAATACGCAGAAACAAAAACCGTCGAGGGCCCCACCTACACAGATAGAAAAGCCAACAAATATTTGTTTGTATGGCGCGAAAAAAATATATTATATTGCCCCAACGAAGTATTTTGTTGGGTAAACAAAGTTAATTTTGTTCATGTAACAAAATGTACGCTTGAATTAACAAAACCTCTGTGTTGAGCTAAAAATAAATCAGACTGCCAGCAAAATATATTTGTAGAATGAAGTGTGTATATTTGTTTGGTCACGCGTTTAACTGACTTCGGTCCGAAGACACGGCTCGAGTGTTTATTTGTATTTCTAGTGATAATTAAGATAGTAACAGTGTTTCTAAGTGCGTTTATTGCGTCTTCTTTTTGGTATAAGCCTCAAAACAAAACAAATTCAATAGGAAACTAAAAAGTGAAGCTGCAAATCTTGAAATGTTTATTTTCGCGCGTTCACCAGTATTCGAAGTTTGTGTTGAAAACATTCGGTTTCTTAAGCTGTTACTGTAGTTGCCCTGCCCTCGTAGCTCAGGGGTAAGACGGGGCCGACTTGTAGTCCGAGGGTCATGGGTTCGCGCCCTGGACCCTCCGCGGCAGCAATATGCTCAATAAAGTTTACAAACTGAACAAAAACCTCCGTCTATGTACTGACTATCGTGTCTTTTGAAAATCAAGACGGTGATATACTATTTTGTGACCATGTCGCGGATACTAGCGCAACGGCAATTACAGACGATCAGTTCTATAAAGGACAAACACACTTTACTCCAACCCTAACACAGTTTCTTGTACGACATAAAAAGCACTGCAAGGTGCGATCTATTTTACACTGCATGATGGGTTTGTTTTCCTTATTACCGCCATAATCCAATCCGAAGCACCAATTTCTGTGTAAAATATTACAGGCCATGTAAAGGAATGGCAACAAATTCTTTTCGGGTTTGTTAGCCGGTGCTATTTTTTGTTTTAAGTGAATAGTATTTTTAGGCATAATACAGGCAGGCATTTTATGTTTTTCTTGAGTTAACAGGTCTTAGTATTTTTCTTTGCTGTAACATGTAATTAGAAAATTTTACTATAAATGGAATAACGACAATACCTTTTCGCAAAATAAATAAAAAGTATATAAATTAATTAAAAATTCTTACCAATCCATTATTAAGTCGGTCTAAGTTGACATCAACGTCGCTTCAACACGAGTACGACGACGACAAAAAGGTAGCTAAGTTTGCTGCCTGCCCTACACGATGGCAATTTCCGTAGCAGTTTTCTCACCCAATTTCTGCTAGCGTCTCTGCTCCCGTGTAGGTTACTATCCAGCCCCCTCCGGAGGGGTCTGGCTCCGGGTATAACAATTTCTGCTAGCGTCTCTGCTCCCGTGTAGGTTACTATCTAGCCCCCTCCAGAGGGGTTTGGCTCCGGGTATAACAATTTCTGCTAGCGTCTCTGCTCCCTTGTAGGTTACTATCCAGCCCCCTCCGGAGGGATCTGGGTCCGGGTATAATAGTTTTCGTACCCAGGGGCATGCCCGAAACGGTAATAGAACGCGTTCAAAATTTCTGCTACACCCACGGAGTTGCGACAGACGAGATGGCGGACACCCGAGTAATAACCTCAAGCCGTATGTGTCAGTTTACGGAAAAATTACGGGTTGTGTAAAACGAATCTATTTACAAAATGAAATTGAATGTAAGCGTAAGCAACATGAAACGTTTCAATCAACTCCCGCGATCATAATAAAACAATAAACACAACTTTAAAAATACGTGATAACTATGAACTTTTAAGATGTATATAATATTTTGCACGGGATAGTTTTAAAGTTGTGAGTGTGGTTTGGTAGTGTTTTGAGCCGGTTTGGGCCGCATGATTTTAGGTTTGAGAGTTTAAATCTCCACCGTGTAACGACATTTTTTTTAGTTAATTCATGTGACCCATTATTATGGTTTATAATTTAATTTATTTGCAGAAAACGCTTATTTCTATAATGTCTTTGCCTAAGAGAAGTTATACAAACAAAGAATACAAATGAAAGCTAATTAAAAAAACGCTGCAGGCCAATTACACCGTGCATTTATTTGAGTATAATACAAAAACATAAATTATAAACAACAATAATATAATGTATCACATAAAATGACTAAAAATGTTCGTTGCATGACGGAGATTTGAACTTTAAAACCAAAAACTAAACGGCGCAGACCAGCGCACAAACCCACTGAGCTACACACACAACTTATAAACGAGTAGTGTGAAAGCATTATTTGATCTGTATAGCATGAGTGATAATCCACACACACAAAAGCTTTATTATTAGTATTCTGATATTTTTGCCTTCTTTTAGTCTCCTAACCGTTGTTAATTACAGAAAGCACAAAATTTACTATTACGTCTACTAAAGATACTTAAATATTTAAATTATTTATTAACGTTTTAATTTGACGCGTAAACGTCCGTCCCCTACATAACTGTGAATACAGTAACTTCTTTTTTTTTATACATATGCAATATCGTTTCTAATATATTTCTCCATGCATTGTATGTCTAGCACTTGTACTCGGTATCTTAAATAAATGCAGTCTTCCGGAAAGAAAAATAATCTTCGTGCTTTTTTGGATCTACAACAAAGCACTTGCGTATAATATTTGGTTGAAGTTGTATCCCTGCCAACTTCAGAATGTCTGCCATTTTCGAGTTATTTTTGCGTGCCATTTACAATTTTCTGTTAGCACTTTAGGTAACGTGTGAGTATGAACTGATGGATTATTTCTTCTCTTCTGCTACAGAAACATCTATGCCTTCTGCTATGGCCATGGGTATAACAGAAAGTAGCAGAAATTGGGTATCGTGTATGGATGGCTTAATTGCACCAGGCGCGTGAACGCTAATGATCTAGGTCCGAATCTCAATCGACCGTACTATTTTTATTTTTATTAACTGAAACTGTTTAATTTTCGTATAGCCAAAAAATATTTCGTGATACCAACAAAACTTTTGAGTGGGACAAACAAATAAGAACAAAAAAATAATTAGGTTTCAGCAATCAAATTTTTCAGTGCACCTATACAAACAATTAATTTGGTTGCGCCAAAAAAAAAAAACTTTGGCCGATTCAACAAAACCTTTTGACGTGAATACGTCTTCAAATTTGCGACCATAGTGGGACGCAATCCGGAGAATCCGATAACAAAATCGGGGGATACAGTTTGGCATTGCAGCTCCGAATCTATCGTCTGCATTCAAAATTCAATTGCACCACTCGATTGCCAATGATCAAAGAATATGTTACGTTGAGTGAGGGCTGTGAAGCATTCTAGCGTGCAGGAGGGGGGGGGGGGGAGGGCACAATTTTGAATTCGTTTCGCCGCGTCTCATAACTTCCGCGTAGTATAACTTCTGACTAGGTGAAGCTACGGCGCGTTTAAAATCCAATCGACAGATGTCGTCAAGATCACTCGATTGCGCGTTTAAAAACATTTGTACGGCGTGGTTATGGTGAAATTGTATGATGGGTTTAATGTAAAAAATCAAGAAAACTTGACACAATTTCGGCCTATACTCGTCAAAAAGCCAAGTCGAAGTACAGAAATCTTACACGGCTGGAAAGAGTATTTCAAAAGCAATACAGCGTACCAATAAAACCACATATAGAGTGAAGCGGTGCCGGAAAGGTTAAGAAAAAAACATCAAGGCGTCCGAGCGCGTCAACGTAGACGTATTCACGCAAAACAAATGGCCTTGTCCCCAATAGAGCCCAACGCAATTTTTTTTTTCTCGGGGATATCCCGTTTCCCCGCCCTTTCATACCGGCGCTGCTCAATACTCGCCTCATCGGGTCTCAAGATCCCGCTGTTACGAGCCGCCCAAATCTCTTCACTCACTCTGTCGGCGTCACAGCGGTGGACGGGGGACGGGGGAGGGAGGGGGAGGCGTCGACGGCTAGCCAGGCTCCGGGTGACGTACGAGCGACTGCCGGCCGGTTTATGGCGAGAGACGGGACGCTGTCGGCGGGCGCCGCGCCCCCGATCTGTCTCACCGCGTGGGGTCGCTGGCGGCGTCGCACCTGACGTAACACGGGGAGTCACCGCAACACGCCACCAAGTGGAGAGTCGCCACCCCTGCCTGCTCGTATAGACTGTTCACGGTAAAATGAGCACTTCTGAAATCCCTGCTTAAGATCTGTTTGTATTCTCTTTGTGCATTCTGTCGCCTAATGTAAAATTAACATTGCTCATATCTTTATTCATGCGTCGGTCGATTGAAACTGTGAAAAAATTAAAAAAAATGAATACCTTACAGATCTACAAATTTTTACACTTCGATGCATTAATAAAAACAGAAAGCTGTAGAAATAATTTATCACAAATTGTTACCTAACACTTTTAATTCGACGTTAAGATATGGAACTATTTCGCCTCCATCGTCACCATATTTACTGTTCGAATGTCGCTTACAGTGTGCCCGTTGAAATATATGCATGCAGGGGCAGCGATTTTTTTCAAAGTTGGATTTCAAAAGGGCTCACTTTATCGTGAATAGCCTTTGTGGAACTGTAAAGGCTGTTCACGCTACAATGAGCGCTTTCGAAATCAACCCTTGAAAAATGTCACTGCCTCCCTCGTACATTAATTTTATCAGGGCCACTGACCGACATGCGTCCAGTAAAGTTGATAACGACGGGGAAACGGTAGGTCCACGGTTTAACACTAAAACAGAAGTTTTTAGTAAACTTTTGTGAAAACTAAAAATTTTTGTTTTATTTATTTTTTGAATTTTTGTTGCATGTACGTCTGAAAATATAAAATGTACTTTACTAATAAGTGAACAAATCTCGCGGTCCTGTTCGCGCAGGCCTGCCAGCAGAGAAATAAAAGTATTTTCCTTAATGGCTGCGTGATACGCCTTGTGTGGTGCGTTCATGGCAAGCGCAGTTGTCACAGTGTATCTTTACTTTCAAAGCTTGTTACTATTTTGCAATAAATATCTCATAGAATGTCATATATACCAAACCATATACCCGATTTCAAATAAGCTTGGCGAGCTAACTATGCATATTGCGTGTATTAAAACAGTCACAACATATTCAAAACTACATTTTTTTTTTAAAGCTTATTGTGTCAATGAAGCACTTACATTATATCTCAGGAGTCGTTCAAACGATTCTCGCAAAATTTGGCGGCACATTATTAATGGTTTAGTAGTAACCCACCCTAAACTAATTATTTTAAAATATCAAAGACTTGTTTTAAAAATGGCTGTCATATGCATATTTTATATCAGAATGTCGCACCTACCATATAATTAAAAAAAAAAATCCTTCTGGGATGGTTTATCATAACATATACGTAGAATGACTTAGTTGACCTACTGTGGGAAGTGTCATATTTGTGTCTTCTGGACAGTAAAACTTCGGTGGCAAAAAGCGGGAAAAGTTAATAGTTTTCTTTTTACATTTGCAGCACAACTTTATAATCACTTAACAGAACGAATTATTCCGTAGAAACAAGCCGAGAGCTGCCATGTCTTGCCATTATGACGAACGTAGGAGTGTTAAATATTATTTCAATTAAATGTGAAATCATTTTTACTGACGCCTTTTTTTTTATATCCCTTGACTTCTTCACAGAAAACTTACTTAATATTTTACTTTCAAATATAATTAAGTAAAATAACACATACCTTAAAATAGCAAGATACGAACGCTAATAGCTAGGCCTGACTTATAAGTACTAAACACGAGTTAACACACTAAAATATTCTGTAAACGAAGATTCATAGAAATTTTTATTTGTTTTCCTAGTGAACGGAATGTTGTGTTCGCGTAGCGAGGACGACGACTCTCCAAAGTCACTCATCCGTTTCATAACTGCAGCATTTATAGCATCTTCTAATTCATATAATATTAGGATTTTTATTTATATAATGTTGGTCTTCATGTTACTTCTCTCTACGATACTTATTATACACAGTACAGTCTACACCGGTAAGCTGATGTCCATTGACGTGCTAGATTTCTTATATAAATCGGTCCACTTAAAAATAATTGCAAACCAGTTTTTGCCTTCTTTATGTCAGTATTATACTTATAAAACCACGTTTTCGACAAATTCTTACACCGTATTGTCTTTTCTGGCCTATATAGTGCGTAACGAGTATGATTACTTGGATTTTCTTCTTCAATCACAGTATTAAACGAAAATTTGAGACTGAGATCGTTACCCCTGAAAATACATCACGAAGCATCCTGTGGACGCGTCGATTTAAGTGAACGGCGCCATCCGGCCCGCTCGCGAAAATTCGGTGAGTGCTACATGCGTCCCTGGAGGGGGGGAGGGGGAAGGGGCTCCACGCTGATGGACTGCAATTGCGTTTTCAATAGTCTGCATGATCCCTTGCACCGTGTTGTGCTAATGCCGGTGGAATATTACCCTCTGGTCTACGAAACGGTCCGCTTCTTCGGTGTTCCTCATCTTCTGGCAACATCGTCCATGCTCACTAGAGGACGCTCACATGGTGAGGGTAGCTCGTGATGCACTCCCCCTCTCCATCCCTCGGCAACTTCACGTAATAACACGAAATGGCGATGAACAGCTTGGGAGCCTGCTGCAATCTCTACGGCTCGCTGCATTTAGATTGTATCTATAGTTCGCGTGACCACTGTGTAGGGCTTAGCGTCTCGTCAACAGCGAGATCGTTAGAGACTGAGTAAGTTGCTCAGAGAAGCAGAACGGGCAAGGAATCGGCCATTGCCTGAAGGAGGAAACGGTCTCAGCATTCGCCTGGAAGAGATGTCTGAGAATTATGGGTAACTGGAATCAGGATGGCCGGACAAGGACTCGAACCCGGAAGTCCTTCCGAATAAGAATTCGGTGGCTTACCACTGCGCCACTTAAATCTGTGGCTCTCTGGAGAAAAGGACCGACAAACGACAGCAGTCGTTTACATTTACTAAACGCAAGTAACAAAACACGTATGAACCAGCAAAGGAGGTAGAATAATTATTTCGTGGATGACATGGCTTCGTTTGGCGCGACTTCTCGACACGATTCGCGCGACAAATTTGGCTGCCGAATAATTCACAATAACCTATAACCGATTTCAAATTACATTTGCCTGTCCGTATCCTTTTTTCCCATTCGCGGAGACACGAGATTACTGAGAAAATTATGACCGTCATTTACTCCCGTAATTTGTGTGGTAAACGTGTTGTGCCGACAAATTATTGATAATTGTATGACAATATCAATTACTTTTACCACCTTCAAATTTCCACTCTCCCCAAACCCTCGGTGCACCGAAACAAACGTGGCGTGGCTTTCCTGTGTCAGTGTATCGCTGTAGGTGTACATACGTTTCGCGGCTCTACCTTCCAACCCTCCTTCTCTCTTGCAATGTGAACGGTTTGCATGTCTGCAAGCTATATCCGCGAGAAACATGTCCAAGATGCCTGTTTATATCATACGCCTTCACAGAGGCATAAACTCAACTGGTCGCTGCCCAGAATACAGAGTACTTTAAGAATCTAGGCAGTTCACGATTAGCTCAGCACTTTTGAAATCTACCTCTAATAAATGCCACTGCTACTAAAGGCTGTTCACGATAAAGTGAGACTTTTCAAATCAACATTAGACAAATGTCACTGCCCCTACATGCATATATTTTAACAGGCGCCCTGAGTGACATCCACCCAGTAAAGTTGGTAACGAGGGCTAGGAAGTAGTTCCGTATCTTAACTTCGAGTAAAAAGTGTTAGGTAGCAATTTGCCATAGCTAAAATTATTTCTTTCGCTTTCTGGTTTTATAAATGTATCCAAGTGTGAAAATGAGCTGATTAGTTAAATATTGACTATTATAATAATCTTACAGTTTCGCCTGACCTACGCACGAATCAAGTGATGATGCCCATGACAACGTTAATATTGCGTAAGGCGGAAGGATACACAATTTGCGTACAAGTAGATCTTAAACAGGGCTTTCAAAAGTGCTCATTTTACCGTGAATAGCGTATACCTGCATGAATTTTAATAGCCACACTAACTTATATGGGTCCAGTCAAGTTGGCGAGGATTGGGAGAGAGTGGTTCCAAGTTTAAATCTTGAATTAGAAGTGTTAGGTAAACTTTAGTGAATACTGAGATGACTGCTTTTGCGTTCTGTTTTTTTTTTAATGTACCTAATTGTAAGAATTAGTGAATCTGCGAAATATTTATTTTTCTAATCATTTAGCAGCTTGAGCGACGCATGAAAAAAAAAGTGATCAAGCCCGTGGAATGTTAAAAATTTTGCGTATTGCGGAAGAACACGCAGCGTGAACGCAAGTAGGTCCTGAGCAGGTCCTCTCGGTAGTGCTAACGTTACCGTGAACAGCCTATACTAAAACGAGACAGCTGCTTACACCACAAACTCCAGCTTCACGCGTCCACAAGTTGGCGCCGCCGGTCAGCTAGAGGCTGGAGCGCCGTTCTCCAGCCGGCGACTGGCCACTTGCGTGTCAAACCCGCAGCCCAGCAAATAGGTATAATTTTTTTCTCTCAACCGCACGTAGCAAACAATCAGACAAAATTGCCTTCGCCAGGGTCTCGCTCAATCAACAAGCGTGTGATTTGGATGATGGATGTAGCTAACCCCATGTTATGGCATTACTGGGGGGGTTGATGTGAGAACCCCATACTAGATAGAAACATTCTATGAAGGCATGGAATTATTTAAAAAATCCGACTTCCCAACGATGAAGCGTGATATGTTGTTCAGTTTCGAGATGGATTAGCTCCGAACGACCGGGGAAACCATTGGCCAAAAAATTTGCGGGATCCCAAAATGAGTGGCTAAGGAGTCACCATTTATATTTCCAGTATATCCCATTGTTAGAGACTTGCAAAATTCGTGTAATTATCTGGGGACATAATAAACTTGAAACACGCGTACCTTTGCAATACACTTGTCATTGAACCATACTTTGTTACACACTCTGGGTGACTCAGCGCCAATAAAGGAACGCTTGATCCCGTGTAGTTCAGTCAGAGAGGGGGTGTCTTCACATCTATGCAGCAGCCAATGGAGAAACAAAGCCGGCTATAATGCATATAGTACTGTGAAGTTCAGCCTGATGCCAAATAATAACCCGAATTTTGCATGTCCCTACCCACCCGGGGGGGGGGGGGGTTGGTTCACGAAGGAAGTGGTGTTGGTAAGGCCACACTAAGAAATTATTCGCAAACTTACTATAGGCCGTTCACGTTAAAGTGAGCACTATTTGAAGCTGTTTCATCGGATATAATAACAAATAAATACATTTAATTGTGGCCTGGGACTTTTGGTCTCGGGTATGGTGAATGTATACACTGTGTTTGTTACTTACATGGAAGGATTTACATTAACATGTGGTGGAAGGATATAAATTGGTTGAAAGAAAAAAGTAACTAGGAATTCAAAAGTGCTCACTTTACCGTGAACGGACTTTGTACGAGAGTATACGTAGAGCGAGAAAGCGCGAATGGTTAAGTTATTTCTAGAGACCGGGGAATTTCGTGGGTTCATTTTAGACTATTTGGAATTCACACACTTGTACGCTCACGTTACTTTTGCAATTGGTCAATGTATTGTTTGACACCTCCTGGAAGTAAATGAGACAATAACAAACAAGCAATAAATTGTTTGCCCAACTACTGCCTTTTACTACCGCAACAATCAACCAATAAACAGTTTATATCTGTATGGGGGTATATGACTGTGAAGTCTAGCTTATAGGTTACTGTACTCGCGAATTTCTCAGATCTCAAGTTATTTCCCATACATTCGGGCTAGAGTGCCTATATTTGCCCAGGAAACAGTCGAATGCCCGTTTCGGAAGTTTATCAGAAATATTTTTAGAGTGCAGGCCCGTCTTCCACCGGGAAACATTGTCGATCAGCGAGCAGGTAGGTCTACGTCAAAGGAACAGCTGTGCTATCCGCTGATGTATTCCGAGGCTCAACACTGCACTCGCATATTCTGCGGCTCAGCACTGACTCACTGCACGCTCCAGCGAGGGATATGCCACACTGCACGTACCTTCTCTGGGTTCGAAAAGCGATTGTAACCTGATCTGCTGCCTTTCGGACGCCCCTCTAGATATTTGCTTGCTATTTTCTTCTAAACGGCCGGGCGTGTCCAATTGAAAACAAGTTTTCTTCGTTTTCTATAGCAAGTAGCTTAGTCATATTTCACAGTATATTTTCATTTGATTATTTGAAATAGATTTTTAGAAGGACCACATAAATATAAATATGTAGTTAAATAACTGTAATTTTCGAAAATTTCGGAATATAGAAGCCTAAGTTTTTATACTCCTAATTAACTTTACGAATTAAATCACATGGCATGTGATATATATTGTGTACACAACATATATCACATGGCATGTGATATATATTGTGTACACAACATATTAAGTATCAAGGATGTTTGCAGACTGTTCACGGTAAAGTGAGCCCTTTTGAGGCCCTAGTTACTTTTTTCTTTCAGACACTTTTTATACTTTAACCATCTTTTTGAATAAATACTGACATGTAAGTAATAGACACTGTGTATATTACACCGCAGTCGGAATTTAACATCTTAAGCTTAAATAAAATATATTTATTAACTATTATTCCAAACGATAGGGCTTTCAAAAGTGCTCACTTTACCGTGGACAGCCTATAGCAATAGGCATTCGGGCACTGGTAGCCTGAATCTCTCTTAAAATATCTATTAACATTTTTACCAACACATCTTTATTCGTCAAAGAGGAACTAATAAATATTAAAGAAACTAATAAATATTAATATTATGTATATAACAATTATTATACAAAATATTATTATTATATATAATATTGATATTATATATAACCCTTTAGTTTCACGTTTATTGAATGATTATGTACGCATTATTAAATTAATGGCGCGATCTGTCTACGATAATGGTATTTTTAAACGCTTCTTGGCGTATCCGGTGAGTAACGTATTGTAGCGAGCTGTGGAGTTGGCTGCGCGCTCAATTGATAACCAAGTGTTAATGTGAAATATGGCGGAATGTTAATGCAGTGGCATTTGGAAAATGCTTGAGGTTCAACACTGATAAAATTAAAGTATTCACTCCCGCTACATATTTGGAAGTTTGCCCAAAGTAAACCGCTTCATTATCACTTCAAACAGAGGAGATGATGTATTACTGACTGCTGAAGTGAAAGTTACGTATCCAGACTGAATCTGAAGCTCACTGCTTGGAGATTTTTGTTCAGATGCTACGCCAACTCAGCTATTATGTTTTTAGCACTCTACGTGGTTCACATAATCAACTTGAACTGTTCATTTTTTTTGCATGTACATTTCAGTATGCCTATCCAAAAAGAGCAATATGATGAACGGAGGCTTGATATACTTTAGTGTCATTGTTTCAATTAACTTTATATTCAGAGTATAAAAACAATGATTCTATAATGTAATTTAAAACGTAACACAAAAAAAATTACCAAGTTTTGAGTTCACAATTTATTTTTTAGTATCTACGAATACACTGTGATTATTATGCTTGCTTGAAACATCATATATAATAAAGCTAAGTTAGACAGTCAGTGTCTAAAAATTCATAAATAAAATACTTTATTTTATTTAGCTTTTGAGAGATCCCTTTCGTAAAACATGAGTGAAACAATACATTTTTCTGTGCACATGTGGTGAGGAAACAAGTAATTTTAACTCTGTAACTGTGACGCAGGGAAAGCGGCAACGCGATGAGACATCTTGATAAGAATATTGATTACTTGTACGCGCATGCTACTTTGGACTGTAATACTATGGGTACTTCCAGAAATGGAATAATATGAGCTCCACCGGAGATTATTCCATCTGATGCGGATCTTCACAGAGCTCAAAGAAGTCAACGGTCGACGCTTTTCCAACTTTCAGGGGCATGGCCGAACAGGCCATTTTCTAAAGAATTGGCAAGTGACATCAGTGTTACAGAGAGGTAAAGTCATATCTTGATTTTACATGTGATGTTATTTAGTTGAAATGAGCTAACTACCGAACACAACTTGCTATATCATTGCCATATTGTGTTACTGAGTATTTTAATAAACGTTTATAGTTAGCATAACGATTTAAATCTCGTGTAACTATAGTAGCCTGTCATATTTTTTACGTTGATGGTAATTTTTTTTAATATTAAAAACTTATTTCCTTGGTAGTTATACCTTTTTATTTGTGTAGACGTTGTACGTTGCAATAGTGAACGAACAAAAGCGTTAGGGCTGGTTTTTTGACTGTTGTATTTACAACAGTATCTCCGTGTTGTATGAATCCGTAAAAAGTGAATGTCAAGTATGCGCGAAACAAAACGTACCAAATATCTAGGGACGCGAAAATTTCGCGTTTCGAACGACCTGTGGGCTTTACTCCACTGAACTGTGTATTTTAAAGCCACAGCTCTCTTCGTTTATTGGATGTTGTCCCAGTGTGCAGCCATTTCTACTTTAGACCATGTGGCTTGGGATTCGGTGCTAGTCTCCTTGCATGTCTGTTATTGGCTGAGAGTTCACCTGGGCGTGTCTAATAAACTGTTATCCAATTGCAAACAAATATAAATGTATGTGTATTTGAGCACTAGCATGTTCTAAAGATAATTGGCGAAATGTTACAGTCCCTACAAATAGGATATAACAAAATTACAATAACAACAGTTCAATCAATGTCCACGTTAATTGTACTTTAAGAAACAAAGTGAGACATTTGGAAATTATTCTTTATGATTAGAAATTACAGTTTATCGAACTGTACACATGCGAGACAGTTATCTTTCGTTATTAACTGTCATTCCTGTACGAAGTTACTACCCCATTTCGTTGGGCCGATGAAGGTTCTGGTACAACGCTTGTGATTGATCTGCAAAGAAGTCAGTCGAATCAAAATCTTAATCATCAGAACACAAACAAATAAACTAGCTAGAGCGTTGTCGATAGTATTTTTTTTTCCTTGCGATTTTCCAGTGTCCTATTTCTCTCTATCATACTGACAACCCCGTACAAACATGGCCAAATAGGAAGATGCGCGTTTGTGAGAAAATTCAAACTGATCACTCATGTATGCCTATACTGTGAGTCAAACAACGAACTATTTTAAGATAAGGTTAAGTTTCGTAAGATTTGACACTATATCATCTACACATGATGAACGTAGAAAGCCACATCTCATCACACATCTTGGGCGATAGAGAAACCTCAGAGATTGTCAGCTGAGCACTACAACAGGGCGAGGTAATTGCGACATGTTGAAAAATATAGTTGCGCTTTTTAATTTAAAGACAAGTCTTTGACGTGAAAAAAACTGCTAATTTATTTCCCTCGAACCCGGTACTTCTGTGTGAATCACTAACGAGGTAATAAATAACTCGGCAAAGCATATCGCGTATCTATGACGGAGCATTGTGCTCATCGTAACATAACGTGGTTGACGCCAGCCTATACGAACGAATCCCTCTTCACAATTAACAATGTAGCCCGTACGCGGAAGAGGGAGTTGTCTTTTATCCCGTGGCATTTGATTCCCCCGCCACAAACCCGCATAATGCGCTTTATTGTGACACTTGTCGCTTGCTGGTGGCAACAGAAACCACTTTATCCCTCGCGGGACGATGTAAACAGAGGCACGAGAAAGGGTGGTGGCTGTGCGGAAGGATGGGAATGTGCGAGCACGTCTAAAGGCTGTGGGGGGGGGGGGGAGGGTAATCGGCGAGCCCCGCTGCGGCGCTCTGCCTCGTCGCATTGTGCGCGATTTAAATTGGATATCGGCCGCACAGCAGTCTGATCGGCCCAACACACCTCGCTTCTTCGTGGTTCGGAAACGAGTCGCCGGTCATTAGGCACAGATTAATTCCGGATCCCACTGGACCACCCTCGCACTCACAACACGCGACCGTGTACAGCGAGGGATTTAGAAATAAACGAAGCCTGGTTTTTGTGTAACTGCAGCACCGAAACTAAACCGATTGGCTAGAGAACCCGGATAAAATATTTTTTTTCACGCTTTTCAAAGTCCATTCCTTTGGTAATCACTTGTGCGGATAATTATAATGTGCATCGCCTCTGCAGTGGATATAGATTAAAATAATTCATTCAATTTTAGTGCCAATTTTGCGATGTCTGTCCATAGTGATGGTGGACCCGAGAATTCTTTGGAAAGTAAGTGAATTCTGAACTTTTCTTTTTCCGCGAATTTTCGGGAAGAACAAAACTTGTGTGGTGAGCTATGTATGAGCTGTAGGCGTCGTGTGTGGCTACACTAATACTCATAGTGAAGACGTGTCAGTATTGGGCCTTGCAGCACCAGACTAAATGTATACCTCGTCTGCTGCAAGTACACAATTTTGCACAGTGTGTCCGAACTAGTTTAGGAAACCGTATTCAAACCCATATTTTACGCTTTTCGAGGGACTGAGAGAAATTGTTGCAAAATGCAGGAGAGGTTAAAAACAGGGTAACTTATGCTGTAGAATAGACCTTGGCACCAAAAAAAAAGTATATGTAAAATGCAAGAATGACTCGAAGAAACCATGAATAAACCGATATAAAAATGGCTGGACCGGAGATTCAAAATTGGGACTCCCGATAGCGGATGTTAGTCTCCAGTTAGGGCAGCCTGCGCTAACAAATCAAGTCTTTTATTTCGAAACTTTATGCTCATTTTAGCATGACCTCTTCTTTACACATTCAGCAGAAAAGTTTGCTGCTCCATATGCAACATGGCCTTGGTGGACCTTAGTTTTAAATAGTCTGTTATTCCAGAAATCAAGGTTAATAGTTGAGGATTCCATTTGACGTATGGCCTTTATTCTCGGGAAAACAGCACGGTAAAAACATTCTAAAGTTGCAATGCAATATTTCAAAAAAGGTCACCGCCTTCTCAAAGAGCGGTGTGGATCATTAGCCGGCGTAATATGTTTGCGACAATCAGGGCTAAGTCGGCGTTAGGTACCTAGTTGCGCTTACAGACAAAACGCCACCTAACGTATTTATTATTGCGGTTAACATTTGAGGAAACGCAGACTGGTTGAGCTTGTGGAGACATAGGCCTCATGACGAGGTAAGGGGCAGTTTCATGAATAGCTCTTTCTGCCGGTGAATAGCGTTGTGTTGCTGTTCAAATGTTTCTTTACACTTTCCAACTTAATTATAATGGCCAATGGTTCACAACAGATTTTTTTTTTTTTTTCATAAATATACGCTGAAGATTGCAGAGTTCACAGCTTTATTTTATTTTATTTTGCTTGCACGTACGACACGAGCTGATCAAAATCGCACGAGCAAGCTGCAAATGCACGCCGTCTGGTCGCGTAAAAGGATCCCTCTCACCTGACGGCCATCCGGATACACGAAGCCAAGTCGCAGCAGACGAGCCGTTAAC
Source organism: Dryococelus australis (assembly GCA_029891345.1). NCBI lineage: Eukaryota > Metazoa > Arthropoda > Insecta > Phasmatodea > Phasmatidae > Dryococelus > Dryococelus australis. Next base: position 19,347,274 of record CM056997.1, on the reverse strand, counting down.
TTTGAAGGAATCGCATCGCGAGAGCACATATCGCTCCCCCGAACTTGCATCGTCGCCTTCCCCCCCCCCCCTCGGTTCTTGGTCTGAAACCCACGCTCCTCGAGCGCAGCCCAGCCAGTTACTGCAACAAACGTAACGAGCTACCACGCGCCAGCTGGAAGTTTCCGATTGGTTAAAGCAAGGGTTAGACGGCTTGAACCGGCGTCGCCCCATCAAAACTTAACACCCGCCTGCCCACGCGGCGTCTGCAAAACTTCGTCCGCTGCCAAAGGGAACAGCGCGAATAACTTTCAAGTCCTGAATCTTTGACGACCGCCATCAAACAGCAGGACGAGCTGGAATGAGGAGAGCGCTCAAACATTACAGGAGAGCTGCGCAAACTCAAAGATTACGTGTACCTTTCCCCTAACCACTGTAATCCCTTTTTTTTTTGTTTCGAATAAAATGTTTGCTCTTACTTCCTCGATGTATACCAGTCCGCGCTCGAGGGATACTAAGACAGCAGTTTCGTAGCGTCCCGCACGTGTCAACATTCAGGCGGGAGTGGTGGATGTGTGATGGTTTGGGAGGGGGGAGGGAGTGCACCTCGCACGAGACCTTTCTGGGAGAGATCAGACAGAAACTGTTTTCGCAGCCTAGTTAATTATGCACGAGGAAGCTTCCCGCCAGTTTCTCTTGGAGCGCTGCGGTGCGATGTTTGGCTGCGAGACACGTAAAGGAACTGTTTCAAAGCGCCCGCTCTTCTAACAGAATTTGGAAACGATTGGCAATGAAATGCGAGTTGCTTGTTCTCGGGGTCAATACATTCAACTATTTTTTCCCCCCCATTTAAAGGTCTGGTGACAGAACTAACTTTCCCCTATAAACATAAGCAAGTGTAAATAAATGCAGGATGTAATCAGGAAATGTATAAAATAATTTTGTCAACAGATATTCTTTGACCCATGAAATTACTAAACATACGTAATATTTTTGTGTTGTTTAATCTTCACACAATAACATACGGCAAAGGTGTTGATTTGGTACCCGAATACTTGGCGAGTTCTCGAACCAATACTGATTGGGTTAGTCGGTCTCATGCACGACCATGGACACGACAAAATTGGCCAGTTTGTAAAATGACGGAACTAACTTTAATTTTCAAAAATGTGCGTCTATACAAGATGTTTTAAACTAAATGACGAAATTTAAACCACGTCATCTGCAGGATAATTAAACAAAGGATCCTAGTAGCAAAATGTCCGGAAAATTCATATAATATTTCAAATTTTAAAATGAAATCGAAGTTAGCAAAACAGAATAAGAAGTCCGCAAATTCATGTATCTGCGTGCATTTGAAGTTGCATATCACTAAGGGAAACGAAACTTGCGCGCCATGCGGCGACCCCATGTACTTACGCCATGAAAATACGTGTATACTCTACATCGCCAATACTACTATTTGCGTGTGGTTGGAAATAAAGTGAAAGTATTAAACGTTCCTCTTACACTCGATTAAAGTAAGCCGTGGAATCCTTTTTTAAAAATTTTTATTGTAAAACTTTAAAACACTTGTGGCAGCCTTTACTACTCAATTGCTAGTCTCCCATCGTCCATGTGGATTAACACACGTGCACTAACAAGCAACCACTAGCAGCTCCCACGTACATCGAGTACCTACATGGCGTCCTATGTGCAGACGCGCCCCACATTGCGCCAGTTCCGTTCGCCTTATGGATATACAACTTGCTCACCAGATAGGTTCGTATAGTCGCGGACTCCCGGCACTGTTTTGCTAACTACAGTTTCGATTTTAAAATAATTAATTTTCCGAACATTTCAGTACAAGGATTTCTTGTTTATACTAACCCCTAGATGCCGTGGTTTAAATTTTGACACGTAGTTTTAAAACACATTATATACACACACAGTTTTTGGAAAAAAAATAAAAAAATAAAAAAATAAAAGCTTCGTTCTTAGAACAGAGTTGCCATATTTTAAGGGTGGCGTTCGTTTCTCTGTTACCTTTCTGATTGCGCGAGTTTTAAAACTGATTCGAATTATTAACCGTTTCATTAGTGAAAAACAGCATGTTCGGTTATTGCAGTTTAAATTCTTTGCAAACGTTAGGCAGCTCGTATTTTAGATACCAACAGGCACTGATAAAAACTGCAGGAGAAAGCTTACAAGACAGATTTATGATTATATATATCTGAAATATTATAATATTTTTATCGAGCTTACCTATAAAGACCGTTTAATAGCCACGATATGAAAACTGACAATAAATAGAGTTTAAAAAAAAATGTTCTGTATTTTTAGCTTTGTTTTGTTTTCGCGGAACAAATTTGCGGTGCTATCACCATGTGGCATGTCGTGATAACGGCGCAAACGCAAAGAAAATTTAATTTAAAATTTTGATCGGAATGCATAATACGATACCAAGTATGTCGCAACCTCACACCGCACCGCTAGGGCCGCCACTGTAGCTAGGCTCACGCGCTAAAATGTCACTGGTACACAACTGTCCGGTATCGTCTGTAACAGTATTTAGTGAAACAGTTCCACATGGCGTTACTGGGTGATACTTTTGCGTGCAGATTAAAATATAATAAAGAATTACATACTTGAAATAGAATATTTCCATTTTGTTATGGAAACATTGTTTATAAATAAGTAGCTAAGCATAAGTAATGCCTACGCCAGTCTATCCTCAGCTACATCTGAGTACAACACTAGTACTTACTAACTTTGTTTCTTTCCATTTTCCCAATCGTAGGTTAAGACATATATTTGCTACTGTACATAAAATGTATATATACCAGGGTGTCGACTGGTAATTGAAGATATGAAAAGTAATGAAATTAAGTGGGTGATCACCAAATTGTTTTATTTTGTATCAGTCTAACGTCCACATCATTGTCGATTGACATGGATATTCCATACTAAGTGATGAAGGATGGAACCACACGCTAAATCTGAAAGAGTGAAATTTTTGCTAAATCAGTGAAAATATTGACAACTGAGCGAATGATAATTAATTAATATAATGGCTTAATTTAACTGATTTATTTGGGATTTTTACTGAATGTTGATGATTCCACTGCCATAAACCACTTATCATCTGACTTTCAGTGAATGTTACTTCCCTGTTTGATACCACTGATTCGAGTTTATTAGAGTGCACAGAAAAATATTTTATGATCATACACCGATCAAAAACATACGCCTTACACTCACAGGCAAAGAAATTTTGCTCGCCTAGAAGAGTTGTCATCGTGCCAGGCATTGTTGAGAAGTTGTGGGTTTAAGTGAAGATGTCATGAAAAAGTCATGAATTTGGTTAATTGAAAATTAGTAGACATCCTGTACATAAGCATTTTACAATTATATGACGTGCAGTGCTCATGTAGTAGAGAGAAGCAAGAAGCATGCGATGCCTGAACGATTTTCACAGCGGGAAAGTTTCTAATCGTAATGCAATTGCGACGAGAGCCTTAACTACCCGTCCTAGCAACCTCAACTTAAGAACGTGACGACTTGAACACTTTCATAAAGGCTGTTCATGATATAAGGTGAGCACTTTCGAAATTAACTTTAGAAAAATGACACTGTTCGTACCTGCCTATATTTTAACCGGGTGCACTGAGTGATATGCGGCCAGTAAAGTTGGTAACGATGGAGAAAAAGTAGTTCCGTGTCTCAACTTCAAATTAAAAGTTTTAGGTAACTATTTGTTACAACTGAAATCATTTGTTTAGTTTTCTGTTTTTTTTTTTTTATAATGCACCGAAGTGTAAGCATGAGCAGTTTCGTAACATATTTACTTTATCTAATAGCGTCACAGTTTCACTTGACCGACGTATGAATATAGTGATGAGACCCATGGCAATGTTAATTTTACATAAGGTGGAATGATACACAGCGTGCATTCAAGTAGATCTCAAGCAGGTCTTTCAAAAGTGCTCATTTTAGCGTGAACAGCCTATACTGAATTTGCACATATTATTAAGATATCGGTGTTATGAACCTAAGTTCGCCAAAACTTCCTTTAGCCCCAAAGTTGCTAAACGTTTCTGGGTAACACTGGAAGGATTCAGAATAACTCAAATGAGGTAGGCCTATATAATTTTCAAGCTACAGAATGTTGGTTATAGGCTATTCACAGTAAAGTGAACACTTTTCAAAGCGCTCTCATTTGGAATAAGAGTAAATAAATGTATTTGATTGTAACCTTAGACGTTAACTTACAAGAGCGGCGGAATCTACAAACTGTGTTAATTGCATACATAGCAATATTTATTTTTAGAATATGGTTAAATGATAAAGAAATTGTTGAAATAAAAAGTAACTGGGGCCTTAAAAGTGCTCATTTTACCGCGAAACGTATACAACAGAAAGCTCGTAAAACTAAGTGTAACCTATGTTTCGAAAGCGGGAGAAAAAAAAAAATGTTTATGTCCACGAAGGTATTGGCCGTTCACGGTAAAGTGAGCAGTTTTTGAAGCTGTTTCATCAGACATAATAACAAATAAATATATTTCATTGTGGACTCCAAACTTTTGGTTTTGGGTGTGGTGAATGTGTTCACTGTGTTTATTACTCACATGGCAGGGTTTATATTAACAGGTGGTGGAAGGACATAAACTGGTTGAAATAAAGTAACGAAGGCTTCAAAAGTGCTCACTTTATCGTGAACGGAATATAATTACAAAAATTCGTGTCCTTTCAATCGCACAATAGTTTAAAGACGCCAGCACCCGTCTCGCAAGACATTTTCTTTGCATTCTTGACAACGCGGTGGCATACCCTTTGCACGGCTCGGATCCTCCCTCGTCCCCCCCCCCCACCCGTTTTCAAACCACCTACGCTTTCCCTTCCGCTCGTAAGCCGTTGCACATCTGGGGCGCTTCCTGTTCTAACGCCCTGCCGTCGCCTGAACACGTCGCCTACAAGAGATAATCAAACGGTTTAACCGCCTCAGTTGTCCTGTAGGACGTTGAAGCCGTGAAGCGTCTCGTTTTAAAATTGTTCTTGTTGCGTGAGCCACCGAGCATTAGGGTGTAATTAACGGTGAGTCACGGACAAATTTTTTTGTGTGTTTGACGGGCTGTTTTTAAAATGTTTTAATGTTTTCTGTGGCATAGTTGAATTCGTCTTGGATGAGCAGTAATGCTAGCTTTTTCAAAATTGTGGTTTCGGTTGCTCGCCGAAATTCTGTTTCGTTTGAAATAAACGTCGTGTTACTGTATTATCCTTGATTTAACGTGTCGCATATTATCTAGACCGCCGCCCAAGAGATTATTAATTAATTATGCTGGCCACGACTCGTGCGTTGAGGCTGCCTCATGTACGTTTTATAATATGATTAGTCGGCGATATTTTTATTCGGTTGGGAATTGATAGGTCGTTTGACTGCCTCCGCCGAAATAATAACCTTTTTTAAAAGTAATTTTATTATGTTCCTTTTTAAGAAAGGGTGGCTTTGCTGGCCTTAAAAAGCTGTCCTCCTTTCTAATTGGCCAAGAATTGAAAGCTAGTCAAGTTTATCTAATAGCGATTTTTATCGTTATGGTATATAGTAATTTCTCCATTCATGGTTTTTGCAAGTTGTAGGCATTACTCCAACTTTGTGACCAATTTATCGATTTTATTTGAACAGCAGGGAATTTTGAATGCAATGTTTTTGCAGATTTTAATGTAATGTATGATCCCTCCAGGGTGTCTTGCAGAGTTTTTTTTATGTAACTTTTATTGAAAATATAGAGCTTTAACCCATACGCGTCAACATTATTTGTTCTACGACACAGTTATTGCTTGAAGTTTCAAGCGAGTAAATTTCTCTAACCTCTACCGCATTATAATGCATAATAAAGAGCTCGGGTTGATGATTGTTGGAAAGAGTACAGGACTCGGTTATCATGCTGCAGGAAGTTGGATATGGATACGCAAATACGGACAATAATGTAATAGCCACATGAAGTCCATTTGACAGTAAGTCGTGATGGCTGTTTTAATGGTTTAACTGCAGTCCAGTGCTCTGAAATGATTATGTAATTTTCTCACCACGCAAAGCGCTTAAACATTGCTCTGAACAGAGAAATAATAACTGTTTAGCAGCGAGACGCGAGGCCGCTCCACTGCTTTACAACTGCGTTCATTCTGCACATGAAACATGGAAAATAAATTCGCAGCGTTACGGGCGCAGTATCAAGGAGTTATCGTTCACGATAATTAGCGCTCACGTAACTTTTCGGGATAGTTATCTTGAGAAAGATAATGGGCGCGTGAATTATACAACTTGAAGCATTAGCATTTGTGACGCAATGTGAACACACACACGCCCTACTGTAAATAAGGGCCATTACGTGTAGCACGTTATAATGTGCATACACGTATACTAGCGAAAACCTGATAAGAGCTCTTTGAATCTGGAAGTCTGTGTGTAGGTCGTCGGGTAACTCGCCTTACACCACGGAGAAACGTGTTCGATTCCCGGCCAGATTTTTTCAAGCGTGGGAAACGTGGCTGATGTTGCTGTTGGATGGCGTGCTTTCTCAGACCGCTCCTGTTTCACTTGCCACTGCATTCCGTCCACCTTCACCTCGCTTCGTCCCCATTGGCACTGGAGACTTCAATTGTTGGCGACCGCCCAAAGCTCTGTCACTCACATTTGCTTCGTGTGCATGTTACAACATTCATCATACACACCTCAAAAAATTGTGCGCCATCGGGATTTCTGGGAATGGATTTCACGGCCCAAGTGAAAGTCAGAGGATGGAAATACTGTCAAAACAGAATAAGACACGTGTCAATCCCACTGTCCCGACGAACAGCCTTCATGAGCAATCAAACTACAAGTGATGTTCCAATTTGTTTGAAGTGAATATACATGATAGGATTAAGGGAGTTCGAAATACCAAATGATATTTTACATTGTCAGCGTGTTACATAACTTTTCTCCGTTGTAATATGAAATAACAGTCTTAAAAAAAGTTTGACAATAGCAGAATTTTTTTTTTTTAAGAACTATCGGAAGGGACTGTGTAGGAATGTTAAAATAATAGGCTACAGTTCTAACTATAGACTAAATATCAGGTAGACCGATCTCGCTGGCTACGCACAACCAATCTACGTGTCTAAACATTCAGTTGCTTTTCTGCCAATACGACTTGCAAAAATGGCGTGGATTGGATTTGAGGTTAGAGCACAGTTTAGTAAACAAAACAAGTGCTTTGACATATCTATACTACCTCTAACCAGTTTTAATGCAGTTTGATTAAATAAGAACTGATAATAGTATCCATATAAAAGTGTTTGTCTTTGGAATATTAAGATATAAACTAATTTTCATCACTGTTGACCATGTGACTATTTGGCAGTTGTGTTTCTTTGAGGTAGATCAATATTGGGTACATGCGCGGAAGACGAATAAGTGGTCTACCTTATCTTTAGTGCAATGGTTCTAAGTAATTGTCCACGTCATCAGAAAGCCATGTAGTATATTTTAATGGAATTTTGTTACGAAGTTGGGCCGAATTTCTATTTAAAATTTTCAGATCAAATTTAATGTCTCAGTATTTAGAAGTTGGTGTGGAGAAATTTGGGCCGCAATTAACATCGAGGTCTTGAGAGCCGACATGGGTGAAACGAGAATGGGGCAGCGCCGGAATGGAGCAGGGGAAACGGGAGAACCCCGAGAAAACTCGCTAATCAGCGGCGTCGTCCAATGCGATTCCCACATGTGAAAGTCAGGAGGCAACCCTGCCAGGAATAGAACCCGTTTGGCCTAGGTGAGAGGCGAGAAGTCTAACCGCTTCACCACCGCAGCCCCTAATAGCCAAAAGTTAAACCCTTTCTACATGTTTATCAAGCATCGGATTTCGCAGACAGTGCAACATGTCACTACTTTGGCTTTAAGAAACACTTCAGCTGATACCGATCTTTGTGTTCAATTAACTTCTTTAAATTTGTACCAATAAAGATTTAAGATTAGAATTTTCATATTTACGGTTAAAAAATCCTGATAAATGTTACTTTTTCAATTATTTGGTAATTGTTGTCAAGAAACTATAGACATTACGCCCTAAAATAACAAAAGCCTCTAAGTCCAGAAAAAAATTGGCTTTTGAACCGTATTTTCGTAGCTGAGTAACATGTTTGGAAAGAATTCATTGAATTGTCACCGTGTTACGCCAAACCATTCAAGTTTCTAAGAAAGGCTACTCAGTCATTAAGCCATATATTTTACTCTAGTCCATAATAACAGCATATCACAGGAGAGAAGCCAATTAGAAATGTTTGTACTGTAACTAAGAAATAACACTACAAAACATTTCGGTAGCTTTCTCATAGTTCCCTGCGTGTATACGAGATAATATTACGCACCGCCTTGTGACTTTGTTGGGCTAAGTATGTTCTAGGCGTATATTATTCGGTTCGGGGCACGTGTTACACCAACGTACTTGAAAGAATCAGTATGGTAGACAGCACATGATCCAGATTGTAATTATTTTGGTAAGGGTTCATTCGCCTGTAAACTCGCATGGATATGTAATCAACTCAAGGTCAATGAGACGTTTAACATGACTTCCTACAACGGAGCCCATACACATTATAAAAAGTCAAAACTTTTGGTATCGTGTGACAAGGTTATGTAAATGAAACATTAAAAAATTAACATTATGATTACGGAGGGTTCAGAACTGCATAGTCAACGAATAAAATTGTGAATAAAAAGAGTATAGGTAATTTCCATATACGTAATAATTTTTGCTTATAGTGAACAAATACATATTTCGCTTCTCTATATAGTCCACATGCATGACAGTTGATTGGTTGTAATGTTGAACAAGCTACTCTACCCCTTCCGTAAAGGAGTGTTGCTGTATTCCTTAGTTCCTACCAGAACTTGCGATCTCCGTCTCTACCTCTCTGTCGACGAGACGTTAAGCCCAACTACCTAACTATGCAGCATCTCCTTCAGTGTGTAGCGGTCGCGGTGGCTGAGCGGTTAGCCTGCTCGCCTCCCACCGAAGCGAACTGGGTTCAATGACCGGCCGAGTCAATCCCGGATTTTCACATGTGGGAATCGTGCCGGACGATGCCGCTGGTGCAATGTTCTCGGAGATCTCCAGCCCCTTCAATCCGGCGCTACTCCATGCTCGCCTCAATCACCCTCATCGGCTCTCAAGACTACGGTGTTGAGCAGGCCAAATCTCTTCACTCACAGCACGAAACGTGGGGAAAATTAGGTACACTGCTCGTGTGCAGGTTGCTTCACCTAGAAAAGCTACAGCCATATCGCGGTAAATTTAGAACTTTGGAAGTAAACCTTCGAAAAATAAATCCTAGACTAACTGCATTTATTTCAACTATCCCGTTGATGCGCATGTTAAGTTGGTTAGTATAGAACTGTGAGAATTATTTCCATGTTTTAACATCGTTAAGTAGTTATGGCATTTATATCGCTATTTGAAAAAGGAAACTAAATTTGTATACACACAAATTCTTATTTCGTGGATTTATACTATCGCAAAATTACTAGTGAAATCTTTGAAAACCTTAAAATTCCAAGATTTGTGTGGAGCCATATATCATAGAGTTCAGCCTACATCATAAAACAGTAACCTGAGTAATAAAAGTCGCAGACGGAAAGCAGAGTGCCAATGTTGCTAAGGAAACTGGCGCCCAACAACATATGTGAACGTTATGAAGTATACGTATAGTCTTGAAGCCGTTTGGCGAACTGCGGGTATATTACTGTAGTAAATAAAATATTGCAACATGGCATCGTCGGTATGAAAATTAATAATTCTGCTTGTGTTTATTTTGTACATATGGGAGTTAGAATAATTGTGTAAGTCGCGAATGTACTTTTCTGAAAATTCTGCACTTAAATTAGATCGACGTATGAATAAAGTCATTGGTTGGGATCTGTGACGTAACGTGGAAGGTTACAAAATTGTGCAAAAATATATTCCAAGCTGGGATTTGACAAGTGCTCAACTGTGAAAAGCAAACACTTAGATTTTCGAGCTTGTGTATAATTGGACAGTTGACGATGCGCGACATCCCCCGAGCAGACAAGAATGGTGATCGGCCGGGCCGGGCCGGTATCCCAAGCCTGTCGCGTCATTGTCGAAGTATCGTCCACCACTATGGACGACAATGCCGCGCGTGATTTTGGCCGCGCCTGTACGGATGAAAACGACCACGGAGAATCTTGTTAATCGCCTATTGCATATCTGCCCCCCCCCCCCTCCACCCCGGGCTATTAGTTAGCGTGTCAGTCACGGATTAGAGGCCGCGCACAACAAGCGTCACTAATCTTTGTCCGAGCCCCAATTACCCGATGACGCAGCCTAACCCCCCTGTCCTGTATAACCCCGCCAGCGACCATGTCATCCCCTAATGTCACACTGCCTGCATTACGGGGCTACAAGTCCGTCCGACATTTTAACGACAAAACATAACGCTGCACGGCTTTTCATTCCAGCTGGGTATGGTTTGAAAAAAAAAAAAAAAAAAAACTGTCCTCCATCGTACGAGGGTATAAAAAATGCGACTTTCACGTGTTGTAATCGAAATCCGATATGGAGGAGCGTTTTGTGTCCCTGGTCCTGCAGCGGTGTCCATGTACCGTTCATTTGAATCAATTCCTGATGTCGTCGAGGGGGGTGGGGAGGGGGAGGAGCGTTGAGAGCAGAGGGGCGCATGAGGGTCGAGATGGTTTCTTTATCCGGACCACCGGAGGGAAGCCACAATACAAGGTGAGGAAGGGGTGGTGGTTGCGGAGGGGGGAGGGAGGTATTGCACCGCAGGTGCACCTGCTATTGATGTTTCAATTTCTGCGTGATCACGTTAGCCTGGCCGCAGCATTTGTGCAAATCCGTCTGACGCAGGCACCGGGGGAGACCAATGGGAATAGCCGGCTCATTCACGACCACACGTCAAAACTGTTCTCCGTCTGCGCGCGGCGACATGTGGAGAATTCGCGCGCCCGAGGAGATGCATGTACGGCAACTGTTACCCCCTTTTACAGCGAGATATACAGAGTGATTCACAATTTGACCGACAGACTTCGGGAGGTGATTCTTAATGGAAAAGTAGAAAGAAAACATGTGACACTGTACACCTAAACCGAATATTAAGGGAGGTATGAGCACTTAAAAAACGAGGTTTTAAACCTTATTTGTGCAAAATATCGGTAACTAAGTAATATAATGACAACTCTCGGAACCATATTGTATGTTATCGGGACCTGCAACGTAAGAGTCGATATTTTGCACAAATACGGCTTAACGTCTCGTTTTTAAGGGTTCATATCTCCCTTAATATTCAGTTTAGGTTTAAAGGGTCACATGTTTTCCTTTTACTTCTTAAGTAAGAATCACCCCCCAAAGTTTGTCGATCTAATTGAGAATCATCCTGTATATAGTCTACATGCGGTTTCTTCACACTTTTTGAATCTGACTTATGAAAAATTACCCCACATACGGCGTGTTAGGTTGTTTCCTAAATATGCCACATATCGCTAGAGTTTTATACTTATGTCGAGATAAAAAATACCTAATTTTTTGTTAAATTGAACTTGTAAACATATTCAATTTATTAAATATTTTATTTAATCTACAATTAATGCGAATAAAAACAGGGAGAAAATATGTATGTTGATAAAGCCAAGTAACAAATAGTTCTAGTCCATAAGGTTACTACACAGAGCGTGCACGAACGCGATGCATTGTCTCTTTGACTTGGTCGGGTTTAGTTTGTTTGAGGCGGAGGAATATTGTGGAAGTAGAACTTCAGCAGGGCTTGAGAGAAGTTGGAAGTAACCTTGAATGGACTTTATGTCGAAGTGGACTGAAGACGCATGACTGGCCTTAAAACACACACCAAGGCCAGATTGAAACAGGTCGAGAGAGAGCGGGAGAAAAAATCACGTCCAATCGCCACGGTGTAACGTAGTGGAAAACCCGAATAAATGTTTTTTCTTTAAATACTCGACTGGACTGAAATGGAAAGGGAACAGTCCCCGTATAGAACCATTATTTTTTTTACAGCATTTGTAGCTTAACGATGTTCAAAATTATTCTGAATTAGAAGATTTAAGAACGGGTATTTATTCAATGTGAATAAACGCGGTGTATAAAAAATATTAAAACTGATATTACTAATACTTTCGTCAGATGTTCGAATTATAGTTATAGATGCTTAATAAGGCGGTTCTGTGACTTTTTTTAAAATACAAACGTCACTCAAACTCCGTTCTTGTTCACGTTATCAGTCCGGGATGAAAGTTTTTTTTTTTTACAGACAAAATCATCCTATATTCAATCAAAGTTCTGATTTAATACTGACTGAAGTTTTAAAACTATATAATCGACGCTGGATCGAGCTAGATAAGAAAGAACAGTCGCATCCAGGGAGCTTCGAAAAATAAACGACGCGCAGAGAATAGAGCGGCAAAGAGGACCCAATGAAACTTCACACCATGGCACTGTTTTCCACCATTTTCCCTACAGTTGTTCAGCGGCGAGCGTTGACCACAAGCCTCAACCATCTCCCTGTAGCTGACAATCTTCCGCATGACGACGTGCTGTACGATGTTTCATCCAGTGGGCATAACGGGTGAGGACATATGTCACAAACAAATATATGACACGTGTTAGTGACGCAGGGTGTTCAGAACGACTATTGAGTGTTAGTTAATGATGTAGCATGACTAACTAACATTCCACAGTTCGTCGGTTCAATTTAAGCCTCCTACGCAAGAAGCGTTTACCATGTGAGGGATTTTGCGTTCCCAGTTCTCGCAAAGTCTGGTACCGTTTATTAATATGTTTACACTTCATCGCAAATAGTTCAGATCCTCATAACCTTCTCATGAAAGGAGGCTACTGTAGAAGGCAGCAACCTAAGGAAATGTACACGATGGAAAAACACTAAAAAATCTCTAACATTCCGTAAAAATTGTAGGAAATTTGGAAAATCACTTAGAATATTTGAAAATCACATAAAATCCCTGAAAAGGTCACTAAATCTCTAAAAATCTCATAAAATCCCTGCAAATCGGAAAAACCCCCGAAAATGTCGTAAAATTCCTGAAAATCTCAGAAAATCACTGTAAATCACCACGAAATATCGGAATATCCCAGGAAGCATTGAAAAATCATTAGAAATCTCAAAACGTCTACAGGAAATTGAAAAAAGCTAAAACTAACCATGATTCCTAAAAAAATTGGTTAAAATTATTAACAAATATGAAGAATATAAAGAGCTTAAAATATTGCAAAACACCTTAATATTTCGAAAAATTATAAACGTGATCAAAAATCGTTGTGTAACACAGAAATTTAAAGATAGGCCTAATCACCTATTAAGTATTACAAAAACACATTGATGCAACCTTCGAATAGAATCTGCAGACTAAACACGATTTTGTATACTACAGAAAACAATGGGAGTTACTGGTATTTACGAGAATATTTAAAACATTAATAAACCCATGGCACAAGGTAACGGGTACAGGCATGACCTGCAACCGAAAAATTAGGATTGCCTTCACATTCACTCGATTGTGGAATTACTAGCTGAAATTACAGACTTCAGAATCGAAGACGTGCAATTTTCATGTCCAGTGCTACCGCCTCTGCTGCACGGGTAATCGATTCTCTGCGCGATTAATTACACGGCGGGCGGATAACTAAATTCTCGCGTGTCTTTAAGAGCCATTCCGAGGCAACCCTCCCCACTTTTTTTTTTTCCAATCCTTCCGGACCGCCCTCTCCAGAATTTCTCACGCGCAACCTCCTCGCGGTTGATGGAGGGGAAGTGTAGCGCCGGAGAGGGGCGATGGGATGAAAGGGGGTACACGGCTGGCGCTAATGTCTTGGCCCCTTCCTCAGCTTCCGATTGGCTGTTTGAGGAACCGGAAACGGTGCTGGATCGCGGCGCCACGGCAACGGCTCGTTAGCACTGACGTCGCGCCTCCGACCCACCGCCATTTTTTGCCCCTCCCGACCCGCCGAAGCCACTTGACTCGTAGAACAGTTTTGCTTACTAGCCGAGTTTCCCCAGCATAGAGTGCATCTCGTGTGTCTGGATAGGGTCGCGAGATCGATAAATTACCGAAGGTTAAAACGGAAATTGAACACAACAAATATTGCAGATTTGCTATTTAGAATTAACTGTTTTAAAGTCGTCTTGCAGAGCTCAGCACATGGCTTGAAGTATAAATCAAATGGACAGCTTGGATGCAGCATAGGTTATAGAAACATTTCCGAAAAATTTTAATTTAATTTTTAATATATATATATTTTTTGTATTTTCAGTGCCCCGAATGGCGTCAAGACTGTAGTACTGGAACTATACACATGTATGTATAATTATATATATATATTTTTTTTTTTTTCAAGTAATTGAGAATGGGTAGTGTAGGGTTTGTAATAAGGAACAACCACAGCATTCAACCTCCAGTGTTTATGGAAAACTCTGCAAAACCAAAGTTTGGTTGGCCGGGAGGGGAATGAACTGAGGTCCTCTCAATTGCAAGTCGAGTGGTTTACCAAAGTGCAATCCTGCTCAGTACGGCAAGAGAATCGGCAGATAAAAAAATTCCCCGCCTCTGGAAATACATTAAATCATATTTGACGACTTATGGGAGTTCTCCAATATACTATACACACACGTCAAGAAATTTTTAGATATATGGAGCAAACATTTTACGACTAGGACTTTGGTTTAACACAGCTAATGTTTATAGTCGTGGTTAATTCTCTCCTATGTTCTTACAATTCCGTTCAAAATATTATTTTGAAAAAATAGCTGGAAAACAATCAGTGTTCAAAGTAACTAGTAATAATAAAATCGGATAGAGAATGTTTTACTCGAATGTAATCGTAGAAATGTCGTATATGAACTTACACTGTGAGCAATGTGTCCCTACAATTATTTATTAGAAAAGTTGTGTTGATTATTTTGAATTTCAGTTACTGCCGAAACATCTGTTCTCATAAACAAACTTACTTACGAATTTTTTTTTTCCCGAAAATTTACTGTACACCACTATCGTTAATAATCGTGATCAGCAGTATTAATACTCGAATTAGTCGTGACTATCAGTGCAATCATTTATTCCGAGAATCTCATTTTAATCAATTCTATTTTCCCAATACTACCGTGATGTCACAAACTGGCATTCCTTTTAAAGACTGATTTCGATAATGTTTACAGGAAAATGAACTATCAACACAATACGAATGCAGCTGACAATATAGGGACGAATATCTCCAGACACCGGTGTTTCTTAGTGGGAGAGAGAATCTGAGAGAAAGGAAGCCAGAGTTAAAGAGGTATTCTATTTATTTCCATTCCAAACATGCAAACTGAAGGCCATGTTCTCGGAATATTCTGCGTTAAAATAATTTCAAAAGATTCGCTTTAATGTGCAAGACAACACTCAGAGTATGTTTTGCCTGTGAATAAAACCGGATATAGAACTAATTATTTTAGATTTTCTGTTTGATTGCTCCGCCTACGTGTCATCGGGGACTTCAAGACAAGGTGCGCAATTCACTGCACGACCTCTTACGCGGCATTTCGTTGAAATTACTTACGCGGAGAGGTCTGACTAGAATATACTTTTATTATTAAGTGATGTTAATTACATGAGATCACTACTGGTGAAGACTTACACATAACGAAGTCTCATTAATGCAATGCGTGATAGTGGATTTGAACCACTGTTTATCGGTCAGGACACTGACCTCCGAATAACAAATCTGCAAGGTGACAGAGACAGACGGCACGAGACTGACCTCACAAAGGCGTATCCCTTGTCCTTGAACACCCGGATCTCCTGGATGTTGCCGAAGGGCGAGAAGGTCTTCTGCATGAGCTCCTCGGTGAGGGCGTTGGTGAGTCCGCCGCAGTACACCGTGCAGTTGGTGGGGCTCGACTGGTTGTACACCTCGTCGAAGGTCAGCGGTTTCGAGTTCACTGCAACAACACACACGCAGGAGTTTCAACTCTAGATGCCATCCAGTCGCTTCACTCGATCCTCTCCAACACCCTGTTGTAGGCTATTCAAGGCGAACTGAGCATTTTTTCAAGCCCTGCTTTAAATATGCTTGTATGCACATTGTGGATTCTTTCGCCATATGTAGAATTAACATTGCCGTGGGCCTCGTAACTTTGTTTATACATCGGCCACAAGTGAGACTGTGAAATTATTAGAAAGGTAAATATTTAACAAATTCGCTTAGTTTTTATACTAAAGTGTATAAAAACAGAAAGCAAAATAAATCATCTCATTATTCACAAATGTTCCCTTAGTAATATTTATTTATGTTAAGACATGGAACTACTTACCGTCCGTCGTTACCAACATTAATGGGCACATGCCAATTAGTTCCCCCATTAAATATATATGCAGTTAGAGGCAGTGAAATTTTTCAAAGGTTAATTCTAAAAGTGCTCAGTTATCCACGACAAGCCACTTGCTTAGAAGACATAGGATCTGTCTGAGGTACCTCTCACTTTCTCTGTAAGGTTGCCACCTTGCTAAAGGTGGTTTCACTTGTTAAGAGGCCTAGAAGTACGGGAGCAATAAGGAAGATCGTAACATGCACAGCAAACGCCTCACAGCTTCTACGCACGGAACTAAACTGGCACGAAATGTTCGCACCAGGAGCGTAGATCCTTGCGTAATAAAGTTAAGGCCGTACTGCAGCGTGTTTATCCGTCTAAGTATATTTTATCAGAATATTCTCTAAAAACGATTGTACAATACTCTGTCTATGAGATGCATCTGTTGTCGTTGCTATCACATTTATTCTTTGTCTTCTCATAAAAGAAGTAAAACTGATCAGTGTTTCTTTTTTTTTTTGTTATTTCATTAAAATAATAAACACCCTCGGTTTCATGACGGGAACCAGAAGTAACTTTAACACCACTTATCGGTGCATGTTATCACGGCTTCGAATATGAAAATATTTAAATATGTAAGCTGTGAATACTGTTTTTCACTTAAGTTAAAGTTACTTTGACTTTTTAAGCACTTTTCCCTCGCGTCTAGTTTACAGACATAAAGCGGGGGAACTAATAAACAAAGACTTTTAAATATTTTTGCTGGAATTATAATTAAATTTTCGTTAAATGCCACATTAAACAAATTTAATTCATAAGCACTGGTTGAAAAGTTTATAATTTTATTATTTTTTTTACTGAATCTCAACACACACCTTATGGAGGCCCGTGCAGGTAGCCCCCTTGGCTGCTTCAAATAGAAATAAATTTGGCAAATACTTACATCAAGCAATTATGAAGGTTATTACTCTGCGTAGGAAGATCAAAATGGCTCCCTTCTTCCACGCATAATTAATTAGGAAACCTCAATGGTCAAATGTAGAATCTGAAAGCTTGCTATGTTTTAGATAACTGGCAATAAGATAGCGCTCGAAATGTAAGTACTAATTTTTTTCACTTGGGGGGACTATTGCTATTTCGTAAGTTTTGTTGTATTTGCATTTTATTTACAAGCTGTCTGCAATTGTGTACCAGATTCCGTATTAAAGAGGCCACAAACGCATCCTATGCGACTATCTTCCGGGATTCGGGCCCGTGATACATATATCATGCAATCTAACAGCTGAGCTACTGCACTGCATCATCCGTTATGAATGCATGTCAGCTTAATATAAACATTTCAGAAAACACAGCAGACTCAAAACATGCCAATGGGGAACAAAAAAAATATATAGTTTACAGCTGAAAACTTGTTTTTAAAAAATACATTACATGAAAACATCAAAATCGATAACTTATTAATAATTTTCATAAGGTACATAAGTGTTGTAACATCAGGTTATTGGCACTTATTAAAAAAAATTAAGTACTTTGAGAAAATAAAGTGAATTTCGAATAATATTCAAATATCACTACCAGCATGCATTTTATGAAAAAAATTGTTACCCTACAGAATCATGCAGCCTACTCCACAATGAGTAAAATGCGATAAACAGGAAATTACTGTAAAATATTGAAGACTTTTCACGTATTATGTTGGCGCAACATGGTTCAGACGTTAAGTTGTCACCGGTTTCACAAATCGCCTATAAAGTGTAATGATGAGTGTCGTATGATCTCAATGTATTGCAGGTTCGAATGGAAAATTAGAGGAATGATGAAGCTAGTTGAAATAACTTTGTTATTATGAATCTACTTGTTTTTTGTACTACCATAGCTTTTGAAATTTTAAGGATATCAATTATAAAACATATGTTAACGTGATCCAACATAGCTCGGATACACTGAACCACGTGAACAGGAATTATGCAGCTATTAATATCTTTATGTAACATCGAAGGGCCCAAACCACTATCGTTCAGAGTGAGTTTCCATGAGAATTTGTAATTGGTATCAAAAAAGTTGTTGGCTTTTTCAACGATTGTTATCACCAAAGTGAATATGCCTTTTAGGTAGGCTTGAGAGCAATTGTGGCTGAACTTCTTTGGCATATTTCGTTAAATACAAGTAAATACATTTTTATTTCATCTTGTGTTTAGTTTTCATTATACTTGCAGCAAGCAGATTAACTGCCACCTCTATATTATTTTTAATCGAAAGCCAGTATACATTGAACAAGAGCCTTCAAAACGCAGCCGACATCCAATAAGCATGTAAGCGTAGATTTATTCAGTGACGAGTTCTTAATTAATTGCGATTCCCTAATAGTGCGTAATAAATTGACGATCAAAATTATAGCTTGGAATACGCTGAAAGAAGAGTGTCAACTGTCGTAATATTGACCAATTGAAAGACCATACCATTGAAAGACCAACGTCATACCATTAAAAGACCAAAACGTTTGTGATCGTGTTTATACAAACTGAATTGGTACAATTTCAACGGGAATTTGTTTTCGTTTGACAAATGCAATGACTTAAGAACTCTATGATTAAACCGACCACTATTTAGAAGGACGAAAAATATTTTTATACTATTAAAAAAAACTTCTCCCCAATAGGAATTTATGACCAGGTAACTGTAATAAGAGATATCTAAGACGTTTAATAAACAAAGCTAAGAGCTTCAATAACCAGTAGCAACTCGAAATGAGTGAGAAACAATTAAGTCTAATGCATGTTTGGAGACACAGATTGAAATAAATGCCGACAACGTGGTCTTTTTTGATATTAGCAGCAATATATAATTTACAAATGAAAACTGTTTTCAGATTTTTATATTTCGATATGCTTCTTTTTCTCCAAACAGAAAATCATTCATAACTGTATTTGCGAGACTGTTATAACAAACCTATTGATCTTCAAATTCTTAATGACGTTTCACCCCCCCCCCCCCCCTTTTCTTGGATACTATTATGCTATTTTACAATTTAGAATAATCAGTTTTCCCGTTTAATATCTGAGAACAGAGAGGAAGAAAGCATCTCCATGCTCTCGTTTCATGTACATTTTGATTCTCAAACAGTACACAGTTTTCAAAAGGAATAACCGGAATGAAACTTGTACTAACTAAACGGCAGTGATGCTAAGTTCTAAATGACATCACTAAGTATTACTACTTGCTAACGTTAGTCGCTCACATGTTGGCAGTTCAATTCTTGGCGCTAAACTCGTGGCCACTGTGACTTTTCCTTGCGTGAATACGTAAAAGAACGTGATTTTATTACACCGCTGTCTGCTGGCTTGGAGGAGCTCAAAAAAGTAATCACGGCTGCAGTTAATTCTGCAGGAAAAAACTCTCAGACACGTTAGGACAAAATTCGGCTATCGTCTTGATGTTACCTGGGCAGGAGGTGGAGGCCACGCACAGAATATATAATACAGCACGCGAAACTTGAGTACTGACTTAGTAGTTTGCAATTTGTATTAACACCCCCAACCCATTCTAATTATCAAATAATATAATTTGAAATAGGGTCATTATTTTTTAACATACTGTGTTCTAGGAGATGTTCCGGTACTACATATTACATTTTTATGCTTGGGACAAGTATTGTGTATGACAAACTGAAGACTGCAAGGGGAAAAACTTTGCGAGTAGATAACGCTACATGCAACATTCATTATCATGAGAAATGTAGTTCGTAAGGTTTAGGGTATTAATGGTTAAATGTCACTTAAGTTTCAATCATACTGTGCTTAAAACGTTATGCTGTATTAAGGACGAGGTTAAGGATGAGGTTAAGGACAAGTGCATAAGCCCACGGTCAGAATTACTTACATCAAAGAGAAAGCAAACAAAGAAATATGAAGAAATAATTTATAAAGAATTAAGCTTATGAATTTAATAAAATGTCACACCATGCAATGCATTCACGAAGAAGCTTTCATTTGTTGTGTGCAAAAAAAAAAAACGTGACAATAGGAATACAACTGTGATGAAATAAGCATGCGTAATAAATATATATAAACAGTATAAGGTTTTAATCCCAAAATATAATATTGCACAGCGCATTAGAAACATCATAAAATGTTGTAAAATGTGTAATAAAATATCAGCAGTAAATTTTAGACTTCAAGTATCACTTCGTGATTCGAGTAATCTAGACACTACTAAAAGAATCAGATAAAATTCTTTTTTTTTTTTTTTGTGAACGAATATTACATCGTATTGCCAGTTTTGCTCTTGAAATCTTTCAAATTGCGAAATATATAATATAATAAAATTAAAATGTTCCTGAAAATGTATACTCGAAAATATATTAAGTATTTCAGTACTCCGTCCTGTAAGGCTAAATGAAATAGCAAATACTTTTTATACTTTCATGTAGCAAAAATATTCATTTAAAATTTGATGTAAATAAGATTTATTTGCAGAAATAGGAGAAATACAAACTACACAATACATTAAAATGTATTTAAGACTGGTTTGAAGCTTTACATGGTTTGTTATTTAAACTTGATTCTGCTAAATAATATAAACTTTAAGTTATGATAGCCACACTGAGTGGATGCCTTCGTATCGCAAACATAATAGATAAAACTCAAGTTATGAGTACTCTGCTATCACAACGGATATTTTCAAATTCTTTTGTTATTATGACATGCCAGTATGTAAAATCTGTTGAAAATTAAAAAAAAAAAAAAACCCCAAATGAAACCAATGAAACGAAAACAATTAAAACATTAGCAAATTAAACAAACCATCAGAAAAATGTGTGTCCTTGGTCCTCGCTTGTCTTA
Organism: Dryococelus australis; assembly: GCA_029891345.1. Taxonomy (NCBI): domain Eukaryota; kingdom Metazoa; phylum Arthropoda; class Insecta; order Phasmatodea; family Phasmatidae; genus Dryococelus; species Dryococelus australis. The sequence continues at coordinate 19,326,083 of CM056997.1, read as the reverse complement.
ACAGTTTGGTGCTACCGCGATTCTATAATAATATCACAAATAATATAACCAAAATGCATTTTTACCAATTTATATTCCATAGGGCTTACGTACTTTAGAGACTGAGATGACCAATAATATTTGTAAACCAGAATTTCCAGTAATTAAAATTTTTGAGTTCCGGGAAAATCAACATCATTTCCATTAACATCAGAAACCCAACCATAATAAAATTTAAAAAACCTGGAGAATATCAGTTGAAAAAACTTTTCCTTTCATTTATAATGCCCTGAGAACCACTTCATAGTTCTAAAAGGACGATAAAAAATTCTACATTAAAAACATACCTAGAGGTATAACAGATAAGAAATACATATTAGATTGAATTGTTTATTTAGTAAAGAAAATATGCATACAGCAATACACATAAAATTAACTAAGCTTTATACAGCGTCACTGTAGAACTCTTATTCATAATATATATATATATATATATATTACACACATACATACACACACACCTTTTTAATAAAATGCATACTGCGGTTGTGGCAGATTTCTCGTCGTTTGCAATGCACATCTTTCGCCTCGAGACAATTTATTTAGGAATTTACTTTCATTAAAAATATTACTATTGTACTGCCCTACTTCTGGTAGCAAACAATTTTGCAAGAATTGTTACTAGATGGAAATTTTCCATCACGGAATTTATCCTAGCGTACTGCCGAGAGTCAACGCAAATAAGGTCGGCGATGAAAGCCATCCGCGCATGGATTTCTTTTTCTTCCGTAAACAACGGGGCTTGAACATTCATATCTCCACGATTTCCGTTGGATGACTACGTTCTCTCTGATCGCCAGTACCAAGTTCGTGTGCTAGTAGCAGACAACTAGGCTGGTTTGTTTACAAAGACGTAAGTCGGAAATTTGTAAAATTATAGGAACAATATCTTTGAAAAGTGTGCGGAGTGAAGTGGAGAAGCAAATTGCAGAACAGGGCGTAAGTTCTGTAATATCATGCGTTGAGTAAAATTTCGCATCGTCTTAAAATAGGTAATTTAAGTCTGGTTGCGTTGTGGTAGAAGAAGAGGTCTGCAAGGTGATTTCAACAAATTATGAGCTCCCGGGTTCGAAAATCAAGTAAACTTTTCTTTTAGTAAAGTGTACGCTGCCCACGACCAGCTTTGCAGCATAAAATCAAGAAATATACACAAGTAAAACAAATTTATTTAAATGCAATACATTTTGGAGCGGGAGAAAATGAAGGTTAATAGAAACGATCTCTCAAGAACCCTCGAGAGCTTCCTTGCTTTTATAATCCTCACTTCTAAGTGCATAGTTAAATTTAGATGGAAATACTTTTGTTGGAAAAATAATAATTTACCATGAAGTGCAAGCCTCAGTGGACTGACTACATGATGTTTTACACTAGCTGCAGACACACAATTATATTACGGCGATCAAACGAGGAAGGTAACACAAGCAAGCATTTGATACCTTTTAAATGATCTACTTTACGTTGTCGGCTTTCTCCGCCAAGTAAGTTAATGTTCAAACGAAAAAAAAAAAAAAAAAAAAAAAAAAAGGCTTATGGGGCTGCGGTGGTGTCGCGGCTAGATCGCTCGCCTCCCACCAAGTGAACCTCGATCTTTTCCCAGCGGGGACCGGACCCCCGGTTTTCGAACGTGCGAATCCTGCCAACCGGTTCATCTGGTCAGCGGGTTTTCTCGGGGATCTCCCGTTTCCCCCGTCCCTTCATTCTGGCGCTACTCCATATCCACTTCAATCACACTCATCGGTTCTCAAGACCTCGCTGTTAAGAGCCGCCCAAATCATTTCGCTCACTCTGTGACTGTAGACTGTCGTCTTCATCTTTTAGTCAGTTGTACTGGTATAAAGACTACAAAACACTAATCACTTACTCCGGAGAAAACACTAATCACTTACTCCGGAGAAAACACTATTAGGGGTAAGTATTCACTCCATCTTCGAATTTCCTTAAAAAATCTTCGTAATAAAAATGTATGACCAGAAATAAAAAATCAAAGCTAGACATGAGATGGACGACTACTCAACGAATATTTTTTTAGTTTGTAGGCTTTCAAATATACCTGTATTTTCCCGTGTGGGACTAAAATTACTAAATAATTAGATCATGTTTGATTACGGTTACAGATGTGACACTAATGATGCAAGAAAAAAAAGGGGAATTTAGAAATAGCTTTTAAAATATTCCCTATGTCGTGACTAGCTTGGTTTTTAAATATTGTCTGCGAAAAATAAGTTAATGAGGAAAATACGTAAATCCAAGATAGCAAGGATACTTCCCCTTTAAGCGGCCAACAAAAAAAAAAACCGATCAGCAATGTTCTGGTCTGGAAAAGCTACGAAGAGTTTATATTTACCACCCCCCCCCCCCCCAACACACACTTTTTTTCCTTCAGCAACCAGTTAATGCGTGACACAACGTTGGCTTCGAAAATCTGGCATTATTTTTTACTGAAATGTAATGGAAACTTTATTACAGATTACACACATCTTAACTTTTCGAAGATCGATCTGCCGTTAAGAGGTAAAACCATAGGGTCCTCCAGTTATAGCGTCCTACAGATCACTTGCAAACGCGCTGAAACGTTACTTGGGAATGAAGATTTGTACGCCGAACTGTACTCTTAACTGTCAATCAGTATGACCTCGTTGCCACGTAAACGTCTCATCTTAGCGCTTGCAGCCACGTAAAAACAAGTTAAAGCTTGAAATCTATGTAATACAGTCCTCAGAAACCTTACAACCGAAGCGTCTATAAATTAATTTGCCGTAAATATTTTCACCATCTGCCCGTTGTAGCTAACAGAAGATTATCGTGAGAATTTTTTGATGCCTAATGTACACGCAGGGATGTTGCACATTTAAGTGTCCACATGACTTATCATCGGTAACCATTTCATGGCCACGCTATTTTTCTTTACGTCACTAACATAAGTACATTCATGATGGTACATCGGTAGCATCATTTTTCGAAAACAGTGACAAAAGTGATAGACTGAGGGTTGGCCTAGTTTTTATTCAATTTCGCTATTCTGTTCATTTTCATGGATGCATTGCCATATTCTTGAAAGAAAAAAGCCTGATTGGAATTTCAACACTTGACAACTGCTATCAAATCGCCAACCCTCTTACAGCTGTATACGGCACTACTACGACTGTGACCACAGGGTCTAGCGAACGATGTAATTGTTCCCGCAAGGTTCGCGTGGCTGCTATGGCGGAAGACAACCGCAAACTCAGTAAAACAAACATTAATGAAGAATATGAAATATTTTTATATGTGTTTTCAAATCGCGGGTCCCTCAGTTGCTGTTTGCTACGGACCCACTAGTCGGTGTCTTCGGTTGGACTCCAAGCCAACGGCCTGAAACAAATATTTTGTTTATGGCGTGAGGATCTTCCCCGTGTGTTCCTGATTCTTCCCTCCTCTCGCAACACTTTGTCTACGCACCTCGATCAAGGTAACACCCGGGCATATCGCGGGCAGCAAGTTGTATCGTGCGTGGAGGGGAAGCCACGTTCTGCGAGGGCGCAGACCTCGGAAGAGGACAAAACGCTGCCTTTAATTTTCAGAACTTCCCCTCGATTCATAAACAACGGAGCGCGGGGCAATAAACGTCCAAGATTTGCCGTCGCTGCCGCGGGGCAAAGTCCCCTCGACAGGGGATCGCCCGTTGTCCCCACGATATTTCTCCGTCCAGGACGATTGGCCTGAGCCGACGCCAGCACCACCGCCGCTTGCTCGCCCCCAGGGGAGGAAAGAAAGAAGCGTGTGTGTTTTGTTTTTACTGTCGGGCGGGACGGAGCTGAGCCCGAATCACAACCCCTGCCCCAACCCCCGCCACACAGTCCCACTCACCCACCGTCGTAAACTGCTGCCACCGACGTCGGCGAGGTAAGCGCATTTCTCAAGTTTTATGCCCGGCCGTGCAGTAAAACTATTCCGGCCAGTAGCGGATCGCGCGCGTAGCCAGACCCGGGACTACCCACGCGGCTCTCCATCAAGGGGAAATCCTTCGACGCGAGTTGCCGTCCGTATCGACGTGCTCCTGTTGACGGACGGCGCCTACCGCGTGCACGTCAACCGTAGAAGGACGAAGTGGGAAAGAAGCGCTAGAAGATCTCGTGGACCAGCCAGACGTTTTGTCCGGTAGGTAGGGATGGCCCGTTCACGGTTGCTTCATACTTTTCTGAAGCCCTGCTAAGGTTCTACTTCCAGGATATTCTTCCGCCTCGTGCAAACTAAGCATAACCGGGTCGAGAAAATTACACCAGAGGGACAACGCACCACATTCGCACACACTCAGTGTAACAATATTTATGCATAGGAAATTTTTCTCACTAGGCGTTACCAACATACCTATTTTCTCACTGTTTTGTTAATATTAAATATAAATGATTTTATATATAAAACGCGTCGTACATGGGGTGATTTTTCAAAGGTTTGATTCCAAATGTGCGAACAAACTGCGAATAGATTATATAGTTCGTTCACAGTTAATATGGCAATTGTGGCAGCCCTGCTTCATGACGTCTTCATACCACATACTAAAGATGTTCGTCTCCTGCATATGTCCCCTAAACCATCTCTTCCATCTCCAGCACAACTGTTTGTCACTTGTTCAACAATGATGAACGAGCTTGTTTGTATTTGATTTTTTTAACAGGCCCGCCCTTTTATATGAACAAAATAATTTTGACTATAGCCTATTCGCGCTTTCTTCACACTTTTTGAATCAAACCTCTAAAAAAATCACCCCATGTATGACGTGTGCGGTTGTTTCCTGAATATACCATATATCACAACCGTTTTATATCGAGTTTAAATAAAAGTACAGTTCTTATTTTTGGTTAAATTGAACACTTGCATATATCGTAAGCATAACATTTTTTTCACATAGATAAAAATAGAGAAAAAATGTGCGTTGGTAATGCCTAGTAATAATAGTTCATATGCAAAATACTGTAACACTGAGTTACCAAGAATCCGATGCGTTGTGTCTCTGGTGTAATTTTCTGGACTTGGTTAAGTTTTGTTTGCACGAGGCAGAGCAGCATCCTGAAAGTAGAACTTTAGCAAGGCTTCAGTGAAGTTGGAAGTAACCGTGAATGGACTATTACTTGAATATAGTCTGTGTATTTAAAAGTGTGTTTTCTCAGGGTGCTCCCGTGTGTCGCCCTGAGAAAAATCCCTTTTGTGGTACCAGCAAACCCAAAAGGCACATTCAAGCAATTGTGGTGCTGATCTTGCCATGAAGTGGATCCACTGAAGATTACATGAAGAAAGCGAAGGGTGTGGTATGGGTGTAGTAACGATTGTGTGCTGATCAGTCAGCCAAGTTAATACCAGAAGTTTGTGTGCTGCTGTAATTCCTGCAAAGGATTCCACACAATGGCTAAGAGGGTGCGAAATGACAGTGTCGGCTGTTGGCCTTAGGGCCCTCGGCTAGTGAGGCTGAATACTTCACTTTGTAAAATAAAATAGACAGAAGGGACTTGTGTAAATTGGACTTGTGTAATTGTGTTTTTTTTTTTTACTGTTGCAATGTTGTGTGTTCTAATGAACTTTTGAAGAGTCGTCTGTGTGGGCAGTGAAAAATACTTCAGTGAAGAAAGGTGTGCAGCAAATACGACTGTGTGATCTATAAGAAATAGGTGCATAGTCTAAGAAAAACAAGGAAAAGGCATACATTGTGTAGGGCCTTGCAGGATACAAGTGCTCAATGGCGTCTAACGAAAGTCCTTTAAATGGGTGAAAAAGTCATTGGAGGACGTGCTGCTCCTGAATCCACAAGTAAAGCCTAGACCATTAAAAGTGAGACTTAAGGCTCTCCTTGGCCAGGGTAATGTGCCAAAATCTTTGGTGGTGGCCACAATAGATCGCTTGTTTGATCAGGAATTTGACTGGACTGTGTACGAACTAACTACTTAAAACAGGAAATTGCACGAAATATTTGGTATGCTGTGAATTGAGTGAACAGGGCTGTCATAGATTCGCGGTTAAGCGAAATCTATGATGAAGAGGGAGATGGAGAAGGTGGTGAAAAGGTGGAAGAAGTGGAGTCACAGGATGAAGATCCTCAAGAAACTTTATATTTGGAACCTAGATAGGTCGCAGCTGAAGAACAAGAACAACCTGGCCTCAGAGTATTGGAAGTAAGGTAAAAGTGTTTATCTTTGTTGGTAAAGGTGGAAAAAGTGTCGAGAATACACAATGTCAAGAGGACGTCGACAAAGCCTCCTCGCAAAAAGAAATGGCAGGAAGCTCAAAAGGCTTTGTGCTGCTTGTGGGACAGGGGGCACGAAAAAACTTCGGTTTACACTGGAAGATAGTGCAGTAGGTGCCTCATTGATGGAAGAGAGATCTGTGGGCATGGTGGAGGAGAAAGTGAAGCAGGTTCATAATGAAGCCTAAGAATTAGTAACCATGGTGGCAGATTGGTTACTGAGGAATAATTCCAAAATAAATGCCACACAAACCATATGGATACTTCCGAAGATGCATATCTATTGGATCAGGTTTTGTTGGAAAATTCAGAAATGGTTGGGATCATACAAGTACTCAGCCAGAAGAAAGTGTTGGATAAAGGAAAAATACAAGAACCTACTATTACTGGAATTAAGAGCTACGCCCAAGCGGCAAAAAGGGGAAAGAAATTAGTCAAAACACCCGAAAAAGGTAGTGCTGGTGTACCAGGAGAAAGAGGGTACAACCAGTGCTGAAGTAAAAGTTAAATTAAAGAAAACTCTAAACCCTCGAGAAGAGGGTCTGAAGATAAGAAATACCAGATAAATAAGGAGAGGGGGGTATCATGATCGAAACCGGCAACAATGAGACCTTGGAAAAACTTAAGAACCAGCAAAAGGCAAGGGCCTAAGGTTGAAGCTACAAGTCCTTAAGAATAAAGGCCCAAAAGTGCAATTTATGATGTGCATAGGGATGACGATAGAGGCCAATTTCTTGAGACTGTATTCAAGCAAAATTTTAAGTCTTCAGACTTAAACCAAGAGGAATTCCTGAAGAGGGTTCAAATAAGTCATAGATCAGGAAGGAAGAATGCTGGCAGGGTGAATCTGACTGTGGAATGTGATCCAGCCATCAGGAACAACTTGATACAAGATGGTCATACATTTGTAGGGTGCGACAGCTGCAGAGTATGGGACTATCTATCGATCTCGCGATTTTTCCGATAGTAATGGGGCCACATCGTAAGGAAGTGTAATGCAGATTTGAACTGTTCCAGGTGTAGTGTAAAGTGTCGTAAGTTTGAGGATTGTCCTCATAAAGGGGGCAAAAATTACACTGAAAAATGTGTAAATGGTAAGGCGAAGAAGACGGAGCACAACCATAGGGCTGATAGCAAGGAGTACCCTGCATATCCGAGAGCCCTGTCGGTAAAACTAGAAAGAACTGACAATGGCTTGTAAGCTCAGGTGTGGGCAGGTGAAAGTGCAGAGGTCGACAGTAGCCAATTCTGAGCACAACTGGGATGTTGTGTAGCATAATTTGGACTTGGTTCTGTTCCAGGAGCCATGTGTCCCATTTGAAGAAGTGGTCGGACTGAAAGGAACAGTCTTGACAGCTGGAGGGTAGCCTCAGGCTGGAATAGTGAAGACCAATATGAACATCGACATTATGATACTGTGTAAACACTCACTATGTTTGTGCACAATTCGTACACTAGGATTTTAGGGTATGATGTTTTTCCTATTTTCAGTTTGGGGAAGAAACGCGGAACCAACTTGATAGATAGGACGAGAAACTCGATGTTTAGGGAGATAGGCCTGTGGTCGTTGGGGCTGATATAATTGCAAAATCGGAGATCTGGTTAGCCAGTATATTCTGACTAAGTCCGACGTATGTATCTCATGCCCATGGAAGATACAATAGATGTTACTTGAAGTAGCATTAAAGCAAGTAGAATGATCAGTGACTGGAAAGTCACAGAAGACAGCTCGAGTGACCACAGGCTGGTAATCTTTGAGATGGGGCATCCTGGAAGCAGAAACATAAATTACCTGCGGCAGCAGGAATAATGGGTACCAGAAATAAGGTATATGCACAATGGTGCAATTTGGCAGTCTTTTGACCTGGACCTGCTGAGAATAATGGGCAAGAATGAAGCCATCTTCCAGAATGGGAACTTGCAAGAGCAGATCGAGACTGTTGCCAAGATCATCGTGGGGACCTGTGAAGAAGTTCTTCGCAAGACGAGAGAGGGGCTTCCGAACTTAAGCTGGTGGTACCAGGGTTTGGAAGAGGAAAGGAAGAACTTGCAAAGAGAGAGAAGGTGACTTCGCATGTCTAGAGGAGAAGAGAGAGAAACTCTTGCAAGAGCATATAAAAGTAATAAGCAGGCTTATTTAAATGGGTCAGGCAAAAGTAAGTGAAATCTCGGACGAATTTAGTCTCCAGGATAGGAAATGAAGATCCATTCGGCATCGTTTACAAGATCATGGCTGGAAAAATGAAGGCAACACCACCACCTAGTGTTAAGGTAAATGGAATCCTGGTGATGGATATAGAAGAGAGTATGAATATTCTGCTCCACACACTGCTGCTGGATGACTCCCATGATAGATAAGTTGGGGAGCATATACTCAAGAGACATGATGGAAGAACTGCCAGACGAATAGGAGGCTCTTGAGTTTACTCTTGATAAACTGCAAGACACCATCTATGGACTAAAGAACAGCAAGACTCTAGGGATGGATGGCATTGGGGCAGAAATCATCAAGAGGTGTTATTTTAGGATGAAGAATCAATTCCAGCATGTATATAATGCAAGTCTCTCTGAAGGCGTTTCCTCGCCCTTGGAAACAAGGGGCAATAAAGATTCTGTGTAAGGGAGAAGACAAGGCAGAACCCAAGTCCTATAGGCTTTTAACATTACTTCCGGTCCTGGGAATGATATATTAAAAGCTCCTGAATACGACGTAAGTGGCTACTTTAGAGGCAAAATAAACACGAGTGAGTTCCAATAAGGTTTTAGGAAAGGAAGAGGAACTGATTTTTTTTTCCATGATGTGACAGCAGCAGTCACGAACAGTCAGGAGAAGTGCATCATGGCCATATTTTTGGACATTGCAGGGTCCTTTGATAGTGCCTGGTGGCAGGAGGTAATGTGGCAACTCAAGAGGAAGAATTGCCTCTCGAATATATATGGAGTACTATTGGACTATTTTAAGAACCGGGAGTCCTATTACGCAGCAAAGACTTATTAAGTCAAAAAGACATTGACAAAATGGTGCCCCCAGGGATTGGCCCTCGGACCAGTCCTATGGAACATCCTGTTCGATGGGTTGCTGGAGACAACTCTCCCAGAAGGATGTCATATCTTCGGATATGCCGATGACGGTTTGGTCTTTGTCAGTGGATCAGCAAGGTGACAATTAGAAATGAAGGCTGCAAGAATAATGATGGATATCAAGAATTGGGCAGCAAGAGTTAAATTGAGCTTCTCTACTTCAAAGAGCAAGACCATGACATGGAAGGGATGACTTGGAAGAAATTCTACAGTAAAGTTTAATGGGGAGTTTATCCAGCAGGTCCACAAATACAAGTATTTGGGTGTCATTCTGGATTACAAGATGTGCGTACTGGGACATATTCATTATTTTGTTCTATGTTGCTCGCAAAGCAGTTGTGGTTTTTCATAAACTTTGAAATATTGGCAATACAGATTGGGGTCTAGACTTCCACACTCTAAGGAAGATATATAAGGCTTTCTTCGAAGATATTATAACATATGGAGCTATGATGTGGCATTCTCGAGTAGAACTGATGTGGCATAAAAAAAGCTCACCAGTGCTCAGAGGGCGGCACTGTTGGCGGTGGTGAAAGCATACAAGACTGTGTTAAGTGAGCAGTTACAGTACTGGCGGGTGTCCTGCCTGCTGACTTGATGCTAAGACAAAAAGAGGACTTGTAGCATAAAAGTCAAGGATACGAATACTGACCTTACAAGAACGAAGTTAGTACAGGCAGCCCCCCTTCAAGAATAGCAAACAAGGTGGGATAATTCCACCAAAGAAAGAATTACGTATGAGCTGATTCCAAGAGTGGAAGAATAGTTAAAAGAAAATGGATAAATATGAATCACTACAGTGCTCAGGTACACCAGTCATGGTAACATTAAGGCTATGTTACACAGCTTTGGACTGGTCACCTCCCTCTTGTGTGAAGTTTGTGGTGTCGATGACGCTGTTCAACATGTGTTAATGGAATGTTTAAAGATCGAAGACATAGGGGAATGGATACAGGTGGTGACTGATCAAAGAGGACTCCAATTGGAGTTGCATAATGTTATGGCTGAAGAGGAACAACATAAGTTGTGGAATAAGTTTGCAACTAAGATTGGGAAAAGGCTTGAGGAGTTTGACCAGTAGCTGCTAGAGAATTCCGATGACCCACGAGAGAGTGCTCCGGTAAAGGCTTTAATGTTTAAAGTGAGGGCACAACCAATTGGCGAGGAGGCAGGTTGAACTGAGAAAACTGACGGAAAGCTGTGTAAGACCAAGAAAGAAGGCACGAGGCACTAAGACAGAAGAGGAGAAAGTGCCGTGCTCTGTCTTAATCATCTGATTACAGTTGCAGTGCGAGAATATTGAGGGGTTTCCGGCCTTCTGGCCGTTAAACCCGTGTATTTAAAACTAGGTTAGACAGAATTTACAATCCTCTCAAAGCACTTATTTACATCAACATTGTTCTAACCTGGAAAGCTGTCCATTACTGGGATATGTAGAATCATTATTGCGCAGCTCGCAAGAGCAATAAACCCACCATTTTTCTCTTCGCTCTCTAAATGCTGTCCACCCTTCCACTATATGTGTAAGTTATCTTTACAAATCATCCTTGTTACAGGTACACGCGTACATACTAACCAAATGACACTGCGAGTTTTTTTTAGAAATGTTACGGTTTTACCTCTCGAAATATCACACCTATATGTACATAACGCAATTACACATTTCAGTTTGTATATTGCATTTTAAATAGGACCCGAGACGTGGAGCTACTTTTCAACTTCGCTGCTAACATATTGTATCCAACCAGTGCTCAAATTAGCACTTTTGCGGTTTATTAGAACACATATTTTTATAATGTTGGTATTGTTTTAAAGTTAAAATAAATTACATGATTTATTTGTAACATCCATCCCTTCTTCTTTTCCTCCCATTAAAACATTTTTTTATTAATGTTTTCAGCGTGTTCCTTGTGCCAAATACTGGATTAACAAGTTGCATAACTTGGCCTTTGAATCACCACCAGATTAATTACTTGTATGGTTTCAGTTCAAACATTATTACGGCTTAAATAAAAACATACCATGTGGCATATGTACTTAGGTATTGTCTTTCTGAATTTTTTGGATATTTGGTGAATGATCTCTTTTATCTACTTTTTGCAGCGATGTAAAGTGTATGTTCGTTGATGCACTAATTAATTTGGAGAAGGAATATATCTGGAATGTATGACTGTGTTAGCACTCTTCTTGCCTTTATTAAAATCTTTCACCCAGGTTCACTAATCTCGAACATTCCTTAGTCCCAGTCCCAGTAAAAATAAATTGAAAGTAGTAGCCAGGGAATGAAAAGTATAGTTTATAAGTGAGAATAATCGTGAAGTTAGTATGTTTGACTTGCATTCCTGAAGTCCTAATGTCAGTTCCCACCAGATGAGCTTTGAGATTTCCCAAAGGCTTTTCTCACTAGTTCGAAGCGAAATATGTTGTAGTTAAAATCTGTGCTGTGAAGTTACTAATATGTACGTCACTAAAACATAACTCGTTTATATACTCAAAACTGCCGTATGCAAATGCCGGATAATCAAGTCAAGGGAGTGGCTTTCTTGACAGAGAAGCAACACAGGATAACCTAACAGAATCCGTCTTAAATATTCACGTGTATCAATAACCTAACAGCTGATCATTCCTGTAGCTACTAAACTGCAGCTGCAAGAGGAGTCCCTCGTAGCTAAGGGAGGTGAGGGAGTTAAAAGAGGTTATAATGTCGACCACACATGTATCACGTGGATTTACAATGTTATTACTGCTACGTTACCATTACAAATGTCGCTGTTTTCCACGCAACCTCAAATAATCATTGAAAATTAAATAAGTGTGGAAGTGAATCTAGTTTTGTGTATCAAGTTAATCCCTTATAATCTTTTTGTCAATAATAACTATGAAAACCCATTAGATATTTTCTAAGAGATTATAGGTACAAATTCTCAGTCAAAACTTACACTTTGCCCACGCCGTAACCAATATTCTAATGCGATAGAATTTTAATGAAAACAATTCCCAGTGTGAAAGTCATGCAGTGACTGACAACTATGCGACCTGATGTCTGATTCTCACATTGGGGTTTGGAAATCAAAGAAAATGGGATATGTTCTCAATATTTTATTGATAAGAAAATCTCATACCTGTGAATACTTTGGAATAATGTCTTTAAAACATGACTCTCTTTATACGTATTATTTGGATGTTCTTGACATTGCCAAAGAAACAGCATTTTCTCGATCACCACATTTGAAGACAAACTAACCGGATACGTGCGAAATCGGGATAGAGAACTGCATTCAGTTTTGCTTCGAGAATCCATAAAAAATATATGGCCTGGGCTTAAATCCTATAGTTAACGCTGCACAGTAAAAAAAACCAAATGGTACCATTAATAATTGTCTCTCGCTCACACAAACAAATCTCCAGGAAGGCGGAGCCGAAAAGCCTTTCAAATTAGCAAGAGCACAACACATACGTCAACATGTCGTAATATTCCACCGCTCCTATTGCCGACCTCCCATAGCGCAGTATATGGTGCGGGAGATTCTGGGTTCGAATCCTAGGTAAGGGATGTCTGTTAGCTTAAGTCAGGTCATAAGTTAGTTTGTAAACCGTCCCCTGATATGCCTTTAGGCATAACACTGGGGGACGTTAATAAATCCTTTCAAAGTATTCCGAACCTCGCCTCTTTTTCTTTTAATATGGAAAGCGAACCAGTGATACTCTCGCCCATAGTAATACACTAATTACTGGGTCTCAAACCCACTGGAGTGGCAGGAGCTTGGTTCGATGTTTTTCCGAAGCAAGGACAGGAAGTACTGAGGCTTCGCGAAAAAAAAAAAAAAAAAAACATATCTTAGTTAGGCCGCGCCTTCAGGTCTTTGTTGTCGATCACCTTCGATCTTCTAACTTGGCGTTTCGTCCAGTGCTACGGTTCAGACTGTAAAACGAAGACGAAGCCAGTGCATTTAGCTTCATTTGACGGTTCAGAATTTCCAACAAATTAACAAAAAAAATATATATATATATACGTTTGCGTCCGTTTCATAGAGCGCGAAAAGAAAGTACGTACGAACAAAGGCACGAAAAAGGGCCTCCATATTTAGTTATCCTGCATTCTAATCCTGTATAGAAATGTTTATCTAACAAAATTGAATGTCAATATGTACACTCTGAGAAATAATACGTGAAATTACCATACCAATGTATACAAATAGTGATATAGTGCGAAAGATAAACTATTTTCCCAAATATCCATGGTACCTTTCCTACAATCGCTCACGAAACAGTCAAATGCGTAGGGAAGTCATCAACCTTGTATATATAGTAACGACGCTCAACATTCCCATATTTTCAATCTGACATGTGGTATTATTTCCATACAATGTATGGGTTAGATCTTTAATTACAATTTAGGAAGCTTGCCACAATTTTTTTTTTTTTACAATGATACCACTTATTTCATGTGAACGTAATCTTCACTACTTAACAGCTTAATAATTAGGGGCCGAAAAGTTGTGGGATTGGTGCAGCATTTTTTGTCAATGGAATCATCTGTTTCTCGAATTACATTTTAAAATTACGATTAATTATTATTAATACTATAATTTTCATAATTACGAAATATACTGTTTAAAACTATAGGCTTCGTATAATTTAGCTGTTTCAAAGTATAAGGTTTTCGTTGTGTTATGTTGTTGTGAATGCTCCTTCAATAATATCGTCGCCTGAACATGCCCTCGCTCTTAAGGACAAGCCCCTTATAATTACGTTTGGAAAATATTTCTGATATTTACGATGACGCAAGCTAAGTAAATTAATTTTTAGCTAGCACAGAATCTTCATAATACTGTACACTTTGGAACATGTACTAAGTAAGATGTAAACGAGAAGGGAGCATACATTTGCAATGTTATTAAATGTACAAGTTCTAAATGCCAGCTCAGTTTCTCCAAACACCCCGAAGTCAAGAATAATATCGGTAAACGCCGTCAAAATTGTGACGTACCGGAAGAAGGGAAATTCTTATCGGAAGCACTGATAGAAATCGAACAAAAGTATTTCTGTGGCCGTCTTTGATGGCGTACAGAGTTGCTGTACCAACTTATAATGTAAGGAATCCTAGATTTTAATATATGGTAAGCAAGGATGAGCTATCATTTTTGGCGCCAGTTTAATTATCGACGTAAATCCACTTCTGGCTAGGCCACTTGCGCAGAAGGCGGTATAAATGAGCATCTACTAAACATATCAGTAAAATTAATTTGCTTGTTTTCATATTGCAATGCAGGAAGAATTAAAACATTAAAAAGTAAAAATACTTTGCTGTCAAAAATGTTTGAGAGTAATTATAAAGTATTAACAATTTTACGCAGTGAATTTTTAGAAATTCCTTACTTTCATTCATTCTTTATGAAAGCATGTTCAAAGTAATATATTTATATGTGCTCTTAAATAATTAAAACATTAATAGTCACAATTGCAACTTAATGAATTAGCAAAGGGAGGAACGTTTTTAAAAAAGCTCTGCGCGAAGATAGACCCGCCTGAAGTGAGTCATGTTTTTCTGTAACAGAGAACAGGCACTCTGCTCGAGCCGAAGCGTCTGCGTGTTTCAGATGTAAAAAGGGAAGGAAAAAAAAAACAGTTTGTGCAGCTTTCCGAGGACGTGTCATGCAGGTTAAAGGGTCGTAGAGAAGGCGGGAGGGAGGGTTGTTCGCGCCTCATTAGTCGCCTGATCACCGTCGCCCCTTACCACCCTGTGTTTGACCTTTACTTCCTCCAGGTCTGCTGCCTTTCTCTGCCCTCTCTTACACCCCCGGCCCCTTGCCGCGACTAATGCCCTAACCCCCGAGCAGGCTGTTAGCTGCGACCACCACTTCTGCAACTGATTGCGAGATGCGTCTTGAGGACGAAAGAGAACGGGAGTCTTCATGGCGTAATACTACGAAGTGAGAAAAACCAGAAGAGGATCAGAAAGAACATCTGAAAAGGAAAGCTTGGAAGAAAAAATCTTCCTAAACGGTAGTATCACGTCATGTTAAAGAAAGGAAGGAGTCGACCCATTTATGACCACGACCTTATATGACGCAATCCTGAAAACTGTCTTCAGTTTGCCAACGTAACTTGTTTCTTTCCCTGCAACTCGATGAGACGGCAAGCAAAATCACGCGGAAACGTATTCATTCGTGTATGCTAAAAACCGCGCCTTCATTACCAAATCCTGAATGTTCACTGCATGAAACACGTTTCTCTTATGTTACGAGTAGCACATTACAAGGTCATCAAATTAATCTTGGTAGCTATGTACAACACCAACGCTTGGTCCTATTTAGTTCTTCGTTCAAACGCCTTACCGAAGTGACTGTTTATATAGAATTGAAGATAAAAAATTGCAAAGGTGAAATAAAGTTGTTAGAAGCTTCGTTCAGATAGGCTTACACGAATACCGCTGACTGTCCAATTCTTTCAACTAAAATTTTTTTTTTTTATATTTTAATTTCAACAGTGTGAAAGAGTAGTAAAAATGTTTTATAACTACAGTCCCATGTTTTTTTTTTAGTTTCTTAGTTACACTAATTAACAAATCATGTAAATCTCCGACGTGATTTTTGCACTGCACATAGAAAAAACCGTCAAATAGATACTAAAATAAATTTCATAAGGTTCAATTTATCCTCCCCGCCTCTGCAATTCCAGAGTTATTATTCTCAGGTCTCGAATATCTTTTTGCCAATAGGCATGTGTTATCCTTTAATCAGGGACCCACCCACCCACCCACATTGCAAACGGTCCCCACTTAGGTCTTTCTACCTAACACGGGGGGGGGGGGGGAGTGTCTACGACTCCTTTGAGAAATATCTTCTTGGGAATTTAGCCCTTAGTATACTATCCTACTATCCTAGGAGGAAGGTTCTTTGGCATTAGAGGTGGTGTGGCAGTACCATTCTATAGTAGTCGAGCCAAGTTGCAACCACATGCTACCCGGGAAAGGGTGGATTATGAGTCTCTTATAGCATCTCTCTAATCATAGCGACCTACGGCTTCTTGTACTACCCTTGATTTTGCGAATTGGGCATCGCAGCCCGAACCCCTATGGGAGCCAGTCTCCTTGCGGCTAGCAAGGGGTATGTATCTGCGATGATGGCTTTGGGCGACAGTTGGTACCTAGGCCCAGCCACTTGGCATTCAGGCTATTGTTGGGGCCCAAATCTGAATTTCAATGTGTGTAGAAATTCAAGGTATGGTAATGGTTTGTGACTGGTGCCACTGCCCAGCAACTTGGTGACAGCCACGGTTTGGAATGGAGAGCGATGGTCTGAATGCAGTGACGAAAACACGGAGGTGTGTTTTATAGATGATGATATCTATCCTTCATAATCAGAGCAAGGGCTGCTTTTCTCGGTGATTGCATCGCCGGGGGGGGGGGGGCAGCTCTGACCACTTCCCGGTGAACCGCGACATCGGGTGAAGCAGCCATTCTGGACCATGGTGAATCTCCCCATGCCACGGGTGGCCCACAAGGGCGGGAGTGCGAGCAACCGGCCTTTAATGGGTTTAAGGCTTATACCCCATGAGGATGTTCTCAACCACCTTGTGTGAACGGGACTGCCTCTGCTCACCTGCTTCACTTGGGAGCGGTCGGTCATCGATAACCCACAAGTACCATGTAAAATAAATGGGAGTACGGGACGATCGGTTGACCCCAGAAGGGATTCTATCTGGTGCCCGATCAAAGGGTTGGACTCGTGCTGGCAGTGGTTTACTCCACATGCTGGAGGAGGTCCAGAGAGATTCCACCTCTTGTTGAAGGACCAGGCTGTGAGAGGCAACCCACTCTGGTTGTGCCTTGGAGAGACACTAGGGTTGGATAGTACCCTGGCCCGACCACATGCTTGGTATATGGGGGCGAGGGTCCAATAACCTCGAGGTAGGGTGGTTTCTGGTGTGACTGTAAGGTTGGTGCTTTTGATCTGGTCAACACAGGCATGAATTAGGGTCACCTGCGATGAGAGGGTATGATTCCTTTCCACAGCCTATTGGGAGGCCATGGTGGTGTTAAGGCCTTATGGCTAAGAGCCCCATGTAAAACAAATGCACAGTATTGTATTGTACCTAACACGGGACATCTGAACGACAGAGCCTCGTGTGTAAAGTACTTTCCAAGACACTATTCAGTGAAAGTCGGAAACACCAGCAGTGTAACCTTTACTATAACCAGACCACTGTGCTTCTTATTTTTCATGGCACCAGAACCAGCCAATGCGACAAGCATCAGTTTGTCTCATACATTACTACACAGCTTAAATAGTTTCACACTGAGATCCTTTGCCTTGGTTTCCAAAACTAAACTGCCAAGGAGTCAACCAGTCCGCACCAAGCCAATGCTATGAAAAATGGTCCTTGATTAAAGCACATCTTGTCATGCAGACACCCTCTTCGGGAAAGTAGGCATGGTGACCACCCGGTAGTTTCCCACATTTGTTGGTAGTCTGCTATGGGGTTATCTAGAGGAGTCACAAGAAGGCAGTGGGTTCAGGTGGACATGGTTTCAACAGTCAGCACAAGGCTGTTTCCAGGCATTTTCTTGCGGTTCCCCTCGAACACCTGTGCCCAACCTCCTTTAGGAGTATATCAACATGATGCCGAATGCACCCAAAAGACAAGAGCGTTCAGCTAACGCCACAGTTGACCAGTTATGAGCCCCATACATGATTCCACAGCATGCCGTTCGTTCCCTTTCCTCTCCCACACCTCCTGAGACCACCACACTCAGGAGCTCCCTTGGTCCGTCTGAGGCACTATCCAACGTCTCCTGACTGTTCAGGTCAGTACCGGAAGCGTATCGCCTCTCACTGCGTCGACCCTCTCTGGGTTGGGCGTTGGAGAGAACTGAAAGCATATTTTGCAGTAGTTTGGTCGTGAGATAGCATAACTGGCTGACAACCGGGAAGATCGTACGTTCAGTTCCAGTCATACACAATGGGGGTAGCTCCTCCTGTTGGTCTGGCAATCCTATTCCATATGAATGCCGTTCCATAGTTACGGGGGAGCTAGTTAATGGATTCAGATAAATATAATGTTGAAGCATATCCAATTCAGTAAACTAATACTTTTACGGCTCAACATTGACATCTTGAAAAGCCAGAGCGTCCAAAGAAAGACTGACTCACCTACCAAGCACCGACAAATTGAGAGAATGAAGTGAAAGCAAAATAAGTCAGTTCCGTGGTCTTATTTCACGAATCGCGAACCTCGTAAGCGGATTCGTTAGAGTAAGTAATTCCAAAAGTCTTCCAGCCATTCTAGATGCTCGATTCAGGATGCTTGGGGAGGCTGCGTTGTGTGGACTCACGTCAGCGAGAGCGCGTCTGCTGTTAATGTATTCTCTTTGGCTACAGAAAGTTTATCCAGGTCCCGAGTCGTTCTAAGGGTGGGTCTCGAACCATCACCACGAGAGACTGACGCCACTCATTTCCATACTGGCCATATCGTTAAAGGCAAAACTTCCTCTAAATGAACTATTATCGTGCAGCCATCTTTGATCAGCATGGGTATGAGCATCATAGTACGGTTAACGTCCATATCTTCAAGATTCCATGACTTAGTCTGTGAATATGAAGACAAGTATATACTAAACAGGAGTCTATATGACAAAATGTACTGTGTTATCCTTCATTGAAGCCCTAAGTAACCTCTTAGCATGTTTACAAGCGGTGTCATCATGAGTGTAATGTCTCGGATACTCTAGGTAAGTGAATCCACCTGCCGACTTTGGCATTTTATTTTGATCAGAGCAGTAGGCCAGTTTCATTTATGGCATCCTCGTTTTAATCTAGTTTAACCTTTTCGCAGGGAGTGTAATTTAATTCCCTAAGTGAGAAGAATTCATTATGCTGCATACTATTATTTTTAATTTTTCATTCGTATTATTTTCAAATGTTTGTCTACGAGCCACTATTACACCGTGTGTTTACACGAGATTACCTGAGGCCTATTTCAGGACATAATATTTGCAAGTGCTTTGGGAATATTAGTATCGTAAAAAGTTCAGATATACATTGTTTCAAAGAAAAATTTAAATGATACGTACAGTTCCCATGGAACAAAATCATCAACGTGTATATCGTCTATGAAAACACTAAGAAGTTTTCAAATCAACTAATTCGAATCTAGTATTGTTATTTTATCTTAAGGTAAATTTGATACTGCACAACAAAAGGTAATTATATATAGCAGTACAATAAAATCTTTTTTCTTAGTGACTCGTGTTTTAATATTCTAAACCTAAACCGATTGTAGCCCCACAACGTTACGCCAATATACAAACGGATAAATGCTATCATTCTTTAATACTCTGATTCGGTTCATACAATAAAGATTAACAAA
This sequence comes from Dryococelus australis, assembly GCA_029891345.1. NCBI lineage: Eukaryota > Metazoa > Arthropoda > Insecta > Phasmatodea > Phasmatidae > Dryococelus > Dryococelus australis. Next base: position 19,306,378 of record CM056997.1, on the reverse strand, counting down.
TAAATGTTCGTTCTCGGCGTCTTCATCGTTTTGTAAATTGGTGCGAGTCTGTAAGTGTTCTGCTCGTAAAATTAGAGACGCCGATCCAGCGAAGTGGAGGAGACTTCGAATGAAGAGACTGTCGATTCAGTTGTGTTAAATCGCTGCCCGTAACCTATGATAAAGTTACATGCGAAGGAGGGTGGTTAAGATTAAAGAGCAATTTAATGTGCAAACAAACTTTTTATTTAGTAATTGTATGATTTTCTGAGTGCAATGGGGTGGATCGTTAGAAAGTGTCAGCTGGATTTAACAGTACCGGTCGTAGCGTCTACCTACCAATTGAAGCATCGTGATTTATAGTCCCAGTTTAGCCGTGGTTACGACTGCAAAGTTTAAAAATTCAGTTATATGTTACGTTATTACGTAAGCCGTCGCATTGCTACTGAGCAAAGAGAATATACCAATTTTGCGTTTGTGGTACAAAAGTGGTTATCATTTACTGCTGTGTCTGGGAGATTGTTTCCTGTCTAATCGCCTTAACAATAGAAGCCTCATTTGTTGTGTGAAAATATATTACTGATTAAAGAGGTAGCAGAAAATAATCTGAGTTCTTTTGACAAAATTACTTAAATATATAGGATTGTGCTGTTTCCCATGGTTTGTTAACAAATAGCCGTGCCAAATTAAGAGGTTCATAAAATATAGTGTTAATCGTCTAAATGTGAAATAATTCTCTTTGAAAACTTAGTTTTCTTGAAAGCTTATATTCCAAACGTAGTTGCTGTAAACTCTAACCAGATTAGAAAATTATGATTTTAATCACCGACTGATTCTAAATGGTGAAGGCTTCATGAACCTGGAAAATCATCGCTCGCACACACACCCCTGTTGAGAGACTTAAATATGCGGTTTGCGAATTCCAGAACTTCTAAATAAAAACACTGATGCATATTTTCACTAAGAATGAGGTCACTACGTTTCAGGTGAAATAATATTTTGATTTCCTATCGGATTAGTGTGCTTGCTGTAAAGTAATGTACATTAGTGGTTGGTCAATTAACATAAAACCTGGCTCACATATTTATCGAAACGAATGGAAATTGTACACTGAAATAAAGTTATACAAGCTTTTGCGCTGGTCATTTCGTTATAGTTTCGTTGTATAAGAAAATAATTCGTTGTTTATAGCAAATATATAGTATATTCTTGCAGCAGCGCATCTAACGATAAACGAACAGTGTACCCATGTAGCTCCATTAAAGTTCTGAATCGAACTTTTTCCTTAAAACCAAATATAAATACGCACGATACATGTATAAAAACTCTTGATTTCTTTTATTTACCGACAAATGGAATTAAGTTTGTATATTTGGTTCGAGCAACCTTAAAAATTGTAGAATTTTCAACATTTCCAAAATATCTGCAAAACTACTCGAGTCCTTAACTTACACATTTAATAAACGTAGTATAATTTGTATCTTATACATTTGTTTTTATTATCTCAGCACAGGCTAAATAATGGCCACTCACACTTATAAATTTTTACTTGGCCAGTACTGAATATTGATTAAATGCAATATGTGCTAGCACACATACGTTCTTTACTTTTAATTGATACACAAACAAGATTAAAATGTTTATATTATTGGCATTAACATACAGCTGCCATTCACAATATCATGAAAACTTTAACTATTTGGTTTCTAGAAAATTCTGGAACAAGGGAATAGCACATGAAAACGTTTACTATTTCTTTAACCAAATTTACAAGATCTATCTACTATCGCCATATAAACTGCATGATAGTTACTGTCGCACCGTCTCGATCGCAGTATCGCGATATCAGTTCAGCAAGATAGTGATAGTAACCATCGTGACAGAGCATGCAACTATCGTAACGGTATATCATCACTATTGTGATCGTGCGGGTATGTGTTCACTTTGACAGTAACATTGCAGAATTATTTGTATTCTGTTAATATCTGTCGCTGTTCTTACACTGCATGGCGGTATGACAGGACGTATATTATCATATAGGTATGACACGACAGTATTGACAGCATATTATTATATTGTTATACAATAAACCACGGGAAAAAAATAATTTTACATGTCTCTAATATCCTGCAACGATATTTAACTACCCCAACAAATACCAACCTGTTGACAAAATAATATAAATGTAGGGCCTATCAAATTATTTACACAAGTGTTGTGGGACATGTCCCTTTTGAGGTTAACTATAACAGCATTTCACGACCATGTGTGTAAACAGGACCTACCGCAGCAGTTACTTTCACGCAATTTCATGATAGCTACTATCGTGGTAGCTACTATCACCGTGTAAACGCGCCCTAAGTTTTATAGGGGTGCTATAACTCCTTAGCCAATTACAGAACTCATCGGTCCATTTAGGCCTTAGAGGGGTCTTGAAATGACAGCCAATAATAAGTCTTGTGTCCAAATATAGAGGCCACAACTGCCACGTCTGCGCACTTCCGGCGCGCACAAGTGGCTGCAGGAAGTGACGTCTGCCGGCACGTTCCGCAAAGTTGGCACCACTTTGTTGCAAGGGCACCAGATGTGACGAGTGACGTCCTCGGGGAACAGGCTTCGAGCAATTAGCTGGTCTGCCATCTTACGTGTGACAGTGGCGCGCTCCTCACGCACACGTGGCGGCTTCGTCAACTAGCTGGTCATTGGCGAGAAAGCATTCTAGTGCGTAACTGATGCTGCAGTTCTTCCGCGCCGTGCCGGGTCACAAAGCGTGCCGGCACGCGTTTCTACGTAGACCGCCCAGAACTTCGAGACACATGTTTGCTTGTAGAAATTTAGGCAAATTTTTTGTTTTAGTTTACATAAGAACGAGCACCCAGCTTGTTGGAAAGCAAAGTGTGCGACAGTCAAATTGGGACGCTGTCACATTAAGTAAAACGTTGAGGTAAGGTATCTAAAAGACTAAAGGATTCTTTTCATCGAGTTAACTTACTGTGACTTTGATTAAGTAAAAATTTACACTGCTTAGAACTACAGTAACAAAAATTCACACATTACTAAGGAGCGCGCGAATATCTGCCCACTGGTTAAAATTTGGTGAGGTGGAACACAGAAAATATTCATAAGTTTTCTACTTTACATAGAAATTTAAGCAATGAGAAGAGGTATTTAGATTTGTTCAAATTGTAAATGGTACCTCAGATTCAGCACTAACGACTATAAGGCATCTTACAGCAACGGACAAAACATTTGTGCTAAGCTTGGCCGTCGGAGACACTAAGTGCTTATGTGCTCTCTTTACCTAGAATCTCGTCCAGTAAATCTTATAGTATACGGAACTACGCTAAATGACTGAGGCCATTTTTTTCGGCAAAGATATTATGAGCTCTTTCCTCTTGGAGCTCGATGCTAATTTTGAAAAATTGCAAAACAGAGCCGCACGCTCACATTTTTCATGGTGTACATTAACGAAGTTATTTACCTGTAGTATTCGCATACCTTATCGTCGCATTAATTATAGGTAAAATTTTAATTGTGATTATTGTCATTACTCCAAAAAAAAAATTGTCAACATTTACGCAAAGAAGCGGCCAAACGTACATCATAAAAATTACTATTAAAAAAATTTGGATCTCCCTTACTAACAATACAGACAAAAGTAACCGACTGAAGTGTTTAGTGATATTTTATTATTCATCTTGTGTAGTTGTCTTTCAGTACTACAGTATAAAAAATTTCCTATTACAGAGATATACCAAGTAATGCTGTTCAAGAGGACCAGTAAAGTTTAGGCCGTATATGTATACCATTCGTTATTGAAAGTTATTTGCATCAGTTAATTCTCGTCCATATAGCCCATGCACGGTTTCTTCAGCCTTTTCTGAAGCCCTGCTAAAGTTCTACTTCCAGGATATTCTTCCGCCTCGTGCAAACTAAACTTAACGAAGCCTGGAGAACTACACCACGGGGACAACGCACTATATTCGTGAGCACTAAGTGTAACAGTATTTTATATAAGGTCTATTTTTCACTAGGCATTACCGATATTACCTATTTACTCCCTGTTTTTCATTCTAATTATTTATAAATGAAGCATTATAATTTATAGATAAAATACGAATAACATTTCAATTTAACAGAAAAAAATAACTTTAATTAATAAAACTACAAAACGCCTGTGATACAGGGCGTATTTAAGAAATAACTAACTACGTCATACATGGGGAGATTTTTCAAAGGTTTGATTCAAAAAGGTTAAAGAAACCGTGAATGGACTATACATATTGTACCGCATTGGAAAACATTATGTAATGAATTCTTTTGGCTAAAAATGCAATTGTGATATATTTATAAACTATTTCGTAGACAGTAAAGAAATTATATTTACAATTACAAATCTTACCTTTTATTGAGCTGGCAATAATATTACAATTGGCTAAAGTTTACGTCAGTCTGAAACATTATGTTTGTGTTTGATCTCAGGTTGACACAAATAATAACTTATGTTACAAAATATTTTGTTCCAGTTAAAAAATATATATATAAATCTATGTGGAGTGTAATCTGAAAGCTAGAGTAATAAATTACCTGACAATTTCTGTTGAGATGGACGTATCACGATGCATGTAAACAGCATGTTTGCATGAATGTATTGTTTCTATAACTGGTAAATAAAGTTCAAGATAAAGTTTTAAAATAATGTTTCACAGCAAAATTAATGTTAGTATACATGTGACGTGTGTGAATGTGCAAAAATAAATATATATAATTATATATTTTCCATTATGTGCAGTTGTATAATTTAAAACGACAAGTTAAAAGAAATATCAAAACTGACTAGATTAAAAAAAGAATAAGTAAAAGAAGAATAAAAAGGGCACAGCAAGAGATTAAAATATGCAAATATAAAACTAGGTAAAAAAGTATGAATTCAAATTGATATAAAATATAGAAAAATGATCGTATAAACTGTATTTAAAAAGCATTTATAGTTTGAAACTATGTAAATAAAATTGGAATAATGAATAAAATAGGTACTAAAAACCATTCTGTAATTTAAAACAACTTACGAATGTTCACCAAGTATTTTGTCGATGAGCGTTATCTGAAATAGATATTCAGCAAACCTAAGTTATAAATATTTAAAAAAAAGTTACATACAATCCGTTCCTCAGGAGAATTGAGCTGCTTTTGTATTTTTTTTTGCATGAAATGTTATTTATTTTCCGGAATTCAGCTATTCTCCTGAAGAACCATGTGAATACATTACAAATTACTTCCAGGCTTAAATCAAAATAAAATATATTCCACAAGAAATTATATAAATTAATGATTTTTAGAAAATCCAGTTAACTCACTAATAAACATTTCTACGAGTATGAATTCAGTTTATTTCATAATAATTTCAAAATTTATAACTCCTTTTTTTGGTTATTTGACACGTAGGCCTACCTGCAAGCCCATAAAAATTTTAAAGATAAATTTTTATGTTTAGAAACCATAAATTAAAAATATGAAATAATTTAGCTTGTTTACATTAAAAAAATACGGTAAGTTTTATAATTACCTAAGTGTATCGAAACTTTTATATAATGTTTTGTTTATTTGACGTTTTTACATTAAGGTATTGTATCAAAATTGTGTTTTAGTTACACACGCTGAAACAACTTAATTTGACCGGATTTGTAGTAAAATTGTCGTGTGTTACAAAACAAATATTTCTATAAAATCGTTTTTTGTTTACTGCATCTGCACAAGTACACGTTTATCCCCGTCTGAAGCGCTGGCGTGTTGAATCCCAGGGCAATAATTCTCAGACGCAGAGTGTACAGCGAAGACGCCTGCTTCAAGGGGCTTTTTGAGGATTCACGGTGCGTGGCGCATGCCAGGAAGAGGCGAGATAAATAGCATACGCACAACAATATACAATACCACCACAAGCGCAAGGACCACCACAAAGTTTACAGCAGCCCCGTTACAAATTACTTTCAGATTGCAGCGCGGAATTTTTGCCTTTCTCCTCGCGATAAGCAGGAGGAAAAGGGGCTTGTCGGGGAGCGTAGGGGGCGTTAGAGATGGAGCGTTCATTTTCCACTCACCCTCTCCCAACCCTTACACTTCTTTTGTTCACCGAAAATAGGCGGACGCATAAAGAATATAAGAAATACTGTAGGATGGCGTGTCCCCGGGCAATAGCCATAACAATCCGGTGAGCAGGCAGTGGGGCCCAGGGAAGAGAGTTGTAATGGGGAGCAGCCCTTGAAAGAGGGTGGGAATTAAGGGCTGTTCGGACACCGGAGCTCCTCCAATAGCAATAATACGCTCCGCAGTGTCTCGTCGTCCTTGTGGTAGTGATAAGGAGGACACTGCCGCGCGCATCAAGTGAGCCATCGCCTGTACGCACACGGTTCTAAACTCGTGTGCGTACCGTGCTCTCGTTTCGATATGTGCACCCATGGGACTTTAAGTCGACGACCCTATCGTTTCCCTGGTGGAAATTCTGTGGCAACGTATCCGGCGCGTGTATTTTGAGATACGTCGCTTTGAGAAAACCTGTTCTCGGCTGTGTTTGGTCTTCTAATGAGCGTAACGTCTTGAAAGCACGCAACAGGGCCTCGTACTTTCGTAGGTCAGCACACCGGAAACACGCTGAATAGTTTCGTGGCAAACCGTGTATTTCGAACACTTTCTGCGACGCATCTCACGCACTAGCTTGAAGATCGCAATCACGGAAGTTCTGAATCTCGGCGACTACGACCGATCAACGAGTGCTGCACGATTTACGTCACTTCATAACACGATGGACTTCAGACGTTAGCCAGCGGTTACGAGAGTCCACGAAAAATTGCGACAAGCAGCTACATAGAAACGCCGCGACATCAGTTATGCTAACTTTTTTAGTATGCCTATCTAACCGAATTTTATGACAGCTATTTGAATATAAAACTCATTAGAAGTACTTTTATTTGATTTCGGACGTTGACGACTATGCTGCGGTAATGATAGTTTCATCCAACATACCTCTCGAATATATATATATATGCTTTATAGGAATTTACAACCACTAAAAAAAGTTATAAATACAGTTTTTTTCATGCAAGGAGCTACCTGACAACTGCCATTCGAGATGATTGAGTGGGTGAGAAAAACAGAAATTTCCACTTGTTATGAAGGATGACACTTCGTTTGTTCATTAGAGACACACTAAATTTATGTTGATAATAAGAAAGTAGTGAAAAAAGCTATGACGAACACTAGTCGTGATATAATCTCTTTATATTGCAAAAACAAATCATGAGCGTGCGCCTATAAATGTAGGCTACTTTTATCATCCCTAAGATTTTCATATGTTTTCGTTGTGAACCAGTGTTGCTGCAAATACAACTTTTTGTTAGGCAATTAAGTTTTTTTCGCAACTCCCAAACAACCGTCGAACTATTCACCAAGTATATGTAACTACACGTGCTTATTCGTCTGCGAGTGAGCATATGGTCCATCGAATGAACATGTAACACTCCCACGCGCAAGTTAGAGAGAGAATTCGTGGTCGCAACGTTAACGACAAACTCGCGTGATGTCGTTTGTTTCGACTAGCAATTCACACGGGATGCATTTGCTTTTTCTTTCCATATAGCAACCGAAATCAAATCTATGTTTACTCTAGTGTTATACACCAGGCCGTAGAGAACAAAACTTCACTGAAATACTCTACAAACTAACATTGGCAGTGATATTTGTCTTAAAACTTGCTTTCTTTTGTAAATATTACATATTTTAGAATACAAAGTAAATCTCTTTAATGCGAAATTTTAAAGACGAACGCGAATCTCTGACGGCATCGAAATGGATGGCTGGATTCGGATTACATCCCCGTCATTCCTGTGAGCATTGGCATTTCTCTGAATGAACTGTCAACGCTAAAAACAGCAATACTCGGAGGCAACAAACTGCAGATTTACAATATGGGCTTCGCCTCTCTTCTTAGAATATGGAATTTTAACCAGACACTAGAAACTTGAAATTTTAGCAGTAGCCTATCTGTTGGGATTATGTATATCTCATACATATTTTGAAATATAAGAATTTTTGTCAACCAACAAGTTATGATGAATTAAACGCATATTGTTGCATTTGTACAAATATTTCTGTTTTTAAATATATAGGATAGTAAGGATATATTTTTTGCCAAAAAATTACCGTAATTGCTAATTTGAAAGATGGTAAATTAATAATTTAACTATGGTCTCTAAGTCACCTTTGTAGATGAAATATTATTTTTGCCGTTGCCAGGCCATCTGAGCAAAACACTCTCATCTCATTTGTTGTTTTGTGTAGATATGTTATTGCATAACATATATTTGTATGCATTTAGTGTTCCAGTTTTTCTCGTTTCCTTTTTCTTCTGTTTCAGCAACACGACGATGCCCTATAGCATGTTGGGGAGGATTCGCCAAATTATGAGGAAAATATGTGATACGTATTCATGTACGGTGACACACACATACATTATATATATAATGTGTATAGATGTGTATATGTGTGTGTCCTTACTATGTCCAGTGTATAAACTTTGTATACTGTAATTTGACTTGTCCAATATCTTTGTACAGCTATGTATTGGAAAAAGATCTTACGGATGCAATAAAACAAAACAAAACCAAAGTGCTAGATCTGTGTAAAAATAGGCGGGGAGAAAAATGCGAATTGGCTACAACATCTGAAACAGCTGGAAGTAAACCTCATTATTTACAGGAATTCTCGCCAGTACGACTGGCATTTCTAGCTAGTTATAACCGGGAATTTAGAATGCTTCATATGAACGTGAGGAAGCTACGCGACTAGAAATCAGTCAGTGGCCGTTCAAAGCCGTGCACCTACGGGGACACAAATAATTGGCAACAAAGTATGCGAAAGCACATTTTAAAATAGAACATAAGACAGGGTTTTAATATGAGAGGGCAGAGATGTTCTTCCATTTCGTATATACGAAGGTTCTTCTGGCATTGTGCGGTAATTTTTTGCCATGGAACATTTGAAAAATTTAGGAATAAATTTATTTCCCATGGGTATGAGAAAATATGGCACATGTACATTTTAATTTCTAGTGCGAACAAAAACAATTTTTGCTTATGAATCATAAATGCGTTCGGAATACTTCTACCCCCCCCCCCCCCCCGACTATTACCCATCCGTAAATTCTCCTGGCTCCTACAGATGGAGATGCCATTAGCAGAGTAATCCCAGGATGTGAAATGAGAGCTCATGAAAAACTTGCACAGCACTTTGCAGATAAGGACCCTTGTAAGTTCCTTAGGTATCTGCGTAATTTGCTGCTATAAAACATTAGAGCCGAGAGCACCTGTGTTCCTCAAAACTTGTTTCGCATTTCTGTTACGGGATGATGTATTAGAGGAGATCGATTATTTGCTAATATGTAAAACTATTTTCCCAGGTGAGGTATTACGTTCTGCTATGTCATTATTTATATCACCAAAGCTCACCTGATTTTGACGAATGTCTTTTCGCAAATTAATCCCACAAAAAGTAAATGGTTTGTATATGAAATTTAGGAAAGTCATTTTATTTACGCGAATGTGTGTGAATACACATTGTCCCGTCTAATGCTAAACTATACCGTCAGCTACATTTGTTTTTTCTATCCACCCTGGGTTTTACAACGCCTTATCCTGATGTTATGGATATTTTAGGGACCTGAGAATTTCGCGAGAATATTCGGGGAAGTAAAGGCTTAAAAAATGCATGTATCCACAAATTCTGCAACACTGGCCATGTGAGTCATGTTTTGCTGTACCACAGCCTGATAGACGGTGTCCCCCTGTGCCTGAGCCCTTTTGGGCATTACAAGGGGATGACTCCAAGGCAATAAATATGTGAAAGCGGCTTTCCAGGCCGTTCACACTCCAAAACTTGCTAGCATGCCTTTAGTACGAGACTGCAGTTGAATGCAGCCAATAGAAGGAGATACTCTCCTTCCAATCGCGGTGGGTGGAAGTGCAACCACCTCACCTATCAACAGTGTATGCCGGGTTTGCCGACACGCACCACCTTGATGGGGCCGAGGCCTCTCCAACCTCTACTCACTCACTCACTGAGTAAATATGTCCTCTCCTTGGCGGACCAGACCTACGCCCCTTCGTAGGGAAGTATTTTGACCTTACCCCAGACCGGATGGAGGCGGTCCGGCTGGGTCCTAGTCAAGGCTTCCCTCCAGGACGTCTGCTCCAAGCATTATGGTAATCAACCACTGCCACCCAGAGTCCACCCCTTGATCAGCATGGCCAGGGCCGGGGCTAATACCGCTGATCCCCTTGGCACCCACGATTTATTCTGCACATTGCTGTGCGCTGCATACCGAGTTTTCACCCAAGAGAGGCCCAACACCTCCAGGACGCCAGACAATCCCTTCGTTAGTGCTCCGGCACCTCGAGATCCACTACGAGCCTAGGTTTTGGGACATGCAGCCGGCTCGCGGGTCATCACCGCTGGCGAGAAATACAGGCCACCTCTGGTAGCAGCCTGTACTCTCGCCGTGACCGATCACCAGTGCACTGGTGGGGCCGTCACGCGCCCAGCACATTCGTCCTCACTTCGTCAGCCACAGCGTTGTCCACTGTGTTTCCAGCCCTTACCATCGTGGAGGTGGAGATGGACTTGAGCAAGAGAGTCTATATAATCGCATCTTACCCCATTTCCAGGGGACAGGGCTTGACCTGCTCGAGAATACACTCGCTAGAGCCACCCAGCTCATGCACCCAAGAGCAGGGACAATCGCTCCGCATGGGTGGCGAGTTGTCCCACCAGGCAGAGCCTTACACCCGTTACAGGCTGGTTACCCATTTCACCCGCCCAGCTCCACCCCGGCCCCCAGGGCCGGCCATGTGAGTCAATTCGAAGAAACAGCCAATACGAAATCACCAACAAAAATTGGACCCAATCACTTAAAGTACAGCTCCAAAAATTGTCTGCGGACATCAGTGACAGAATGCAGTCGTTCAGGGGTTCCTCTTACAGTAATTACTAAACAGAAGAAACTTAAAAATATTTTTTTATCGAAGTCAACAGTAATTCCGATGTCAACCAACATTTCATTACGAAAAAGTCGTGTATCTGCCAGCGATAGATCGTAAATAATCGAATATTTATTCTATGGTGTCTGAATACTAACGTTTAAGTGGTTTAAGACGACTTTTTTGTAGTAGACAAATAACTAACCACTCGGTTGTAAAATATTTCGTAAGATTAAAAAAAGCAATGTTTAGAAACCAATTCACTCATGTGTTCTAACATTTTTTTTTTTTTACGGTTGGTTGGGAGAAGGTTGTTGGTGGTATATGTAATTTAAACTTCGTCAGAAATGGAAGAGTCCCATCTACATAATACAGTGGGAGATATTTATAGGCAGGCAGCCCATTTGCCTCTTAATCCAAATGGGAGGATTGTGTGCAGTATCTCGCAAGTTCTTTGACATATAAAAATGTCAACGTTTTACGTCGTAAGGTTTCTCACTGAAGGGATACATAAGACGAGAATCCCATTGTTACGAGTTGTGATCAGGCCTTAGCTGAGCGGCTTGCCTGACACCTTCACATATTTATCCAGGACACGGGCCGTAATTGCTGGAATTAGTTGTGAAATCGCAAACAACAAAAAAAAAAAATCCTCCACTGGCCAGTAAACTGGGACGAAACAGCCGATATAGTGCAGTGTAGCCCGTGGACGGTGTCTTTTTGTCGTTGAGCCGTTGGGACGAAAAGACCACTGAAGATGGGTATGTTCGACCGTCGTCTTCCACCATATTAATCAGCCTCCGGAATCTTTAACAAGGCGGGGACTCTCCAATTAGACTTTACGCAGAATACGACTGGTTAAATCTTTATAATTTAATATAGATTAATATTTCAGTATATTGTATAGCTCCCCCCGCCAATGTCAATCGTGTTTATATTTAAAACATATTTAATAACCTTAATGTTAAATATAGTGTTCATTACATAACTCTTATCAAAAAATTGCGACGCCTCTATGACCCCGTTAAGATATGATGAAGAATCGTAAATCATATAACACAATTATTATTGTGGGCTGGGTACCTCTCGGCTAGACACTCGATGCTCGTTGTTTATTCATGGCGGTAATCAGTCGCGGCCCATCCTAGATTCAACCCTCTCGCCACTCGAGCACGATTCCTCAGTTTGCGGTCACCGAACAACCTGTGTAAGGAGATCCTCTTAATGCAGAGGGGAATGACCCGTGAATGGACGGACCTGGCGCGCATAGGCGTTACAGCGCGTTCTCTAAACCTGCATTAATGCACGTTTAGAGAACCCGCGAAATGGTGTTCCGTTAGCAAATTCGTGACTCACTGCACTGATGAATCAGACAATGATTGTACGCTTGTTTCTCCATGTTGCTTGAAATCAAAATGGAGACTGAAGAAAAGCATATGAAGTAACTTGAAAAGATTTAACTTCACGTCAATATAATGTTAACACCAGTAATATAGGCTACCTAGCAAAAACAATACTGAGAACCAAACAAAATGTATATGCGTTCCAGATACATGAATAACTCAATAATTTCACCTTTGGAGGTCTATCATTCGATATGTTTCCACCAATGTGACGTCAGCAAAGGTACTCCACACTTCGTACAGTAGGTGCACAGGATTAGTCTGAAGTAAATTGACGTAGGAGGTACGAATATGCGCCTGTACTGAAAGAACACAACTAATATCTTTACACATACTTCGCATGTAGAGGTAACGACTCTACTCGATACTAGTGCAGCAATCTGTCTGAATAGTCTCCACTCATGTATAGACTGTTCACGGTAAAGTGAGCACTTTTGAAGGCCCTTACAATTTTTTCCTTTCATCCAATTTCCATCGTCCTGCGGCTTTTTAATACAAAAATTGCAATCTGACGAATAAACACAGTGTATACATTCCACCATCATCAAAATTTAATGCCCGAGGCTGCAATAAGATATATTTATTAGCAGTTAATGTCTGCTCGGAGGGCCTTAAAAAGTGCTCACTTTATCGTGAACAGCCTATATAATCGGTGCCCGAGCGTGATCCTATTTTGCAGTCGCACCTACGACAGCGTCCGCCACTCACCCTGCGATCGCGTTACAATGGACTAAACGGTAGGGGCATGTTCCTCGGTTTCCTGCTGAGGAATAATTAGTCGACTTGTATTCCCCTTATTCTCCTCCCAATCGCCAATAGCTCCAACGGCGTGGCTTCTGAACAGACTATATACTTCAATATAGTTAACTTGGAAAACTGTCTCTTGGGGAAAAGAAAAAAAAAAAAAAAAAGTAATTATAGCAGAAACAGTTTCATCTGCTTTAGTTCCTTATTCAATCAATAGGCTATACAGGAGTTCATACATGTCAGGTAATTATTGTCTCACACATTCCGTGTACACATGATTAAATACTATCTTTCGAAATAAAAAAAATAATGTTGGCAGTACGATAGAATACAACAAAAAAAAATAATTGTATCACGAAACAAGACCACAAAAGAAAGCATGTAAACCTTAGAAGGATATATAATGGACCCTTTATAGACAGTTGCCTCATATAAAAATTTGGTAACTATCATTACATATTAATTAGCCGAGTTTTATATGCTAACACAGTCGTGGACTGGGTGTCGTCCCGAATGTAAACAAGCACGTACAATGGCGTCCACGGTCTTACTGACCGTACTACGTATAAAAGTACTACATACACATGATAAAATCATACACACACAAATTTTACGAAATTATGAGGATGAGAACCCTTCCGTATAACCATGTGATGGGACGAGCGACACTAAGAAAGTAGCGAATAGACGGGAGATAAAATACCGCGAGAGATGCGCAACTGCAGAAGTGGTCTGCCAAGGTTTAATTTTTAGAGAGGGAAAGGCATTTTACAACCCTTCAATTTAAAAAGAAAATGCCTCCAAACTGCGGTTTATGGCGTAAAACGCTGGAGTATCGCATTGCCTCCTAACTCTCCGATTTCATATCGACCTTAAAGGTTCATTCCTTCACCGCCCGCCAACTTCGCTAAAGCGGGAAGAAGGGAAGGGGTTGGAGATTGAAAGAAGAGTAAGGGTAGAGGGTAGAACATTTTTTTTCTCTCTGGCAGGCAAGCGGTGGGCAGCTCCACGTCTCTGCGAGGTGCGTATAGAAAATCGATAGCCGCACCGCCATAATGCATGAAGTAACCTGGCGGATTATCATGGCAGGGGCCATGGAGAATATCTGGCTGGATGGTTGCCCCCAGGTGGCGGGCGGCATAGCTGGAATATCGATGCCAAAACTTTTCCGAGGCGGCAAGCCCCGGGGGATGAGTGTCTTCGATAGGGGTTCCCTGTGGTGCAAAGTATCGACTACGGTGAGCAGGGAACACATCCCTAGACAGCGACTAACCGAAGACGCAGGACCCTGAAATCTCACCTTGCTCGAGCTCTGATTTATCAGCAGTAATTATTAACAGCAGTGGCCAAACAACGTTTCTAATATAAAGAAAAGCCTTTAAGCACGCCCACTATTGTGTACGCATTGAGGAGGGGGGTGGGGTGGGGGCAAGCTTTTAGACGCTCCTCTCGAAATACTGTTGTTACAATTATACATTTCATTTTGGAGCTATCAAACCCTAAATGCAACGCTGCGCCAAATAAAGACAAATGTATATTACCAATAAGCGAAAATGTATATAAGCATCATGAGCATCAAAAATACCTAAAAGAAATATCATTAGTGATTGTATACCATATATCGAAGCATCTCCCCCTCCTCGCCGCAACAAACACAGTCTTAGTTTTTACGTCACTGATTACCAGTGATGCAGCGCAGTTTATCACCAATTTAAAATTCATATGAAATATTTTTAATTTGAGTGATAGTAGAGACAGATACGTTCTAAAAAAGTATAAATAATTACTGAGGATAAATGGCTAATAAAATTAAATGCACAGATCCAAAAAAAGACAAAAACAAACACATTTTGTAAAGCATCCTACCCAAACGTACCTCTTTATTTCAGTTGCTGTTAAATAACACACAATTCAACACACTGCTACTTTGTGATGTTATAAAATCTCCAGGTTATCGATATTTCTGCAATTATTTTTTCAACTCGCTTGCCACAACATTATATTGACTGAGTTAAGTGACAATTATGTATCAACACACGCTCTTCTGCGACTTAAATCCTAAGATTTTTTTTTTTTCTCTTCGATGACATTAACCACGTATGTATAATTTCATGACTAACACTTCGACGAGTGGAACCATGCACTTTGTGACGTCGTTACGTTCTCTCCTGGCAGCAATATTCCCGAGCTCCTTGGATCAAAAATTTGCCCGTGCACCACAAAGAACGATTTAAAAAAGAACTTCCGGTTTTATGTGACCCCATCGGTCATTGAGGGCGCCAATCGCTGGTCATGCACTCGAAGAGAAACAAGGAAGGGGTATAGGGCTCTGCACTAAACAATTTTCGGAGGCAGGCCGCTTGTTATCTAGACCCTGGAAAGCACCCCTTCGCCCCACATTCCCTTCCCCCTTTTTTTTTTACTGTCGTGACGGAAATTTAGCTGGTCACGTGACAAGATCCCGTCCACAAGTCTGCCCCTGTCGTGTCAGCAAGGGGAGGGGGTGGTATAGGTGGAGGGAGGGTTGGTGAGGGGAAGTGTCTGCAGGGCCGCTGGTCTCGAACAGTGACCCTGAGGAACAAGGCCTCTGAGGTCCGGCGTTGTTAAACGCCGGTGCGAGAAGATAAGTCGTATTTTCAACCCGAAAAAAAATGTTAATATTTCCACCATTTTTTTATAATGCAAATCCATGCGAAAGGGAACTTCTATTTGTCACGCCATTCGTGTTTAAACACGGTTGAGCCCGAGATCGCGCTGTCAAATATATTAATGAAGATTTTTTTTTCTGACGATAAGGTTTCCACCCACCTCCATGACTTCCTACTACGAAAGTTTCATTCCCTTTACGTGAAATGGCGTTTTATGCTGATTAAAAAAATTTCGTATAAAATAGATGAGAAAATGTAAATTTTGTGCTTTGTGACGGAATTCTCCTAAAGATATTTCATGCTATAAGTGAAGTGTCTTGCTGCCTTTACACATTTACTGACACAGTGCCAATGTAACATGTTTTGAAGTGGGAAGTGGCATGAGAGTGGAATTTCTCTCCCCCCCCCCCCCTCACCGGCCGGGAACTGCATTTAAGTTACCCAGTTAACCTTCTGGGTTCTTATTCTCTTGGACCATACGATGACCTTAATATATAGAATCGCTACGCTACACGTAAAACGGTTTGTATATGTATTTACAAATGGACAACAGTAAATTCACGGAACAAAACTTTGAGGGAAGATAAAGCTGGCGAAACAGTATCTTGTAACAATAAACCTATATCTTCGAATTTGTCATTGTTGCCTCTCCGTGTCGCTCAAGCCAATTTTAAATTTTACTTTTTGGGGACGTTTACACAATATGCTAAGAAATAAATAGTGCTGGTTTTTAAAATGTTTAATAAACCGAGGAAATACGATAACTCTGTGATTATATTGAAGTACTTAAAATATACAACCAGCGATAAAGTTTTATCCGGCGATTGCAAGTAAGTACGGAGTACTAGGCGCTTGTCACTTTGATGGGCGGAGATGGAATGAAACAGAACTCCCGACACTCTGTGTTCGCCGACAATAGACGATTTTATATTCCAATGGAAAGGATTCTTTGCCATCGGGGCCTAACTCCGCACCAAACTCACACTTACCAGTACTTGGAATCAAATGTGACCACTGCACCAAATTGAATGTTTTGCAATTCAATACGTTGCTCCATATTTTTCCCACATTTAAAGCATAAGTATGTTAATGTTAAGAAAAAATGCCTGATTGACCTATCAAACAAGCCAAAAAACTACATTCACAAAAATTTTTCAGAGAGATGTATGATATTTCTAACACATTATCAGGGCAGACTTCTGAAAGGTTTCGCGTTTTAACTATTTTGAAACGGACTTAAAATGCCTGTGTGGTACCTGAACAATTGTCAAATACAGTCAAAGTACAATGTGGAACAACTGGAACTTACTTGCAGTCTTGAGACACACGTAAGGAGAAAATGTCAATGAATCATGACTCCCTAGATGAAAGCAATTATTTATCCGAGTCAGTCTTTGACTAAATAGAAGTAAGCGGAGCGTCGATAATCCGGATTAATTGGGACCAAACGCCTTCCGGATTATCAAAATGTCCAGATTTTCGAAATTAACCAATAAAATGATCGGTAGAAGTCTTCAATGTAAAAAAAACTTGCTAAAATCGTTTATAATTCACTCTGCTGGTTACAGAAGTGGAGCGGATGAATGAAACCATTAATGTAGAAAAAATTTTACGTGTTTAAATGACAGAAAAAAACTGTACTGTGTGTACAGTATTGCATATACAGACTCTTATGTACAGTACAATCGAATCCGTATTATAGACGGTCCGAATTTTTGACGTCCGAATTATTGACGACCCACATATAGAAATTAATATATAAACAATTTTCTTAATACATCTTGACGACCATATACAAACTATCCTTGAAGCGAGTTCACATCCTGACTAGGAAGTAATGCCACACTCGCTCCATTTCTACATTTGTTTGACATTTGACCTAAACAGGACGATACCGGCAATATGTTACTGAAACTTCAGCTCTGTGCACTTGACCATTTTACAATCACCAACAGCCTTCCAACGCCATTTAACTACCAAGAAGATTACGAGATAGTCCAACGAATGTGTCGAATCACTACAGAGATTACCATCCTGGAGATGGAAGTTCCAACAATCACGTAATCCTGCACATCTGGCAGGTGCACCTAAGTCAAGAGGACCAACAGAGAAATCACGCAAACGGGGCGATCCAGTATTCTCCCAAAGAGCGAATGCCCATTGCAATATTCTACTAAGAAATCGTGTGAATTTACAGTTGCTAAAATATCTACATTACACCCTAATGACAGTTCAAACTACATATAATGTTTCAGCTTGTACTCGCCTGCTGGATATCACCACTAGTATCTGGCCCAGATGAAAGACGTCACCAACGAATTTCTTACTGGAGACGTACTAATGGTCCTGTGTGTACAGTGACTGGAGAACCAACACAGTGTTCGCAACTTTTAGAACAACTGGACTTATTAGAGAAAGGAGGAAACAGTATTAGATTACAAGCACTTCAATCCACCCATTTCTTCTCTCGCAATGCAGACCATTCTCACCGAAGCAGTCCAGCGCCACCTCCAGAAATTCTTATACTCATCAGCGGAATGGCTTGAGAAGATAGTACATTTGCCAGATGTTTTCTCCGTTGCCTCTGATAAGGTCAGAATAGAAAATGGGCAGCAAAACTGAGAAAGAGTTCTTCTGACCATAACGGGTCCTACAACTGGATCCAGCTATGTGAAGTTACACCAATTTTGAATGCACCTCAGAAACCGGAACACATAATGAATATACACAAGAATACAATACAGAAGTTAAATGCTTACAGTCGAAGCAACCCCAGCATTACTGACAGAAAGGATCAAGTCAATTTTCCCTATTGTACCAGCCAGTCCAAACACACGCATCATATGTAATATGTTAATGCCCACTCATTCCTTCTTTCAATGAATGCACATGACGAATAATCCGGCTTATTTGTCAGCTTATCCGCAAATTTGACTACTATTTATAAAATATACCACCTTTAGCATCACCCGCATAAATCCGAAAAATGATCTCCTACACAAAGCCAACCTTACCTCCTCCTTCTGGTCTTCATCTACACAAGAGGGATATTCTAACTAAATAACTTCCTGCCTAGCCTATTAACAATTGAAAAGACAGACGCATGACCCGACGAGTAGACCGAACTTTCGTCGAACAGGCTCGCAACCTAGAGGCGGAAGGAATGGCGCCACGCTGGTTGACAACTCACATGTGTCCCCATATGAGCAATGCATAGCTGAGTAGAGCAACAAACTGATTCAGCTCTCTGTGGTCAACGGCAGCTTTCTAGCCTCCACACTGGTCCGACAACCAGCTAATAAATGATGCACTGAACCCAGAGTCAGACCCAACCACCTTTTCTGTTCGGTAACCAGACAATTAAACGTGCACTTTCGGCGGGCACTGAACCGGTTGCGATACCTTAGGAGACTCAGCGTATGTGGTAAAGGCTGAATTGTGTATCACTCCTGAAAAATGCTCCATCACCCGAAAACGCACTACAACCTGCAAACTAGAAATTAATTTCATTTGCCCAGTTTTGGGAAAATTTTGATTAAGGTTGCCAGCGAGATAGCTTATTATAATTCCTCGCATCGGTCACACACAGTGCAATAGTATATTCAGCTGTAGCAATGTGCGTACGGTGTTGTTCATATACCGTGGCCTCTCCCCTCCAACCGGACGGGCCTAGCAGTAGTTCCTTTACAGGACGACGTCATCGGCACTCGCCGGATGGTGGCGGGGGGAAGTCACCACAAGGGGCGTGAAAACGGTAACGGAACTGACGTCATTCCCACAGGGGTACAGGGGTCCACGACTTAGGAGCGATGGCATGAATCTTCTCGGCATCACCTATAGTGGTGCAACTCAAGGTGCGAAGAACTTTTCGTGACAAGTCTCCTCAGCTATGAGAGCCGCGGCCTGCCTCTGTGTCGCCAGTCTTGAAAGGCCGTTAGTGACGAGTAAACGTTACAAGGGGCGATGAAGCAGTGACCATCAAGTGCAGTGAGTGATTGCTGGAAGAACAGTAACTGGACTTGGAAGAACAGTGAATGGACTGACCACCTGGATCCTAACAAAGCGATACTTGTTTCGGAGGAGTGATGGTCGTACGGGTGATGTATGAAAATGGACTTATATTAGATGTATCATGAATACAATCAATATGTGAACACTCTTTTAACGCGAATGACAGAGAAAATGTTAGACAGATGGGGCTGACTGTGTTTGACGCTATAAGTACAGTGTTGGGTGTGTGCGAATGTTAATAACAGTTACAAATGTTCAAAATGTCCGCAATCAGCAGCAAGATATCGTCTGCACAGCTGTGGAACAGAACGACAAAGAGCAGCTACTTGTTCTATGGGAGCGGATTCGCAGCCAGTTAATGCTATGCCTCTATCTGCGCGATTAAAAAACGTTTCCCAGTAGCGCTACTGCTAGCACAAGCCATAGCTGCTGTCCGCGACTGTAGCGCTGCTAACGCCCAGCACACGCTCCGTGTAAACACTCCTAATTGAATCAATGAAGTGCCAGGAGCACCACCACCTGCCCAGCCACTGTGTGTGAAAAAAAAAAGAAGCCCTTACACTCGCGTTTCTCGTGGCATCCAGTGTCTGCGGCTTTGTGGCGCAAGCAGTGTTTTTCACAGTTCCCGGTGTTTTCATAGCTCCCCACAGATAAAATTCTAACGGCGTTAAATCTGGAGATCTCCTAACAAAAGCGACCGTATGTATCTACGGTGACTTGGTGGTGCACTGTCCTCTTGGAAAAAAAAGCTGTCTTTCTGGCTGGGTGGAATAGGTGAACATGGTATGGTAACTTTCACCGGTCACTGTTTTGTCCAAAAATAATGGCCTCACGAGTCCTCTGGCGGACATAACGCACTATACACTGTTGTGGTGGTCGATAGTTTCATCCAAACCATCTGGACCAAAAAAGTCGTCAATTAAACGTTCGTTGTAGCTGCACATGTTTACAACCCGCTCATAAAATTCGACACGCCTCTATTTGGATTGTCTTCATTCACAGCGTGAAGTAACTTGGGAATATAAGGCATTAACTTAACTCGCTTTAAAATGCGATGCGCACTTAATATCCAGACATTTTACTCATGCGCAGCTTGTCGTGGGTTCCCGCTGGAATGTGTGAATGTGTGCGACGCAGCCCCTATGCTTCATTCGTCCGTTGTCGTTCTCTTCCTGCTTTACCACACTTTCATCAATTCACACAAAGCTCATGCCCCTCTCAAACTTGTCACGTTATAGCGTCATGGTTCCAGGTGACATTGGCGCAGTATTGAATTCTCTGCGTCTCAATCACGGCCACACATTTTCAATAACATTTTCAAATTCACTTACACTGCTCGAAAGAAAACCTTGTGACCTCCGAAATTTCCTGTACAATTGCAGTGCTGTCGCTCGTGGCTGCGACGGAACTGCCAACTGCAGAATTTCTACACGCGCTCACGCGCACCCAACGTTGTCCTTTCAGCGCCAAATTCACACTGTTTCCGTCATATTGCCTTTCACAGGTTCCCTGCTATTAACGTTCAGTTACGTAAACATTTATTTGGGACACTCAGTATTTGTAATTAATTACTGAAAATTATTAATTGGCTGTAGGTAGTATAAAGACAACAATAAGGATACCAAACGAAACATTATTTTGAATAGAATACATGCCAGGCTTTCTCTAGTATAAAACTAGAGCAAAAAGTAGAGAAAACAACATATAAGCACGTAATAGAAGCCAAGTCAGGCTTTCCTTTCTACGGGACTCACTGCAATGGAGTATGTCCAAAATGTTTCATTTGATATGTTAGTGCTATTGAACGAATCCTTCAAAGAACAAAACGGTGATTACGACTTTAATTATAGCTGAGATCGTCATCAAAATTACATTTACTGATAAAATTAGTAAGTGTTAATAGGAAAAATACGCAATTGCAAGAAATAGCTATACACATTTTTATACCATTATGGACAATTAGGAAATTAAATTTATTTCTTTAGTTTACTTGAGACTCCCATCCCTCACGAACCGGAATACGCCTCTTAGGTGATTTGTGTGTGAGACTAAGACATGATTATCTTAAAGAGAGTTTTCGAAGGTGAGGAAACTGTGAAACTGAATCTTGATGCCTTTAACTAGCAGCTTTATTTTCTCCTTTCGTCAAGCATACTTAACGAGCGGCATCAGGAGAGAACTGTGCATCGGTGCAATATGTGTATTATCTAGTACACTCCAGCAAATGAATATATATGCATTTGATGAATCGAGTTTGACGCCTAATAAATTATCCCTCATAAGCTTCTGCTCCACTGCTCGCATATCAAGTTATGACAGTGCAAATCCTGATAACCAATAGTTTCAAAGATACACTCGTTTGGTTTTCTTTCCATACGTTAGTCTATGGGCAACCGAACCTTGTAGTGAATGAGTTGAAAATAAATTATTTTCAGTTATAGCACAGCTATGCAAGATGGAACATTATACCACATCAATATATAAAGGTTATCACAGTTAAAATCCGGCATTGCCTCATTTATCCATTGGCAGGATTTCCATATTCGGAGAAATATATACTCCCATCTCCCCTCAAATTAAATAAGAAGCTATACCCTAATATTATTTTGCTTTTCTTTCACGGGCAAAGTGTCATGGCTTCAGATATTGTACTATATGTATGTCAATATACGAGGATTTATCCAGTACTTTAGAATTTTCAGGAATTCAAGGGTGTTGGTGCCTTAATAATAGGATAAAAGTGGCATAACTTCCTATTTACTGAAAGATTAGGACTATAAGAAAATACACAGCTGTACATCGCCGCTGTGTTATCAGGAAAGCGTTAATACAATGGTGCAATATCTAGGAAAACGAAGTCCTTCTAAGAAATGTTTGCGATGTTGTTAAGCGACTTTCGGCAATAAGGGTTTTCTCCTTAAAGTTTTGTTCGCCAGAAAACAAAAGCGGGGAAGTTGAGACATCGTGAACTGGGACGTAAAACGTTGAGGTTTGAAGAAGTGAAGGGGGGAAGGTGCTCCATTTCCCAATATACTTGCCGCCCCATTTGACCCCCAGTCCCCAGCATTGAAAATCGGTCGCGGGCGGCTTCTGGACTCTACGATCGATTGACGGCTACGACGGAAGAAAAGGGGATGGAGACGAAACCCATTTCAATCGAGTGGTGCGATATATGCACGTCGTTGTCGGCGGTGCGGATGGGGGTGAAAAAGCACGTGAAGGGGACGGAAAAATTCCTGCAGAGGGAGTTGTACCCAAGGAGGGCTAAATACCTGGACCCACTACCGAATAGGAGGGTGGACCTGAAGAGTGGAAACTGATGTTTCCGGACAGTGGCAGAGCAGGGAGGGAGATGGCCACTGGAGTAGAATGAAGGATGGAAGGGGAAGCAGTAGAGAGAGCGAGAAGAAAGCAAGGGGCCTGGCGAGGGAAGAAGAATAAGGAAGGAGGAGAGAATGGAAACGTTTTCTGGGCGTCGGTACGGCGATAGCTTCCCGGGGTAGTTTTGATAAGCGCGCGCCGTCAGAAAGCGTTCCCATGTTTGTTTGTAGCCTGGCGCGCAGCCAAACAGCGGGAGGGATCTTTCCGCCATCCAACCCACTCCCCCCCTCCTCTCCACACCACACCACCACCGACACCCATCGTACCCCCATCCTAGAGCACCCCCTCCCCTCTTTCCTATCCACTGTTCGACGAAGGGTTTAAGAGGATAGGAAGTAATGCTGGCGATAGGTCGCCCAGGGGGAGGATATTTCGGGAAGGTGGCTTTTCGACCTCCGCAGAAACTGCAGCGCGAGCCGGCCGTGGTGTTCAGACCAAAAATTTGCTTGCCCGTCGAATTATCTTCATGATCTAGAAAAAAAATTAAGCTTTCTTCCCCGGGTAAAAACATTACGAGTTAAATCGTTATCTCAAGGCTTCGCGCTGGAAATTGAGGAGCACTCCTAAAAGCATGGCGTAAAGAATCCGGCCATCCGAACAGGTAAGTTTTGATACGTAGGCGACTTTGGACATTCCCGTTCGACCCTTCCCGTTTGTTCACTCGAGATCAACTAAGCTACGATATCACGCACGTCTCGGGGAGGCGGCCATCGAATTGGTGATCCGAAGTCTGGTGTCAGAGTTGTGGACCAAGTGGTTTGGTGTGCATTATAATTAGATGATGTTGCCGTATTACATTTTTGCGAATTACCGTGTGACATTAAAAGCCCATTATAGGGAAAAGCTGTTTTCCATGGACGGGTCCAGCATTCTCGTCGCTGGTGATCTCTCGAATAGAGTAGTCGTGGAGACGAGCAGCGCGCGGGTAACTTATTCCGCTGTACTTCATCCCCACGGGCACTTTATCACGGCGACAAAAGTGGATCAAAAACAATGAGGGATAGAGGAGGTGGCAGGGTGGGGGGAGGAGGGGTGCGAGAGAGCGAAACTTAATGTGCTCGGCTGGTCCTGGTAGGAGGCTGAAACTTTGCCGACAGGAGATTCACAGTGTAAACTCCTAGACTTCCTGCGAACAGAAACTGCACTCAGTCTTTGTCACAAACATTCGGTGAAGAGAAGGTTAGTGTTCTCAAATTCTTCCCCATTCCCTCTTCTCTGCCTCACTGCTCCTGCAGACCAGCTTCCTACCTCCGGCATGGCCGTGAATACGTATACACCACTTTCCATGGCAAAGTAATTTTACATCCGAACACAAACCAAAGTTTTTATTTCCCTCCCCCGCTTGCATATCGCGGAATTAAATTACACCGTTTTTATTCTGCTCCGAATTAAAGGTGGCAGCTCTATATTATCGTTCCTTCAAGCGACGTAGCGCAGCAGATAAGGGAACTGGCACTAATGAAAAATGGCCTCGATATGATTTATTTTATCAATTCATCTGTCATAAGACAAACGCTTCGTGAAAGAGTGTAGTGAATTTTGAATTAGTAATTACGGAGCATGCTCACTCAGTGGGCACGTATTAATTAATTAATCTTATTTTATCTTTACTCACGTGTCTTCGGTGTTTGAAATAGTGGCGCGGAGTGAAGTGAAACAGCTGAATAAAAGACTCATGGTGACCGCCTAACAACATAGAACTCGTGGGTTTAAGTCTCATCTCCAATTTGGTAGGAATTTTTGTAAGTAATTTAAGTACCATGTAATTTACCATAGAGTCCGCAAATGATCGACGACAAACTTTAAGAAGTACGTACTAATCCTAATCTGACATACCTGTTTTGATTCTATTCAGAGAATTTGCTTATGGGTAGGCGATATTTTATACGAGAAGAATTTTTATTAACATGTTGGACGTAGATATCGTTAGAAAAATAGCACAAGCAGAAAACTTGTGTGGTTAAATATTAAGTAGTGTTTACAAACGATGCTCGCTATTCTTCTGGAACATGAAACCATACATCTATCATTACCTACATCAGTTGAACAGTGTGTGATATATATGATAGATTTCACAAATCTTCCAAAATTAAACAATAAATTGCAGTTCGTTGTCTACTAGGCATTTCTTATAACAGGTAAACTATCATGCTACCTGTATTATTTTTAAGTTTCGCTTAAGAGGAAATTAGTTGTATTTAATATGAAACACTGCCGCCAAATCAGATAGCGCAAAACGAAGAAACTTTACAATGTCGATACAGTTAGCGTGGGTTTCTGTTAACACACCACTGCGCTCACGAAGAACACGTTCTTTCGACATTGTTTTAATGGACATTATTTTGTTTTTTGTACCGTCGTGTACGTGCAACTGTTTCACCATTATGTACACCGCCTAAAATCAACGCCTTCTTGGTAGTGAAGAGCTTATTATTGGCTTCCCAATGGGTTAATTACGTAATACAAGGCACTATTTCATCCCAAACCATTTCTCGTTAAGCACGAGAAGAAAAGAATGTTCTTTGCCACTTAACCGTAGACGTAACGCTGGCCAGTTATGAAAGTACAGTGTCTGCTCTCGCGTTGCACAAGAGGCAACGACTCGGTTCATAATTCAGAACCCTGCCACCGTGCTCTTCTCTCCCCTCCCCTTAGTCTCACCTACCCCCTCGTCCACCGCAGAGGTTCCCCACACTGCTGCTCGCAATTTTGCGGTGTTTTTTTCCTCCAGGAGTCGTACCCTAACTCAGCCCCTCCTAACCCCGCATCGCGTGATTGGAGCCCAGAAATCACGTGACAGTACCGCCCTAGCAGAGTTTAGTTGTTTCACAACATGCACAAACCATCAAGGGCAGAAGGTTTGCTTGGGTGGGAGATTGTGGGTGCACTGCTAGCAACAACATTTGATTAAATGTAATTTTGAAGCACTTTAGTGAAGCGACATTCGTCCTAGGCGATATTAATTACCGTATCAATGTGTAGACAAATGTGAATTTTACATAATTTTCGATGTAGTGTATTTATATTGTTTAATGCCATAGCATAATAAGTGGATTTTTGCATTAACGCTTGCCTATGAGGCACTTCAGTCCTTATCTGAGAGCTGTGGAACTTGGTGTAATACGTAAATTTTCACGTCACACTTAAATTTGCCAATTAATAATTTAACTGCTCTTTTTAAAAAACGAAATAATTATTTCAATTGCCGTGGATAAAAATACGCAGGTTACAGTGAACACACATTAGCTGTTAATCAAATGAGTTTTACAGGATAACTTTTACATCGTGCGTTTGCTTGGAGCAATAATAGCCTTTGGGTGTAAGTCGATGCCCATTTATCATGCCATTATATAACAAATGATTAAGATATGATATTATGTGACCAAAGTCGTATTGTCTATGAATGAATGATTTTAAAAAGAATTAATTTTGTCTCTAATTACAATGAATGAATACTCGACATTTCCCGAATGTGGTCCTCGTTAATATGTTTGCACCGAAATGCAATATTTCAAGGACAGGTGATTGATACAGAGTATAAAATATATTTCTCTGTTTCCTGCAACTCTGACATAACGAAGCCCTGTCGTAAGTAACATGATGTATAGGCTTACAATTTACTTATGAACGGTTCAGTCGGATGTCACCAAAATTTTAGGGTAGGATGTTTACAAAATTCGATTTTTAATCCACTTCTGGAAAACACACTGACTCTAATAAAGGCATAGTTTTAATCGAAATGTTCGAAGCAATTTGTTTTGATGTATGTTTTTTTTTCTATTTTAAATAAAAAATTTAAATGCGTGATATTCGTACATTGGATTTAGAATAAGTTAATTGTTACTAATGAAAAATATTTACTGTGCCCAGTTTTGGAATTTGTCAAAGCATTGAACTTGTGCCAAATTAATATTCCACTTACTTGACTACCAGACATAATGGCACAAAAATTAATTTTTACTTAAAAGTTATTTTATTTTATTAAAAAAGACATGTTCCTAATATGAATAATGCGCTTCCTTCTTCGCGCGATAAAATATAAATTTTGTTTCTTTTTAAATATATTATTTTCCTTTGGATAGAATATATTCATGTTTTTTGAATTGAAACGAAAAAATTATAACGTAATATCTTGCTGGTATTCGTATATACTTATTTTAAATAATCAAGTATTATAGAAACCTGTTCTTTAATTTTAAACAATCCGGGACACATTGAAGCCAATATTTGTTTTAGTAAAACAGCTGGTTTTAGCCAGTGATATATTTAAACACACGTTGCTTGATCGAAGCAAAATATTTGCATTCCTAGTGGTGTTTTCAAGCGTGTTAGACTGTTAAGATCAAGAAGGGCGGAATGATGATAAACATAATAAACATGGTGTCCAAATAGTCTCACCCTCCGTTCTAGTGGATAGCACATTATTTTGAAGACGAAATGTCACAGAGCTTTCCTAAAGAATTATCAACCATATTTGATTTATTTTCTGCTGTCTAATGTACTACTTACTCTGAGATTGTAGGTGAAGTCAGCTAGGCCTTTCTTGTTTTCAGGAAATAATTAGCCTACTTACGGAATAAGTGGAAATTTGCTAGTGTCTTCCCTTGTTTCAAAGTATTCTCTATTTCTGTATTGAATATTATTATTTTCAAGAACAAAGAATTGGAACGTTGCTGCATTTACTCTAGTTCATTATTTTGCAGCGAATGTGTTAACTTAGATAGTTATTGCTCTACATTCATTGCTTTCTGTTAGACATTATTGCGATTGCGACATCCTGGCATTTAAAAATATTGATGGTGATGTTAAAATGAACATATTACTTATATTACGAGAATGCCAGATTCATAATATCTTCAGCTGAGTAGACTGGAGATAAATATGTGTAACTTATAATTCAAACGAGAAACACGACAACGGTCGTTCCAGGACTAGGGTGCGTATACAAGCGCATTAAGCGAACCATCAAAATAAAATATGAAAGATACCTCTTGGAATTGAATACTGTCCGCATCTTCAAATCAACGTATGTAGTACCTCAAATCCTGTAACAGATGTAGCAGATGCATGTTTTCTCTTGACTTTATAAGAAATAGGCATCTGCTTATTACAATTCAATAACCGAAGTCGGAAATATAAAAATTTGTTATTAATTAAATATAAACTTAACAACTTCTTTCAAACTCATGCGCTAATTCGCTCAATATGTGTGAACTTATTTCATTAATTGACTTGACAGCAATACAGGATATTAACTGACAATACAAGTTTTTGACAGAAACCAGAAAATAATAAGAAATAACGGGAAAAGGTTACATAAATTCAGGCAGCAAAAATAATCCTTCTCAAAGTGCTCTGTAATTTGCTTGCTTCACTATCAGCTAAATATGCAAAGTATTGTACTTTACCGCGAATTTCGTAATATTTTACATAGAAAAGTCCATACAAAATGAAAAGGATCAAATGTTCGAAATAGCATTGTGACTACTCAAGTAACACATTTATTCGCACAAACATGCGATTCAGTTATTAAGGACTATAAATAGAACAATTTAAGTTCTTCAAGCACAAGATGAACTATGGTTTTACACTTCCACGCACAAATATTTGTGATTATTGCTCCGAGTGAAATGTAAAACTTAAGATCGATCTCAATGACCCTTGCAAGATGTATTTCAGTAGTAATCATCAAACGAAGTGCAGTGCTTACAAACAGCTAAAGGATGATATTATTGCCAGGTGCAAGGAAGAATGTAATGAAGCGCTAGTCCTCGAATTCCACTTTGCACAGAATATATCGTTACCGAAAACTAACGAAAAAGCACAATTTTATAAAGGATCGGCGTGAGTACGTTTATTGTCACAATGACAACAGCAGTGCTGAGTATTATTTCTTGGAAACGGAATGTAAAGAAACCCAGACACGGCTTGCTTATTCGTCTACTACTTTATCAACTACGATGTTGAAGAGTGTTTCCAAATTGAAGAGATTATCCTCTTCTCTGATGCTGCTGGGGTTAGAATAAAAACCAGCTCATGATAACATTTTACAGTTGGCTCTCGATTACTCGGTGGCAAAGTAAGTAATAGTAATATATTTCTAATTAGTGGGCTTTCTTTCAACCAATGCGACAGCGACTACGGGTCGTGTTTCAAACACACAAAAAGGAAAGACAGGATACTCACCTTGGAGAAGTACGTAAAGATCCTTAACGAAAATAGAATTCATCAATCTCCGTTTCATGTGTACAATGGAGCCCCAGTCCTACGAAAATGGAGGAAGGATTACGAAGTGCTATGTCAAAGTAGCCCAAAAATAAAAACCATGCTTTTTAGATTGTCATATTCAATATTCAAGATTATGTTTTCCACCTACACTAGTTGTGTGGCTGACAGTTACAATGGAGCATACACGCCGTTTACGTACTTTAAGAATAACGAAGCTATCACGGAACTCCTTGAATAGCTAGTAGCCTACCATCACGACCCTTGCAATATGATCTCTCTAAAGAGGACGTATATAAGCTCCCTTAAAAACCGTTATTCCTTTATTCTTGCGTGACAAAGTGTAGGTGACACCATTTTTTGAGAGGTAAAATGTACTTATATATTATGTGCCTTAACCCTGTATTGTTTAATGGTTCCACACAGGGAACAACTTTAGGACTCATTCTCCAATCACGGCTTCCTAGTATGAGCCCTTATTACACAGAACGCCTCATTTAATGTTAACTCCTCGAGTCATCAGCTACAAAAATTTTGCTTTAGCGTTCAAATATATGCGCTGATTGTTCTACGCAGTTTGTGTAGAACACTACAAAAAGAACTGTTCAGTTAAAGTATAAAAAATAATTAACATAAAGAACAGCAAAATTCATATGCATTAAGATAAAATGCCCAGAAAAAGAGAGATTTTATCAGAAAAACAAGCTTAGCACAAATTTAGGAGACATCTAAACCTGTCTCTGAAAAAATTCGAAAGACTGTAAATACCTATAGCTCAAATTAAAATACCTATAGTAGCTCTTCAAAATACCACATGGTTGATGGTTACATTTAACTTTGCTATAATATAATATTTTACAATAATATTCTGCATACGTTACATGTTATAAAAGAAAATAAAGTATTTTCTCATGTTCCGGTGTTATTTTGCCAAATTACTCCAATAAAACTTTAATGTACAAAAACTTTATAATCCTGTGGCCTTTGTTTAAAGGTGGCACGCTCTTCAGCTATCTCAAGACTACAGATCTTTATTTAGTGACTACGTTATATGAGAGGACTGCGCCTCCGAACAAAGATTTTTGAGAGGCGTTTATCTTCGATCTGTAGCTACCGTTGTCACTGGTGTGTGTAATTCACAACAGTGATCGATGGCATCCAGTGTGTTACGGGCCTAATTAGGGGTGTTTCTTCACAAAAGTTCCTCTTTCAGAAATAAAAATCATGGCACCCCAGGGGGGGGGGCGGCAAATTTTCTTACAAGGCGACGTCCTTCAGTGCGCTCATTTAAACTTGGCAAATATGTCCGCGTGTCGACAGAGGCGAAGGACTGGAATAAACTGGGCCACACCGCGACTGTAAGTTCGGCCGGCCACGCTAGTTGTGTCATGGACATCGAGTAAAAATAAATAACCATTTCACGGTATCGCGTACCCCAGGGCTACTTTCCCGTAGTAATAAGTTCCCAGTATCACATTCAGTTCTATGCAAGCCATCCAATATAGTCTACCCATAAATATCCGGAAATGGAGGCCCCCTTATCAAATAAAAACATATTTTCGTGCCCTTATTTTATTACCTATATAATACCACGTTACCTAATATTAACTACCCATACTTGACCTAATATGACAACGCTGAATAATAACTTATTTTATACGCAACATGTTCCTGAGCTCTGTATCAAGTCCTAAAAATATTTTTACTTTTTTTTTATTTATTTATTTATTAGTGCATTCGGCTCTTGTTACCAAGTAAATGTAGTATTAGGTCCCCAAAGTACTCAACAGAGTTCAAGTTGTAAATAAAATTGAAGTAATGCTCTTTAGACAGTCAGGGACTGTACAAGAAGGGAATTGCTGAGGCAAGGTACCACGACTAAGCAAAGATTGAGAAAGAATGCGGTTAAAGGGAGAGAAACTTTCACAGCTATCCAACAATTCGTGGTACGTAACGACTAGAGAATCGGCGTCCTTTACACAGCAATGCCTTTGAATTGCGGTGTTTCCTATGGAAACGGCTACAAAAGATTTCAAATGTAAACCTCAGGTTACCACAACTCTCAAAGGCGAGAGCGCTTGTAATTAATATGCAGTTACACCTTTCGCCGCGAAATAATTATATGGCAAGGAAGTAATAATGACGAATAACCTTCGCACTTACCTCTGTAACTCAAACAGTTTAACAGACACCTAAAAACTTTTTTAAAATCGTAAAGTTGCTAACAGTTTTAATATATACACTATCATTCTGAAAGACGGGTCAAGAGGCTACTGAATTTTTCCTCGTGCAAAATTAGAGCGAAGAACAGAATTATTCACAGTAAAACGAGAAGTTAGGAAGTGATGTAAGGGTTGAACCATTATGTCAAGACTTGTGCCTGTGATTGAACAGTTTCCGGAATATCATCGAAAACTTGCCTCTCCCTTATTAAAAAAATAACAACTTAAACAGTTCTACGATAATACATAACGTTTCACAGAGGAGCTACTCTTCTAACATAACCCTATTCTGCAGCTCAGGCGATATGGAAAATGCAGACTAAATGAAAGCTGCTTCTAAAAACGCATACCTTCCCTTAATCCATTTCTACCCATAGTTTTAGATAAGCGATAAGTATTCGAAACGAAGAATGGGTTGTAGGGACTAAAAAGATTGATCATTTATCGGGTGGCCACAGTAGTTCTGGGGTAGAATACATTCATAGAAATTGCAACTGTAAATTAATTCATTTCAATCT
Source organism: Dryococelus australis (assembly GCA_029891345.1). NCBI lineage: Eukaryota > Metazoa > Arthropoda > Insecta > Phasmatodea > Phasmatidae > Dryococelus > Dryococelus australis. Next base: position 19,274,217 of record CM056997.1, on the reverse strand, counting down.
CGAAGAGGAAATATTGTACGTAAGCCACCCATTTAAAAAATACATATTTTAGTGGTGATGATAATATGTAGGAAGAGGGCGGGAGGGGGGAGGTTGTGTGTTTGCTCTAAAACAATAATTAATGTAATGAGTTTTAGTAGGAATACATGATTTTATAATGGGAGTCACACGATGTACATTAAGGAACTACCAACATTTCCCGGTTTTTAGAACAACTATTTTCCGCGGTTGAGAAATGAAGTTTAAGTAATTTTACAAATGTTGCAACAGCCTGAAATATAGTTGTATTGTGCTAGTAAAAATTTGTGTAGTTTTAAAGTTTTGTAGCAAGCTGGATTTTGTTCTGTGGTAAACTGCGATAAAATAATTACACCTTTGTGTATTAACTAGATTTGCTAAATGCTAAAATCGTTCACAAATTATTTTTCGTTTAGGTTTAGTGTGATCCCATTACGGTGGCTTTGGTTCTATATCCAGAAAATATTTGAATCCGGAAAACGTGGCAGGACTTCGCCGAAGCGATTTGCTTCGCTTCGTTTAACCCATCCTCGAGATCGATCGATAACTCCACGACCGTTCTTTCATTTTCCTTCAACTTCATGCTGGGACTGTTTCCAATGTGCAGGTGTTTTTTTTCCTTACGGTGATAATCTAGCTTTGGCGTAATCTGTGTATAGTTAAGCGGCGGGTAGGGACTTCGAGGCGGCCGGCCATTTTGCTGAGAACTCGGCGGATGACTAAGTCTTCGACGGTCAAGCCATGGGCCGCAGCTGTGAGAACGCCAAGGTTTCAGCCTCCTGCAGCGCGATGCCTTGCAATTAGCTGAGTTTTCTAACACCCACCCACTCTTTACCAGCTTTTAACCCACCACTCATAAAGAGCATGGTCCCAAATTTTTTCCCGTAACATTTATATTAATGAACCACATGTTTTGAATATCTTTCCTGTCGATAAGATCTTTTACGATGCCTATACCGGGTTTATCATCTCCCTTATTTTAGGCTGTTCACAGTAAAGTGAACATTTTTGAGGCCCTTGTTACTTTTTGTTAGTTTCAGGCACTGATTATCATTTAACCACATTTTCGAATAAATATTGCAATGTTTGTAATAAGCGCAGTGTATATATTCCACCGCACTAGGAAGTTTCTAGACAAGGCTACAATAAAATAATTGATTGACAATTAATACAAATGGGAGGGCATTCAAAAGTTCTCACTTTACCGTGAATAGCATATAGTTAAAGTTATAGCTGCAGTTACACTTGAGAAGGTTGCCATGGCTCCAACTGCAGCCACGAATGTCCAATCCCTCTCTGCCACAATGCATGCCTCTTTGAATGACTTCTTTCCCTTGTACGTGCATGGAGCTCGAACGTCCAGTTAAAATTTAGATTAGAATTGATACGGAGAAAAAAAAAAAACAGTTTTCTTTTCGTGGGGATAACGTTTCGTTGGTTTCCAGAAAATTTCTCGGATGGTCAAAAATAAGACACGCTATACATTTACGATTTTTGGATGAGTTAAAGAGGCGTTTGCTCTTTAAAAGATATTTCCTGCTGCTACAAGCGTTCCTGCACGCTAAACTAATCACCGATAAATTTCTTACATGTTAATGAAACGTTATGAAAGGCTTTGACGTAAGAAACACATTTTCGCAGAAAGTAACAAACAAGGAATATCAAACGTCGAATGCGGGCCAAATTTAAGCAGGTAAATAATTTTTAATTTGTATATGGAAGGCAATAAAATATTTTTAATCCCGGAATTTTTTTGCAGCAACATCTTTCATCGCAACTTTGAGCATCTTCCTATTTTGAGATCAATTGTGAGAGAGCTAAAAAAAAAAAAATCTACGTTGTTTTCAAAAGTTACAGTAATTCATTTGAAAAAAAAAATGCAAGTTTTTTCCTGAACGTATAAGTTGGAACTACACTTTCAAAGAATGTATTTTCTGAAGAGAAGTGTTCTTTAATCGTTGCTACCCAAAAATTTACCTTAAAAATAAATCACAACATGTGTTGAAAGATTGTTTAATAATTTTTATATTTGTATATTTAGTGTGTTAGTGGAATATCAAATAATTTACTATAGCCATGTTTAGCAGTAAAAATCGATTTACATACAAACGTTAAAATTATTTGTTAGGTACGTATCTTTTTACCATGTGGCAGATATGATGCGCTAAATAGATGGATTTTAATGAGTATTGTGTTGTTAGTAGTTAACTTTAGTTCCTGGAATAGTTATACTTTCGGTCCTCATATTATTCGGTTGTGTAATCGATTATTGTGAACGGTGTTAATGTTGATAAACATCGGGAAGCAGGAATTTCACCTTTTCTAATTGTATTCTGAAGCTCCAAATTACGAAAGATGTTAATATATCCTTTAAATAAAACAGAATAATGTTTTAATGGCAGTGGGACATGGAGCTCAATTTTATTTTTAACTTTGAATAGAAATAGTAGTGTTACAGTTAGTGTAATGCAGGAGGAGAGCGCACAATTTGCAGCCAGAATTTATACTAGGATTTGTAGTGTAAAAAGTTACGTTACAACGCTATGCACAGCTCAGTTCCGTGTTCGTTAACCTACGGGGATAACTTGGTGTACAAGAAACGTGGATTCTCTAGTGCAATTCTAATTACTATTTTATTCAGGTGCAGTTAAACCAGCATCTCACGGTGAAGCGTCCACTAGGCTAAAATACAGTTTAATTTTTAAGAAGCCTTGATTGTGGCTGTCGTTTCTGGAATATCGTGAGCTTTTTTTGAAGTTCTCTAAATTTTTTGTTTCAGTGAACTGAAGATTTTCCAGTCAGTCATTGTCTGTTTTAAATGAATTCGAGTAAAGACTTGTGCACAACCTATTCGTCTTAACAATTTGTATGTATGAGTTGAAAGAGGTATGATAAAACCTGGCACCGTTATTTTATCGTGAGCTAAGTTTTCGTGTTCTGGTCAAATCTTACGTCGAAAAAAAAATGTTCTTCTGAAAGGACATGTACGATGCTTCCCACCCGAATCAGGGATGCAGCTTAGTTTGTACGCTTGTCGATTTTTAGAGTCAGTAGTTATTATAGCCTCCAGATTGAAGGCATAATCTCAGTAATACACTGGTATTGCATATGGCATTAATTCCCGTGCAGCCTGGTAGTCTTCAGATAGGTTTCAATAAATGTCAGACCTGTTAGTCTATTCCAAGTTACAGATCATTCGCCATCGTCAGCTTACTTCCTCTCACGCTTCTCTTGCAATTTATTCCTGATGTTTACACTTATTACTCGTATACTTATCGCATTCTCTGAAACCGACATTAACAACAGCACGCAATATTACGAAATGTTTTATAAAGTATTGTGCTAAAATTTACGTTCATATAGTGTTCGTTTATTACTGTGTTCATTAATTTAGCTGAGTTTAAGTGTAACATCAAAGGTATTGACCTAATTCACACGCGTAAACTATTCCAACAACCGTTACGGAGCGAGGGAGACTGCCTTCTACTGTCGAGTCCTGTGGGAGAGCTGAACGATTATTTCCAATATGAGCGCAAGGCCATATTTGCAAAGGACAACTTCCTATCTTCAAGCACATTTCTATAATACAACAGAATAATGATATTAACCAGCCATTTTGGAAGATAGCGCAATTGAAAACATAAAGATTTACCTATCTCTCAAAACATCAAAACCGATTTAAAGTAATTTCGGTACGTTGATAGTGCATGATGTAAACATATAATTAAGGAACCTATAATGTGTTTGGTCCACCATTTTGTAAGAACATGCAAATTGAAAAAATAAATTTCTTTACATTATATATTGGGAACCATTTAACAGATTTAAACCAAATTTCGTACGTTTACAGTGCATACTGTACCCATTAAATAATTATAATATTATTAACCAGTTATCTTGGAAGCTAGCGCAACATAAAAATACAATTTTTATGTCATATCTCACTCAGTAACTACATAACCGATAATAGAAAAATTATGGCATGTAAATAATACTATTGTAGACCGTGTTTTTATAGGCAATTTAAATTGATTGGGTGCTTGTTTTTAAAATGGTGGCTATATATAAGGTTTATTTGCAATATCTACCATACCACTTGTCCAATTTCGACTAAACTTGGTATACTGGAATTATATTTTACACGCATCAAATGGGTCCATACATAGTTACTTCTGTACGCCATTCTGCAAGATAACGCCACATGGAAATAATGTTTTAATCTTATATCTTGAGAAACAATCAACCGATTCCTACCAAATTTAACACTCAAGTAATACTATGGTAGGCCCTCTAAACTGGAATTATTTAGTGACTCTAGCTATTTTTAAAGTGGCGTCCATATAAAAAATTTAGAATTCTATGCTAAGTCTAAGAAACAATGTTACAAATTTCAACTTTTATTTGTATGCTGGCAGTATCTTTTACAATCATCAAATTGGTCTACCCAGAGCCTTTTTGTTAACCATTTTTTAAGATAGTACCACACGAATAAGTAAATGTTTGTTATATATAGGGAAACAATCAACAGATTCCGTCAAAATTTTGCAAACGTAACACTACAGCGAGTCATGTATATTGATAGGCTATGTTTTAAAATGGCAAGGCGTTTATTTTCAAAATAGCTCAATATAAACATTTTAGCATAGCAATCTATACCTAAGGTAGGTCGACCAAATATGGTCGACCCTTAAGCAATCCCAGCCATTGTAAACTGATAAATGCTTGGGAAAATATTCTGCATTATGGTGGGTATAAGCTCAAACCAGGTACTAATAGTGTCACATAGCAAAGTTTGAATAAGACATCATTATTTCATGGAATGTGAAAAAGTTTCTCTTAAAGAGCCCGAAATAAGAGCATATGCTCCAAATATGGGCACTGTACTCCATTTTATAAGTAGCAGAGTTTAAATTGTTGTAAAAGATCGTTATTGATGCCATTATTTGGGCTAGTGTCAGTGAATATGTTGTTGTTTCACTCGAACATTTATTGGCCACACTTTTGAGCATAAAGAGGTTTAGAGATGGCGACAAGAGAGATCCTCATTTCCAATAGCCCAACATGGAAAAGAAACAAAGAAATATGAATTTAAATGACATATTAAGTACCTTATGTATCACCGTCAACCTTAAATTGGATGTTAATTATTTACAAAAATCACTGTGTTCCCAAAACATATTTCCATTTCAATAAAATCCTTTCCGTGTTCACTAATATAGAACAGCCAAAACATTTATAGTCAACACTTCTTTCGTCACATTTTGTCACAAACAGATGATCTATTCTCAAGACGTATGCCTGAAGTTAACAATGCCTCTACATCGTCATCAGGAACCAAGCATAATAATTCATCATGAATCCAACGAAAGAAAACCTTGCATCGTATCATGTCAATCTTCCTGTTTTCATTGCACAAGTGACAGTGCCAGGTAGTTGATCTCGATGTTTGGCTCCCTTTCCCTTCTTCCACAGAAGACGACTTTCGTTTGTGGGGTCGAACATCTTTTTTGGACGTCGCTTCTTTCATGTTCTTCCCTTTTGTCAGGAAAATTAATTCCTATTAACCATGACAACTTTGTAATTTATGGACTTCCTGCGACATTTTATCTCTGCCAGTGGTTGTGTTTAAAGAAATTTTGAGAACACCTCAAACTGTTTGCTGGGCTTAGGTGTAGTTACATCATCATTTTCATCATCCTATTCAAGTGATCCAAGTAATGAATCTGAAACATGTAAAGTGATATCATCAATATCGTCATCGTCTGAGTCAACCATACTTGCATTAGTATTTGGCCACCTACCTTGCTTCTTTCGTGTACCTGAGGGCCCAGGATTACAGTCTGAAGACATAAGCTTCGGAGAGATTGATACTGTTGCATTTGTTACATTTTGGCATGTTACTATGGATGAAGACTAATCTCGAAGTTCACTTGGTGTTTGGGTAGAGGGTATGGTTACATGTTCTGGTGTACTATTTATGTAGCCTTTGTGTGAGAGTGGAAGAAGCGAAGGCGACTTCTGGAATGATATCAAGATCTTAGGGGAAAGATCAATTTGCATGGAAGCCTGAAATAATGTTCCATGGTGAAAGAGATTTAGGTCAAACACATGAAAACAAGTACCCAAAACAATTTAAGTTCGTTGTTCTAGTGGAACTCAAAGGATCTGAAGACTGCTTTGGTCATCGGCTGAAGATCAAGTGTGCAGTTGCTTGGAAGACACAGCAGAGTTCCTTATTATGGGCACTGCGTACTTTATATGGGCTGCGTACTTTATATGGGCTGCGTACTTTATATTGACACTGCGTACTTTATATGGACACTGCGTACTTCATATGGACACTGCGTACCTTATGTGGGCACTCAATGTGCCCATATTAAGGCCTTTCACACACACACATTAATACTTGAGAATTACAACTAAACCCAAGACAGCTACATGAATACCACTTATTACATGTTTACATTCACTAAACTCCACTACTCATAAACATATACAGATAAATTAAATAGATACAATGTACTCACCTAACTACAATTATCGTGACATGAATATTAGAAGTGATACGTCTTTCAACGTACCTCAATACGATGGCGTCTTTCTCTACATACTCAGTGCTTCCTGTCGGGCGCTATTGGTATCAACCCGCACCACTTACATTATAGCAATGCAATGTGGTCCAATTTAGCTGCCATTGTGTCATTCACGAGAGATTCCATATAGTGCCCATAATTTGGGCCAGTGCCAACACTTGGTCGACCTACCTTACGAAACAATGTAATCGATTTCGACCTAACTTTGTATGCTGACAATATCTGTGTTAGCATCAAGCAAGCGAATACACAGTCATTTGTCCGTCATTTTGGAGGATAGCGCCACATGAAAAATTATGTTTTTGTACCCTACCTCAGAAAATTATTAAATGATACCCACCCAATTCAGGCGACTAGTTACGCTTTTGTAGTCCATCTAAATGTATATGACTTAAGGAGATAGTCAAACGTTTTCAAAATCACAACAATGTAAATATTTTATGTCAGTATGCCACATGCTCCAAATAATCTCAACCAACTTGATATGTAACAGTATATGTGATAAACACAGAATGTGCCAATAAATCTCAGTTTCGTTCTCCAGTAATAGATACCACCACACGAGAAAATTGAACTTATTTGTCATGTGTCCGGGACCAATCAACAGATTCCAACAGAACTTTTTACATTAGTATTGCTACAGGTGGCCATGTTTAAAGTGTGTCTAGATTTATTTGCAGAATCGAGTTATATAAATAATTTAGATACCTATATCATATCTATGAAACAAACATCAGTACTACCTATATAGAGCCAGTTTTCGGATGTTTTGTACGACAGCACCAAATTAGGAACTAAACTTTTTGTATCATATCTTGGGAGCCGGTCAAGCCATTCCCGCCAAATTCTGCACATAAGTAGTGTTACGGTAGGTCACGCAAACTAAGGGACTCACAAACTTCTTTTCAAAATTATGTCCCCGTAAATATTTTAAGTTGATAGCCCTAGTCTACCAAACCTATAGATAGATTACTATAGGTTGTTCACGGTAAAGTGAACACTTTTGAAATCCCTGCTTAAGATCTACTTGTATAAACGTTGCGTATTCCTCCGTCTTATATATAAAATTAACATTGCCATGGACCTCATCACTTCATTCATGCGTCGGTCAAGTAAAATTGTGAACTTATTAGAAAACTAAATATATTACAAATTTGCTCATTTTTACACTTCGATGCATAAAAAAAACAGAAAGCGAAAGAAATAATTTTAAGTAATCACAAATGGTTACCTAAGACTTTTTATACGACGTTAAGATATGGAACTACTTTCCATCCATCGTTATCAACTTAACTCGACGAATGTGACTCAGTGCGACCATTAAAATAATTGCAGGCAGGGGCAGTGACGTTTCTCTAAGGTCCATTTCTAAAATGCTCACTTTATCGTGAACAGCCTCTATCAAATTTAATGTTCTGTATTCTACCTCCGTGATGTACTTGGTTGCACGCCATCTTACGGTACGAGGCGTTTTGTCTTAGAGTCGCAGGTAAGGCATGTGTACGCGAGTGTGTGTGTGTATTGGTAACTGTCTCACTATTATTGCATTTGTTTCTGGTTGCATCTCGAATGGTACAAAAACCAGAGATACGACCGAACCCACCTACCATCTAACGTTTTAATAACTTCATCAAAGTTATTTGCATCCATGTAAAGGAAAGTAGGCTCATTAGTTATATTGATACATTCTCGTATAAAGTTAATTCTCTCAGATCGGCCAGGCTCAGATGAATGCATACATGCCGTAGCGAGGAGATGCCATCTCATCTGCAGGTGTGAATTGTCAGATTCAGTTATGTATCATTTTGCTTCCATCCGCCTGTAATCGGGAACTTGTCGTCAGTAATTAATTATTTTTTGCGCAGTGGGGCCAAATTTTCATATAATTCGGAATAGCCCAGTGCGTCTTCCGTCTTAATGTAGGGCCTACTATAATCTCGGGCTTGCAGCACGAACTAAATTACAAGGGTCTTAATCCTGATGAAAAAAGTCGTAAATGAAGAACGCACACAGAAATAATGTAGATTGTTTTGCAAATTGATCTGCACGCGCGGAAATTTGTAGAGATTTTTAACTCAATTTTTTTTTGTTTTATTTTGGGAATATTCGCAGAGCGCTAATCCTGTGTAAACCCTCTTGTATATGTCCCACCTTTTCATGTGAAGAAATATGAAGTCATTGATGACTCTGTTAAGCTTAGCACGTGAAAAAATTATTAAACATCCCGAACGTTAATGGTAATTCTAAGGTTGATTTTACTTTAAAAGTATTTGTTCATCACCTGATTCTCATAAATAAGATTGCGTAATGAATATGTATTTTTTAGTCTTTGATACATGTCCTTTATTCCAAAAAATTTTTAACTATCATTTGAATTTTAATCTTTAACTAATATTGTCAATTATTTGGCTGCTATTCCGAAGTGCCGCTGGCTTAATTCGTTCTTAAGGCCAAGATGGCTCTTTTTAGACATTTGCCAAAAAGTTATAATTTTATTTTGGATAATTTTATAAACAATCTTAATAAAAGTATATTTACTAAATCCTTAAAAATTCTCTGGTTGGCCTTGTTCTTTAAGCTAAGACTATGCTAGATAGTGATATCGATTTTCTTCGTACTCCATAAATCTCTTAGTTGCAAAAACAAATAGCTTTCATTTGGAAATTCTTTTTTACCACGAAAAAAGTTAATTTTGTTTTGTGTTTCTTGATTAATTTTTCATATTTTCGTCATATGATTTAAGACATGCATAAAAACGTTTGCAATGGTGACTACCAAACCAAACAACGTGTAATAAACTTCACAGAAAATGTGTACTGAAGGGAACGTTCGTCACCCATGTCCGTGTAAGAAATAACTTGCTTTAACCACATCGCGTAAAACAAACACCTCCGAGAGGCGTTGCGATATAAACCTTTGTAAAATCGCCATAAACTGCAGCAAAGCCTGTAAATCCCAGGAAATACAGAGAAGCAACAGGTAGATTTAGTTTGAAGTACAGTGAGAGTAGGTCATGCTTCCTGCAGAGGTTTATAACAATGTTATCAGAACGCAATATATCATTACTTCGTACTCGGTATGCTGTGATAGGCACGGTTTGTGTGATTTAGGAACTTCAGCTGAAGTGGATATATCTTATTTTTTTGCAGATAGGCGGAAAATATTGATATAGGCTGTTCACAGTAAAATGAGCACTTTTGAAAGCCCTGCTTAAGATCTACTTGTATACAAGTTGTGTATTCCACTGCCTTGTGTAAAATTAACATTGCTATAGGCCTCGTAACTTTATTCATGCGTCGGTCAAATGGAAATGTGAAATTATTAAGAAAGTAAATACATTACAAAGCGGCTCATTTTTACAATTGGAAGCATTAAAACACAAAGTGAATTAATTAATTTTATGTTATCATAAATGGTTACCCAACACTTTTTATTCGACGTTAAGATATAGAACTACTTTGAATCTATCGTTGACATCTTTACTGGTCGAATATAACTCAGTGCGCCCATTAGAATATATGCATGCAGGGGCAGTAAATTTTTTCTGAGGTTCATTTGTAAAGTGTTCACTTTATTGTTAACAGCCTTTAAAATAATTGAGTTGCAACACACTGTCGTGGACGCAGCTTAGGCGCGCCAAATAGAGCGAGAACAGAGCGGCTGCCCAGCTGCGGTAAGTGGTGCATGGGAGAATCGCGTACACAGGGGTATAGGGTGTTTACGGTAAAGTGAGTCCTTTTTAAACCCTAGTTACTTTTTCTTTAAACCAATTTACATCCTTCCGCCACTTGTTAATGTAAACCCTGCCATGTGAATAATAAACACAGTGTAGACATTCACCATACCCAAAAAGCCAAAAGTCCGATGCCGCAATAAAATGTATTTATTGATTATTTATGTCTGATGAAACAGCTTCGAAAAGTGCTCACTTTACCGTGAACGGCCTATAACAAGAAGGCCAAGCGGCTAAGCGGGTATATAAGCGTGTATCGACGACGTGCGGCCTCCCTCCCCCCCCCCCCCCGACGCCCGGACATCACGACGTCGAGGTGCTGCTGGAGTTCGGCGGTGTCGGTACGAGCCCCTGTCGACCGCTCAGCGAGCTAAGTCTTCAGAGGCAACAATGCAGTGGCGAGCAAAACCCCCCTCAGGAGCTAGGCGGGTACGTCAAGTGACTGATAGGTTGAGAGTGTCCCATTAATTAGTTAATTGCTCAGGTCAGCATACTGACTTCTGCGCTACTTTCAGTGCGAAGAAATTACCTTCAGCAACAGCTATTGTCTTAGTTTCCTAGACGCAACTAAATTGCAAATATATTGTATAATATTGTGAGCATTAAAATATTTTGCTTGTACTAGAATATATGCGCTTTTCTCATTTCTACATCCGTGTACCGCATCTCCAACTTATCCTTTGTGCGGTATCCCATAAGGGCGCCTAACAACATTAATATATATTTTAAAAGAGAAATAAGACTGTTGAACTGAATTCCACGACCAAATAACTACTACACTTTTGGTGGTGACATCAAGATAGATGGCTGTCAGCTACGTTTGTTTACAGACTAGTGAGAAAAAAACCGGTAAATCATACAACAGCTGTAATAATAATAGAATAGACTGTGTTATTACTTCCCGTCCTAGTATTTCTGCTTGGAATCCGCTTCCGCACACCATGGTAAAACACTTATGGCCATTGTTTTCATTTCTATTGTATGTATCAACTTTTGTTTATACATTTAAAAAAGCTGCATTAAGACTAACGTGGTTTATATATTGAATTTTGTTATTTGCAGGCAGCAGGCTTCCCTTAAGTATCTCTCAATCGTATATTTTTTGTAGCCTGGGTGGGTGATAGATCCTCTACGTTTCCAATGCGCAACGCTGACCATTAACTGTTTCTATCATTCAAGGCTCAGACGAACACAAGCTGTACATATTTTGGAATTAGCGCGTGGGGAATGCAGAGAAAATATTACTGAAACAGGTACAGACGACGAGTTTCCACAAAAATTCACGTATTGTTTCCCTAGGAAACAATATTTTCGCATTCGTGCACCTATCCGACAGAGACCAGTATCGGGCCAGAGCAAACTGAGTCAGGCTCACGGAGGGGTAATGCCCTGGCAAACCTTGCTATTGGCGTACTCCCCCCCCCCCCCCCCTGTTTTCCAACGGTGCATCCCGTCATCGTAGGTCTCATGCCACGTCACCTTGTGGATGTCGCCGCTACTATAGAGCGCACATCTAACACTCGACTGTCAGCACTCAGCTTTCCTCCAGCGAGAGACGGCGAAGGATAGGAAACGCTAGCACTTAGCGGCGCCTCTTATGCGGTATCGACCATTGCAAGACGCGCCATCCGTGAAAGTGGTTGAAACTAGCCACCACAGATATCGCATGTTGAGATGAAAAAACTATTAACTGTGCCGCCATCACGAACACCTAGATGTTTCCTGCCGCGTACATTACGGTGAATGAATCGGGAAGGAAATATCCCCTAAACTTGCGCTACACGTTCTATCGTACCAAGATATAATAATAATAATAATAATCAACTTTAGTTGTGATAAAACACTGCATATTAGGCTACTATGGAGAATCTTAAATGCCACACTACGGTTATTGTTGAATATTTATAAACGATGATTAATAACAAATATGAAAGTTTATCCTAGTATTAATTAAAATGTAATCGAAATTTTTATGGTGTCCTGGTGGAGTAGTGATAAGCGTCATTAATTTTTAAGGATAAAAATACTTGGATACTTGCAGGGAAGGAGAAGAAAAGCAGAGGAACGACCTCTCCCTTGAAAAAACACTACAAACTCGTATTCTGTAATGTGCTAACGATCACATTTAGCTTCGAGGTTACACCGAGAAAGAGCAAGAAGATTCTTCAAGTGCCTGTGTTCACAGTCATTACATTAATTTGATGTAATCATATATAAACATATGTACTTAGTCAGCCTACAACGGCGAATAAATTTTGGAACTCTTCTAAAGTTTATGATAGCATAATTTAAATCATTACACTAAATTAATGTAAAAAACCTTTACAATAATTCAATAAAAATATCCAACAAATTTACATTTCTTCCTGTTTGCATTACTACGTGCATTATGCACTTTCGTGCGAATGTCATGCGAGTGAAATAAATATTTTGTTATGACATTAATTGAAAAAAGTGCACGACGCTAACTTGGTAGTACTTAAACCTTTCTGAAAGATTACATATTTGAAGCGTTTTAAATTGAAAAATGTACACCTAGCACATTATTAAATTATGTTCAAGGGATTTGAATACAGTTGACGCACTTCCAAGTAACTTCTCATGTGAACATTAAATACAAATTCTTATTAATACCACCGAACGATAGACTGTAAATCATAAAGCAATGGACGTTAGAAACATTAGTGCAAAACGACCCGCCCAGAATTTGGATACCAATTACTTGCACCTAGGGCAGATATTCATAATGCTTTATGCGTAAGTTACGTATGTGATTACGTGGTTTTATTTACGGTGGTCAGATTAATTTACTACGTAATATGCCACAACAAATTTTTTAAAAATTAATAAAAATTTCGCAGTGAGCAATGTGATAAAGTATAGAGAAATGTTTCTAGCTATTTCTGAGCTTTCAAGAAAGACGGACGATAAATTAATTTCTGTCTCAGAAGAGTGTGTTACGTGCATATTTCTTTACAATTTTTTTTCTACTAGTGTCATACAATACTAAAAGTTCACTTATACTTCGATATTACCATTAAGCGTTTCTGCCTAAAAGTGACAAGTGAGAAATTCTATAAAATATAGCATCTTCGTGAGATCGACTGATCAACGACGGGTATTTCAGTCACGAACGCCTGGACAACATATCCAATATACCATCCATTCGATACGGATATGTAGCTTACTTTTGTTGATCCCAGAAATTCGCACATTACAAATTCATAAAAAAAAAAAAAAAATTTATTTCCCCCCTCTGAGGATGTTTAAATCAAAAAATTACATTTAAGGTCTACGGCAACCACTTGCAACATTCAACAAAAGATGTAACAGATATTGAGAAAACACAGCAGTGATGCATGTAAGGAAGTAACAAAAGATAATATAGATCATCGAATATTCTCTTACTTTAAAATTTTGTTGTGTGTGTGTGTGTGTCTTATGACAAGAATTACTTTAGCCTTTCCTACAAAACTTTGTGAATAGAAAATAACTGGCTTTCAGAGGAAATTAAAGATGACAGAATCAGCTATTAATGGGAGACTATAGTACTAAATATATTTAAAAAAAATCGTCTACAGACCAGACTGCGAAAAAAAAAAAAAAATGTTTTGGGTGCCTCGAAGAGCATCTCGAGGTTTCAGTTCGGCGAAACTACCAACAGTGATTATTTCGCCTAAATCGTAAAGAAAGTTCAGTGGACACGCGACAAAGTAGTGACTCAGTCGCGAACTAGTCCCGGGACCCGCGAGTTTTCCCCGAAGTTACCGGCGGAGAGGAAAAAACGCGGGGGAATCGTCTGCGGGACGCGCGGGCAAAGTGTGTGTGTGCGCCCGGGGCGTCGCAAAAAAAGTAAGTAAGTGGTTTGGTGGTGAATGGAAAAGTTTCCTTTGCCGCCATTGACTGGGTTTGGAAAACACCTGCGTGCACTCGAGAGCAGATCCGGAACTTTTTGCAGGCGGGGAGAAGAGTTTATGAGTTAAGATCAGGAAGCGGAGTGGCTGCTCGGCTCGGAATGTACATTTTTATTTTTACACGCTTGGTAGCATGGAGAGAGGTACGGGGAGGGGTCGAGAGTTTAAGGGGGGAAGTATCCTTGCTAACTTGGATTTGCGTATTTTCCTCATTGACTTAATTTTCGGAGTCAATATTTAAAAACCAAGCTAGTCAAAACATAGGGAACATTTTAACAGTTATTTCTAAATCCCACTTATGTTTCTTACATGATAAATGTCATATCTATAACCGTAATCAAACATTATCTAATTATTTAATAATTTCAGTCACACGTGGGAAAATACAGGTATATTTGAAACCCTACAAATAAAAAACCGACAAGTAGTGGTTCATGTGATGTCTAGGTTTGTTTTTATTTCTGGTCATACATTTTCATTACAAAGATTTGTAAGAAAATTCGAAGATGGAGTGGATACCACCCCCTTAAGGCCACGATCGTTCATTTCCACAGTTTTTGAGAGAATTAATTTTTTGTACTCAAACGGGCGCCGATACTGTAAATGTAAAATCCTCTTACAATTTTGTAGCAAATTGTTTTTATTATGTACTCTAATTTTTCAACACTTTTACTAAGTGTACACTTTTAACTAATTAGTAAATAAACATTATTTTCGTTTATAAATTGAATAAAAATATACACTTCTTTGGGTTTAAAAAAGTAGACTAGATAATAGAAACGATTTGTAACAAAATTGTAAGCATTTTTAAATATCGGCTCCCATTTGGGTTCAAAAAAATTAATTCTCGCAATAGCTGTAGAAATAAAAGATCTTGGCCTTAATCGACAGACCTGCCTAAGTTTCCTCGGAGAACATCTCATCGCCGGATTCTCCATGTTTCAGACAGGAAGTCTCAAAGACTAGCTGAAGGGTCGGCAACTTGGCTAGTCCGAGAAAGACGCAGTCAGCCTACACGGTAATGTGAACATTTCGTGAAATATTTTTATATATTATTCACTAACTTCGTGAAAACAATATACAACAAATGTACTGACATTAAAAATTTGACTGGACAGTGTACATTCATGCTTTTATTTTCGAACGACGACGCCCCACATCATATTGGAAGAAGGTTAGTCAAATTATAAAGAATAGATATTATGCGTGTACGTGTAATCCGATATATATGTGTGTGTGTTTACTATGTCCGCTGTATAAACTTTGTATACTGTAATTTGACTTGTCCTATATCTTTGTACAGCTATGTATTGGAAAAAGATCTTAAGGACGCAATAAAACAAACATTTCATATTACTACTACTATTCAGTGACTCAGTTATGGCAAGTGTTTTTTTTTCACCTGAAAATCTACCACCATAGCACTCGCAATATGTATTTTGGCGTTAGCAAAATTTTTACGACTATTTCTTATTTTTTTATTTTACTTTTGTTTTCACGAATGGTACAAACACGCCTTCATCTGCGTACCTAATATATATATATATATATAATATATATATATATATATATATATATATATAATATATATATAAACTAAAAGTTGATTGTAAAAATGTAAACTTATGAACTTAAAGCTTCAAATTCTTGAAATAAGTTTTATTTGCATTTAAAAGGGAAGCAACTGTCTGAGATCTCCTATGAAATAGAAACGTTTTCTCTCAGATGTCACGCTAATCTAACAATAACTGTGTAAGCGGACAAATTTTTGAATAACTATGTGCACCGAGTCAGGTATCACGTGGTTTATAAGCATATCGTTAGTGGGTCCGTGATCGAAGGCGTTTCTGTGCATAACCGGATGACTAACAATATAAAATTTAGCCCCTCCAACGAGCTACTAGAATATGGCTTGACCTTCAGTAGGTCATAATTCACACTTTGGTGTGTGAATCTTACAAATGAATTTACTGTTTGGTAACTGACTGCAAACAACAGCGTAATGATATGATGACATCTCATACATCCTGGATACTATCACCTACTCGTTCTTTCAGGATTACCTCTTAGTATTGGCTTATAATAGTATGCAAATTTATGAAACCTGTTTCCTTCGGTTATATTCAGATGCACACACTATCTTTCTATATTCATTTGTGTCAAAATCAGCTGCATCTCCTTTTACTGGTAGCTTACTCTGTGTATCACTGTCATGATCTTATTTCAAGTAGCATTCTAAATAATAAAAATTATGATTTTTTTATAATTGTGCTGATACTAACAATTTTCCTAATAATAACGTTTTAAGTGTAGTCGATAGCGTTTTCGGTTTCTCAGAAACGGTTCAGTTCTGATAACCTTCTCTACTTGCCAAATACGTGTCGCAGCACAGTTTCCCGGTATTCACGTGCCGCAACTTAGATGGGAAAAGTTGCAGCTTGTTCCGTAAATGTTTCGCCTCGCCTCGCATCGCAGCCGAGCGTCCTCGCCCACGCTGGGAACAGACGCCCCGAACACAAACAAGACCACGGGGAAATCCAGCGGGAAGACGTGAACAAATACAGGATAAAGTGGAAGTAAATTCTCGCCGCCACGGTTGTCGGTGTTCTCGAGTGCCATGGCGTCGCGCTCGTATGACGACGAGGTGAACAGAAATATTAGTAGCTGAGCTTCTCGTTGACAGCAGGGCCACGAGAGGCGAGAAAACAACTATGACTGAACACGTTTCACATTTAAAATGTAACTTCGTTATGTTGATACTTTTTCTCAGAAGGATAAGCTACATCTACCACCGAAATCATTAAGGTGTTAGATTTGGATAAATCTGATCAGTGAGAATTTCGCTGTTTCAATCAGTCAAACGTATCTGGCCGATTCAACAGTTACTTCAGTGAATTTAACTGATGAATCAGTGAAAAATGCCAGATTTCCTTCACTTATTGCTTCAGTGACATTCTCCAGTGGTTCATCAGTAATTTTTTCACTGCTTTCTCAGTGGTTTATTTTTCACTGATGGATCACTTAAACAGCGTGTATCAATTTAAATAACATCGAATAAACTAATAAAACCTATAGAAAATACTTTCTAAAATGTGTTTCGTCTTACAAAACGCCATTTTATGAGGCACTATGAACACTCAGCCTTTCATTCCGTTTTTGCGTCTTTCATTTCGTTTTCATGTAATCGTCACAGGGCTGTTTTAAGGTTTAAACTGCATATAATTTGATGAGTGTTAACTCATATAAGATATTCGTTTTAACAATCCTAACGGTACCAAACAAGCCAAAACGAAAAGTAAGAGCATACAATTCAAATTCTCACGATTTCGCGGTGAACTCTAATATATATACTTCCCTCCCTCTCAGTACTTCAACTTGGCGTGATAAAGCTGAAGGTAAGGTAGCGGCCTGAAGTAAAAGGGTGTGAGAGTTCAATCCCGGCTGCCTGCGATACTTTTTCTACTTTTTTAAATTACGATAAATTGCGCAATATTAATAGCAGACTATCGTAAATGTGTTAATTTCACGTAATTATTTGGTTAAATTCAATAAAAACAATATCTAATTCGCCACTGTAGTCGGCCGTCACTTATTCAATTAGTGAAGTAATTTCACGTCACAAATTCAATCCGTCAAATTTTTTTTCACTAAAACAAGCAGTGGTTTTCTATTGATTCTAAGTGTAGCCATTTTCACTGATTCAAGTAGTTCAATTTCGCTGCGAATAAGTGGTTTCCAACTGATTCGAATTTAGAGTGCAGGTACCGTATTCCAGAGCCGGGTAAGAGATCGATCTGTATGCTCTTTATAGACATAAATTGAGTACAACCTTCAATCCCCCACACGTGCAGAAACCGCAGTGGTATAGTGGTTAGACTACTCGCCTCCCACCAAAACGAACCGGGTTCGGTTCCCGACTGGGTCGCTCTTGGATTTTCGCATTTGACGGACGATGCCGCTGTTTGGCGGGTTTTCTCGAGGATATCCCGTTTCCCTCGCCCATTCCTTTCGGCGCTGCTCAATCCTCGCATTGCTTCACCCTCATTTGCTCTCAAGACTTCCATGTAAAGAGCGACCCAAATCTCTACACTCACTCACTCTCCCACCCTTGCCGCCCCTCCCCTTCCCCTCCAACTTGCTTCTTGGTCAGCACAAGTGAAGGGGAGAAACGGAAAATTAAATTTGAAACTTTATGGGAAAATATTGAGACTGTCAATTCAGCGATATAGCACAGCGTTTACCCTCTCCTAAACTTTGTACTCTAGCAACCTGATCCTAGCAGCAATATTAGTCAGATATGGCACCAAATTGCTACTGGAGCGAATCTTGGATACGAGATAAACTAATTAAGTGAAGTAGTATAAATTTGCCATTTTGGCGTGCAGGCAGCCAGGGTGCTTTATTGTAGTAAGTAGTAAGACAGGAGTGATCCTTTGCCATCGAATTTTTTCAGAGTAATTAAAATATTTGTAAAAGTGAATTCCTCATTTTATTTTTTAATAGCAGTAAAATGCGATTTCTTCATACGATTATAAAAATACGGAATATATTTGTTTTGTCTACGGCACACGACACCACCTGTAACAAAGTAGGTTCATGTGCAACAGAATCATAAAATAATATATGTCTATGCGTTGCCCTCAACAGACATAAAGGTATCTTACAGTTAATTCCGTTTTACTGTAATTGAAAACAAATAAAAAAATCCAAAAAGCAGTACAATTATTGACTATGGACAGCAAAGATGCCGACAGTTCAGGTAACACAGTATTGAAAAACAATGCGAACATTTGGAAAAAATTTTGAAAAGAGTCGCAATTCCTTTGCTGATAATTTATGTAAGTGTGTGTATACAATTCGAAATATTTTCCCGCCTATAGCTACTATGCAATAACTCGGAAACAAATCTATTTAATAACAATTACAAATATAATTAATTTTAAGCATAAACTCGTCTCATTTTAACATGCACATAAACTTACTAACCGCCACACAGTATGCTTTCTTGGCCACTTTAATATAACAAGCTTTTTGAGATGTGAAGGTCTTATAAATAGTTTCCCCTTTAAGTTCGTCAAATTCATCGAGCGAAGCAAAGAGTTAATATATTATTTTACCAAATAAGTAATTATGATTTTTTTCAAATCATGAAATACTAATCTAGTGACACGGTTTTATTACTTCACTAATATTATTTTCACGGTCTTATTACTTGAATCTCTGAGATGTATAGCATATTATTTATATTTAACTTTTTTTAATTTTCTCAACATGCAGAATTAACTTTCCTTCCTGAATGCTCTTTATAAACAGTGCTTGAGCATTTTAACGCATAAATAGTGGCCACACTGGCTCATATTAAAATGGTAATAAACAAAAACCTAAGATTTCAGACACCCAGTACATTACGGGACGAATTTTTGTTCCTCGCGCTTCTTTCACGACGAAAGTGGGAATTCTAATTAAGTGATTATGTTTTAAATTATGCACAGACGATTAATGGATAAGGATATATCTAAATACCATATTTTTTCTACCAATATTGTCCAGCTTCATTTTACTTGGAACAGCAGCTTAAACAACCATGAACTAAGACGCTATTTTTGCAGAATTATTTATAGTTTATCGTTTTGGACTTAAAAGACACTGACGGCATTCTAAAGGAATCCGAGGGCAAAGTTCAATTCACGGAAAATGCGTCGGTAGTTAGCTCGAAGGACGGAGAAAACCGCACCCACGCTAATAAGCCGGAATCGAAGTCCTGACCTGGCGAAGGGAAGAAAGACCCTGTTGAAGGTAGCAAGTGCCATATTTAGGAAAGTTGTAAACGCCGAGGGGGCAGCTGGAACCGCGATCCACGCGAACCTCTGGCTATACGTCCGTGCCGCGAGCGACACTGTCAGAAAGAATGTTTGATGAGGAGGCGAGCCGCTTCTGGGAACTGGGGTCACTTGCGAGAAGCAACAATCACGGAGGGGGACTAGCATATTCCAACACGCGCACAGCGAGGATGTAAACCATGCAAGTGCAGTTCATCTGACCAACAGTTCCTAGTTGTGAGTATACCAACCATGGTATGCACACTCCGCCATCAGGATACACTGGTGAAATAAGGTTTCCTCAAAAACGTATCTAGATAAAAACCAAAGGAATCAGTGGAGTCTGGTGAACTGCTGCAAAGGTAGACTGGTGCTTGCTTACTGCTGTACATTCTCGGTGCATGCAGCAAGAGCTAGAACCCAGAGTGCAGTCTGGGTAAAGTGAATGTATTCCGACCACTCACAAGCGAGGAGCAAGGGACCCATTACACGCGTCCTGTGGTGTCACCTGCCAAGCTACGTTTCAGTTGTGGAAGTGAGATCTAGCAAGCAACAAGGTAGAGCACAGAGCTAACGCCAGCTTACCTTCACCACAAACCACTGCTAGCAAGTATAAACAAGTTTTCCGTCACTAAGCAACAAAAATAGTAACGGATTATATTTTGAATTTAAATGTTTATGACCGCAATTAAATATTCTTCACTAAGGAACTCAGAAGAGATACTGACCAGATTTTGATTATCAAACTCTGAAAATCGTAAATTTTATCAATATTCTAAAACGCATGGAATTAAAACAGGAATAAAATAACTAAGAGCTCAGTATTTAAAAAAAATCAATACACTCCTGAATCTGCCTCGGCAAACCCCGAATTGACATTTTGCACTGGAACGACTACGCTGTACTTGCAGATATGGCGTCACATACTGCTGTAGTTAGTGTCTGACATGCGCCTGTTATCCGGTAACGTAAAAAAGTAAAATTTGAATTATCTGATTAATTATGCTGGTGTCGCATACTGTCCGGTTCAACAGGAAATTTTCCTTTTTGTGGTAATCTACAGCTTGTTACAGAGTGCATGAACAAAGTTTTTTTTATTAAAATTCCGATCAAAATCAGTGCAGGAGTTTTCATTTGATGCAAACAAACCTGTACTGAGGTTATCAGAGTATGGTAGCATGAGATCTGAGTATTGTTTCTCAAGATGATGGCGATTCTCTTAATTCTGATATAGTTCTATATTAAATAAAAATTAAACTTTTCAAAGTGTGGGTGTGTGCATTGGACAGTGCTGATTACGTACTTTATAGTACTGTATGTCAAAAGATTAAAAAATCTACTACGTTATATATTTTGTGTAGTTCATTGAGTATCTGATTAGGATGTATTTACTGCCCAGTTTGTATCTTTACTATTACGCCAATCAAGTAAATGTGAGAAATATTTTTAGAACGTAAATATAATGCTGATATACTTACTCTGACTCACACGTGTACAAAAAAAAAAACAGAAACTAGATTAAAATTTGCCAGTTCCTACAAAATTAAACACTATTCTTATTAGACAACCTTAAGTCGCAGAACTATTATTCGAAAAAAGCTTTCAACTTAGCCAGAAGCATGCCAATCATTATACCGGTGTGTTCAATATATTGTGGCGTTTTTTCTTCAAAAGTTGATCTCATAAGTGCCCGGATAAAAAAAAAAAACCTAGTCTGTAACTATATGTAAACATTTATAGGTATATGTCTCTCTTTCGCTATTATTCATAATATAAATAAACCTAAACGATACAGTTTGGCTGGCTTTGTAAATTCGGCATGATACTCGATACACGAAGGAAAGGCTTATATTTTCATTATCAATTAATATTGTTAACATAAACATAACACCCTAATGCAATGCGTTTTAGAAGGCTTCGCGAAATAAACAAGTGTGAATTGGCTATTTGAGAAAGCCGAGCATTCGCTGACAATGAAACATGCGTTGAGTTCAAGTCTTAGTGGGCTAAATTAAAAACTCTACCAAGACCAAAACTGTCAATCAAAACCACGGCACAAAAAAAAAAAAACATTGAAAATCACTGAGTTGGAAGTCGCTTGGTTTTTTGTTAAAAAAAATGTTCCTAAAAGATTGTACTATTCTGTTTCCTACACGTTATTGCTTGCACTTGACTCGTTTTTATCAGAAGCACCACGCATGCAATGTATTCTGCTATAAATATCACGTTGGGCACCTGTGGCGCCAATATGGTTGCGGACTGTGCGCAGGAGAATATGATCTCTTTATCGGCAGTGCTATTATAGCTAAAGAATGAGCGTCTGCAGGAAAATAAATGCCTTCTTTATACTCACCCAGGGAAGATTAATCTGTTTTCACTCTCGACCACGCAATGCTGCAGTATTGGAAAATATATCAGTTTAACTCCAGATTTTATCCGTAGCACAATGCGCACTTAAACTTGTAACTGTAGAGGTACTTAATTTAACTAAAAAGAGGAAAATTCATTGGTGATATTCAGCATTAAAAAGTCATGCATATGTTAATAGGAAATATTTGCCCTAATCCTACATAGCTTTTTTCGCGAAATTTTTTTTCTTGTTAACAACTTTCGGCCACATAAACCTTGAAACCATATAGCAATTTAGAAATTACGTACTTAAAACAAATTCAGATATTGTTTAGATATGAGGGCGTCTAGAATAATTTCAAAAGTGTGACTTTTGAATTTTTATTTCGATTATGTACCTATAAATAGGCAGTAAAGTCATATTAGAACGAAATTATAAGATATTATTTATTCATTTTACGTAATACTAAATTTACCGTAAATAATTTTTCATCAATCTGTGGTTTTTATGAATTCGAAAAAATCTTCCGTGTATGTGATGTTTCTAACTGAATAATGTTGCGTTCAGCGAATGTTTACTTTATTCAAATACTTTATCAATAAAGGCGTTTTACTTAAGTCAAACAAGCACACGTGCGTGCCAGTAAAGATACACTCTTTTCTGTTCCAAGGATTTTATAACTGATTTTAAGGAAATTGTGATAAGGCGAAGATACGCATACAGCTTAAATGATGCCATCAAATGTTTTTATTTCAGAGTTTTTGCAATATTTTTGTTGAAATTTGATTATGGTTGAAGAAAATAATACGATTATATTTGATCATTTATGCGGATTTGAACAAGCATGAACTATTTATGTTGATTAATGATTTGGTATTAAATCAGCATGTAAAACATTTTATCTTGTCCAAAACAACATTCATAGGCATATTATTCTATAATCCATCCAGTTACTTCACAATTTTCTGAAGCCCTGCTAAAGTCCTACTTTCAGGATATTCCTCCGCCTTGTCCAAACTAAGCCTAAGTACGCCTAAAAAATTACACAACGACAACGCACCGAATTCATGCGCACTCAGTTTGTAATGATATTTTGCATGAGAACTATTTCTTACTAGGCAATACCAACACAGATGTTCTCTTGATGTTTTTATTCACATTTATTATAAATTAAATATTATAATTTATAGTTCCAATACAGATAAAACTTCAATTTAAAGAAAAAGTAGATACGTTCATGTTAACAGAGTTTGTGATACATAGCATATTTAGGAAATAACTAAACACGTCATACATTGGGTGATTTTTTAAAGGTTTGATTTAAAAAGTTTAAAGAAACCGCGAATAGGCTATATTCATAGGTATAATACCGAGGTAGAAATCTATCAATGAGCGAGATTTGTTTTAAATATTTCTAAGTAAAGTAGCATAATAAGTTCAATTGTTTATTCATTTCAATTTTGCAAATGTGAATAGTTTAGTACGGTTTCTCACAGTTAACAAAATGAGTCGGTAAAATCAATGCGTTTGGCAACGAGAAAGTTTTTTTTTTTTCTTTACAATTTAACTGATTTTTCCAATCAATAGTTTTGGGACTGTGAAGTAATAATAATAATAATAATGG
Organism: Dryococelus australis; assembly: GCA_029891345.1. Lineage (NCBI taxonomy): Eukaryota > Metazoa > Arthropoda > Insecta > Phasmatodea > Phasmatidae > Dryococelus > Dryococelus australis. Next base: position 19,250,166 of record CM056997.1, on the reverse strand, counting down.
CCACAACGGTTATTCATATGAATGTATGCTCACGTAAATATAAACCAGAAAAAAGATGAAATTGAAATTAAAACGATGCATGAGTTTCGTGCAAAAGACTATCATGACATAGCTCAAAATTAATGTTCGTTCCTCGACATCTTAGACACGTCAACGAGTCAATTAGGCGCGCCTTCAAGCAAGTCGGCAGCCGTGTGCTAATATCCGCCGAGCGTCTCGTCGCGCTTGTTAACGACGCCCGTTATCAGGAAGACTGCGACACATGCACACAAAGTCGCCTTTGCAAGAGGCATCGCAACCGACACAATGGCGCGCGAGCTCGATACGGCCGCTTGATAAGCCCGAGGGGCTGCTGGCAACAAAGAAATAACATCGACCACCGCTGGGAGGTAGGCCAGGCCGAAAAACGCCCGCGACTGCATGGCGTGCTCCTGCCGGCACGAAGACACGCAACCCCGCGACACACGACCGCTCGGCTGGCTGCTGCCGATGAGGGGGAAGGGAGAGAGACGAGCCATTTATCTGGCGAGCCATCGAGGCCGCCGCACCGCGCGCCACCAGCAACAAACGATCGACCAATCGACCCATCGACCAGGGCCTCGCCGAGGTGCCCGACGCGCGCGGAAGAAATATAGCGGCGGGGTTCTCTCATTTGCTCTCTCCGCCACCCCTGCACACGAATCTAACTGCACGATGTTCCCCCCCACATCCTCCCATCCATTATGTACCATTTCTTCTAGCTTGCAGCTGGAGCACTAGCTATTTTGCCGACAGCAGTGTTTTATTCTTTCAGCTTGATTGGTCATATTTCATGGTGTCATTGTGTTTCAACCGTTGGTAACCTCTTAAGGTCAACGAGGTATGCAGTTTTTCCAGTATGAAGGAGGCAAAGTTGAACGGAATGACCCAAGCGTCAAGTGAAGCCCACTACCCTGCCCGAGGCACAGAATATCCGTCCTTCGTCGGCCTTGAAAATGTACAAAGCTGTACTGGGAGAAAAGGATAGCTGTGGAACGAAGGTAGGCAAGGTTGCGGCAATTACCTGAAAAATATATCCCCACACCCCGGAATTAACACCTGAGCATTCGTTGAGCGTCCTTTCCTAATCCATATTACAGCTTTTGTCTGGAACTGTCTACCTCGTTGGCGGAATACTTTCGACCTGGCATAACACTGACGAAAAAAATAGTTCCTTACGTCAGCATTCGTTGACTGACGAAATCTAACAAACCAAGCGAACTTCGCTCTCAACACATATAATCTATTCACGGTTTCTTCACACTTCTTAATTCAAACTTTGGATAAATCTCCCTAAGAATGATGTATTTCGTTGTTTCCTAAATGTCTCGTGTATCACACGTGTTTTATACTTGTGTTAACATATATAAGTATCTTATTTTTATTGTATTAAAATTTTCACTATATTTAATTTATAAATCAAAATATTTCATTTACAACTTAAAAGAATAAAAAACGAGGAGAAAATTGCTGGTTTCGTAATGCTAAGTAAGAAACAGTTCTTATGCTTAATTTTATTACATCGAGTGCGCACGAATACGATGCGCTGTCGCTTTGATGTAATTTTCTAGACACGGTTAAGCTTTGTTTGCACGAGGTGAAGGAATGTACTATAAGCACAACTTTAGCAGTGCTTCAGAGAAGTTGGAAGTAATCGCTGATAGACTATAACTGTATAGTCGAAATGAATGAAACTTTTGTGTAAGCAGTAAAATATTAATTGAAATATGTAAGTGTATTTGAGTGGCCTTCTTGAATAAACAATTTGTTGTATCGAGAATTTCGTTTTTATCAGTGCGAGACAGTTTTTGGTCCCCTCGAATAAGAAATTTCTTAATAATGTTTGGAGTGTATGGTTGGATGCGATTTATTATGCTTAACGCGCAATCACTAGAAAAGGGTTAATTATATGATCGTGAGATGCACCAGTGTTCTCATGACACGAGGATTAAAAACAATCTGGCAGGAGAGAAGTGGAGATATATGGGCGGATATTAACATCGAGGCCTTGAGAGCCAGTGAGGGTGAAGTGGGATGAGTGTGGAGCAACGCCGGAATGCAAGGGCGGGGGAAACGGGAGATCCCCGAAAAGACCCACCGACCAGCGGCATCATTCGGCGAAAATTCCGGGAGCGACCCCGCCGGGAAATGAACCCAGTTCGCCTAGGTGGGGGGCGAGTAGTCTAACCACTACACAACCGTGACTCCCAAACCGGCTGATGAGATTGTGGAAGGGGAGGGGGGACTACACTCGATTCAGCTGTTGTCGAAACAACGGAGCGAGTGAAGAGAGTTGTTCGTGCGACACTTAACATCGGAGGTTTGAGAGGAGGTCGAACCAACGATGTAAAAGATTGTGATATCGAGCATGGTTTTTATCGCATAACCAAACGCACTCTAGCGATAGTTGAGGCTAGGACGGCTTACTCAGGACAATCTTAAATAAGACGAAAGTATTGTCAAGAAACATTCCTTTCATTTTTTTTTTCTGGCACCTCCATACGGAGAAACCGGTCTACTTGAATCACATAAACGTTCAGTTTTGTGTGTGAGTTTACGATTTAAACGTGCACTCACGACTGTTAGAGCTTCCATGCATGTTTCGATAGCGCCAGTTATGTAATGTAGACGAAAATGTGGATATACGAGAGCTGCTACTTACCACGTACTTCAACCTGATTCTTCGTTGAATGAACTTGTTAAGCAGTTCTTGGTTCTCACGGCTATAACTTTCTTTGGGTGGTTTACAGGTACATCTTTTGTCCTGAAGTAATCTGAAGAAAATATATATGTAACACACTTCCAAGTATTCCTTCGGTGTATATATATATATATATATATATATATATATATATATATATATATATATATATATATATATATATATATATATATATATATATATATATATATCGAAGGAATACTTGGAAGTGTGTTACATATATATTTTCTTTGCAGTTATAACTGTAGAGTTATATATATAATATATACAAATGTTAAAATTCAGCAACTAATCTCATGTTTCAGTTCTGTAAACAACAAACAATGCCAACTGCCTCATTTGCACGACCGTGAATTTTCAGTTTTAACACTAGTATTTTTCATGCAGGGAACAATAAATATTCCTTATGTGAGAGGCTAAAATTACACGACGACGGATTTTCAGAATATGCCTACTAAGTGATAAAGCTAAAATTTGGAATTGGACAATTGCTCCACGAAAGGGCTTAGCAGACGTAAAATTATCCACATAATACTTATTATCGATAAACACTTAAAATTAAAGTAGCAGCTCGTATGAAAATTCTTGCATGGTATTTAATTTTTCTTCTCGTGTAAAACTTGTAAGTAGTTTTGCAGGAGACATTTCTGTTCAGGACACAGTGATGTTTATGAGAAATGTGCTTGCTGGCGCGGTGTTCCGGGTTGACGTCGACTGAAGCAGAGTAGCTGGAGGTTGCGGCGCGGAGGTAATTGAAGGCACGCCCTTTAAGAGCGCGCGAGCAAGTCGTTCTGGTGTTGGCGCGGATCACGTGCTGAGGGTCTCGCTAACAAGCCTGACGTTTACGACTCTCGGATCTTAGTTGTGGGAAACAATGGCTTCCAAGAGGCGGCGGCGCTGTGGAACGGAAACTCGGTCGTGATCACTTCAACCCGCCATCGGAAGTGCTTCTCTTACCGCCCCCCCCTCCCCCACACGCGACGATTCGTCTTCCTTTTTCGGAAAATTACGTTTGCTTTCCTTTTCAAATTTGCCAGGTCAAATTTACGGCCTCTTAAGCATCGGTTCCCTGCTGATCCATCGATTTATTGTCCAGCGTGGCGTTTCTTTAGTAATAACTAACGTAAACACGACACCCTGTAAGAACCGCTAACTTCCTTGTACACGCGAAGTATAACGACGTGAAGGAACTGTATAATAAAACTCTTTTCTCGTCGTAAACGGGGGAGCATTGGCTTAGTCCCCGTTCCTTTAGTGAAAAATGGGCACGACCTGCTGAATGCAAACGCTTTGTAAATGAAGCATGCGGTAACAAATAATTTACTTTAATGTATTAACGCTTCTGCTCTGTTCAAAATACTGGTACCTTTGGGTACGGCAGACTTAAGGAAGTTATTAGAATGTAATTTTACTTCCTACATAATTCAATTCGATATAATTACAGTTTTTAATGTGCCTAAATTCTCTCTTGGGAATCAATTTTTTGCTTACACTGGTTAACTAGTAGGTGTGAATTTTCAGTTCAGTAGCGGGGAATGTAATTGTGCGTGTGAATTAATGGCGAATCTTTACTTACATTTACATATGTGGCCTACTGCATCGATGTAAGTTTCTGCCACACAGCATTCGTTGGAAGTTTGGCAAAAATAATAAACATAATCTAATATTATAAAAGTTATATTTTTTATAGTTCTGTTGTATTTTGTTTGCCGAAGTCCCAAGAAGTACACCACCACACAAATTAGACAACCAAAACCACGGTAAAATATTTTAATCTTAAGTTACTATGTGTGTTACGTAATATTTAGAAACCTCATATTCATTAATTATTTAATGGTAATTTCTTAAATGGTTGATAAAACGGAGATTTTATTCGGCTAAGCAATTATAATGCTATTTAGTTAATCATGAATATGTTATGATCATATCCCTTTTTCCTTTCTGCATTAAGCAGACTACTGTAAATCAAATATTATTCTCACATTTACATATTTGACAAAGTTAATGTCAAAAACCACGTGTTATATGACATTTTTGTCTCCGATGTTTGTTATATGCTTGAGTTTCCTTAAAATCTAGTCTAGTAGTAACGACAATATATCAGAAAGGCTTAGTGCAGAATGAATTATTTGAAGGAAAATTGTGATAAAGGTATAAAAAGTTCATAGCAAATGTCGAATTTTTACAAGTGAGAACTGAAGTTGTGTTGTCTCAAATGATAGCTCACTTTGGCCTTTTATATGTCTGAATGCTTAATAAGTACACGAGAAACTGATTCTATTCCAGTTTCTGGTAAGGTATTAACGGCCAAGTGCTGATATACTCTAGCTTAGAAGTTGAACCTGAGAAGGCCTTGTATGGGATGTATTGAACTACATATATGTGCTCTAAGAGTGCTCGCATGTACGTTATTAAAATTCTGATTCAACTTCCACAGCCTGTTGCGTCCAGCATTTTGCTTAGGGGCTGTAGCCACGGCAAACATGCTGAGGATACAGATGCTTCTAGTATTATAGGAGTAGCCTGTGTAATGTAATAAAGCTTCCCCAGTGTGTTGAAGCTGAAGTTATTGGTGTTAATTAATTGTAAATAGTGCAAAAAGAGAGTTTACGTACAATGACAGTATTCTATTTAAGTTACAAGCATGGATTTTCAACTTAAAAATTCCCAAATATCGAACCAATAAAAAAATCACCTGCTACCGCCTTCCAGCTGCGTGAGAAAATGCCCATCCAACGCCAACGGTGAAAAGGTGGGGGGGGGGGGGGAAGAACCCTTTCCCCGCAGGTTTCAGAGGCACAGTGCTATTTTATCCGTGTACGGGGAGGTATTTAATCTTGGCCGAAAGGGTGGAAAGGTGGCAGCCAGGGGAATGCGGCATTAGGCACACCCCTGCGCCGCCGCTCTAGTGACCCATGCACGCCGGTGTGGAAGGCTGGGCGCTGGTTCAGGGTGGAAGGGGTGTGTGGGAGGGTGGGCCACGGGAGTTAATCTGGCGAAAATGTCACGCGGGGCTGCCTCGAACGGGGCGCGCGCTCGCAGCTGGCCACTAGGGTGCAGGACGAGGAGGAGAGAAGGGTTTTGCAGTGGGGGGGGGGGGGAGGTTGGTTAGAGAGTAGGGGGAGCATGGTGGTTCCAGGCCACAGTGATGACAACCCAGTGCTGAGGTGGACAGGCTTGACCGCGGAGCGGGCAGACCGCTCACGCTCTCCCGTGGACTAAAGATGAACTACGTCGATTTTCCTTTTATCTGCATATACCCGACATATCCTTGCACCAATGTCCCATTCAACTGTATAAGTCGCAATGCCAAACGTGATTAACGGGCTTGTTCACATTAGATGTTTTTTAACAGACCCAACCTTTTATATGAACTAAATACCTTGACTAGCTTCTATATATTTTTATCGCATTGAAACGAAGTAAGACGAAGTATAGATAGATACACCGTAAGGCAGTTATGGCCTCAAATTCATTCCGCGATGTTTCTAATAGTGGTTAAGGTATAACGTCAACCCAACGGCTGAGCACGGATATGACGACTGTGCAGCTAGCATAGACGATCTACACCATCCTCTTTCCCGTACGCACTTTCTCTGCCTGCAGACGAGGCAATGTGCACCGGTGCAAGCTTCCATGTAGTAGAATTACACCACATTCACTTATCCACCACCACGAAAATGATTTCATCATGCCCTTTTCGGTACCTTCCCATAACATCGAATCATAGGCGAAGCTTATTAATCATTCCCACAGTATTCTGCTTATTTCATACAGCAGCAAAAATACATTAAACTGCTGCATGGGGTATCCAATGGATTTTTGAGAAACAGTGCAAACAGTATGTCTGAGAAAGTGAGCAAAGTTGAAATGCGAAGTGTTATGCCATATGTTTAAGTGCCCTGGACACTACAGCAGCCTTAAAATGGATCAGAATACACCATAAAAAATTTTAGTAATAGGGAGGAGAATAATTAGAATTGTCTAACTCAAAGCAGTCACAAAGACTGGATGCTAGAGTGTAGTAATACTGTCACCTAGTTGAGTACAAAATTTGATTGATTAGCAGTTGTAGAAGAAGCATAAAAATACAAGTAAATGCTACATCAGGAATGTTGTTATTGAAATACATATATAAATAAGTTTATGACATTATTATAAGCTGTTCACGGAAAAAATGAGCAATTTTGAAAGATCTGCTTAAGACCTTCTTGTACGCACGTTGTGTATTCCGTCGCCTTATTCAAAATTAGCATTTCCATGGGCCTCATCACTTAATTAATGCGTTGGTCAGGCGAAACTGTGGAATTATTAGAAAAGTAAATGTTTTACAAATCTGTTATTTTTTACACTTCGATGCGTTATAAAACCAGGAAGCTAAAAAAAAAAAAAAATTCAGTTATCAGAAGTTGTTGCCCTAACATAATGTATTCGAAGTTAAGACATGGAACTACTTTCCCTCCATCGTTACCAACTTTACTGGGCGCATGTCCCTCAGAACACCCGTTAAAATATATGTAGGTAGAATCAGTGACTTTTTTTCTAAGGTAAAAGTGCTCATTTTACCGTGAACGACCTTTAAGAGTAAAAATTCCCTTTGAAGACAGCTGACCGAATCATTGAAGTCACCCTGGTTCGAACTCCATTGCTTACCCGAAATCAAAAGAATTACTTGACACATGGTGTAGAAACAAAAATGACATTTACCTCTGTCCGAGTTAAGACCCTCGTTTGTGCTACAGTGACCGCGGACGCTCGCCTCCCACCAAGGCGAACAGTGTTCAGTTCCTCAGCGTGCTAACTCCTGGCTTTCACACCTCAGAGCCGTGCCGGACAATGCCACTGCCTCGCCAGTTTTCTCAGGGTTCTCCCGTTTCCCCCGCCCACGCATTCTGACGCCGCTGCATGTTCATCTCGCCTTTGCCTCATCGGCTCCCAAGACCTCGATGTTAAAAGCCGGCCAAACCTCTCCACTACACTGAAATTTCGCAATAAACCGACAGCCGTGCAGCCTTGTGAATTTTCCCCGCTTGGATCGAAATATCAAGGATGACGTCTTAAAAAACCGAATGAATAAAAAACAGAAAGTAAAATATTTTACTATCAACGCATACGACCCAAAAAAAAATGTGGGGTGATATCTTAAAATTCTTCTTATAAATTTACTCAAGAGAAATGAAAACACACTGTCGTGTTGGCTAAATATATAGTTCTCTTTGTTCCTCTTTATTTTCGGAAAGTATGGCTAACGTATAAAATAAACAACCAGTTTAAATTTCCCCTCCTTTTCAGATGCGAGTTCTATGTTTACACTCTACGTTCAGTGGTGAAAATCGTCAGAAATGATGCTGCGGGCACATTTAGGCATAAATTAGCAGAGCCTGAAGGGAAAGTCATTACCATACACTATTGTCCAATGCTGGTTTTTTCTGCCATTTGTCTTTTCAGGAAATTCTTCCTCACATCAGAACAGTTTTTTTTATATTATTAGTACATAGTAAAACCCTCTGATATTTGTGTTCCCCATATGAATGTTTTTTATCTCTTGGATGCTCCGGTTTCATTTCGGCCAGTCCATTAAGCAGTCATTCCGCATTACTGCACGCATTAATTTGAGCTGACACTGCCAAATGAACTCCGGGAAGCGAGTGGCTGTCCGAATAAGATCCCATGACGAATTATTGGGGCCAACAATTTAATTGTGCTGTTATAATTTTTCCTAAGACATTTTTGTTCACATAAAGTGTGAACGCAGTAAAATATCTGTTAAAAGTTTTCTACTAGTTAACATATTTAAGGGTACGGATTTCCTAATAACATATTACCGAAATTCCATCGGTCATTTGCATACAGAATTTTTGTTACATTGCATGTTTTGACGAATAATCGTGTTAGCGAGATATGGAAAACAGTTTGCTCCGCTTAAAATAAAGGTAATCGTTTAAGGAAATACATATTTTCTAGTTTCAGCCATTTCAAAGAGTTCATTAACGATTAAAAAAATATTATTTGAGCTATTTCCATTCGGCAAATATTGCTTGTTTTATGATTGTGTGTGTGTGTGTGTATATATATATATATATATATATATATATATATATATATATATATAAGGCTATTCACGACAAAGTGAGCATTTTTGAAAGCAACCTAAGGAAAAAGTCACTGCCCCTACTTGCATATAATTTAACTGGCACACTGAGTGGCATGCGCCCAGTAAAGTTGGTAATGATGGATGGAAAATAGTTCCGTCTCTTAACGTCGAACAAAAAGGGTTAGGCAATCCATTTCTGATAACTTAAAATTATTTCTGTCGCTTTCTGTGTTTTTTAATGCTTGGAAGTGTAAAAATAAGCAGATTTGTTAAACATTTACTTTTCTAATAATTTCGCAGTGCCATTTGACCGACGCATGCATAGTGTAATGAGGCCCGGGGCAATGTTAAACTTACATAAGACGGAAGAACACAACGTGCATACAAGTAGATCTTAAGCAGGGCTTTCAAAAGTACTCATTTTCCCGCGAACAGCCTATAAGGTGGTGGATTTAATGGTATGCGCAATGATAAAATAACTTTTATAAATTTGCACGCATCAAGATTTTCATTTGAAATTATTATATTTACCCTAAAAAAAATGAATTACTTTATTTTTCAGATAATTTGGTATTTTCATTGAAGTTATCGGCAGTATTATGTCATAAAAAGATTTCCAAAATGTATAATAATATTGGCCTTAATTTAGGATTGGCTGTGATGTGGCGTTCGCAGCCGGCGAGTGATAGGGGTTCTCACAGCCTGTCAGCCAGTGACGGAGTATGTAGGTGGGGCAGATACACAGGGAATCGGTGGCGGCGGGGAGAGGGGGCAAGCGATGGGCTGGAAACGCACAATGCGTAGCAAATTAGCCGCCGTCAATTTCCGCGAGAGCGCGTCTGACGAGACGCATGAGGGCGCGCGACAGCCACGCCACCGGACGCTACAGGACGCCGCGTCGCTATTGGCCACCGCGGTGACACCAGATGGCGCTGAAACCCCCCTCCTAACCCTTCCGGTCTGCCGCGAGCGATCGCATTTCCTTGAAATCTGATAATCTGTTCACCTGCGATAAGTGTTCAACTGTTGACGATTTTGACTTAGGAATTTTTTTTCCTAATTAACGCTTTGAGGATGGCGCAATTTTACAAGCACTGAAAACTAGGTTGGAGTGAACTGTCTATATTATCCACTGTATTTATATACACTTGCCTTCGTCCTATTGGTACTGGCTACACAGGACATGCTTACTGTACTCTGCGACGTTTGTCATTGGCTGGCCCTCGGCCAATGGAGTCATGAGTTGACAGTGTACCAATTAATGAGTCGAGGCGGATATAACCGGTTTTGCAATACATCGTGTTCAATTGAAAACGTATTAAAAAAAGAACAAGTCCATTCATGCGAATTCAAATGTTGATTAGTTGTAAGTTTTTACTTAGATTCTGATGAAGACAAACGAAATATTTAAATTATAACGGTGTGAATTTTGTTTTCAAGAGTAAAGAAATCTCTACATAAACGTATCCCCGAGTATGTACGTGCATACTCCTCAAATCGTTAAAAATTGAAATACGGGTGATCCACATAAAATATTTCCAAGAGGATGTTCAGCAAACATTTTGAGCTACAGGCTGCTACGCACAGAGGCCATTTTAGCATTTTATAAACAAAATTAAACGTGTTCCGTGATTTTGTGTTTGGTTTGTGTCAACTAACGAGAATCTCTAAATGGCGATTAACAATTCTCTAAATTTCTTTATCCCCACCATATTTGACATTACAATGGTATATTTACAAAGAGGCTGGGAGTACAACATTAAAAAATTAATTAATGTAGACTGGAAAAAAAATGTCGACGGTACCACTTAATACTATGGGGTTACGCTATAATTATTTTACTTTGCCACGGACATTATCAAATGTTTATTGTAATACATGAATTTCAATTTTGATAATAATTGATTAAGGTGTTAAGTTATCGTCTCTTTTGTTCATTAAAATTCAATGCTCATTTTTTGTAATATTTACTAGCGCTCCAGTTGTTTTTCAAGATCGTTGTACTGGCAGGTAATTATATTTACAGTGCGATCAGTGTTTCAATGCTATACATTGTGACAGCTCCATTTTTTAAAAAGTGTGAAATAAGTCACTTCCTCCAGAGTCCAAAATGTAAAATGAAAAATCGCAATTTAAATGTTTATTTTATCAATTACAGTAGTGCCAGAATTTTAATTGTCAAGGCACCGCCGAGGTATGCTACTTTCCCAAAATCGGCAGTGAGAATACCTAAACGAGGTTGAAAATAGTGATAGGTAGAATTTCTGGCCTGTTTGTTGAATTTATGAAATATTTTACTGTTCTTTGCAGTAGCTCGGGTCTGTGATTTAGTGTATCTGACAGCACAATAACTTTCTAGAAGGCGGCTAAGGAGTGTAGGTTATGCAATCATATAATTTTGAACGTTATTCGTTTTACAACGCATAATTAAATAATTGTAACCGAGTTGGCAGACATCATTGTTTAATTCGTACCATTATATTGGTGTGCGCCACGAACATAAAATTATCTATGTAGGTGTACACAGTATGTTTAACGTAAAAATATCAGATGGAATGTTATTTATTTCTGTTAAAACATAACATAGGATATGTAATATAAGTGGAAGCCACTGAACACATATGATAGTTGAATAAATCCGTATGCACAATATAATACAATGGTGTAGGGTCTCTAACAATATTATGGTATTTGTTAGGCGATGGTTGTGGAAAGGTTAATGAATCACATCTTCTTCATTACAAGTTCATTTGATTCCAGGGTTGCAGTAACGCACCAGGATGAGCGTAAGCAAATAAATGTTTAAGCACGGTCCATACTTTTTTTCATATAAACGAGATGAGAATCTGTATGCATATTTATACTGTACCGATCAGATGGACCGTCATAATGTAAGAAATTATTTCTAAGTGAGCCACTCTGATTATCATGGGACGAAGTGTTTCATGGAGGATGGAACTTGCAGAGACGGCTTTTGTAAATCAACACACAAGCAAGAAACAGGAGGCTTCGAACGGCAAAAGAAGGGGGGGGGGGGCTGTATGAGAAAAGCACAAGGTTATGAAGCTCCGTGTAAAAATTGCTGTGCGGGTGGAGGGGGGGAGGGGTTATACGCCTGGCGGGGAAAAAACATTGGGAGAGAAACCCTGAAGATTGTTCTAGTTGTTCTCCCATTTCAGGGATCATCTGTCAGTGTTCGGGACTCCTCATCCAACCTTATCACGCAAAACGTCTCCCGAGAGGGAAAGCAGCCCCGAGAACTACGGTTACCGATTTCATCTCACCGAGTCTTCCCTCCCTGCAGTACCACCCACCACCCCCGAAAAAAAAATAGCCTTCCGTACACGGGGTAGGGGCGGCGCGCGCGCAGAAAAAAAAAAGAATGGAAATTGAGATTTATGCCTGAAGATGTTGGCGGTAGAGTCGAGCTACAGCCTCGGGGGAGAGCAGCAAACTGCGGTATCTCTTATCTGAAACTTTATAGCCAAATAAGCTGAGCATCGCGCCGGGGGTCGCCCGTAGCCTACGGAAATTGGCGCGGAAAAAGTGAGGGGTAGTATGAACATGTTACTCTCTCCCCCCCCCCCTCTCTTCCTCTCTCTCTTCCTCTCTCGGGCAAGGTAGGTTGTAGCCTTCAAGCTCCCTCGCCGAGGGAAACAACTCTCTTTTCATCTCTGTGATGCACTTTAGCGCCGCTGTAATCCTGCTGATAAAAAATGCACTCTTTCATGCTAATATTGCTCCCGTCGTTGGGGAAAACAACTCGTTAAGAGCCACGCTTCATCCATCACTAGCATGAGACTGTGCCACAGAAAAAGCTTTCCGTGCAGATCTTCGTGGGTTTTATCAGTTCATGTTTTTGTCTTACGAAATTCTGAGCGAACATCTCAAGGTACGGCATAAGTTTTTTTGTGCTAGAAGTACTTTCGGGGATGTATTATTGGCAGTTTTTCAAATTCAAATTTGGGAAGCTTTCAGCTAATCGCTAAAACTATCAACCAAAGCGGCATTCATGTTTGCAATTAAATATAATTATCGCTAGTCGACATTTCAGTATCATTAAAACTGCTAAATGAACTTGCAAAAGTTTACTGAAAATGTTTATTGCACATATAGCTGTAAATAATGATGGTCTGTCCCTTGGGTGAACGGGAAGGTTCCTGATAACGATTCTATAATATCGCCTTATAGAACGGATTTTATATGATATGAATATGCGACCAGCAAATACAAAATATATGCATGAGTTATTGCTCGGTGTCCTCAGCGATAATTTCTATACTGGAATCACATGGAGAAGCCGTCAGATGAAGTAAACAGAAATCCAACGTGGACAAGTCTAAAACGCAGTTTTGATGGCTGTGACGTTGCGCACTGTGTGTGATGTGATTCAAACCATCGACAAGGTCAACAAAGTAACATTTTAAATCCACTTTGTAAAAAATATGTAGTCATTAAACATTGACATTTAAAGTTTTAAGACAACTGGTAGACACAAGATCACTGAATTCGAGGAACCGGGCGCAAACACCACGTGATTAATATAAATGTGTGATTTTTTTAATTGGTAGGTGTGTTTGAGCATTGAATAAAAATGCTTACATGCGCCGATTATTTTGTGCAGGAAACTTGATTTCTGACACAATTTTTGGTAACGAGGAAAGGTATTCTTCATGGCCATCAAAGTAAAATTGTAAGAATCAAAAGCACGATTTTTTTTAAATGTCAATACAGCTTTATTATTATGTCCTCATTAGAGGCAGGCGCGGAATACCCTACAAGTAACGCACTTTCGTCACACGAGCGTCAGCTACTTTATAAACTACTAGCGACCCGTCCTGGCTTCGCGCAGTTTACAAATATGGCGTTGTTTTAAAATGCTGTCGCGGACTTTTCTGTAGACCTCTTAGATATCTGTAACTCTGTAGTACATTAATTTGGCGTATCTCTCATGTTTTCGTCAGCGTAAGTCAAGTAAGCGCCCGAAAAGCGGCTTGTTCCAACTTGATTACGAAACGTCGACATTTCTCTACAACCCTGCATAAAATATTAATGTATTATATACCTATACCGTCCTCAATACATTCTCTAATTGATGACGAAAGCCGCATAAAAATACATCAAGTAATTTAGAATCATTGTCCGAATACACAGACACAGGTAGGAGGGCGACTTTGCTTTATACTACGTAAGGATTCACATCTCTCAGATAAATAAACTTCACCCCGGAACAGACATAGTTAATTAGACATTTGGTATTTAAAAAATATAGCTTCCGACAAAAATCTTGGAAAAGTTTTCGGAGAGGCCGAGCAAATCAAATACTGTACTACAGCGAAGTATATTCCTTTTACTTACTTTCACAGATGTGGTTGTGACGTCTTACACAAACAAACATAGACATTTGCATTCGGGAGTGTGAGAGAAAAAAAAAATTCGATTGAAATTTGGCTGCGAAATTTATTTCAGTTTACGTGGGATGAGTGGAATCCATCAGTTGTATTTTTTTTTATGGCGTGGCTGAGGGAATCGAGGGCAGATAAAACTCACAAATCTAACAGATTCTGACACTAGAGATCTTTATCCGTACCAATTTATAGCTGTGGAACCCAGTGGTCAGGCATGAATAAATGTCAGTGATGATGGGTCTTCGTTTTGCCCCCCAGGAGATATGCAATCCGTCTGTGCTTTTTGGGAAAGGGTGGGATGTTTGTGGAGGAAGGAAGGGGTAGAGTGGATTGGTCCTGGTCGTTATCGTCATCATCATCATCAACTTTCTGGGATGAGTGCGGCGTCGCGACCACAAGAAGTGGTAATGAATAACTGGGAGATTTACAACTTTATCGGCGAGACGAGCTGCATGGACGCGAACATAAAAAAAAAAAAAAGGGCGCGGAAGAAGGGAGATAAATGGCACGGCCACCAACTTCGTAAAAATTTGCTCGTGAGACGGGAGAAGAAAGTTGCACCAATAATTTTTTTGTTACAGGCAGTGCCCATTCTTTAAGAAGGGTGGGCGTAATCGGGTTTCGTTCGTCGCTGGGAACTCAACATCAGCATCATCCTCGGACCACCTGAACCCAGTGACGTAACCACACATTTCTCAAGAGGGGGTCGAGGAGTAAAAATCGCGGTTGGGGAAAGCAACGATTTACACGGACTCGAGTGAAGGGAGGGATATTTCACTGACAGTGGTGGCTCTGGCGCATGTGTTACTTATGACAAATTACAGAATCAAATTACCTTACTGTATAATAAAATTCAATTTCAATTATTTATCACAACTAACGAATTACTTATACTTTTAATTCTTATTTTTGACAAACCAATGGGCAAAAAAAAAAGGGGGATGGAAAACTCAGACATCCCTCCTCTGCCATACCGCGCCTGAATACCTGTGCCCTGCATGAGGATACCACCTACATGAATGAAAAATTGTTGATTATAAAAAATAGGTGAAAAATATATAACTAGAGATACGCGGCCAATGAAGGCAATGTAAAGTTATTTTCACAACTACGTGACGAGACGCGACATGACTATCTCGATGAGCTTTAGCCTATCAGAGCAAAGCAGTTTACTGTCGCCAACCCACAGCCTCAGATGCGTTGCACGAAACTCGGTAGTTTCTTCTGTGGGCTTCGGGAGTCAAAGGAGATGAAAGAAAAAAAAAACTCAATCTTTTTTATTTTCTTTTTTAAAGAAGGAAAAACTGCTACACAATAGCATCTTGATACCCGCCATTTTTTTGTAATGAATACTATAACTTTTCATTATATTTTGACGCGTATAGTTTCATAACTCTTGATCAATTGAATTATGTTTCAAACACGACTGTAACATCTTATTAAGTTCTAGTATATGTTGTTCGCGGTAAAATGAGCACTTTTGAAAGTCCTGCTAAGATCTACTTGTATACACGTTGTGTATTATTCCGCGTTACGTAAAATTAGCATTGCCAGGGGCCTCGTCGCTTTATTCATGCGTCGGTCAAATTAAACTGTGAAATTACTAATAAAGTAAATACTCTACAAACCTGCTCATTTTTACACTTCTGTGAATTAAAAGAAAAAAACAGAAAGCGAAAGAAATAATTCTAAGTTATCACAAATGGTTACCTAACACTTTTTATTCGACGTTATGATATGGAACTACTTTCACTTCATCGTTATCACTGGGCGAATTACACTCAGTGCGCCCATTAAAATATATGCATGCAGGAGAAGTGATATTTTTAAAGGTTAATTTTCAACTGCTCATTTTATCGTGAACAGCCTTTATAAAGTATGTCAATGGTAATTTCGAAAACATGTTTTAGACTTGTCACTTTTAGCGAAAGTGCCCACCAGATTCTCATCCCAATATGCCCAGGCCGAAGAACTTTTTTTATCATACTTCCGTCGCGCTCAGAACATCACAAGTGGTTTAAGTCGTGAAGTGAATACGGGGTAGAGAGCACATGCGAGCTGCTCATAGCAGCTTCTCTTCGTGCCCCAGCTCTGGGCTGTTTTCCCGCTAGTAGCAATATAGAAAACCCCGTGGATAGGATTTAAGGTTATAGGACTTTTCCAGTAAGAACACCCTTTGGGATCTTGAAACCTTCCTTTAACATAGTTTAAATGCAAATCGAATACATTCAATGGAGTCAAAGTATTTTGTTCACGTGAAATGGCGGGTCTGTTAAAAAAAAAAATACGAACGTAAACAAACACGTTCTCACTGTTTGCCACGTGAATCTGGCAGCTGTACAGGTGAGTGACGAGCGAATCAATGCCGGGGAAGTGTGCGGAAGACTGCGATATTGCAGTAGGTTTATTTGAAATTCAATGGAAATTACTTGCTTGTCAGCAAATTCATGTCACAAGTAAGTGACGTCATGGTGATTCCATTGTCGAAATTTTCACTCACCTGCAGTTCGTTTCTACCCATCTCGCTGCGTAATCCATATTTTATAAGGCAGCGATAATTTTATATGGGTTTTCAAATGTAGTTTAAAAATAATTTTCTCAACAGAACGCTCACGGGGCATACTTACTTAATCTTGCACCAGCCTACACGACTCGTATTCGAGATGTCCAGTGTTTAACGCCAGGCAACTGCCCATACTATGGTTTTTCCTTGTGAATGTCCGTTTGTGTTCCAGGAAAAATTGGCAACGTAATGAGTAAATGAAAACGTCTATAATTTCTCGTCCATTATATCAAAATTATTCTTAGCCCGTACGAAAAAATCCATACGCAGTTTTATTATTATTTTGCTACGAACTCATTCAAATTTATTTAGCCTCGTCCTTTTAATGAGAAGCGATGTAGATTTGACTTGTTCTTGAGGCGCCATCCATTAATTCAGTCCTAGAGATGAAGGGAAATTTTAAACTTGAGACAAAGATTTCCACTGTTGGTTCAGGATAGTCGATATATATCAAAATATTTACATTTAACTTACAGTAATATAGCCATAAGAAGTACTCGCTGATATTAAATAAGTTTCCATTGGAACGTCTGTAAATATCTCGTATTAGCATGTAAGCACCTCTGTTACCAGGAAGTCATAGTAGACCGAAATACGGTCGTTATCACATAATTACGGTTACATTTAAAAAATTCAAAACGACATGTCTTTCGGCTGATTTTTGTGCTACATTACAATGGAAGTTTCTAAATATCAATATATCCATGCATTCTAAACACTTATGCACTACACACTACAGTAAAACCGAATTAATGTATTCAGCCAAGAAGTCACTTATGAAACTAAAACTAATAGATATATTAACTGCTGTAATGAAATCACGATACTTGCATTATATTTTAATTTAATTACCAGACACCAATGTTAATGACAAGCGAGAATGTAGTATAGTGTCGTTATGATATAGGCTTATTATTAGCTGCTTTTATGTAGCCCTCAACTCTTTGGAGAAGACTTTGCTTCAATTTATGGTACGTTTCTTTAGAAATTTGTTCTATTTCTCCTGCAGATTGAGTGTTTTGGTCTCGCTGTCAAAAACCATTCCAAATCTTTCCAAATGTGTTCAGTATGACTGACGTTAAAACTATCAGCCGGTCATTCGAGGTCGTCTACTATGTTATAATGCAATTAAATCATAGTATTTGTTGCCCTTTTTACGCTGAAAATGAAATGGACCAATTCCGTGTTGTTGTCGGTGACCGAAACGTTGAATTTTCAAACCTTGTTTCATGAGCTTTGGCAACCATGAATCTAAGTCCTAAAACGAGTGAAAGAGAAACAAACCGCTTTCTTCGAACTTCATAGTGTGAACAATAAAATCATTCAAGTAACACACGCCAAGTAGTTATCGTACACAATTACTTCGATCGGATCTTCACACCATAGATTGCTCCCCCCATTTCATTTAGTCCAGCGGAGTCATGCTCTACACCCCTGAAAACGACGACTGACGGTCCGTTCAGTGATCTTAAACTTGACGAGCTATAGGCTACGGCTTGTCTGTGGAATCGTACTGCAATTCCTTCTCGATATGGAGTGTGATCTCTTACAGCCCTTTTCGATATGGAGTGTGATCTCTTACAGCCCTTCTCGATATGGAGTGTGATCTCTTACAGCCCTTCTCGATATGGAGTGTGATCTCTTACAGCCCTTCTCGATATGGAGTGTGATCTCTTACAGCCCTTCCCGATGCCGACAGGAAGTCTTTTTAGCTTACATTTGTAACGGAACCTCGTGGTTTATCTTTACCAATGTTGGTTGGCTTCAATGGTTGTGATCTATCAATATATCCGGCTTACCATTTCTGTACTGGCGTGCTTTGACTCACTCACGTTTCCGTTTCGCCGTTACGTCATCGTTGCACTGGGTATTTGTAACTTTCCCGAAATCTCGTGGACAGAACGGCCATACCCATGGGCACAAATAATCATATCCATTTCGACATCACTATGCCCGCGTCCTGCGCCCTTACAGATACTATGACCGATAACTTAATCGTCAAGACCCTGCCATATGGATATGACTTGTGTGGACTATTTAGATGTTTATCTATATAGTTTCATGTTATTGTATTATTACGATTGTATTCAAGCTAATAAATACATTTCCCCGCAACAATGAACCTGAATATGCCAAAATAAACACTGACAGCCTAAATTAATGTCTTGTCCAATATAGACAAACGATCAGTAAAATTGCTGTTAGAATAAAATACATTTTTCACTATAAGTAACTATTTAAAAAATCAATTATTTTATGTGATGGCTTTAATTGGTCAAATATTTCAGAAGCCGATGTTTACCAAAACCCACATAACAGAACCAGAAATACTAACAGCGAAGACGACAATAAATGTTCACAACTTATTATACTTGAAAACCTTGTACTAGTCTTTGTAATGACTTGCGTATCCCAAATGACTGTTTTAACTTACTAGATACTATATGAAAACGGGAGGTTTATGTTGAATTTGATTACATTCATAGTAATGACAGAAACAGTATAAAAAGGTGCCAGAATTTTGTTTTAACTAGTCCTATATCTAAAGATACTGTATGGAGCTCTTTTTACATAATTTAAAAACGTCTCTGTAGTAAAGCGCGGATATTTTTTGCACAGCTGAGTAATAACGATAGGTCTAAACGCAAAATATTTTACCCCAGTTATTTCACATTCGAACTTGACTGACACATGCGCGCCGATCGTAAAATGCACATGAGTATAATTTTAATGTGGCGGAAGGATACAAAGTATCAGCCAGGAGAAGTTTTACTAAGATGAAACCTAGCGGGGTTCTTGAACGTGTTCAATTAAGCGCCAATCACCTACACACAAGAAGTGTAAAGGTAAAGCAGGTCATGAAACCATGGCGGGAAATTATCTTAATCGGCCGTAAGTATAAAGTAATTCCAGGAATGTGGATAAGGAAAAACTTTCCACCGCCTCTTCCCATCATTCTTGCGCGAGGCGTTTACTGAATGAAATTGGGTTCTTAAGGGTAGCAGGTGCGTCGCGCGCTCGTCCACGGAAGCGGCTCTTAAGAACATCTAAGGAGGAGTTGCGGGTCCAAATTAAGATAAAGTAGTCGGATGGCGGAGAGCTCCCGTGGGGCGCAGCAGGGGCGGCGCAGGGAGGATGGGCTTGGAGGGTGGATTATTATATTACTCTCGTATACCGAAGAGATATTCCGGTGTCTTTACTGCAGCAAAACAGCCGGGGATAACGCTTGCGAACCGACTCGGGTAGCAGCCGAATTTTTCAGATACGCGCGGCTGCAGCGGAGGTAGGGCAGTATTTCTCAGTTTAACGTGGAATACATTCCGAAAAAACTTAGAACTGATCAGATTCAATAAAGATGTTTTAGAGACTTTAGAATGCTGGAAGTCGCTGAAGCCCACTAATAGGCCTACTAGACTAGATATATCATTGCAAATAAACCACGAAATGACCCTCAATACACCAATAAAACAGCTGCGAATAAGCTATAATGAAATTAATTGTTTATTAATTATTACTATATAGTTTACTCTTTTTTGTGTGTAACATGTTGGAATTTTTTTTTTCAGTGCCTTCAATATTCAAAACTCCGCTTAGTTATCTCTTGCAGCACAAAATTGTGTTTTAATAATCAAACATTAGATTTATTGTAAGTACAAATAAATGTACTGACCTAATTTTATTGGCATTCAAATATTATTAGTGAATGAGTAAGTAAGCAGCCTATGGGCAATTCACGATAAAATGAGCACTTTTGAAAGTCCTGCTTAAGATCTATTTGTATGCACGTTCTATACTCTTCCTCCGTATGTAAGATTAACACTGTCGTGGGCCTCGCCCCTTTATCCATGCGTCAGTGAAACTGAAATTATTAGAAAAGTAAATATTTAACAAATATGCACATTTTACACTTAAATGCATTAAAAAACACACAAAGCGAAGGAAATTATTTAAATTATCAGAAATAGTCGCTTAAACTTTTTATTCGACGTTAAAATACGGAACTACTTCCCAGTCACCGACTTTACTGGACGCATGTCACTCAGCGCGATCGTTAAAACGTGTGCAGGTAGAGGCAGTCTCTTTTTTCTAAGGATGATTTCTAAAGTGTTCACTTTATCGTGAACAGCCTTTATGAG
The DNA here is from genome assembly GCA_029891345.1 of Dryococelus australis. Lineage (NCBI taxonomy): Eukaryota > Metazoa > Arthropoda > Insecta > Phasmatodea > Phasmatidae > Dryococelus > Dryococelus australis. The sequence continues at coordinate 19,229,225 of CM056997.1, read as the reverse complement.
CCCTAGTACATTGTTATGCCCAGAGCGTGTACTGCTGTTAACATCACCGTCCATATATAACTACGCAAGTCTTTGTGGCACGCAACTGATGTTCAGGTAATTAAGAGGAGTCTCGATTGCCATGCGGGTTATAACTCCGCTATTAATCTCTACATGATGAGCTGTAAGTCGCCAATACATCTACTAAGCCATGCAAGTAGCAGGTCCCGTGCCGAGGTCGAAACTAACACGTTCCTTTACTCCTGCTGTTCTACAGCTGGTTCACTGTTGAAACGAACACTGAACCTTTCCAGACTGCAGACTGGTGATGTATCTTTCATTTGAACAATTATGGATATACGTCATTGCGCAACGAAGTGTTTTCAATGGTGTACGACCATGATTGTGTAAATAATATATCATCCCCATGTCCATAGTCATTCAAACGGCATAATTTCATTTATTACAATATATGTCTTCGAAATATGTGCGCCGTTGCCAAGTGGCATCATACATACTTTATACAAAACGCTCTCGCATAATGTCGGCTGCTGACTTTCTGTGCAGTACTGGCTCTCGACTTTTCTTTGAATCTATTTCCAACTTATATTTCTGCGGAATTAAGTAGTGTGAAAATGGATGGCGTAGCAAATAGTTTGACTTTTAAAGATTGAAATATTTTTGAAAGTAAATTTATGGTAGTTTATATGCATGAAGTATGTGTTTATTTCTCAGAGTTTTGTATGCTTTTCTTTAACGGTGTGATATGGAGAGGGATAAAAAAAAATCCCTTCCCTTAGTTATATACAATAAGCTACGACGTGGCCTCCTGCTGAAGCATTTCCAGCAGCACTTGTATATAATCAGCTAAATGTCTTCTCTCTTAAAATTAAAGGTGTGACCATTAAATTACTAATTTTATAGGTAATGATATATGTCTTTCACCTGTGCGAAGAAGAGTGGAAAATGGGCAGTAGATAATATGCCTCTAACAATTTCAGAGTGTCAATCGACGAACGGACGTTTAGTGAAGGTCTGAAGCGCTGCTTAGTTTTATATGCCGTGAAAGCCCCAGTGATGTATGTTTTCTGTGCCACCGAGGCTGCAGGTCTTAAGTTTGAGCCCACATCTTGCTGCCGATGGCGCTGGTCTACAAAGAAAATTTCCGTCGACTCCACTCTAGACTGTGGACTTCCAGAAGGTTCGCCTAGGAGTTCGCTACTATTGCGCGGTTGGTGTTGTCTGTGGTGATTTGTTTGAGTGGTGGGCGGGGGGGGGGGGGTGGGTTGAAGGGAGTGCATTGCATTAAAAATTATTCTGAATGTCAAACCAAAGCGCTGTGCGATGTTTTTCTATGTAAAACGAGAAAGATAACATAATACGACTTCATTCCTAATCGGATTACCTAGGTATATATGCGTTCTTAACAGAAACTTTTCACCGCCAGCTGAGGTTTGAAAAAGGTTTTGTTCACTCAAACAATATTTGTTTGGTGCAACCAAATTACTATTTTGTATAGGGGCAATTAAATATTTTGTTGCTGAAATCAAATTATTTGGTTTTTCTCATTCAAACTGCAAGGTTTGGTTGGTGCAACTAAAGATTTCTTTGGCTACACGTACGTTAAACAGTTTTGGTAGATATAAAAATTTTTTACAAGTTCTACCGAGTTTCGAACCTAGATCACTTGCTTCCCAGCGCTACGCCTTGGTTTTTTTTTTTTTTTTTCTTTCGTTTTCCTTCATTTGACGCTGTTGTGACATTTGACGTTGACGAAGCTCTAGTGAGACCGACCTGCTGACAAATTCCCAGTGCGACAACCAAAATGAAAATCTGCCACGTCGGAGGCACTGGGGCGCGAACCCGCGACTCTCCGACTACAAATATACCATCCTACCCTGATATGAGGGCAGAGGTGACTACCCGTATAAGTAATCTCAGCTAATGTGACAACTGATGACGCCGGAAAGCTTTTAATCAGATATACTGCAAATATTGGCCAACGTGTGCAAACAAATATTTCAAGTTTTACAGCTTTGCTTGTCAGTCTCTTGTTGCATTGTTTTATTAATGTGTTTCTACCATTTCTAAGCATCAATAGATTCACTAACAAACACGGTTACTATCCTAATTGTCACAAAGAATACAAATAAACTCTCGAGCTGTATTTTCAACCGAAGGCGGTCAAATGAGTGGGCAGAAAAGTATATCGAGTTGTTTCAACAAAAGATTTGACAGTCTAATTTTTTTGCCCCAACACAGAGATTTTGTTTATTGAAACATATATTTTGTTAGAGGAACAAAAGTAATTTTGTTGCTTATCAAATTTAGTTTGCTCAACAGTATATTTTGTTAGGGAAACTAAATATATATTTGGCCCTGTACAAACAATATTTTGATCAACTTTCTCTCTGTGTATTTTTATGAACGAAGTTAAGTGGGTATCATTCCGAGGATTGCCGTATTCATACGTAACAATACTTAGAAACGTTGAGCTATGATCAAAGCTTTATGTCGAGTGTGAACTATACAGTTTATACGATCAAAATCACTGTCTTGGTAAAACGCTATCCGGAAAGAAAGAAAGAAAGAAAAAAAAGACAATTTCAAATGGTGCAGTTGTTTTCTTAGGTGAGATATCAATAGAATTCATTGCAGATCTCTTCGTTGATACGTAGTTTTTGTCACAAGAGTTAATTTTCTTTTAGTAACATCATTTGAAAATCTCTATTATCAAGGGCGCGTACAGCTATTACAAATAATTTTACGCTGAATGTTGTTTCAAGGTTTGTTTTTCATAATATGTCACTCACCTCATAGCAATTTTTTCCTTCAAACGCAGAGCAATCCTGAATATAGGCTGTTCACGGTAAAATGAGCACTTTTGAAATCCATGCTAAAGATCTACTTGTATGCACGTTGTGTATTCTTCCACATTGTGTAAACTTAACATCGTCACGCGCCTCATCACTCTATTCATACGTCGGTAAAGTAAAACTTGGAAGTTATTAGAAAAGTAAATATTTTATAAATCTGCTCATTTTTACATTTCGATGTATTAAAAAGACAAGAAAGGGTAAGCCATAATTTAAGTTATCACAAATGGTTACCTAACACTGACGATGTATAGAACTACTTTCCATCCATCGTTACCAACTTTACTGGGCGCATGTCACTCAACGCGTCCGTTAAAATATATGCAGGCATGGGGCACTGACTTTTTAAAGGTTCATTTCAAAAGTGTTTACTTTATCGTGAACAACCTTAAGCAAGAATTGCACTGGATTCGAACACAGCTAGTTTCTCTTCCCGCCAGCCACATACACGTGGTGATCCATCAGCGATGCCTAATTCCGTCCGAACTTGCCTCCTCGGTGTCTCTTACTCAGTTTTTCCCTCTAACACTACAATAATGATGACTTAGTTAGCAGTATTTCTGTAATCGAGCGACTTGGAGGTCTGAGCATCGACAATGTGATGAATCCAGGAGTTTTGGGACACGATGACAGCCTCACTCGGGCGTGAAGAAGCACTGGCGGCTCTTAACACCGAGGTCTTGGGAGCCGATGAGGGTGATTGAAGTTAATATGGCGTGGCTCCGGAATGAAGGGCCGACCGACCGACATCGTTCGGGGGTTGAACCCGGTTCACCTTGGTGGGAGGAGAGCGTGCTAACCGCTCAACCACCGCGGAAATTCGGGCGTATTTGCTGGGCGTCACATCGCCAGGGCTGGTAGTGTAACGGTGTGGGAGATCTATAGTGATTCTCTGTCTTCCCCGGTAGTGATCAACAAAACACTGATCTCACAGCGGCAGCCTACTTTCAGAACTTTACGTGACCTCAAGTGCTTCTTTTCAAGGCGCTGCTATAACAGACATTTTCCGATAAACTAGAAGATGGGAAGGTGTAATTAAAGCGGTTGGAGGGGAATTTTCACTCAATTTGGATTTTTGAATTGGCGTTATATCTTTGATAACATCTTTACATATTACCTATGACCTTACTTTCTGTCAGTTAAGAGCATAAAATCAGGAATAATGACTATTGCAGATATACTTAAAACTCCAGAGTTACAAAATATATATTTTTTAAGTTTTAACCTGTTATAATGAAAGCCTTCCTCAGTTTTGTCACCTGAATTACTTTGGATAATATCAATATGCATGTACATTGTTATTAAGTACGATTTTGCTTTTTGGAACAGGAAGGAAAGTTGCAATAATTTTTTATGCTCTGGAGGTCCGAATAGAAAAACTCACCGCTCTCCACGTGTTACTTAGAAATGATTTTTTTTTACGATCACTTTCAGAACCTGTCCCCAAAAGGCTTTCATTAGATTCATTAAAGTTTGCCTGTTAGTTTGTAATATGTAAGGACGTCACTCCTTATCCCGGAAACAAAGGTCTGTGTGGAAAGAGGACATGGAATGATACACTAGCGTTGTTAATTATCACGTTTGCATGTATACCTACAGTCTGACAACACACTGCTTGCTATCTGCTGCAAACGGCAGCATATTGCTTTCTTGTCATCGGTTTTGATTATTACTGTAGCTAAATGAGAGAGTATACGTTGAAACAAACGTCAGTTCTCTCTTGTATATCGTAGGAACACTTTTTATATTTCATCTGTCCCACGAGCTTTGGCTCGCTGCTCACAATAAGAAACAATAATAAAGACAAAAACGGGAGAAGCTACCGGTGGCAAAAGAAATTTCTATATTTAAAAGATTTTTTTTACAGCTAATCTGGGGTGTTTCGATTTTTCTTTCTATTTGTGTACATTACTTACATTTTCAGAGTTTAAACTTTCACGAAAGAAGCACTATAAAAATATATCTCACGAAATCTTTTTTGTATTATTTTTGACGGTTTGTTTCTGTAGTTGCCCTGAGGATTTAATGGATAATATTAGTACGTCAAATCCTATGTAACGTCTCAAATCCCGCTGCTTTTGTTTGTCACTGTTATTTCAGTTTATTTTTGCACTGCATATAATAACTCAACACTTACTTATTTATTTGTTGTATATTTGTGGCAGCTACAATTTATTTAGAGTACTCCTGATTTAATGTTTATTTATTGTTAATTGCAAGATCTTACAACCTCAGAAAGTGCTATATTTAAGTATAATTTTGTTTGTACGTCCTTCTAAATTTTCTATGACGAGGTTTATGTACTTAGGTTAAATTGCATAGAGGATTCATTATTTGGTTGCCATAGTAACGCATGACATATGTGATATATGATGTAGCAGTCTCGTGATTATTGCAACGTTTGAAGGTGTCGATTAGTACGTAGTTGAGGACGCGTTTTAGTCGTCTTGGTTTCCGCCAGGCAGGTCGAGACGTAGTGGGTAATCGGCCTGGTAGGAATTTGTAATTTTCTTATTATTTTGGCCCGAGTGCGAACATTCATGCAAACTGCCCGACGGGGTGCAGACGCGCTGCATACAACTACAGGAAGATAGTGTGCACGCGCTACCTACGCGGTGCGGTAATTAAATTCAAGACATAGTTACTGCGATGTTGCAAGTGGTAGGGTGTGGACTGCAGTAGCACACCCCAGGCCGCAAAGCCTTGTGAGGGAAGACATTAAGGTGAACGACAGCCGGGACCAGTCGATGAAGATTTTACAAGATCTTGCTACGATTAAGCATTTCCAGCTAAGTATTTTCAGAATTTCGACGCAGTTACATAACAAAAATTCTTTGCTTTACGTTACGCCATTTTGGATCATAGTGTGTTGAAGTTACTCTGCCTAGTTTGCCTACGCTGCCTTGTCAATATCTCATTAATTCTCCCGGGTCAGGTGGTTTGAGAAAGACAGTTAATATAATTCCATTAATTTTTACAAGTCATTAAGGAGTCATTCAATGTACATAAATAATTTTTGAACATTAATAAGAAATATTTACGAGAGCGGCTACAGTCATTGTTAAGGCCGCACTAGACAAAACTAGTTTTGAAACTTGTAGTGAATTTCTACATAATATTTGCACAGGACATATTTCATTTCATGATGTCAGGATAAAAACTTTTTCTTTGAAATATAACTTCACGTAATTTTTCTCAAATCTCTGTGTGTATTTATTTTACAGAAGCTAGTGGTATTTTCCAATTATGTTTCTTCCCAGATTTCATGCATGTTGTTTCTAGCTTACTGAGACTGGCTGCTACATGTGATCCTGAGTGTCCAATCCTTGGTAAGGCATGTATAGATTGTGTTACGTTGATGCGAAATCAGTTCAACCTCCAGGTCAGAATTCACTGTTATTGCTGACAGTTAGTTTTATCCAAGATATTAAAATATCTTCATCATCTATGTGCACTCACTCTCCTACACATTTTCACATTACACCTGCCTCACAGAAACGACATAGTATATGCCATGTAAAAACCAACAAATTATAAAACAGAAGTTCTTACCGGAAGCTAAAAGAACTCAGCATGTTGGAAATGTACTAATGCCACACAGGGACGATTTCATTTTTAAGTAACCACACGTTGTATTTACATTTTCTGCGAAATACCAGCCAACTGTCCAAATAGTGCTGAGTAATGCAGCATGTTCGTGTTCTTTAGGGAACCATGACGCTCAAGTGACTTTGGGATGATCGCAGAGTACCAACGTCGTCAGTGTAAAAAGACTAAGCACTAATTTTTTTACACTATTACTAGCATCCGTCGTCCATGCATAATCACACTATGGCATACCACATGAACACTTACTTGGTAGATGTTAATTTTTTCCTTAGACGTTTACCAATAATTGTTTTGACCACTGGGTAAGGAACATAAATTCTAAATACAATGCGTGTTTTAAGAAACGCTATTTCTACATAACATTCCTATACTTATCGCTGTTTAACCAACTGAAATTCTGAGACTTGGTAAATTTGCCTATATTCTTCCTCGTAATAAATTAGAGTTAAATCTTAACTCCTTCACAACACAACGTTATTAAAACTGAGCTTCCTCAACGTCTTCACTGTGCTATCAGTAAAGGGTGTTTACGTGGAGCAAGAATAAACGACAAGCGGAGTCGGTACTAGGTTATCCTTTGTCGAGACTTGCCAAGGGAAGTGTTTTTGTCCCATAGGAACATTTACAATGCTACCACACTGCTTGGTAGAGTTCATGCAAGCGTGAATCCATTACTCCCGACAATCGAGCGGGAGAAAAGGCGATAAGAAGGGCAAGGTCATTTTCCTAAAACACCAACTTCGTAACAAAACTACATAAAGCGTGCCCTATATACGGCAATGACATGTCTCCTTACCTTATGCACGACGAAGCTAGTTTTTTTTTATTTTTAAGACACGTAAAAAGATGACTGCAAAATAAACAATGTGAGAAGTTGGCCAAGAGTTTAGAGCACCAGGGTGACACTTCTTAAGTACACTGTTCAGTTCTAGGACAAATTAAGCTGGAGAAAGTATCAAAGAGAATTCACTGAGACAGGAAATGTCCAGGTTTTGCAAGTTTTCTCTGGGTATTCCTCGTTCATTCGAAATCCATTCTCCTACTTCTTATCACTCTTGTACACGGATCCTGCATTCTGGCCAGTCCTACAAGAGTGAATAGAAATTCCCATTTAGAGCAGCAAAACACAGTCTCATGGTTCTTACGTGGAAAACGTAAATTGCAAAAATGAGTAAATAATTTTTCACACTTAAAAAAAATATATATATGTATATTTGGGATAGCAAATTAATGGAACGTGCTCAAAATTTATAAAGTTTATTTTAAATTAAATTGTCTGTGCACGTGCTAAGGTAAAGACAATAATAACTAAAATTGTTAGCCTGCTGTATAAAGGTGACCAAGCGTATCTCAATACTTCATTTACGTGCACGATTTTCATGTCCAGCAGTGTACATATACTCTTCACTTAACCCATAATTCAGGCAGCCACTAGTTTGCTTGATGCGCTTAAACTTTTCGCGCTCTCTGCACTTTTTCGCCTGCATTACCTTAATATTATATGTTTTACTTTTCTCTTCCCTCTCCTTCCTGACATCGCCCAAACGCACTCTCCTCTAGACGTGAAGGAGTCTTTAAAATCAGACCGACACATGGTCGGGGTACCAGCTCGGAAACAGCAGTGTAGCGTTTTCAGGATGACCAATTGCACTAACTTCGTGACAAATAAGATTAAAATTAATGTAGTCTCACTCGGTCGCCGTCGCCTGCGCCTGCGCGAGGCGTGGGTGGGGCCCGCACTGACTGATGAAGGCATTTCCGGGCAGTATACCTGGCGACTATAATGTGCCATCGTGCCGATTCCTTTATATACGTTGATTTGAGGCATGAAAGTTAAGTATCCAATTCGATAGTTCAATTTTATTCCCATATCCAAAGAACATACAAGATGTTGCTACTACAACTAATTAGCCTACTTTCCTTTAATAGTGTGGAAATTATAAGTTCTCTAAAGCTTAGTGTGTAGGCCTTGATGTCTCGTTGACACCAATATCGTTATAGATGAAACCAGAAACCTATGCAACTGTGCCGAGATTATTATAAATACGCACCTGCTTCACCCGGGACTCGAACTCAGAAAACCTCATAACAATAAGAGAGCAATAAACTGCATGACGGGGTAGGATTCGGAGCAGAAACATCGGTTGCAACCAGTCTAAAGTTTTGAATGGGCAGGGTTCACTAACCTGAAATATTTACATAACCATAATTGTGAATATAAGTGCATGAGCGAAGGACAAACAGGTTATGTATTAGTAGTATATTCGACGAATCTAATATATACTGCCAGTATAATAAGTTAAGTTGAAATCGGATACATATTTTCGTAGATATAGCATACTAAACTAAAATGTATAACTTCCACCATTTTGAAAACAAGTTTATTGCAGACTTAAAACATCAATCAACTTGGCCTGCCACAGCACAACTACTTCGCAAAATTTGGAGGAAATCTTTTAACTGTTTCCCCGAGATATGACACAAAAACGTTATTAATTCATGTGGAGCTATCTCACAAATTGTGTGCTAAAGTTTTATATGATGCTTGTAAGCGATACTGTCAGAATACAAAATTTGGTCGAGATTGGTAGATCGGCGATAGTTATTCCAAATAAACTTTAAATATTTGTATGGCTGCCATTCTAAAAATAAATGCGTTATCAATTTGAACTAAATTGTGTTTACATAGCCTACCATAGTATTACTTATGTGACAAATTTGGCTGAAATTTGGTTTCTTAGTTTTCGAGATATAACGTAAAAACTTATTTTTTCGCGTGGCGCTATCTTACAAAATGGTTTACATACAACAATAAGCATTTCTAAATTCAATGCTTACACTATGCACTGCCAAAATTAAAAAATTCGATTTAAATCGGTTGAATGATTCTCAAGATATGGCATATAATTGCAAATTTTAATACAGTCGCAATTTTCAAAGTATGTGCTTGGTTAAGTCGAAAACTATAAAAGTCAAGTGTGCTTTCTAAGTAGTGTAGATGTAGAGAGTTTGGTCGAATTCGATTTTCACGTTAAAAAATTAAAATGAAACACACGTACGCACAGACACACACGCGCGCGCGTACACACACACACACACACCACAGCCATAAACAGACAGGAAAGTGATCTGAGAAGTCTATTTCCTTCGGAAAGTTGGCTGCTTACCGACAGCCCTGTCCATGACACAACTTCACCCTGATATTCTTTTAATATAATACTTTTTCTTTTAGTAAACTATTTCTGTTTCTCTCTTCACGAGTACTTTTCACATATTTTACCTTTCTGAGCATGTCTCTCTTCATGCTGGATATACATTAACCCTCTTCTGTTCTGTACTACCACTCGTCCCATTTTTTGTGGACTGTTATTCCATCCCGAAACCCTTTTAGACTACAGTCTTCGTACAGAGTATATGGCACTTCCTTCTTGACGACTATAACGCCTTCCCTTCTACAACCAACTGCTTTTATCATCCTTTTTCATTTACCAAACTGTATAAGCTATGGAATTTTTACTTGGCATGTACCACACACTCTTCAACAGCTTCCTTTTCCATCATAACTGTGATTGCTCCTCCTCCACCTCTGCCTTTGGACCATGTTGCATTGTGTTACCTCAAACAGTGCAAAACTTTGTAAATAAAATACGTCATCTTCAAATTACTGATCAACCTGCTTTTTACGACTCCATTTTATAACCGGCGGAGATTGTTACACTCGTCAACAAGCGATATTTCCTATTCGCGCCCTAATTACTAATATTACTCTTTGCTGACGAAATGTTAAGTTGTGAGAATGTTGAGAAGTTGTGAGAATGTTGAGAAGTTGTGAGAATGCTGAGAAGTTGTGAGAATGCTGAGAAGTTGTGAGAATGCATCGAGCAGCATTCTGGTCATGTAACGTGTATCCACGGAAGACACTACATCTATCAACACGCACCACAACAAGAGACAACACGAGCAGTTTATTTCAAACGAACAGCTTAAAAATTGCAACTGCGAGAAAATGTACGGGTCTGTGAACTTAAGAATTTTGGATGAAAATATATTTGGTATCCAGCTGCAATGCCCTTGGTATTACTAGCATTATCGGTTATCACAGGAAATGGAATAACGTCGGGTTAGAATGGTTTATATGCGATCGAATATAATCGATGCACAGGCATCGATTTACGGGTAGTAAATTTTTGTAACCATTCATCAGTAGCCCATCGTAGCTCTCCATTGATAATTAGCCGTTACCACAAACTGTGACTGAAGCGTTCAGAGAGGAATCTACATTGGAAAGCTCTCGGCAGGAGATCGATGTCAATCGACCAATCGAACTCGGCAGAGGAAGGAATTGAGAGGGGTGGAACCGGAAGTGTGGAGAGGGGTGCGGGAAGTTGGACGGGTCACGGGAAATGCCTTCCGCTGAAAACGCCAGCCCATTTGTCCAGCTGAGTCGGCAAGTGCAGAGTAGGGCAGTCGTGTGGTGCCAAATCCCACGTACTTGGCCACGTAGTCTGATAGAGGTCTCTATTTCCCCACGGACACTTTAGTAAGTTGGACATGTGAAATCGAAGAGCGGTTTATGCCATCTAAGTGAAGTAATATTATGCGTGCAGTTTCGCTCATTCATAAATTACATATTTATTTCTAATTTCATAACTTCACTCGGCTACTCTTTTCTTAAGGCAGTTATGCGTTTGTTGAACTCGTTCTTGTGTTCGTTATATAACAAAAGTTTTAAATTAGGTAAATAAAAATAAATACATTCTATACATTTATTACGTTAAATGTTAGGGGTTCAAACACATATATACGATTATTCGGAAACTAGCATGAAACATTTCTGGATGCGATTCCATGTGGATAATGAGGTTTATATACGTGATACAACTTACAGTCTAGCTCAACTACTACGGGAGATTTATGCCATAGAACATCGAATTAAGAAATTGTTTTTTTTTTTGCAGAAACAAATCGTAAATAGCATGTAATTAAACTAAGATTCCTGGGATAATGTTTAGTTGTTTAGATTTATCGAGATCTTCAACTTATAAAAAACGGTGTTAAGACCTCCCGCCTACATAAAACTAATAGGGGCGGCGACCCTCTAATTGCATAGTTATTTCGCCTTCTGGTTTTATGGAATTTTCGATGCCCTCTCATTGAGCACTATGCATACCTTACCGTTCAAAACGCACACAAGGTATTCAGCAGTGACGATACGGTGCCTGGCACGTATGCAATACTACACACAAGCGAAGATACACATCGTAAGAAACTGATACTGACGCATACAAACCTGTATGCACATTTCAGCGAAATCACAGCGAAGAGGCATGTCAGTACGTATGCCCTACATGCGAATATGTTACTTCAGTACATTTCTCACTGAAGTGCCACTTAATCCCACAAGAATAGTCAGCCCAATAGAGGATGCTTTTGATGATATTTACCTTCAAGTGTAGGAAGTATTGCATATGTGCCAGGCGTTGCATCATCACCACTGAACACTTTGCGGACATTAAACAGTGGATCCTGGGCACTTGCAACAAGAGGAACTTTTATTTTTGTTAAATACAAAGTATTGCTCAATAAGACGGCATCGAAATTCCGTAAAACGTGAAGGCAAACCAACTGTAGGCAATATGCAGGTGGCCGCTCCTATTGTTTTCATGAAGGCGCAAGGTCTTAAGTCGGGGTTTTTTTTTTTTCATTGGTTTGTGATATAGATAACACCCAGATTAAAGGGGATCTTCGTTTATTAGCACGTCGTTACAGATTTTTTTTCCAGAAATACAATGTCTAAACTTGATATTCAATGGCATATTCCTTCTGTATGAGTTGAGCTAGAATTTGAATTGCATACGTCCTTGTGAACTACTTGGGGTGAGTTTCCAAACAAAGTGTATATTTAAATACGGAGTTCAACTCCCTTAATTCGTTACTACAAATCACTGTAAATACATTACCATTTAATTGTACTACGCGAATACAGTTTATCAGGTATGCATTAGCCCGTTTCTAAGTTATACGTGTTTCAATTTATTCGATGGAAAGTCAAGTGAATTTTTGAGTTCTGGTTCTGACGCTAGATAAGAATTAAAAAAAAAAAAAAAAACTTAAAAGTCAAAGACCTTATCAAATAACCAAAAGTTAATGCTTAACTAAATCGTAAAATTTTACTTCTGAAGTGATACAGGAATATTTTTAAGTTTGCCGTACGTTTTGGAGGTTTTGTTGAGTCGCTATCTTTGTGGATAGGTATAGTTGTCAGTGATCTGAACACCCCAGCTACCGCACTAACAATATTTCTCTAATCACAGTGACGGATAAAGCTTCTGTAAATTTGGCATCTTTCATTTCTCATACATTAAGCAACGGAAAATACGAGAATATCGTCAGTCCTTACAAAACATGTTTTCATACAATTACTGTAAATTTTATGTTTTATTTAATTTACATAAATATTCGAAACTTATGATAAAACAAATATGGATGCATTTGTTGCTTGAGACAGAATCGAAATAACGTTACATTGTAGGCACCAAATATATAAAACGAGTTCTCTTATTCACGGTAGGATGGTCGTGTAAAATATTTTCTAGGCAGATAGTTCAAGTCTATGACAAGGGAGTAACTGCGAAACTACACGAACTTCAAAGAATACCGTAGCGTTTCTCGTATAATTTTTATTATTTTTACATTCAGCGAAATTGTACAAGTGTCTCAACAAACGGTGAAAAACTGTAATAAAATACTATGGACTCTATAAATGACCCAGGTTGTATGTGTATATAGTACAAGTAAATGTAAACCAATGTACTACATTGATATTTCCTTATTGCATTAGTAAATTACGTGAGAGATAAGTAACTCCTTTTTCTGAACATACCAAAGAATGTTTGCAATTTTCAATACTAGTACAAAATGCAATTTCTATGATTCGCAACTGCATAAGGCAATGGCCATATAATCCCAGATTATTTAACTAAGCCATTGATAAATGTTAAAATTATTAATTACGAAAATATTAAGAATGGAGCAAATAAATGTTCTTTTGTTGTAAAAGTAGACTCATTGAGATACATAAAACAAAGTTTTTCTTTGGAAACAAGAATAAAAATGTTGGATAAGCTCTTAAATTTGAATGTTAATAATTTACTTTACTGAATGGAATGTAAAATTTAGTATAACTGCATTAGAACTCCAAATTGATGATTGTGGTTTAGAGTACTAATCAGACCATATCAGGCTCTAAAAAGTGCCTTCATCATATCTCGTATACGATGTATGTGAATTAAGATGTAAATAGCAGACCCTATGTTTGACGTGGGTCAGAACTTAATTACTTGATTTGCCGAGTCCATTTAACTAGCTTTGAATCATCAACATATTCTGATGGAATAACGAACAAAATATACAAATGTTGAGGATGATGGATCCTCCACCAAGTTATTTAAATTTATAAATATCGTGTACACATAAAAAATAATAATTGGGACGTAACTACAGATGTATTCCTTCAGACAGACTTCTCATTATGTATAAATATTACACGGTAATAGTTCAGATATATAGTGTACTTCCAGCTTCCAAGTGGGGCAAACATGCATTTTAGTTGAGGGTAACAGTTATCTGGCAAATGATCCAAGTTTTTTTTTCATACGTGTTCAGTGAAAACCATGTTTATCGATAAAAAAAAAACGCACATCTCGTCGCTGCGCCAAAGCTTCAAGCCCTTTCGCGAATGTGTCAGATTTAATTTCTACATATTCCCACCCTTCGTTCGCAATGGTCGTGACTAAACTTGAAAAAGTTGTAACTTTTATTGCGGTAGGTTGTGTCAACATCGTCGCGTCCTGAAAATATGTGTCGCGCCATTTACAGCGGCTTCTACCCTTTGTACGGCACACACTTGCGTGCGTGTGTGTGTGTGTGTGTGTGTGTATGTTACTTGTGTGGCGTCGAATCAGGGCCGGTTGACAGATGTCCCGCGCGCGCAAAGGTTGGAAACGATTCGAGCAGGCACCGTTAGGCGAAAGGATTTTTATGTTCACTGGCCGAGGGGATTGGTCAAAGTCAGCATGAAAAGAGGCGCGATGATGGCCGCGGGTCGACGTTGATGGGAGGGGGTGGGTGTAAAAGGAATCTGGAGAGAGACTTTGTGAGACAACTTCACCCGCCACTCCCCCACATCCCCCCCCTGCCTCCCTTCCGCACACACATAAACTCCATCCCATCTACCCACCACCTATCCCCTCGTCGGAAGTCCCACGGCAGATCCTTGGGCCACTCGCCTTTCCGCTGCGGACCTCGCGAAGAGAATACTAATAAGCTTATACCCTAGCAACCCTCTTTCCCTCCCTGGCCACACACCCCTAACCATCTCAATGTCCACCTTTCCCAGCAGAAAGAGTTTTCCATCAACATTCCACAGCATTTCTAGCGGACCGTTCAAGACAAACTAAGCGGATGACGGCAGTGGATTAGATTCTCCTACATAAGGGTAACCCACGCTCAACTTCAATGATTCGTGTTTTTTGGCTGAAACTTCACCATGCTGCTAGTTACAGGATCACATACCAATACAGACGGTTGGGTGTTTTAATCTACTGTGTAAGTATCTACCGATTTCGTTAGGTATATTGACTCTCCCCGCGCAAGGCGCTGTTTGTTCATTCGACAGAGACAGTGAAAATTCGACCTTGCCGCAGTCCAGCGATGACGCAAAGTCGCAGGTCTCGGGAGTTCGATCGACTCTTGTTACTCTAGTACACTTATTTACCGTGTCTGGGTATAAGGAGAATCGCCTGTCTTGTTCGAGCGACATGTGAAGACACGAGGTGACAAGTCACCCGAGCTCGGCTATGAAGATTAGTACGACATGAATATAAGCCCGAGTGGAGAACAAGGAGGTTGTATACACGAGGAGAGGCCCTGTTGCTTGGCTACACGTAGTTCCGGCTCGAGTCAGGGGGCTGAGCTTTCCCTGACTCAACACTGGAGGGAGAGCTGATGCTAGTAAAATGACGCGACGCTCGAAGTTCGCGTAAAACCTTTAACTTATCACACCATTTTTTTCTTCCCCTTCGAAATTGCTCATTCAAACGGTTTCATGTTTTCGTAATCGACGCACAATTTCTCCCTTGTCATCACTGGTTGGTTGCGTTTGAGAAATATGTAAAGACAATTTAGGAAATCAAAATTAATAAAAGTTTGCAACAAAATTCCTGATAAGTTGCAGCGTGTAAAGTAAGATTATTTGAAGAGATAGCCAGAGGATGAAAGTGTATGAAATTAAGAGAAAGTAATAAAAACTTACGTGAAGATTGTGGGATTGTTGTGAGTAACCTGGTTCTCACATAATGGGTTGAAATTTCCGTAACCACTGGTGAACACTTACAGAATCTACTATATTATACTGTAACTATCTCAAATCTCGGAGTTATTTTATAAACATTATATATATATTTATATTTATATTTATTTATTTATATACATAGTGTGTGTGTTTGTGATGGTTTCTGCTCGCTACAAAAATGTTGTTCCCTTCTGTTCCGATCACAAATATAAGATGTGGCTATTATAAACAGCGAAGTGGCTAGTAATGAAATTTTACTTCCCTATGGGATGTGTAATTTACGGTTATTTTTGTTTCGGTGGATACTGTAGCGAGGACGTTGTTGTACGCAATGCTCGAAATCATAATGCTTGCAAAGACCTTTTCAGAAACACTCTTCCTATTGGCTAATGCACTCTCCTATGTTCCTCTTTCAACCTCGTTGTCCCCCGAACTGGCTTCGCCACTGCACCGCCCTGAGGAGGACCTCGCCCAGATGTTTATCATAGACAACTTCCTTGGCGGAGACGTGGGTTTGCCGACTTCTTTCAGTGCGCATATGGCTGATGTGTCTGTTGGTTTTTTTATACTAACCAAAGTTAACCTCCACATTGGCAAATTTTATTTCTACTCTATTCCGTACTGTATCAGTCGTTAATCAAGTACAGTTTATGAATTTCTATCCCTGAAAAAAGGGGGCCATCTAAATCATCGCATAGATATTTTACTCCATTTTGTTAAACGAAATGGTGAAAGTCGCAGAAACAAAGTGTGCGCGCAAGATTTAGGAGCCGAGTCAGTAACTACGGTGTTTAGTGCCTAATGAAATAATGGTAGCTTTCCACTTGCACAGGCCCTGCTTTGTAAAATGCGTTAAACTACATCTTTATATGCATACTGGGGTGATATACTGGTAATTTCTTTGAAGTTAAAAGTATTTTTTAATACTGGCTCGTGCGTATTGTGTTAAAAAAAAACGTACGTGTGCCATACGGTGGCCAGCTAATTTATGATATTCACATCAATTATTTACTAACCCAATAACAGCCATTATTGTAAAGGTAAACAGTTAAGTAATGACATTATACAAAATACTTTCCACGTATAGATGCTTTATCCGGACCGGTTCTGATCATTACAAATTTCTTGACTAGTGATGTGCAGAAATCCAAGCACCTTCGCAATTTTGGCTCTGTGATTCATCGATTGACACCATCTTTTCCCTTTAAACATTATATATATCATGCTGTGTTTCAAGGAATAAAAAATTAATATGTCACACTTGTGCCACTGAAGAGTTCAATCATGGTGATTGCTCAGATCCAATAAATTCTTTGTCTACGAAGTAGGGGGTGAACGACCCACTGTCCCAAATTAATATTTTCACACTTTCTGCGATAATAATAGAGAAAATATTAAAGAAAATATAATAGTACGTACTACTTGTATTTCACGCTATAAGGAAAATGCTGGGTGTATGCGAACGCGTGTAATCATTCTGCTATTGACGGTTCCGTTTTCAGCCACGAACGGCCGGACTACAAACAGGAAATGACGGAGGTGACAAGGTTTCCTTTCAAGCAACGTGAGTGGATTTGAAAGTGTTATTGGAAATGTGAGTACATGACAGCGGCACAGAGGCGATTGAGGGCAGAATTCGATACGACGCCATTGTCACGTGTAACAATGACACGAACACATGACAAGTATGAGAGGGACGGAAGTGTGTGTGTGTGTGATGTGAAGAAAGGACGGTTCGGCAGGAAGAGAGCTATAACGGTGGAATGAGGCGTGGGTGTTGTGTTTCACACATCCACATTATCCCCTGGAATCTCGAAGTCCTTACGGCAGGTGCCAGTGAATCAACTGTCGGTCGCATTTCAAAACCAGGAAAGTTGAAGGCCTAACAATCCCACGTTACTTTAAACTATGAAATATGACAACTCAGATAGGCGTGGGTGCCGCGATAACGAACATTTTACTGACGTAATTTTTTTTTGTCCGATGATGCAACTGTCAACCGCAAAAAAATGTTTGTACTGGGCCGATGAAAATCCTCCGAACTGTGAAAGAGCGAGCAATTAGTCCTCCTCGGTTAACGGTGTGGTGCGGCACATCTGCCAGAGGACATGGAGCCATTCTTCCGCCTTACATTGCTGCTGATAAACCACTGTGCCACATGTTCACAGACTCTACCCAGATGACGATGGCTTTTTCCAGAAGAAAGTTTGAGCGCCACGTTGCCATGACTTGCATGAAACATTTGTTCGGATCTCACGACTTAAGGGGAATGGTGCACAAAAACCGTATACTTATAAAATTTTTGTTACAACATGTTTTACAGAGGATTTTTCGTAATTTCTGGCTCGAGAAGACGTACATAACAATTTGGAACACCTTCTTACATCCTTGCAAATTCACTGCGTTCTTTATTCTCGGAGTACTGATTGAAGAGAAGAAGAGAAAATTCTTTATTTACTTCCGTCAGTGCTCCGAGCATAACTACGGCAGTGAATTTGTATCGATGTAAGAAGGTGTATAAATTAATTATTTACGTCTTGTCGAGCCAAAAATTTCGAATAAACCCTTTGGATAACTATTTGTATCGAAAATCAGGCAAATATACTGCTTTCATGCACCATTCCCCTTAAAGCAGTAATATTTTACCCGTAGGGAACTGCGAAGAACACTTGTATGCTCCAGAAAGTCACGAACCCTGGTCGCCGCCAGAGAGGCGAGTGTGGCCGTCTGTGAATTCTCTCCCATGGTGTTGCGGTAGCATGAGGAGGGCCTTGACAAGTTGTCATATACATGGCGGTATGAAACCGACCTTAACACTCCAAACAAATCCAGGATGCAGGGGATTGCGTCAAAAGACTGCAACACGATAATACCCCCCCCCCCCTTTTCCTGAAGTCGGAAGGAGGCCATTTGGCTAACAAGGGACTGATATAGGCTGGAGCTAAGCGAGGGTCGGGGCTTTTTCCACGACAGCGGTCGAAGACGCCGGAAGGAGCTTCCACGTCGGGATGTCGGGCAGCGAGGAGCTCCTGCCATGGGTGTGCCGCGCGTCGTGATCGGAACGAGCCAGATGCAGCCTCCGGCCTCATGATTAAGGTGGAGACTGTCCTTATCCGCTTTAGTCAAGAAGGCGTAATTGTTAGCCGAATTAACATAAATTTAATATCATTCAGTACCGCCCCGCGTCAAAGTCACGCGGAATTAATTGGAATATTGTATGTAAGTTATTGTGTTACGATCACAGATTCAATCAGTGTCTTATACGACTTACCTGGCAGTTAATATTAGCGTAGTAGCTACACCGCCAAACTATATGTATGGTGTATTGTGGAGCACAATAGTAACCATGACAATGGGAAACTCTAACTACTGTGCGTCGTTCTGTTTTGCAGCGTTGCAGATGATGTATTACTGCTGATGGCGGATATTTTGAACACTTGAAACTGCTGTTGACATTCGGACACACCTGACGTTGTTCTCATGGCGTCAAATACCAACAATTTCATCAGATTATCTTTAATAACTTCTCGTTATTCCCGTTCAAAAGGTGGAAACATTAATTTGGGGCGCACGGTATTTTAAAACAAAAAAATAGTGACTTAGCGTTGCGTAAAAAAGATTGTTTTACTATGTGGTGTCGAGATCAGCTTGTAAAGTCTAACGACATGGATGAAATACATCTGATAGAGCATGTAAACTGTTTTGTGGACGACTGCTACAATGTTATCTCACCGCACGGACATATATTAAGTAGTCTTATTATTAAACAGGGTTAATTAACTAACTTAGTTGATATCTTAATCAACGACTAAAAAAAAAAATTTTTCAGGAAGGTAAACTACGAGTACAGAGTAATGTCTTAAACAGAAATGTTAGAGAAATGTAAAAGTAACCTGCAATACATATTTGTTTCTCAGTACTAAATGACATCTAACTACGCTGATTTCATATATATATATATATATATATATATATATATATATATATATATATATATATATATATATATATATTCGCGGATTCTTAACACTTTTTGAATGAAACCTTTGAAAATCACCCCGCATATGACGTGTTTAGTTATTTCTTAAATATTCCATTTATCACGAGCGTTTTATAATTCTGTTAACATGCAAGTATTCAATTTTTAGTAAAAATTAAAGTTTTATTTGTATTTTATTTATAAGTTATAATATTTAATTTACAATAAATATAAATAAAACCCGTGCGAAAACATGTTTGTTGGTAGTGCCTTGTAAGAAATAGTTCCCATGCAAAATACCATTACAACTGAGTGCGCACGAATTCGGTGCGTTGTCATTTGGAGTAGATTTTAGACTTAGTTAAGCCTAGTTTGCACAAGGCGGAGGAATATTCCGGAAGTAGAACTTTAGCAGGGTTTTACCTTGAATGTAGTGTAACCAGCGCAGCTGGCTGACTCTGTAACCTCCATGCCGGATCACAAGCGGGGCTGGAACGCGGATTGGACGGCGAGACTCGCAGCCTGGCGAATGCCGCCAACCTAATTTCCATTGAAGATTAAGTCGCTAAATGCCTTCTGCTACCTCACCGCCACAAAAGACCTCCCTCCCCTAGCGACATCAAAGAGGGCGAAGAGGAAGAACGAGGAGGAGGTCAAAAAGAACAGATAATGAAAAAGGGAGCTTAATAGACTGCACGAAAAAAAATGGCCGAGTGTTTATTAAGCCTATGGGCTAACGACCTGGCATTTTAACAAGAGTTCACTTACACTGTTGAAAATGCTGCCCGTTACTAGGGAATTCTAAACAATCCCGAGTTTTTACTCTCCTTTGAACGCGAAAACGGCTGTTTTCTATGAAACGATAGCTACAGTTCGTGCGTACGCACAACGAAACTTTAGAAAATCGTGAAATATTCTTAGCAGACATCTCATTCTAAAACTTGATGTACATGGACACTTATAAACGACTATCTCAATTTCAGTTTATTTATTAGCATTCGTACTAATATTTTAGGCCACGGAACGCACAAATGTGACAAACGAAGAGTTAAATAATTTTAATATAATCACAACTTCTGTAGGCAGGGTTATTTCAGTTTTCGAGTAATATTTTACCTATTCCTATTGTTTCCTTTGGTTCAAGGATATCCTTGCCTCTGCCAGTTTCGTCTTTGATATAAACATGACTCTTTCGATAGGTTTGCGGTGTAATATAATCACTGAAGTAACATAATCTACACAATAACCAATTTTTATGCTAAATCTATGTTTTTCCATAAGATATAATTTAGTAAATAAATACATGTTTATGAGTGTCTGTGAAATAGATTTGCACATTTTTAATTGTTCGAAAATGTTCACTAATATTTAACATTGTTTAAAGTGTTGTCAAATGTATAGCTCACCGGATAGAACAATTATTTACATGCAATTGAAACCTACGTACCTAGTTGGGTGTAATACCTTCGAAAGCACGAACAACTACTGCGATTTGATTTGACAGGTCACGTGGCTGAATACTGACGTCGAAAGTTGTTCGAATTAGTGACCTCGATGTTCAGCTGCGCTCGAGTTAAAGGGCTGCTCAGTTTGGCCAGATTTAGTGTATGTTTTGTATTTCGTTTTACTTTTTGTTCCAAGTAGTCCCACAGATTTCTAAGCTGGTTTTAATCCGCGGATTTTGCAGGCCACTTCAGATGTGTGAATATTCCAGAACTCTTGTCAAGCCTATCAGCGATATTTTCATTTTCGTGTTAGCGATAATTTTCATCTTGGTGGACGGGGATGTTAATGTTACGTTCCTCGGTAAGACGATGAGAAGAACTCAAAACCTGATTGTCCATGTCCAGCAGCTCGGTTTGTACATTGTGGTTTAAATTTTCCTACACCTTAAAATATACTTATTATCTCGTCTCTTCCCATTCATGCGTACTGCGATGGTTTATTCGAGAATGGAATATGAAAAAAATGAATAAACTTCCTGTGTTTATTTTGACAAGACTTCTCAGTGAAAATAGCATTCTCTAGCCATCAATAGCTCAGCTTTCACAATGAGACTCCTGCCAGGACAACTGGTCCTAAAGGATTAATGGACACTAAAATATGACAAGAGCAACGGAATCTATGAATTTCATTGTTCAGACTTACAGCTACGTATAATTGACGCGTTACTTCGAATTTTCAGGAATCGGAAGGTTAATTGTTGTACTGTATTGAGCTTATTAACTTTCCCCGGTGTTATACCGAAGGCTTCTCAGGGGACGGCTTACAAATTAACTAAAGACCTAACTCAGAACTAACACCCATGCCTTACATGGGATTTGAACCTGGAACTTCCCCCAGCTCACACCCACCAGCCGACTGCACCACGGGAGGTCGGTGGAAGCTTAATTAATGCAAATTGAAAGCACGTTTTACTAACTTTATTATATCAAAATGCTTAGAGCCAAAACGGAAGAAACATAGATGACTTATTAAAAATCACAGTTAAGGGAATTATATTTTCCAGCAAAATATAAACCATAGGAAAAATATATAGAAGACAACATCTTGAAGCTCCATGACCACTACCGGCATTGATCGCCTTACATGTAAAGTGAGTTCGTGGTCACGCGTAAGTTATGTTACAGCCTCAACCAAAGGATACATTTCCGCGTAATGAAAACACTTCTATAACATCCGAACAACACAGAGCCACCGCCAACTTTGCTACAACTTTAACGCAGTCTCATTGAAGGCATCCTGAAGTATATGGTGAGTATGACGCTATGAATCGTTCCAAAACAGGAAGAAACGAAAACGTCTGACCATAGGACACGTTTCCAGTCACGAATAATTTAATTTTCTGTGTCTGTTTGCCCACTGCAACCAGGCAACTTCGTTAGCAGAAGTGAACAAAAGTTTCTTTTGCGTGCCGCTCTGATGCATACGTTCACAATATGCAGTTCCCTTGCTCGTCAGTATCGCCACAATTCTGACGATTGTTTTCTCTATGCTGGAATTTTTCCACAGCTGGCAGACCCGTATGACTGATAACACTTGCAAATCCCGCTGGTTCATTCATAATACGGGCTTTCAGCATGCCCACATGCTAGAGCTCCATTTTGAAAACCACACTCTAAATCTGAATCAGTGGGAATTTCACGGTTTCAAAAAGTCAAATGTATCGGACTGATACAACAGTCACTTCAGTGAATTTAACTGATGAACCAGTGAAAAAATGCCATATTTCATTCACTGATTGATTCAGTGAAATTTCCCACTGATTCGTCAGTCATTTTTTCCACTGTTTTCTCAGCGGTTTATTATTTTGACTGATGGACCAGTGAAACATCTGAGCAACTTGCTCCGTCTCTAATTATTTTTGACTGGTGTACCAGTGAAACCGCGTGTAAAAATCGCCGTCAAACATAGTTTAAAAATGGCCGTTAAAAGCAATATTTAATTCGCCACTGCATTCAGCCGTCATTTATTCAATCACTGAAATTGTTTCACGTCACTAATTCAATCAGTAAAATTTTTCACTGAAACAATTAGTGGTTTTCCACTGATTCTAAGTGGAGCCATTTTAACTTATTGACGTAGTTGAATTTCACTGCCAATCAGTGGTTTCCCATTGATTCGAATTTAGAGTGCACGAGTATCTAATTTCGGCCCCATTTACACACAATGAACGAGACATTCTATTCGCAATCCGTTAGTTCCGTTTGACACGCAAGACTTTATAACTCGATTATCATCATCGCGCAACAACATTAGAAAGGGTCTTAAGTTACCACCGCCTTAAACGTGCTACGTGGCACATATATACATACACACACACACACATGCTCGTCATTTTATCGCTAACATTAAGCTGTCAGCTACACAAAGATCCGTTGTAATAACGTAGGAATTGAAACCTTTAATATTTCTACTATCAATCTAATTACCCACTTCACCATACTGTAGAATTTTTTTTTTTTGTGATTTTTAGTGAGAAATTATATGTAATTTTAAAAATGCTTGTAACAGTGCAAATATTTCTCTTGTAAAGCTACTCGTTCGTAAAATTACAAGGGTCATGTTTGTAGAAGAACTCAATACATGTTGTGCTATACTGACCCATATCGATTAGCTTAAACAAAATGGTGGACACTCGGCCAACAACGTGAAACAGTATACAGTATAGCTGTTTGTGTGTATTACGAGTTTGAATAACGGTAAACGCTTAAAGAACTCAAATAATCAAATAAACAAGACTGTTTCAATCAAACGTGACCATAATACTCATTAACTGTTAATGTTTCCGTTTCCTAGCTAGACGGATTTCTTAAAATGAAATACATTACCGATTAATGTATTCTTCTTAATCAAATAACTTCCGTAACATTTTGTAAGTATTTGGAGTTATGTTTAATATAAAAATAAGCTCTAAGTACGTTAATCAAGTTGGTATAGTGTTAAGGGTGCAGGTTAACAATATAAGGGGTGTGGATTATATTCCCCGTGCTGGCAAAGTGTAATGTGGTTTTTTGATAAATTATATTTAGAAATATTTTTTAAAGATATTCTCTAATGTTAATTCATAACATGTTTTATGTGCACTTTTCAATATGAAGTTGTAAGGCAGGGTTACCGTTTGTAATATTGCAAATATATGTTTTGCAGATTTTACAAGGAAACTGTAGTTTTACAAAGGAATGTCTTAGCAGTTGGGTTTCCGAGGATTTTTCTTGTAAAAGTACAAACTTTTTTTTAGAGTGCACATGATTGTGCACTAAGATAAAATAACTGACACAGCACTGTGCTAGGGTCTCGCATACAGTAAGTTTTTCAACGTTATCACTCCTTCGTTACAAGTGCGTGGAAATAATTATTCGCTCAAAGCGATCGTGATCAATTCAGGCAGCATCGATGTTGCTCAGAACCGAACTAAAAGACTGATGACCACTTGCAATATTTTACACTAGTCGTTTTCGCTGTGTAAACCGGAAACCTTTTCACAGATCTATACTTTTCGTGGCGTTTATTTGGCAAACTTTCAGCCGCAGTAGCAATTTTTTTCTCCTTCCTCGCAGCACAGGCAACAAGGTCTTCGGTGGAGGGGGAGGGGAGGATAATTAATTTGTAATCAAAACTTTATCAAATTGTGAACGCCCTGAGGGTTGGTTGGTGAAGGGAAGGGACAGGAAAGCGGGTCGGGAAAGTCGAAGGGCCGGCTGTGTCATGGGGGAGGGGGGGGGGGGTGTCGGAGCTGGACAAGGGGGCACAAGAGGGGAGAAGTAATTCGAGAGTTTGGGAGGTGCGTGGTTACGCCTCTGGAGGGTGCGAGGAATTGAATCTGTCGGACTGGACGGCGGCTAAACAAGAGACTAGCGTGTGCGGGACAGTTAGCGCGGCGGGGCCGCTTACCCACAACTCTCCCCCCCCCCTCCTCCCTTCACCCTTTGACCCTTGTCCTACACCTTTGCCAACCTCCAGACGAACAGGAAGAAAGTGACCCCCTCCCCTCCCTCTCCGACCCCTTAACCAACCAGACTCCCAGTCTAAACTCACACTGCTGTGAATGATAAAATTGTTTAATTTAATCAGATTGGGAGTGCAATTTGGCCTTGTTCCAGAATGGTCAAGTTGTGCTAAGAGATCGCGGCACACACACGCAATAAACAAATTCCGCCCACATGAAACAAGTTAATTTCCAAAGTGATTATTTTCGTAGATGTATTCATTTTACGCAAACTGAGCTATATTTTAACATATTTTGTTGACTGTTTTTTTTAGCCATTTTTAATAACAGAAAACAATAATTTGCAATTTTAGTACTGCCAAATTTACACCCGAAATGTTTAGCATTTTTGTACTGAGTGGATGTGAAAATGGCTAATATGCGCTCACATTATAAATTTTAAATCTAAATAACAATAGAAATAACCAATCTAAATATTGGGGGGGGGGACAAAAAATGCAGGGGAAGAAAGACACTCTAAAATTAAAGTGTGTAACACCAACTCAGCATTTTTTATATTCTTTAGAAAAATACCAAGAAAAAATTTTGAAAATACACTTTCAGCACTTTAGCGGTTTACAGCATTGCACAGTGAAATGGTAGGAAATAAAACATCTTATGAAATTATAGCAAAATATCTTTATATTGACACTTTAATAACAATTAGATTTCAATGAATTTATATAAAGAGA
Organism: Dryococelus australis; assembly: GCA_029891345.1. Taxonomy (NCBI): domain Eukaryota; kingdom Metazoa; phylum Arthropoda; class Insecta; order Phasmatodea; family Phasmatidae; genus Dryococelus; species Dryococelus australis. The sequence goes on along the minus strand of CM056997.1, from coordinate 19,203,250 downwards.
ATAGTTTACCAAATTAAAATTTTAGTAACATTTCGTGTGAAAACATTAATTTATAAATTCTGGAGACATATTCTGATGCAATAATTCTTACAAAAAATTATCTTACTTATTATACATAGATCGTAAAATTATATATCTCTAAACGTCGATGGAATTTTTTTATTAATACAATTAAATAGCTTCGGAAGAAATTATCAGCCAAGTGCTTAAGTTTTTTAATTATGATATTGCAAAGACAAATTGGAAATATTAGGAATGCCTCTTTGATCATCTATAAGTTGGAAAACGCAATTGTAAAGCCTATGTGAAATAACTATTTGTCTATTGGCTGGTTGTGATTAAAATGGTTGTGGTGCAGAGAGTTGTGTTACATCTTTTAAAAGCCCCTCTGTATTTTTTTTCAGTCCATTATGCGCACGTTGTGTGGACTCAGTGATTATTATGCGTGTGTAGTTTAAACAAAGCGGCGCAGTAGAGTAGCCAGCGTGAAATATGGAGGTTGTAACCAACTCTTGGACCCACGGTTGTCATCAGTTAATGTCAGTGTTATAGCATTTTAATTGTTATAAAATAGGTAGTTTCGATAATACAGTATATCTTAATATTGTGGATGAATATTATCCAGTAATTGTAATGGGTGTCAGCTCCACTAACGCCGGCGTAACTTACCTCACTTTCCTTCAGTCAGCCTAAACTCCCTCCCTTCTCCTCTTGAGAAATTCCTGGCTACGCATCTAAACTGCAAAATCATCAGGCACATATGATACGTTACCGTTACTTGGATTCTTTTTCTAATTTCTGTCAAGCAAAATTCAACCTAATCCATTTTCTCGGCGATTTCAGTACTATTCTTAAAAAAAAAAAAAACTTTAAACTATAGAGCTTCTTTAAAAAACATATTCCCAACCAAACAAATAGTATTTCGGTAAATGTTTACGTTAAATATTTAATAAAACATTTAAAAAAAATGCATTTCGTAAACCATGAATCAGCATATTTTCAGGCCGCAGTTAGCTTTTGTACTTGGCGTACTCCTGTATGATTGTTATGTTGGTACTTTTATACAGTTATTAACATCAATTCCTAGCAACGATTGGTTTAATTGGCTTATGTATACGAAAACTCCTGCCTTGGTATAGACGTTCTTTGGTGTAGGAAATATCTTATTATTTATAGTTTAAAAAAAGTCTCCGAATTTTTAATTGTTACATGTGCTCCTAAGTTTACTAGTTTTTTTAAAACAAAACATTTTTATAACTGGACGTTTTGGCAAAAATATACCGGAAAAATGGTAAATTGGAGCCTTTATAAGAGAGGCGTGTGATGTTATATTGCGCCCATAAAATGTTTGTGTTACGGAAGCTGGTTTCTGTGCGACTTGCGCCCGAAACACACTTTTACTATCACGCTCAACCCTTTCCTTTTATTTGAAAATAAGAATATTTGTTTTGCTGCTGCCTGATGTACTGGACCATGAATTTTGCGATGGAAAAACTGTGTATGACATGTTCAAGTTGTCTTTTTTTTTTTTTTCACGCTGTACTGTTGTAAGCTTGAAATTTTTTTTCCATCCGGTGCTGGGAGATTTCTGTTACTGAAACCACGGATGGACGTCATGTGTACGAATGACTAAATCTGAAATTTCATGAAGGTTGGACATTGCATATAGTCTCTTTTTAACACCGAAGTATTTTTAAGTGAATATAACTATCGCTGTGACTAACTTATGCCTAAACGGGGATTGAAACCGCATCACCTAACAATGGCTTAGGTGTATGGGTTATCCACCACTCATCATACAGTGAAAAGTATTTCAAAAATCTTTACTTACTGGACATAAAAACATACCTGCCTAATTAGTTAGCCAGTGTGATGTAGAGATTCGTATGGATATGTATGAATACATAAGAGAAACTGCCCATATATGAATGCAGGGGTTGTATTTTTAATTTACTATCCTTAAATAATCGTCGCTACATGGCTGGAGGCTAACCAAGGGACGAATTACGAGCCAACTTTATGAAGTAAACCTTAGAACTAGATCCGTGTGCAATGGAGGTGCCTTGGCGAAATGGGTAGCAGAGGTCGCCTTTACTCAAATGAATACACAACTAAGCAATGAGGTTCGTGTAAATAGTATTTGCAGTGCTTAGAATATCCATAAATATGAATGATGTAAAAGTTATCATCAGATTTCGAAAGCCACGCCTTTCTTTACTGCTTCTCTTCAATAATTGCTACGTTGGTACTATTATCATTACGTACGAAGAACATCTAATCAAGTTAAAAAAAATAAAGGGTATTTTTAGTCATGAAACGAATCTGACACGGGGCTTGTGTTGTATGCAGTTTTGTGTAACATTTATTTCAACCAAAGTATAATCTAGAGTGTTTTTCTATTTGCAAGGAACTTGAAGATTTCTTATCCTCGTGTGTGTGTGGTGTGTGTGTGTGTGTGTGTGTGTGTGTGTGTGTATAGGAGACGATCACTGTCCTCCTTTAATACTACTAAGTTCCTTGAAACTCAACAAAAGTTCTTAAAATTTTGCAGAGCGAATCTTCAGGGTCTAATAAAGATCAAGTTCAAATTTCAGCAAGATCAGATTATGCAATCAAGACTTTTACCCTAAAAACTAATTTTTAAATTACTTTTTCCTATGAAAGTTTTGTATTAGTTCATAGATATTATTGTATAGAGATATGAAGGTAGTGGAATATCTTTTTTTTTTTACTCTTAATGTCCCGCTTCAATGTTGAGTTAATTTCACATCAAGTGGGGCCTTGCTGGACCAGTGGCTAGAGCTATCCCAAGTGGGGCCGCATTAGCTAAGTGGCTATAGCGATTCCAAGTGGGGCCGCAGTGGCCTAGCGGGTAGAACTATATCCAATGTTACGTTAATTTCGTGTCTTCTTTTTTTTTTTCAATCTTTGTATGATAACAAAAATTTGTAACACCGTAACTATTCTAGGCACGTTGCCATTCTGAAAACACGGTCACGGGCTAACTCCTAGTGGTATATAACGAGTTGATGCCTCAGTAATAGACCTATACGTAAAGAAGGCGCAAACATATTAAGTACATTCGCATATAAGTTAAGGGTTTAAATCAAGAATTACCGATCGTCCTAACGTGACGTAAATATTAGTCAACTTTTTAAACGAATTAACTTGATACTCTATGCGATTCTAATGTGATTCTGTATGGTTACATTTTATATTAACTCCTAAGACAAATATTGTATTACCGTAAGTCATTTTATTTCTACAGACAAATGTATGTTTCAGTTTGTAATTTAGAAGATGCGAAGGGGCGTAATACAATATATTATTTTCATTAGAAATTAGTATCTGATGTAATACTCATGGTATGCCATAACCTCTGATGCGAGGTTCATGCCTGCATATCCATACAAGTAAATAACAAATTGTAATTTAAACTTTACATTTTAACTACAAGCAAAATAAAAAAACTTTTCTGTTATTGCATTAATATTTTCGTAGCCCTTGAACTTATTTCTTAAACAAACAAGTACTTGATGAAATTAGAAGATCAGAACAAAAATGGCTACGATTGTTAGTTAGATCACCTGCTCTTTCTCCTTAAAAAAATCCCTCTCAAAATATCTTTTGATTTATGAAACTCAAAATGTTCCATCCTTTACGTCATTTCCAATTCCACGCACAATGCCAATGGTTTCTAAACTTTTTCTTAGCACGAAAATAAAATCAAATATATTTATTTTTATTTTCGAAGAAAATAAAAAATTAATATATGTTTATAAAAAGGTTTTATAAAAATAGCGTCTCTGAAAAAAAAATGTTTTGAATCTGTTTGCTTTTTAGAAGTTACTAAAAAAAAACTTTTTTTTTAACTTATAATTTGTTGATTCTATATTCATATCGAAAGCGTGAAAAGAGTTGTGTAGCAATACGTTAGGTGAGAAATAAACTAAACCAGAGTAAATGTGCCAAAGTGTTCATTACACTAGGTGTGTGTGTGTGTGATATATATATATATAATTTCCGTGGGTAAGGATAAAATTAAAAATATTAGTCAAAAGAAACAGGCGTACTATTGCAACACCTTAACTGACAAAAAATATTTTAAGTAAATTAGTTAAAACAAAAAGGGAATACTTAAGTGGAATAAACCCACCGCTTGACGCAAGGGCGACAGAGAGCTTAATCTAATTGTAACAATATGTTAAATGACCGTATACCCATAATACAATTGTAAAAAAGTGCAATACATATGGAACAGAAACGTGGCGTTAGAAAACCTCGGTGAAAGAAAATCTACATACCACAGATATTTAATTTCGGCTGCGGTTAGCTAAATGTTTACAAGGATTGATGAATAAGTTGTGTAATTTAGATAACAATTACGTGAAATTTAAAATTGGGATTTGTTATAACTGCACTTTTGAAATACATACATTATGTGAAACGCATAGAGGGAGAGATTCTCCTGAAGAGGAAGACATAATGTAGTCCACCAGCTGAAATAAAGGCAGGAGGCCCTCAAGTCGCTTGGATTTCTTGGATAAAAGGTATATAAATAATGGCGCAATAGGAAAGATCAGAGAAATGGGAAATAGCAAGAAATAAGGAATAAGCAAACTGGAAACAGAATCAAAAGTGAGCGCAAGATGTAGCCGGAATAAAAATATCTAGTTGTAAGTTAGTAACCTGGTAACACATGTTTAGCACGGTGCCGACAAAACTAAGGATGTAAACTGGGGATGATTAACTCATTCAACGATCTTGCAAAATATTTACTAATTTTTAAAATAACGTAATTTAATCCCTACGGGTGTAACGCAGCGAGCTAACCTGTTTAAAGTCAGGATCGATATTAACATATCAGTTTAGAGCCACCAACTCAATATTAAAGCTGGCTACCGAAGGAGGTAAGATTAACGAAAAAAAAACAAACTTGTATATCGAAAATAGGAGCACCAATGTTAGTGCGTAGCAAATAGGTCCTCCGTGTTTGGTTTCAGTAAATACATTTACAGTCCTTTCTGAAAAATAAAATTAGATACCAAGTTTTGAGATCTGGCGAATATAGACTGTTGTCATTCGTCTGGAAAGGAAGTTTTGGGCTGTAAGACACCTATTTCGTTTTTCTTTGAATTTTCCGGAGGGCAAACAGGAAATTTTTTTTTCCCCTCGCAGCAGGGATGAATGGTAGTCCGGGACAGGCGTGAACTCATTTACAGCCGATCGGAAAAAGAAGCCATTGACTGCCTTACGGGTTTTCGGTTCTTTAACAGTGAAGGCGCTTGAAAGAAATATAGTCCATTCACGTTACATCACTCTTTTCTGAAGCCCTGCTAAATTTATACTTTTGGTTCCAAATTACGTATCGTTCAGCTACACGTAAACATAAACACTGCCATGTGACTTCTACGTTTTGGCTGTCAAATGCATTGTTTATTGTTTACATATGATCAAATAATTATTTCATATTTCAAAACCCATTACACGCGAATATTCATAATTTAGGCCTAGAACCATATTCAGGTCAGCTTTATGACTTTTTAACAATGTCTGTATATATGATAGTTCGAACGGTTACTATTTAACATAGTTGTTATACACGATATGGCACATTATATAAAACACGTTAATATTTTGCCGCGACTGTGCTTAACCCAGTTAGAACTGTGTGGGAAGAACTGCAGTATTTGACCTCTTGCTATTAATGTGTTTGTGTGTTATTTCGTTAAAAGGACGCCCTTAGTTGGAATAAATACTAAAACGGAGTAACCAGTCCAATGAAAAAGAGAGTAAATTCAAACACGCAACTCGTGTCGCAAATTTTTGTACGTAGCAGCGAAACCTTAGAAGATAGTGGTGAACATGCGCATAAATAGACCTACAGTAAGTTTCATCCCGCTCTTTGCATAGGTTCTTAGCTGTTACTGGGTTTATTTAATTATTTATCTTCTGACTGGGCCTAGTAATTTATTGGGATTGTGGCAAACGTTCAGATCATTAAAACGTAGGCACGTTACAGATTTGTGTTTCAAACACCTAGGGCGAAGTTACGTTGTGATAAATAAACATACGTGTGATTAACTTCGTCATGTATACATGTCACAGTTAAAACGTACAAATTTTTCACTTCCAATGTTTGCAATCACACACACACACACACACACACACGGGCTAGCGTTAACGGCCATGAATCAGCCACGCCCTTTCATACGCAGCGGTTAACGACACACGTAACGGCGTATTCAATTTTATTACTCCCATTGAAACCCAGGTTTATCACAACATCGTAACTTGCCTACGCAGGTTTAAGAAACGCAACGTGTACAAACTTTACGTGGTCATGTCATCATGTAACGTCACCACTCGCCACTTACGACGATTTTTCAAAGGTCTGTTTCAAAACATCCGAAGAAGGCGTGAATGGGCTATATCAAGTCACTTTAGTACCGTGGAGTGTTATTCTTGAGGAATGCTCGAAGAAGCAGTTAAACAGTTTTCACGCTAATGCTGTTTCCGGCCATGTAAGGGTGCTACTAATGTCGCAAGTGCTGTTTCCGGCCATGTAAGGGTGCTACTAATGTCGCAAGTGCTGTTTCCGGCCATGTAAGGGTGCTACTAATGTCGCAAGTGCTGTTTCCGGCCATGTAAGGGTGCTACTAATGTCGCAAGTGCTGTTTCCGGCCATGTAAGGGTGCTACTAATGTCGCAAGTGCTGTTTCCGGCCATGTAAGGGTGCTACTAATGTCGCAAGTGCTGTTTCCGGCCATGTAAGGGTGCTACTAATGTCGCAAGTGCTGTTTCCGGCCATGTAAGGGTGCTACTAATGTCGCAAGTGCTGTTTCCGGCCATGTAAGGGTGCTACTAATGTCGCAAGTGCTGTTTCCGGCCATGTAAGGGTGCTACTAATGTCGCAAGTGCTGTTTCCGGCCATGTAAGGGTGCTACTAATGTCGCAAGTGCTGTTTCCGGCCATGTAAGGGTGCTACTAATGTCGCAAGTGCTGTTTCCGGCCATGTGCTACTAATGTGCTGTAATTCGATGGTAAACAATTTTCCTTATTGCTTTTTTTTTTTTTTTACTAGAAAGTACCCGGGGGGGGGGCATTGTCTTGGTTCCTCACAGCGAAATGTGTTACGGATTCTGTTAATTAGAGTAGACGTGATGTCGATTTTAAAACGTAATCATTACATTCCAGGTAGATTTTTTTGAGTTCTGAAAATTGTAATAAAAGCGTGCCGTAAAATTAAAACAAGTTAAATTTCCATTCAACGTTTTAATTTGTTTATAATAATGAAACTACACACGTGTCATAAAACATCCATATTCTGAGTATTAAATTTCATGGGGTGGAGGATAATATTTAATTTTGTTCTCTACAACAAAAACAGGATTAATCACTGCCACACGCTTGTAAAGTGTACTTTAAAGTGATCAAGTTTATCCTAGTAAGAAACCACTAATTGGTTTCAAAATTCGATGTAATTTAAGATTTCACTAAATTCTATCACATTACATACCTTGCGTACCATTTACAATTGAAAATTCGAATACAACAATGAAACATTTAAAAAACAAAACATAATTGACTTGTTTAGCCTAAAAAGAGGAAATTATTTTTAGAAACAATAATAATGTGTGTAATTTCAAGATTATCTCTGTCTTTTCCGGTAGTTGTGTAGATGGTATAACTCCACATATACACGCCTTTTGAGGGAGTTTTGTTTCCATATTTAATTTATTGCTACTACTGTAATTCACGAGCAGCGATTAATAACTATACTTTAATTCATTGTGTTATATTTATTGAGCGGAAGCCCAAAGTTCGTAGAATAATAAGAATCGCCCCAAAAGAGGTCCTGAAATCCCCAGTGATCCTCAGCTATCTAGAAACATAACATAAATGAAAGTATTGCTGCTGAAACATTAAATCACAATATTCTTAAAAGTTGCGTGTACTTGTTTCCACCAGAAAAAATTGTATTATCAAAATATTATTTTTAAATTTGCCTTCATTTCTCTTGTACATAGTCCTCAAAAAGTCTCATATCATCTTTATAATAAAAATTACAAAAAATAATGGTTTAAAGGTAACCAAGATTTGCCCAAAAATAATTTACCAATGGAAAGTATAATAAATTTCTTTTATCAGCTTACTGGTCAAGAAACTGCTGTAATTGTTTAAATATATACAAAACAATTATAATACAATAAGTACCTAAAATTTAAATTTATTTGTAATGGATTTACACATTCAATATGTACTATGTGTTGCATAAGCAGTCATGCTAATATTTCAAAAACAGACACTTAAACATGCTTTCAAGACAGCCGTATGCATTACAATATAAATACACAATTTGTGGACCACCAAAGCCAAGTAATATTTAGAAACACTAAGAGTTAAGACAATGAACAGTGGTCATTGTTTTCCGGACTGCAAGAAAATATCCGGAAATATTTCACCACGCTAAAAATGAGTATCCTAACATACCACGTTAAAAATAATACCCGAATATCGGCAAATGTTAACATTGCTGCGAAATATTCCAAAATCGTGACTTATATACTTGCTCACACTGCACTTTTTTCTATTGCCACAACCCTTACAACCTAAATGTCTCATCTGTAGCTATGAAGATAACAAAGAAGGGCGTTTATAGGCGACAAATACGTAAAGAAAACTTTTTGTTTGAATAATTGAAACGAAAAACATCGTAAGGAATATTGCAGTATTAGGATTGTGTGCAGTAATACATTAATGCCACGCGTGAAACACGCAGTTAATAAATGTGTTGTACATTTCAGAACTAGTAGAGAAAGGCTGCTCTCTCGAGAAACTACTTCGGGGAAACTAAAGCACTATGAGTTGATTACAAGCCGGCTGCGGTGGTCCGCTGGAAGCGAAGGGAAAGGAAGTGGAGGCAATGTTTACCTTCGTTCTTGGGGGCGGGCGGTTTTCTTGTCGCCCAGTTGGTGCGAATGCTTCTGCTGCCCAGCCATTGGCCGTTCATCGCAGTGATGGCGCTCTCCGCTTCCTGCAACAACACGTGCGCATGGCCAGGTCAACAAACGAGCTGTCAGTCTCGAGTCTCTCCACTTTGTACACACATATCTCCACTACGCCGGACAAACACGTTCATACAGATTTGTTTCTGGTGACGACTTTTTTCCCCCTCACAGAATTTCATAGTTTGGGGAAATTTGAAACATGTGCTAGTATCGGAATCGTCCACCAACAGTGCTACCACCATCGCTCCAACCAGATACATATTATATATATTTCAGTTCAAGGTAAGTATGCCAGGAGTACTTCACACAATTTTACAAGCTCTTTTATGATTGACGTGGTGTCGAACCTGAAGCTTGAGATAGATGATACCAAAACGCTTCAACCATTCTGTTGCCATGATCCTGGGAATAGATGCCTTGAATTTGTACATGGAAAGAACGGGTCTTTCTAAAAGTAATTTATAACACTCAATTTTGCAAATATCCTTTATACCCCACAAGATGTAGAATCAAATAAAAGGCTAAAATTAGCCTGGGTGTGACTCTGTTGGTCACGCAGTCGAGGGATTTTATGTGACAACGTTTGCAAACAGCAGGCAATATTTTCATTGGGCCATTGGGATGAGATAAAAGTAACTAAATGGATTCTTGCGTTAACATTAAAGTACTATATTTTCGGTTTAATTGAATTTCTGTTTATATTTTATCAATAATTTCTTATATTACATTCATATTAAATGTGAATAAAAAATAGGATGAAAATAGGTGATTTAGTAATGCCAATTAAGTAATAGTTCTAATGCAAAATATTATATAACTCAGTACGGACGAATGCGGTGCTATGCTCTCTGGTGCAATTTTATAGGCTTAGTTAATATTTACTTGCAAGAGGTGCAGGAAAATTATGGAAGTTGAACTTTAACAGGCTCCAGACAAGTTGGAAGATGATGTGTGAATGGGTGTGCATATATGCCTGTGATAATATACGATAAGACCGAAGTTCACACGTATCCTACCGGAAAAGAACATAAAATATGATATACCAAAACTTTGATAACGTTTTAATTGTTTTCGTATATTAATAAGAGCAAAATTTTTCGCTGGTTTCGGAACATACAAACATGTAGAGCTAACGACTGTTATTCAGCTGAAGTAGTTTCCTCAGCAGCTGCGAGTGGCTGAGTGGTTAGCCTGCTCGCCTCCCATCCTATACGAACCGGGTTCAATCCCCGGCCGGTTCACTCCCGGATTTTCGCATGTGGGAATCGTGTCGGACGATGGCACTGGTTGGTGGGTTTTCTCAGAGATTTCCCCGTTTCTCCACCCTTTCATTTACTCACTAAGCAGCTACGAAAGAACTTTGGTTTCCGGTCATAATTGTGACCGAAAACCAAACACCCAACGGTCCCTTTACCATTTGTAAGTAGGCCAATCGCCACGCAAGTTAGCAGTGCGCATTGCATTCATAAAAGCATTCTCATACAAATAAACCCACGCTCGCACAGATATTTCCAACTTGACTAATGTTCTACAATGTTTTGAACGATTATTATAGATCAATTATTGAATTCTCTTCGTACATACAGAAAATTATCACTGCAAATTCGCATGTTTAAAGTAGTGTTGGCTTTACTTCATTATTTTCAACTTTCCACGCTGCAGCTGTGTGTTCATCAGCTGATGCAATAACACAAATCCGACCTTTCTCGTTTTGAGGGGAGTACATGCGAAACCATTTCATTTTCTTTTTCTTCGTTGGATCAAAGCCTTCTTAGGACTAAAAAACAAATTTTACCTAATATATATCTATAGGTGTGTGTGTGTGTATGTATATATATATATATATATATATATATATATATATATATATATATATATATATATATATAATCGGGTGAAGCATTTAAAACGAGCCACCCTAATATATCAGCCACTTGTAACGATGGAAGAAAATGTTAGACAAACGTTGTTTGGGGTGAAAAAGGGGCCATAATGTTACATTAATAAATAGATATGGTGTACGCCGAGGGGTGACGAAAATATGGGGTCAGCTTCGGTATGTTAAATGGGACGATGTGGTTTAATGTTCACCTCTCTAGTACATTTGACACATGTTTGTATTCATTTTGCGAAGAGCTGTTCAGAGATGTGTAATAAAGTATGTCATCCCACTTACAAAACCAAAGATGATTCCCAAATCTCCTTCACCCCTCGACGTAACACCAAACTGTTGAAGTCACAATGTGGCCCATTTCACCCCAAACAACGTTTGTCTGAATCATTCGCTTCTATCTTTACAAGTGGGCAATTTACTAAGGTAGCCTGTTTTAAATGCCTCATCCTGAATAAATAAATAAATAAATAAATAAATAAAAATAAAAATATAAATATATATACATACATACGTACATTTCTTTTTGTGTGTGTGTGAAGTCGGCCTGTTACAAAATGAATGCATATATTCTTTCGATATATAATACTAAATTTAGTGTGAATGAATCAACATACGTTAATCGGTCCGCACTGTACTGTTGACTATAAGCTTGTACTAGTTTACTTAAATATTTAGAGCGTTACGAAATTATAGCATAAAAAATGTTGGTGCTATTTTATAAGTTTGTGAACAATCTGCAATTAAGCTGCGATGAAAATATTTTTGCTGTAGGGTGAATACGTCAATTCGTAACCAGGGCTTTGTAATTCTTTAGATTTGTAAATCGTTACAATTCTGTCCCTATTAAAATTATCTATAAATAAAGTTCTACTAAACAGATAAGAAATATTTGTATCAACCTATTTTAAAGTGAATCAGTTTACCTCGACTGAAGCATTGTTGGAATGAGTAAGTCCTGTACAGAATGCTCGGAATTTCGCCTTACAAACTTCTAGGACTTGTAGAGGGGACTGAGTAGACGGTATTTTGAATAGGAAGCCATGCCCGGAAACGTACCGTTACCATGCTACAGCCATTTCAAATAAGGTGTTTCTCGCGTCCACTTCTGCGTGTGTAATTTAATTAGCAATTAAAATTAATTAACTAACAATGCCTAGGGATCAATAAATAAACGTATTAATTTATCACAATAACACTGTTGTCTACAGTTAAACGCATCAATCGGTTTCTGTATTCAGCAAAGTATGTGTGGAATAAGGTACTGATTCACAACAACGGCTCGACGTGGCGACCACTAACGTCGTTGCATACATGGTACCTACGAATGATGTTCCGGTACACTAGCTCTATCACACCTGGTGCCCCGTCAATCTGTTGTGCAGCGACCATAACTCGTGCCAGCAGATATTCCTCTGTCTCTCTCTACAGGAGTCTCTTACACCATACTCTCTCTTCATACGACCCCACGAGACATAGTCGAATGGAGTTTAGTCCGGCCTTTCCTTCAGTGGAAGTGGACGCGTGATACACCTGATTTGTAATGGTTGTAGCGCGGTTTATGGGCATGGGTTCCTGTTCAAAAGACCGTCTACTCAGTCCCCTATACAAGTCCTAGAAGTTTGTAAGGTGAATTTCCGAGCACCCTCCCTCCATATGTATGTAGGAACAATTGCGCTTACTTCATCCCAGGTATAAGTTGCACACAAATGCTACATCCTGTATATTGTTTCTTTGCTAATTTTGCATGAATGAAACTGCATCGTATCTTAAATGAAAGAAATACAATGACTACGAATTATACGAGCAAACAGAAAAGGTGTTTTCTTAAGAAGGAAATATTGCTTGCAAAACTGGAATATTCGTGAATAAGCGGCCATAGTTTCCTTGCAGTTGCTGAGGAAATTACTTTAGCTGAATAACAGCAGTTAGCTGTCCATGTTTGTAACCTGTATAGCAAAGTCGGCGAACGTTTTTGCTCCTATTGATATACAAAACCATTAAAACTTATTTCAAATTACAAACATACGATCGTCCATATGCTACGCTTGGGAATTTCAAATCATTAATAATCATGATCTTGAAGGTTTGTGTAGCGAGAAGATCGAAGTAGTAATTGTCCAGACCCAGCTTACCGAGAGGCCACGGTGGCCAAGCGGTTAACTAGCTCGCCTCCCACCAAGGTTTAATCCCAGGCCGGGTCACCGGATTTTCTCATGTGGGAATCGTGCCGGACGATGTCGTTGGTCGGCGGGTTTTCTCGGGGATCTCCCATTTCCCCCGCCTCTTATCCATACTCACCTCAGTCATCCTCATCGGCTCTAAAAACCTCGCTGTTACGAGCCGCCCAAATCTCTTCACTAACTCACCCCAGCTTACGAATGATGCGTAATTTATGAACACGTCTGTTGAAGGCACATGGTTCGGAAACCATAATAAACCAGAGGGTTCATTTTATTTGACATTAACACTTGCATTATTGAAAAACTTCAAACTATCATACTCATGTTATTATTTTAAAAAAAACTTAAGGCTAATATCTGTGTGTGTATAGTAACGACTTTGGAGCCTAGGTACACGCGAGCTTGCAACACTTCTTTCTCACCCCGTGGTCCTTAACAGCGTCGAACACACGGCATTGTCGCCCGAGGCCGAGCTCCGTTCATGTACACAACAGCAAAGCCCAGCCATTGTCCGGCTTTTGTAGCCACGCACAAAGGCCGCGAACCGTGATCAAAGCCGCCGCCAGATCGCGCACGCCCCGTAATTAAAATCACATTCGCCGAAAGGAACGGATCCCTTACTGTGTAAATGATGCATGCCCCGGGGTGGGGGAGAGGGGTGGGCTGTGTGCCGACGAGCTGAAGGGAGATTCCTCACTAACTCTGTCATTTACAAATGAAGTGGAGACAAGCTTTCAAGGTTGTTGGGGGGGGGGGGGTGAGAGAGAGAAGATGTGTTTCGGAACATCTGAACGATAATCCCTCCCATGCCGGAGCGGACATGTGTCCTCGTCCACACACATACACACAAGCCGGGGCACAAACGCAGGACGCCGCTGCCCTAGGGCGGACCTGCAGCATCTGTATCTGATGATGGAGCTGCAGATGATGTGCGGTCCAAATCCCCCCCCCCTCCCCACACCTCTTCGCAGGCGCACAAGCCGTCATCCGTCTAACCCCTTCGGTGACCGCCTTCATCCCCCCTCTCTCCCCGCCGGGGCTCAACGATGGTTCCAGCAGTACCTGTCAGATATCAGGTCACATGCCCTCGGGACACCGCGTGACTCTGTGGTAATTAGCGGTCAGGGATGGTGACGGTGCTTCAGCGTGGGAGGGCATTGGTCACAAGAGGGGGGAGCAGATATCGACACCAGTGCGGAACCCGCACTTTACAAGTGTCAAGCACAGTTTATTTATATTTATATTTATCTTCAAGGGCACATACCACGACACAGCTTCACAAGCCTTACCAATCACATCTACCAGATTCAAATAATGAAGTACTATAACAAAAGAAGAAATTTTGCGATTTTTGTTATTTACTTTTTTTTTTTTCCCCAGTCCATCTTAATCAAATTGCGTTCATTAACTTACAGTTCAGAAAATATCATCTCCATGCCATAAAAGAATGTCGTATACAACATTCGACTGAACTAAGTTGTTGATATACTGATGAGACTGCAATAAAAAAAAAAAAAAAAAAAATTGTTTAGGAGTGAAAAGTAAATTTATATTCGTTTTTATTTCCACAGTTAACATACACATAGTAATACGAACATATGGAAGTAGACACAATTTAAATCTTTTTATAAAATCCCTGTGAGAGTTTCGTCGATTTTGAAACATACCGGGGAGAAAACCTTTTAACAGACATAAAAGATGACTACTTTCAGCCAGTGTGAATTAACGAAGTAGTGTGTCGAACACGTGTAAAACACAATACAGGAAGTACTCGGGCCTAATAAACGACGCAATTTCAGCCTGTTACAGGTCCAAATAATAAAAGCACATGACAAGTATGCGAGTCAAAATTTTTGACACAGAGGACAAATAATACTATAGTTAAGTGAAAACATCACTGATGATATATGTTTGTTTGACAGCCTATGTTGAGATTCAGGAGAGTTTCCATTTATTTTGGGCACATAACATGATAGTGGGAATCTTATTACGAACTAAGGAAACTAGACAAATTGAAATGTATTATTCATTTTTCTTTATGCATACTTCTTAATAAAAAAGAAGCTACGTGTCAATGTATTGCTGGTAAAAATATTCGTATTAATGCTTTGCGAACCAAGAATAATCATCAGCTTTGCTCCGCGACAATTTAGCGTGGGTTTAGAACGACGGACATCCGTTGTAGCCATTTTGTTTGCATATGAAGAAAAAAAAATTCATATTTCTCATTCCTCCCACGTGAATACCTAACAGCTTCCGAGTCCTGCCAATTACCGGACCCAAACAGAATGGCCACTTTGTTTTTTACGCTCGCCACTAACGTATCAATTATGCGTCTAAATTCTCCTTCTCTCCGTTTCCCATCCCTTCGGTTTGACCTCGCCACTCCCCTTATACACCAACAGCCTCGGCGCCAGTATTTCGTACGGATATTGTCCCCGAACGTGGCGTTCCACAGTTTGCCGACCGAATAGAAGACGGGGGATGAAAAGGGCAGTCTCGTGCGGTCATCGTCCAAGCCACCAGCCTACCTCACCCCTTCCGTTCTGCCTCGTATCCGACTTCATTTTCTGTTATATTTGGGGCGAAACGAGCGGCCAAGGCTGTTTACAGAGACATTTAGCCCCACCTCCCCCCTCCTAACATCCTGCCCCTAGAGGCCGAGCCCCATGCTCGACGGCGCTCCTCTGTCGTCTACCGGATGGACTTAAATAGTTCGCCTTTATAGAAATTGGGAGGCAACGTAAATTGCATTAAACTTCGCAATAACACTAGCGCCGGCACCGGAAAAGGGGTCGAAAAGGGGGGTGGAGGGGGGAGGGTTGCTGGGAAATGCGTTGGGAGGGGGTTATCATGCGAGCTCCCCTCCTAAGGGATGCTGGCTCCACCGTCAGAAGTCAAGAACCGTGAAAACTGCTGATGCTAGTGTGGGGGGGGGGGGGGGGGGAGTTTGTGGCCACTGGAGGGGAGGGGGGAGTTAGGGGCGACTGGAAGGCGAGATACGTGGCTTTGGAAACGAAGTGGGGGGGAGGGGGTTAGTTTACCCCTATCGTCTCTCCACTTCCCCTCCAACCATAACAGCGAAAGGAAATGAGCAGGTTCGGTTTAATTTGGTCGTTGCAAAAAGGCACGAGGTGGGTAAGCGGTGTTCTTAGAGTCTCGCTTTCACCTCCCGGTAGTCACGTGTGCTACGCAGCAGTTCCGGAAGTAAAACAATTTACGGCCTGCGATAACGCGAGATGTGTTTCGCGCGGAGCCCTTTTCTCGGCCGCTGAAAGTCGAAAACACGTTTGCAGAAAGCTGCCTTTTCTCGCACATGTTATCATCAGTGAAACTACTACCGTGTAGTCCGGATTATTGCGGATTTAACAGGTAGTTTCAGGATCGTCCCTTCAACCAAATAGAAAATCTGAATTCCCTCAGATGTTTTGTTTTCTTCCCAAAAAGCGGAGAAATGGCATGCTTGTTTTAAAATTTTATGTTAGTGTCTAAAAAATGTACACTTGTATGGCACAGTGGTGGCGCGAATGAGAATTGAGAATTTCCGTGTCTGCCTGAGCAAATACTACTAGCAGTACATCTGCTGTATGTATATGTAATGTAAAGTAAAGGTGATTATGAGGTGTCAGAACACTAGTGTTAGTAAAATACACAGATGTTCGTTACATGTTCTAACAAAACATTGACGTATTAACAACTTCATGTCCTGTCGGTATACAACTCTAGTCTTCACGAGCATTCAGTAAGTAGGTGAGGATACACTTATGCGAAGACTTATTTTGTTCACAAGTTTTGAAACTTTTCTTTTATCTGATATGCAATGTTCTTGAAGTCCGATACTTACTGTGTAACTAACAGAAAAAAAAACCAACTAAAATGACAACTATGAAACCAGCAACAAAAGAACTCGTAGTGTATTCTTACAAGGGAAGGTAAACCAATTTGAGGTTTTTTTAAATGGCATTTAATAATTAGTTTTTGGTTTTCATTATTTTTTTTTTCTTCCGTATCTGCTGTTGCTTCTTTTTTATATTGTTGTGCTGTGTACATTTTTGAGTCATCGTTTTCTGTTTATATTACTGTTGATTATATCTTATTTCTTTTATATTTTTAATTATTACAGTTTTTTTCATACGATATTGCTTTATTGTCTGTTTTCTCTTTGTGTTTATACTTTAGAGTGCTCTGTACATATCATATTTGACCTTTGCCTCTCGGCAATTTTGTTTTTGTCCCCTTAACATTCCATTTTAATAGATATTTTATGATTGGGTTGTGGTATCCAGATTTTTATTCTTTGTAAATAAAAATTTGTAATATTTTAACACATTATCTGGAAGTTTTTCAGTTGTAATATTGATTTATAAGAAATTTTATTACCATGTTATGGCTATTCGTTTGGGCTGGAATTGGATTGGAAAGGGCTTATTAATGTCCCCGGGCCTTATGCCTGAAGGCTTATCTCGGGACGACTAATAAAATTAACTTATGACCTAACTTGAACTAACACCCATGCTTTACGTAAGATCCGAACCCAGAATTAACTATAATATGTTGCTAGTTCTTTAGTTAAAACGCTGAGTTAATTAAAACAAAATGATAATAATTAACTCTCGAAACTTCTAACGTGTTACAGGCTTTTCACGGTTGATTAAACACATTAGAAAGCCGTGCTTAAGATCTGCTTTTGCCTCTGATTTTGTATCCTTACGCGCTATATGTACAATTAACATTGCCGTGGACCGTATCACTTTATTCATGCATCATGCAAGTGGTAACCACGGCACTTCAAGAAACGTAACTTTGTTAATAATATTCAGGTTCGTGCTCTCACATGTATAAAACACGCAACCTCGTGATTAAGTTCAGCAGCCGTGAATTCACAAATTACACTCTCAATACAACTTCAAGCCAGTGTGTATAGGCTGTTCACGGTAAACTGAGCACTTTTGAAAGCCCTGCATATGATCTACTTGTACTCACTCTGCGTATTCTCCCGCCATATATAAAATCAACATTGTCATGGGATTAGTCATATTGTTCATGCGTCGGTCAAGTTAAACTGGAAAATTATTTAAATTATTTTAAAAGTAAACATTTTTAAAATTTGCTATTTCTCACACCTATATATAACAAAAAAAATCGAAAGCAAAATAAACAATTTAGATTATTCTCAAATATTTACTTAGCACTTTCAGTTAAACGAAAAATAATGGACTACTTTCCCTCTATTGTTGCCAACTGCAATGCGTGCATGCAAGTCAGTATGCCTGTTGAAATACGTGCAAATGGGCAGTGACATTTTTCAAAGGTTGATTTCCAAAGTGAACAGACTTTATCCATGCGTGGTGACGAGGCACTCGCCGTGCTTCTATCGCCGTCCTCGTCGCAACCTTGCGAAGAGGAGCTGGATAAAGGCAAGCCTTCACGAGGCGCACCAGCTCCCAGGGACCTGACCTACGACGAAGAGATGCGACAACGCGCGCTTCAATCAGCCAGTCCTCTCACGTACGCGAAGGGAGGAAAGGCGAGCGGTGAGCTCTCCTATGGCCGTCCACGGTAAAGTGAGCACTTTTTGAAGCTGTTTCATCAGACATAATTACCAATAAATACATTTCTTTGTGGCCTCGGACTTTTGGTTTTGGGTATGGTGAATGTATACACTGTGTTTATTACTCACATGGGAGGGTTTACATTTAAAAGTGGTGGAAGGATATAAATTGGTTGAAATAAAATCGTAACTAGGGCTTCAAAAGTGCTCACTTTACTGTGTATGGCCTATACAAACGCCGCCCACCAGGAACTGTTTTGTGCGGCTGGCACATTGAAAAATAGAAACTGGAATATTTAAGGGAGATTTACGAGGCTCTTAACATCCAGATCTTGAGAGCCGATGAGGGTGAAGCGAGGAGAGTATGGAGCAGCGTCGGAATACAAAAGTGGGGAAAACGGGAGACCCACGAGAAAACCCGCCGACCAGCGGCATCGGTCCGGCACGATTCCAACATGCAAAAATCCGGGAGCAACCCCTTCGGAAATTGAACCCGGTTCGCTTAGGTGAGTAGAGCCTGGCGCATAGCGACGGTGGCGTATACGATGTTCGTGGCCTTTATCTCTCGCACTCAAACGTGGAAAGAGCTCCTGGAAAAGGAGTCCCTTAAGGACGAAACTGGCACGCACGCCAAATGCATCACCGCCTTGTACTGGCGTGCAATCTTGCGATCGTGTGGCGTGACCTTATAATTGTATGACCTACCAATTAATCTGAAGCTACGCTTTACGTTCATATTCTCTGAAGGAAATCGTATACTACAGTAGACGATTTCGCGTTCCCCTATTCCCGAGAAAAACAAATAATATAGAGAGAAAAAAAAACAAGAAAATAAAGAGTACAATAATTATTACCTAATATATTTGTATTACTGCAATAGGCGACGCTTTGAAGTTGTTCTTCATTTTGTTAGTCCGCTTCAGCAGGAAGCTCCTCTATTTCAGGTTCCAAAGTTGCATCACATATAAAACACTTTGACATGATGGCCAGTGACAACTGTACTTGAAATACAACATACGTTTTTAAAACTGTAAAGCACGTTTATGATGGCTGAAAATCCACTCTTATTACATAAGACACGCACGGAACGTGTATCACCAGCTCTCGAGAAGAACTCAAAAGGTTAGGGACACTCCACTTGGACTGTTGCTATGCAGGGGATAAGAGCAAGGCACGAGGATGTAGAATCCCCCACAACAAACGAGCGAGGGGAGTCCCAAGGCCTCTCATTTCAATGAAATAAGGAAGGGACGTTTTATGACTGACTTTTGAAATTCATTGTGTTTGTCATCGCTCCTATAAAAAATAAGTAGAACCAATTTTGTAGGGAATTTTGCATGGTTTTCAAAAAAAAATAAATATCTGTTTCCGTAACTCCTGCGATAAATAGCTATGTCAAAAAACTGCGCAAAAAGTCGAAAATATTAGATATTTTCATTTTAAAAAAATGGGTTCCTCGGGCAAAATTTTTGTTAGCAAACCTCAGATTCGTGCTCAGTGCCCCGAAAAACATTAAAATACCAAAAACTATCTCTCCTTCAGAACTTCACAGCTAGGCCCTTTTTTTTTTGCCCAGGTTACTGGACTATGTGTATGTATTGAAATGTACCTCAGTTATTGTTAATGTATTTACTTAAGCTAGGTTCTTTATTTGAGGCGAGATGGCACGACAGCATACGAGGAAGGCTAGTAACGGTCAGTGTTTGAGTGTGTCATCAGTGACTGAGCAAACCCTGTCCCTCAATGCTGCGGCCAGTCAGTATGCCTTTCCTAAGATGACATTATTTCGGAATCTTAAGTTGGCATGTGTGGGTATGAAGACACTGGGCCATTCTGGAAGATTTAGTATTGTATTTCCGGAGGCGATAGAGTTGCAATTAGTGGAGTATTGCATGTAAATATGTCAAAGGTTTTTTTTTGGTCTCACCATCCAAAACCTGAGGAACTAGGTTTTTAAATGGCAGAAATAAATAATCTTGACCATCTCTTCAGCAGAACCAAGCGAATTGCTTCAAAAGATTAGATTCAGGGGTTCATCGAATACATCCTGAACTCTTACAAAGGAAACCAAAAGCTGCAAGCATTGGTCGTTCAATGGCTTTTGACAATGTCAACGTCAATCGATTTTATGATTTACTTAAAGAAAAGCAGCAGTTATTCGTTTACTGCTGACAGAATTTTATATGTATATGAATCTTGCCTGTCAACAGTTCACCATCCGTCGAAAGTTCTAAGCCCAAGAAGCCGAAAACAAGGTTGACAACTCACAAGTGCTGAAACAGAAAGAACAGTAACAACATCATGTGCATCTGGATACTTTCTTACACATGTGCTAATTTTCGCTCGAAAATGGCATTTCTCCGAGACGACTGAGGATAACCTACATGAAACCAAGGCTGTTGGTCAATACGAGGGATGGATGACACAAGAGTTATTTGTTGAACGTTTAGAGCATTTTTACAAATTTGTAAAGCCATCTAAAGAATGCCCAGTTCTGTTAGAAGTCGACAACATTTCTCACATTTATTTAGCTGCAGTTATTTTTTGCAGAGAAAATTTTTAATGTCCTGTGGTTGCAGCTTATGGCTGACCATTACAATTCGTTTCTTCGGGCCGCTGAAGACGTTTACAATACCGCCTGTTAAAATTGGATGGTCACAAACCCTGGTAAAACTATTACAGAAAGACTGATCCCAAAACTCGTGTGAATCGCATACTGCAAGGCTGCTACTACGGAGAATGCCAAATCTGGTTTCAGTTCAGCTGGAATTATTCCTTTTAATAATGATGCATTCACAGAAGCTGATTTTTCTCCTTCCAGGGTAACATGTCGGTGTCTAGATGATAACTTGACAGAACCTCATTTTCTTCCTGTTAGTGCAGATTCCTTTGAATACCCTTTGTCTAACATGTGTCTTTCTACATCTTCGAATGGATCAGCTTCCAACGTAGGAGCATTCTCTCCAGAACAGCCAAGACCCTCCACATCGATAGAAGAGCTGGACGTCTGCAATCGACAGCAGGACCTCTTTCACTAAAACTATACAGAACTTCTACAAAAACATTGGGGCCCGTCTCCCTCGAACAATTGGCGCCTTTCCCCATTGTGTTCCTGGAGAGATAAAGAAGAGACGTGGTCTGAGGTGCGAAGTACGGACAAGCTCTCCTGTAAAACAAAGACAGAAGACAAAGAATGAACAAAGAAAACAAAGCAGGAAAATAAAATAGACGCCAGCCTCTAAATCCAAAAACACAGCATTTCCAGAATGCTCTGGAGTGTATGAAGATCCACCAGTTAAAGATTGGTATACTTGCAAATTTGGTACCACAAAATCTGTACTACAAACTACAGAGGGAGAGGAAAATTTATCTGGAAGTGTGCTCCTAAATCAGGCCAATAATAGGTGTTTAGAATGTGATGTGTGTAAATATCATCTTTTCCTACATACAGTTTCATCTTGCCCATCTACTGGGCCAAGATGATACAATGTGCCGTCTTTAAGAAAATGGTGTACAGATATCGTAGAGGCGAAGTTGTGAAACTGATAGTGGTTGTAATAGCTGCGTAAATATATTATGTTTATTGAATGCCAATATTATACACTAGGGGACCCAGCCAGTGACCTTTTTTTTGTATTGTCATGAGGCAAGAACAGTTACCATGCTAAAAATGTGTTTATCATACAAAGACTGAAAATAATAATTGCATAGATATATGTAGGTAATAATGAAATGATGTGAAATTAACTCAACATTGAAGCGACTGCGGTCCCACTTCATATTTCTCTATCCACTGAGTTACTAAGGCTCCACTTGGAATCTCTCTATCCACTGAGCCATTATGGCCCCACTTGGAAATTAACTCAACATTGCAGCGAGACATTTAAAATAGACAAATTATATTCCATTACCTTCATATCTCTATGCTATAATCTCTCTGCATTAATACAAAACTTTCATATAGGAAAAAAGTAATTAAAATGAGTTTTTAGGGTAAAAATTCCCTTACAGTTGTTCATCACTTATCATCTCACTCATTATTCATTTATCTTACTTGTTTCATCATAAATTAACGTATCCTTAAGATGTCCATCCATGTATGTTTTCTATTTAAAACATGATTTTATTAAGGCTATGTCAGGAATGGAACTTAGTTGTAAGATTTTTATGCGAAACTGCTGAGTTTATCCTCACTCTGCCGTGTGTTTTTAACTAAATGCTTGATTTGTTTGCAACGCACATACAAACTGGTGAATTCCTATTAAATTTCTCATATGCTTCGTGTCGACATGGAGAACAATTTTATGACCATATAAAATGCCGATCTCACGAATGGTTGCTAAGTGGAACTTTTATCTTTGAGTTGGTTTGGAACATTTTTTGAGTAAAACCTTTTGGCTGGAGAAGCAAAAAAGTTATTACGTTCTGGAGATGATGGCTGCACGACTGGACGAGATAGTTTCCACAGCGGAGAAGGAGAGCCACAAACCGATTAAAAAGGTCTCATCGGCCTGGAGTTCCGTTCAACTGCTGAGAATGGCTTCTACTTAGATGGCGACGAGATGGACCGGGGAGTCCGCCTGAATCCCATTCAGAACTGCTCTGGTTCCCTGAGCTTCGAAGGCATCGAGAACTTGTAGTCTACTAGTCGTTGCAAATTAATGTACGATTGCAATATCCAATTTTGCATGCTGTATCAGCTTACAGCCAAGAATGTGTTTCATAGTACAGTAGCAAGCTAATCCGATACCTAGAGGCTAGAGACTTGGGTCAAGATACCGTGAATCTAAAAAGGACTGAGCTATGATTGGTCGGACACTTATATATTTAATTTATTAGCAATTTTCAAGAAACAGTGCAAGATTATTAAAATTAAGATTGCACATGATTTCACAATCATGTATACCGACGAAAAAATATTTGGGGAAAATAGTAATTTTTTTCAAGCCATTAAAACTAAACTCATTTCATTTATTTTACACAACTGGCAGCAGGTATAATCATCGCTTTGCTCGTTTAATCATTGAATGTTATTTTAATGTGAAACGTGTCATTTTTCAATACAAATAGTTTGTTTCGTCTTATTAAAAATGATATAATATTCGAATCGTCTGATGTTCTTTGTATGTAGAGTGCCTAGTTGAGAGCACTAGTTCTTCAGAATAATACTATTGAATGACCGCTACTTTTAAAGAGGTTGTTTAACATGAGTCCTTATCATTAATTATTTTTGCTTGAAAACGTTACTAATTTTAATATTCTCCATCTATTGATCTGTAAAGGCGGCCATAATATATTTAAATTGCACTAATTCAATTTAATTGTACATTCACCTTTGTGTTATTTCACACAATTATAATTTTATATCACAATAATTTTTTTATTTCATCACCCCTTACTCTCCACTACAACAAATTATATTCCATTACCTTAATATCTCTATGCAATAATCTCTATGCATTAATACAAAGCTTTCATATAGGAAAAAAAGTAAATGAAAAATGATTTTTTTAGGGTAAAATATAATTATTACGTATTCTGATCTTGCTGAAATGCGAACTTCACCTGTATTTGACCCTGAGGATACGCTCTGCAAAATTTTAAGAACTTCTGTTGAGTTTCAAGGGACTTATTAAAGACGGACAGACACACAGACAGAGATCGTCTACTTTTTGGTGTCAGGAGCAGCATCCTGCCCCTCCTACCCCTACACTTTTTTCCACATAACTATTAAAACGTGCGCCCAACGTGTTCATCTACGAAAAGAACACACACTTCAAACGAGGGCTGTTGAGTGCTTTCAAGATGTCGTGCACATTGGAAACACCATTTCGGAGTACCACAACATAGCTCAAAAAACTACATTTTCAAAGCGCTGTATATCAAAATATACGCGTCAGGTACATATATATCTACTCGAGGGCCCTGCACTGAATCTTTCTAATGACTTTCTATTAAAAAAATGATAGGGTTACCGCTGAAAATCCACTAGGTACACGCAATACGAGAACATTGCACCGTGGTTCAAAGCCTTGCACTTAGCGGCGATGATGCACTTGATGGGCGTGGCAGTGTCGCCCTTATTGCTCTCGCCCTTCGGGGGCCTCAAACGCAGAAAATGCTCCAGGTGGACGGAAGCCTTAAATAACGTGTCGTTCACTTAAGACCAACTTGTAATTCGAGTCCGTGATCTTCGAGTCAGCATCTACGTATTCCGAGCATTGTATCGCTGAATGTTGGTGGGAACGATAATGAAAGTCCCATTACAAGAAAATATTTTGTGCTGCGCGAGTAAGATGTCAGGAAAATTGTACTAGCGCCAGCTAAGCGCTTTGAGAGCATTGTAGCATTCCGTTTGGGTGAAACAACCAATTGAAGACTTTAATGAAACTGGAGAGCTACTTGATCATCTCTAGCAAGCTTGTCGGTTGAGAGTCTAGCAGTGCGTTTGACCGGTGAGTTACTCAGCTGTGTAAAGCTCTTGCAAAGTACCACTTTCCTTGCCTCATTCCTAAGCTTCGGCATGGCCTTATTTGTCGTAACACGTGAAGAGTTTAGGACAAACGTCAAATGTGCTGATTCAATTTTCTTTTTATTTGGAGGGTGGGCTGAAGCTGAGGTGTACGTTGCTTTTTTTTTTTTCCCCCTATATAGGAACTGATAAGACTATCTGGAAGTTACTTTTCAAGGTTTCTAATTGTTTTTACAACGATCCGCAATACACAATTGTTTTTTAAAAATGCAACACCCAGAAAGAATGACCCAAACGAATCCAAACTCGGAGGATGTGTAGAACAGTGTACCAGCAATAAGTGAATATGATTGCAGATAGATGACATACATGTAGGCCCAGGAGCGCCCTCTCTTGTGTGACCAGAAAGGTCCGTATTATGCCAAGCTCAGTCACTGAATAGTCGTCGAAGTTAGAGCAAGTGCCAGTATGTCTCATCGACGTCAAACGGGATAGAATGAATGGTCTTCGGGAACTGGGTTTGTCATACCGTGACATTTCGGCTCGTACAGAGCATGCTGCTACACAACGATACATGTGTGGAACCAGGAGATAAAAGAGGGTCGTACGCAGTGACGAGTGGGTATTGGATCAGGCAATGTGACCATAGCATGGGATGAACGCCATCTTGTCCGCATGGTCGTATCGAACCAGCCTCGTCCACAGTGTTAGCTCAACACTGAAACAGGTGTGGATCTGTCTGTGTCGACGGTTCGATGTCGTCTGCTGCGGACTGGACTGGTGGCACAAATGCCATTACGTCGGCTTCCATTGTCCAGAAACCGCAAATAGCTCAGGCTGTAATGGGCACGTGAACGCCATCTCTGGCATACTGAGTGGCAAAATGTAGTGTTTTTGGACGAGTCCCGCTTCAACCTGTACTGCAGCTACCGTTGTGGCAGCGTGTATTGTGGAGCGGCATAGCGGACAAACGCCAAGTGTGATGGTGTGGGGCACCATTGGATACAACATGCGATCTCGACTCCTATGTATTGGTTTTAATCTGAACAGCAACCACTGCACCACGGAGATTTTAGAGCCCGAGGTATTGCCCTTTCTTCAGGCAACTCCACATTGTATATTTCAACAGGACAATGCCCAGCTATATGTGGCAAGGAATGTGCAAGACTTCTTCAATGAACGATGGGCACCACTGCTTCGCTGGCCTGAGTATTGGCCTGACATGTCGCCCATCGAACATGTCTGGGATATGTTATTGATCGGCGACTTATTCGTCACGGTCCTCCAAGATACACTGTTGATGCTTTGTGGATTCGCATACAAACTGTGTGGGAGAAGTTTCCCCAGGAACATATCCACGTCCTCTTTAATTCCATGCCACGACGTTTAGGGGCTCGTATTGTAGCAAGTGGGGACTTCACACCATACTAAATTTTCTATTACAGAGATCATGTACAGTTCTATAATCCTAATCTGTGGTATCAAGTTCATTTCAATCACATGTATCCTTAGTGTTACATTTTTCACAATCGTTATTATAGTTCACTTTTATACTTGTTTATGAGAAACTAAAACACTTTATGCCAAATGCATAATATTTTTATATTTTGCAATTACTAATGAACTATTCTATGTTTGCTAGCGACAAAAATGAGACATGCCAAGGAAATTGGCGTTAACTTCTCTTTGATTTCGGAAGAGAATTCCTTGAAAGTGCGTCATTGATTGCATGTTCTTCGCACATTAGGAACATTTTGAATATTTTTCCGAGTCAGTGGTTCTTCAATTATGACAATGTGGTTTATCCCCCGCATTTCGGAAACAATCTGGAACTATGTGGGAGTTCCTGAAGCTTAAACAAAATGCTGTAGAGTGGAAACGGGAGAGCTGTAATATTTAACCCAAATAATAAATAGGTTTTTTTTTTTTTGTTTACACTCTCCCACAGTAGAAACGTGGATCGTCCTTGATGCGTTTTCCGCGATGTTATTGCTATTGTCTATTCGCAGTTTGTTCACGCTTTCAATAAAACATTCGAAAAATCACCCCATCTGTGGCATATTGGTTATTTCCTATACACGCCATGCAACTCAAACTTTTTATATTTGTATTAAAATGAAAGTAATTACGATACTTTCGTTTAAATTGAACTTTTACTCATGCTCTATCTGAGAACTACAATATTTCATTAATAATTAATTCAAATAATTCAAAGAGAATTTGTGTGTTGGTAATGGCTAATAATAAATATTAAATAATTAATAGTAATACAGTAAGTGCACAAGAATGCGATGCGTTGTCCCTTCGGTGTAATAGTCTAGACTTGGTTAAACTTTGTTTGAATGAGGCGGAGGAATGATCTGGAAGTAGAACTTAAGAGAAAAGTAGGATGTAACTGTGAACTGAGTATACCCGTGCATACTGGACACGAAGAACTTACACTGTTGTCTGCCTGCTTCAACTCCCGGCCCAGCAGTTCGATACACCGATTCCAGTTTTTTTTTTTTTTTATTCCATCACCCCTCGCGGAAATGGCCCTCGTACGCAGAACATTTGCAGGACGGCGTGTGTCCTGGGGGGCAGTGCCGGAGAGGACAGAGCGATGTGTTTTAACTCACGGGTTACGCTCCTCCATCGAGGCTGCGTTGTCCCCTTCCCTCCGGCTACAACAGCCTTCGCCCTCATGTGTTCCCAGGGGGTTTGTTTGAAAGCGGCAGTGGGGGTGAGTTTATGGTTGCTCTGAGGCTTAGAACGACCCACGGCGCACGCTCGCAGCTGGGGAAAGCGATTTCCGAAGGGATTACCGCCCGCTGGGCGCAATAACAGGTTGATAAAGCGAGCGAGCCGAATTCTGGTGGCGACAGTGCCTCGCCGTGGACACAAGATTACCCTGCGCCACCCCAATCAACCGTTCTTCGTTCCCTGCTAGACCAGCCGAACCTTGCTCCCAGGATCAACAGTCTCTGTGTGGCTTTGGCTTTTAGGTCTCAAGGTTAGACACGCAATACTTATAATACTTATAACACTTCGCATTTTCTGGTGGACTGTATACTTCAACAATCATCGACTACAGTCAGCAATTTTAAACAGAGCAATTTTGAAAACCCTTCCTGGTTTCTATCTTCTACCCAGTGCTTGTTTTATCGTCACGTTGAGTTGGCATGTACCAAAGTCGATTATGTAAAATAGTGAAATTGTCATCATAAATGTGGTAAAACAAAAACAGATCATCAAAAATCAGTCACTATGGTCATTAATTAAATTTAAAAATATATAAAAAAAAATTAATAGTTCTATACATTTTATAATTCACCTCCAATTGTTATTTAGATATGGCTGTCAGTGTTTTTGTTAAACTAAATGGCCTACAGTTTCGGGTAAGTATTTCTTATCAAACATTAATTTAAAAAGAGTCCAGTTGACAAACTTACTTTAAAAATAAGAAACTATTAAAATATATCTTCACGTTGTCCCCAACTTAGAAAGGGCCAACAAGAATTAGATGAGGGATGTCTGACGCTCAGCAGAGCCGAACGCTTTGCCTGTAGAGGGGGCTTGCCCCTCCTACCTGTCTTAAGAACGAGATTGCGTGAAATAAGATGAAGCTCGGAGGAATCTGAGTGATGAAAAAGAATGCGGGCGCCAAGCAGGAAGGGACTCTGAAGTTACCAGGAAAACACGTTCTTGCCAAGTAACACACCAGATTTGCAATTTGGAGGAGATGCAAATACTAAAATTATTTATTTTGCAGTCTATTTTTAAATATGTATATTTATAAATATACTCTCATTTCAGTTAACAGCAGATCATGTTAAGCAGCTCCACGTGTTACCGTCTTAAAAAAAAAAAAGGACGTTCTTAAAATTGATGAATTCGGTATTAAGCCTTTATTAGGCACGCGTGGATACTAGTCGAACAGGCAAGAATTACAAACTCACGTAGAGACAACAATAAGACTACGCTGAAAGGTTCAGAGTAACCAGGAATCAGCCTTGCTGCAACTATCTGAGCGAATCGTTATTATTTCCTCCAAAACTTTGCATGGCACAAAGTTTTAATGGTGCTCTGAAACTAGGGTTACAGAAATACATTCGGAGTAGCTCAACACTGACGACTTACCGTCGGCACAAAACTTTATCCTCTGTATATACTGCCAATAGGAAAGGGTGACCTTGAGTGACCCAGAAGTTCTGTGCAGACAGTAACAATTCGACTTCCATTTTCCGGTTATTATCTAGGAGTTTTAACTGCACGTGTCGGCGACTACGCTGATTAGGCCATCTCAGTTGCTAGCTCATTGAGGACGTGAATGATCCTATGCCCGGTTGCACCATCGTGGTTCGAGACTCGATCCAAGATTGGATCTAAGATTGACACAGAAAACTGTTGCACCATTCGAGTTCAGAGCTGGATTGGAGATCAAGATGAAGTTCATTTCGAACAGCCAAAATTCACAAATTAAATTTTACGTTGGTAAGAAAGAGATTCTTATGAAAAATCTTTAAAGCATCCTCGTTTGGATTCTTATATATTAATTTTCAACTACATGACGTAATGACTGTGTTAAAATTAATACATTTTATTGGACGGAAATTGCTAATCGTGGGTTGTTGTAAATCTAGTTCACCCACTATTTAGAGTCCACTATAACCAAAAGAGTACGTCCCATGTAATCTCCTTCTGTCGTAACCTACATAAACATTGGTTATGTATATACAGAATGTTCGGAAATTATATCTCCAGACTTCGGGAGGTGATTCCTTATGAAAGATACAGTCGAAGATATAGGTCACCATATACCAAAACGGAATTTTAATAGACATTAGCCTATGAAAATTAGGTTTTAGAAACATTTTTTCCGAATGCCTTGCACAACGCCTACAAAGTCCGCAATAAAAAGGATGATTTATGCTTCCCATGTTGCAGAGACACGTGCGTAATGCTGGCGTTCCTCCGTCGGTCTATGTGCACTGTTCGGCTTGAGAAAGTGATACGTCAGCAAATCAACGACATGCCCTCCACTAGTGCACGCTCCATAGCGCACCAAATGGGCGTGTCCCATTCAACCATGTCAGAAGTATTGTAAGTCACAGCCATCCCTACAGCTGGCAGAAAGTACAAGGCATTCAGCAAAAATACGTTTTCAAAACTCAATTTTCACATGCTCATATCGCCGTTAATATTCTGTTTAGGTATATGGTGTCCTTTATATTTTCGACTTTATTTTTCATAAGTAAATCACTTACCGAATTTTGGGCGTTTAATTTGCGAGCAGCCTGTATAGGTTACTATACCTTTTCTACGCATGACTAAGAGGCTTTAAAAGGGAAATTAAAATTTCAGACACCTATTCCAGAAATTCTGACCGTTCACTTTTATAATTTTTTTTTTTCTGCAACCATTATATGACACATGTCAATACAAGTTAAAGTGAATGGTAGTGTTCCAATGAAGCGTCCGCAAAATTGTTTAACCAGTGTGTCTTGGATAATGATCGCGTAGATATCAGAGTGTAGCCTCCATGGGAAATCTTAGGAAATGTGAAGAGAAGAAAACAATCATTTCCCATTTTTAAATCTTTGATTCGCTACTTTTAACCTCTAGCAACGCCAATATTATAGAAACATTTCTAAAGAGAGAGGTTTAATAAATCCCCAGATTTTAATTTCAATATTGACTTGGGAGAATATGTGGCCAATTCCTCCATGTGAAAATGTACATCCACTGGTCCCGCGGTTCAAATTCGCCACTTTCGGTTTATAATTTCACTGAGAGGTCGATCGCATTTGTTGTATGAATATCACTTTCATATGTTCCCTAAGAGACGGACGTTTGTTTCGGATTTTTACGTGGTTCCGCTATGACGTCAGGATTAGGTGCGCTGTCACTAACCATTATATTACTTCTGTCGTAGCACTAACGATTGTAGGGTTCTGAACAAATCAACCCTTTCTCCTCAGCTTTAACGATTCTATTAGTTAAAGACCCAGTGCGTTATTTTCGTTCACTTTTTCGCTTATCGAGATCTCAATTATACGAGCAACGCGTAGCGGAATTTACGATATTCTGGTAGGCAGGTGACCTCTGCACTTCGTGTCATGACAGATTTCACCTCGCTTGGTTGTAATTGTAAATTACTTTTTAACGTACCCCGGTTTTATACTTGAGCGTATAGCAGGGGACGGCTTACAGACTAACTTAGAACATAACTTAAATTAACACTCAAGCCTTACCCGAGATTGGAACCCAGAGCCTCCCGCACCACAGATCGGTGGCGCGCCAAACAACTACACCATAGGTGGTCGGCACCTCGTTTAGTGTTCCCACGATTTGAATCGGTTCTCATTAGCTAAATGATAAACCAACGCACGATACTGTCGTTTACTACGACAGTCCGCTTGACCTCCTGTACCTGTACATCCCCGTCCTCGAAGGCCTGCCGTTGACACGTGGTGATATTCCGAAAGAGGGGCAGGCTCCAAGGGCAGGCCATAACAGAGCTTCTACAAACGGAGGGTATTTCCCGACGAGCGGGAGAAAAGTGGTTGGACCAATCGCCGCGGGCCCCGCCATGGCGTAGACGCCCCAACGTCTGCGGTAATTTCGGATAATGATAACGACACAGGGGCCCGAGGGGTTAAAGTTCAGGGGCGCCCCGCCGGGAGACGCAGGCGATGGGCGTTTGTTTCGGTAGTAACTACCCGTCCCACACCCTTCCTCATACTACCCCGCGCGGAACGTAGAACCCGGGACCATTACGCCCCCCCCCCCCCCCGAGGGTCCCCGACGTGGGAGTTACGGCGACGTGTTGTTCATGGCAAACACCTCCGGGGAGAGGCTTCGCACCACTGCCTCCGTATCACCCACCTTCCCCACCTTCCCCCCACCGCGCTGAACCAATTTCACGGCGCGCGGAGCGAAATGGCGGTCCCCGGTTTACGATATGGATGATGGAATGACCGGCCCGGGGAGGATGATGAAGCGGGAAAAGGTGGCGGTGACGATGAGGGTAGGGGGTGGAGGCTGTTGCCGTGCACTCGCCGCCCCCCCCCCCCCCCCCGGCTACTGGATTGACCCATATCCGCACCGCGCTACCTACAACGGTGCCTCGTCCTCGGGAGGTTTGGGCCAATCCTCCTGGCTGCCGTCGCCGATCCATCGGGAGTTTGAGCGTTCCTCCCGGTCGCCCCTCGCCCGCCGACGTTTGGCGTCGACGTCCCTCCAGGGGGCGCTGCTAGTGTGTTGGCGATCACTTGGGCGACTGGCCCTCGGGAGCCCGTGGAATGCCCTGGGGCGGAACGCATTCCTGAAAGCGACCACCAATTGAGGCTACGCACTTACGAGACCGCGCGCATCGTAGGAACAGGGAGTTCTTTACTAGAGGTAACGTTGCCAGATATTCAGGATGGAAAAAAACAGATACACTGCGTTTTAGACACGCTTTTAATTACTTCACTGCTTACGTTCTACTTGAAAGAACATTGTTCATTCTTCCAATACATGTAAAATATCCATTGATAAGGGTCACTTCAAACTCTAAAATTAATATAAATATAAATATTTTACAAATTTTCTCATTGTCAAACTTACATGCATTAAAAAAGCAGACTGTTGAATAATTTCAGTGTTCGCAAATGGTTAACTTACACTTTTCATTCAACTTTAAGATATGGAGCTACGTTCCCATGTTATTCGGCGCAAAACAAGAGCAAGTTTATTTTAATTGTGTTATTAGTCACGCAGTTACAGTGTCGGGAGGATATGAAGGACAAAAATGAACATTCATAAAGATTGAACTGGAAAAATCTTCCGCCTTATGAGGGTATTTTGCCATGGAGCTGGAAAGGACTCACTATGATGAAGAATGACTGCTATACAAACAATTCGAGTAAGCAAAATTAATATATAAAGAAACGCCGTTGCTACATCAGAGATAACGATCATTGCCATCGAGCAAGAGATTGATGGCCTAATGCAAGAACAGGACCTTATATATTATGAGAAAAATAAAGAACAACCTGGAAATGTAATGTGTTCAGACAAAAATCCTGTGTCTGGAATTTAGATTATAGCACAGTAATTGAATTCAATGAAACTCGAGGAACTTATGTCTGATCAGTACATCTGCATATAGATGAGATTCAATAAGATGTATGTCATACTGCCTGGGAACCTCCTACTTCCACCACTCGGATGATTACACAGTTTATCTCCAGATTTTGAACTACCTGTTAGAAGTAGCCTACTTGGAAGGGAAAAACTTATAGATGGAACAGACAATCAATGCAAAATCAAGACAATGGCGCGCAGAAGAACCCGAAGAATGTGTCTTGGTGATTGATCACTATCTCTTGGTGAACGATCCTTGTGTCGCTATAATGAACCCAGTAACTCGCTACGTGTATCACTAGTACATGGAATTGAGTGGGATTTAGGCATCACGATTACAACCAGGAATGACTCCAGACTGGTTGCAAACTGGACAGTAAGGGCAGATCCGACAAGTGACTATTGAGAGATTATTTTTAATATAAACTGTTTCCAGCCTCTGAGGTAAAAGAAGTCTCGAGAATCGAATACGTTTCCAAAGGCGCTGACTGGAGGAGGTTAGATTAGGTGCTTTTTGGATGGTATCCAGAAGTACCGAGAAGGACTTTACCGGAGATCTGCACCAAAGAGTTGAGAATGTATCGAAGTTAATACAGGACATATGTGAGGCTACTCTATGGGGGTAGATCTTGGAAATTTTCTTCTCGTTTCTTTTTGTTCTCCACAAGTGTATCGTCAAACCTCCTCCTTCAGGACCCCTGCAAACATCCAAGCCAGCAGTCCAACTAAACAAATGGCGAGATGACGAACTGGAAAACATGAGGTAGGGAGTGAGGAAATTAGGAAGAAATATGAAGAAAAGAAGACCCCCTGAACAGAGGCGCTAAATTGCTCAGTAATACCCAGAGAAAGAGAGAGAGTGTGATTGGGGAGGAGAGAGAGAGAGAGGATATACATTCAATAATACTGAGTGTGAAGAAGAATCCTAGGGGGCAGGCATACAAGGCACCTACTAGCCAATAACATTAAATTCAATCATGTCGTGAAGACCCCATCCAGACGTGGGGGAATAATCACTGGTGAACAAGAAAATGTCCAGGAATTGGTAACATCTCTCCTGTCAAATGATGTGTTGGAAGGAGCAAATTTAGTGCATGAAGAAAAGAAAATAAGAATGGGAGAATTGCCAGACACCCAGCCAACCCAACATCCCAACAAGGGTATATTTTCTTTAATGAACGAATGCTTTTGGAAAAAAGAGAATCTGAAATATCTTATACAAGGCAGCAGATAATGATCAGACAAAAGTTAAATCGTAGAGTTTTCTTATACTTCTCCCAGTAATGAAAAATATGTTCGAGAAACTGATTATCATGAAATTAATAGCCCACATTGTGGCTACAGAAGGTTTGCATTGTAAGCGATATATATTTTGGAAAGGAAGGAGAATCGAAAGAAAAAAAAACTGTAATGGGTGCTGTGCACAAGATCAAGACGAGATAAACTTATATGTTAAATATCTTCCTTGACATCAGTGGTGCGTTTGAAAATACATGGTGGCCGAAGGTGGTCTGGCAATTAAAGGAGATTTAATGCCCCACTAATATCTGTGGTATTATAATGTCCTTCTTTGAGGACAGAAGAAGTGTGTACTTTTCAACACACTACTTCAGGTCATCTTACCATACAAAAAGTTAAGAAATTTGCTTTTCAGATGACACTTTTATAGCAGTACCTCCATGGAGTATGGTAAAACTAGAAATGAAAACTGAAGAGGTCATGGGAGATATGAAAGCCTGCGGTGAAGACGTAAAACTCAACTTTTCAGAAGGAAAAACGAATGCATCACCAATGAAAGGGAGCTTGCAAAGCTCTCCCAATCATTAGGTTGAAGGAAATACCCAAAAAAAGTGGAAGAGAAGGTGAAATAACTCGAAGATTTATCAAACAATGAGCTTCGCTTCCAGAAACACACCACCTATGTAATGGTAATAAAAAAACAGTGAGCCTGTTCTCAAAAATAACTGTATTCACAGCATAATGGGGACTTTGATTCAAAACAATGGTTCTATACACAAGTGTATTCATAGGCAAAACACTGTATGAAGCAGCATTCTGGTATCCCAAAGCCGGACCATCAACTTAACCTTTGCAAACAGTGGCAGGAGCAATAGCCCTGGACATCTTGACAGAAGAGAGAGGCTCACTGCTTCAAGCAACAATTGGACGAGTATCTATATTGATCAGGAAGAGAGGAAACAGGAAATAGACAATATGCGTCTGGCAGGAGAGATAGTACAGATCGGAGAAAGTAAGAGTTGCATACGAAATTTTTCCCTAAACTGAGCTAGGATTAAGCCACCAATGTACCATCGTGGGTTGTTACTAGAGCCAGATACTCTCTGGACAGTTGGGATGCAAACTAGTGGATTCTACAGTTTACCCGATATGTGCTGTAGAAAATGCCATCCAGCATATGACTTAGGAGTGTCCGGAAATCGAAGACATGAGGATTGAGGAATGTAGAGATTTACAAGGGGAAGTATTAGATATTAGACGAGTTATGATATATAAAAGACTGAAAAAAAATAATGGGAGAATTTGCAAGAATGGTAGTTAAACGGTTAGAAGGGTTTGAAAGTTGGATTGAAGAAAATATTTAGAAGAATAAAATTCTCCTAAATGAATACACACTTATTTTGGTGAAGAAATAACATTGATGTAAGAAAACCCAAAAGAGTGAGTGGACCCATTTCCGGGACATAACTAGGCTGTAAAATCACTATGTACTCTGGGGGGGGGGCAGCAGAACTACTACACAGTTGGGTTAACGAGGGGGTAGGCTGGTTCGAGAGATTGGCAAAGCAGTAGTAAAGACAGCAAGGGAATGAACATAGATGGAGGAATGAAAACCAAAATAAGAACAAGACAATTGAGACTGGGTGGTACGGACTAAGACAAATAACAACTAAAGTGACCCATTAGACAAGGTTCACAATCAAGGAGAGGACTACAGGGGGAATGGGTCCAAAAATATGTTCAAAGACCTCCACTTAACGTCAGTACTGAGGGAATGAGCGTAGAAGCATATAATCTTCATAGTTAGTATAGTCAGTGCCACCGTATAGGGCATATAAATATTTTGAAGTATTAGGAATTGTGAGGAACTGCACGAGTAGTAGGATAAATCGCACCACGCCACCACCCTAGACTACCTGGATATAGTATTTGATAAATAAAAGAAATAAATCAAGGGGTAAAGGTAGGACAATGTTCCAAATATTGAAAGTAAAGAATAATCAAAATGAAATTTAAAAAACAAGAAGACCAGGCAAAGAAAAATGTGGAAATTTACGTGGCCCCGACAACCAGTTAAATGCCTGAAATTACAATAGGAATAAAATTCAATTCAACGAGGCTTATTTATACGTTGAATTACTCAAAAAGGGCAAAGGATGAAGGGAGATAAGGACGCATGGTCTGATTATATGTATCGGTCTGATTTTAAAAGAGTATTCACTTCAGAAACGGAATTGGTCCGAGAAAAACAGAAATCCTCCCTTTGGCAATTCTACAGGACTGGAAGCAGGGCAAGATGGCTGCAGCAGTATAAGATGTTCATATCATGTGACACACTTATAAGCGTTCCATCAACATTCAGAGGTCGCTATAGTACTATGAATTTGTCGTTGTCCAATTTTGTCTAACTTCGTCTTTGTGGGCGCTAAACATAAATATGTTTAACACATTTCATATATTTAAATTCCTTGAAATTCAGCGCTAGTGCAACTCCTTGATCAACTTGTTGTATGCATTGCAGTAATGATTGTTTAGTTGTCTTTTATACGCGAAAATCTTGAAAATGGCCTCGTAAGATGTTTGCAGAATTGCGTTTTACACTACACCCGTGGCACTGACTAGTGTTATCACAAAAACACAGTTTTCCCAGTTCTTTACTTTACTGCTTGACAGTATACAACAGTATAAAACATGTAATATTCACTTTATGATAAAATAGTTATCTTTTTTATTTGAATTACGCTTTCCGTTATTTACATCATCACTTTAAATTTTTTTTAAATATCAACTTCACGCTTAAAATGCAGTTTCATGAGATTTTTTATGTCTATAATCATAAACTTCGTTAATTTTGTCTTTATTAAAATTTTTACGCCGGATTTAAATTTGGCGACGATAATGCAACAGTGTTTAAGTTTGCATTGTTCACGAGTACAAAAATACTGAAAAGTTGAGAAAGGAGCAGAACATTGGGGGCGAATTAATGTGTAACATCATTTATCCCGAAAATAACTATTGCATTGGATTTTGGCGCATGATAATACATATATTTACTCGTTAATTACTAACTCCTAGTTTGCAAAAAAAAAAAAAATCAGAGTTGAGTCTCAGCGATGGAAAAACTAGTGTCACATATTTTGCAGCATTTCATAGTCATAAAATATTCACTAAAGAGAAGTAGATAATGAAAAATTTACCAGAAAATTTCTCAGCAAAATTTAGTCATACTAAATTTGACTGTGAAACATATGTAAACACAAATGTGGACCGTAAGTTAAATTCTTTAATGCTCTTCAATAAAAATATATATATATTTATTTATTGAATCGCATTGTGTTTTAAGGTGGCCCTCCTCGTTGAAGGAATCTTGTACGTCTGAGGCCTAAAAGCGTGGAAGCACTAGGGGCGACCGAGACATGCGCATAAACTTTCTCATCGCCTCTACGTGCACAGCACTGAACTGGCGTGCAGTCTTGCTGGCGATAACGCGCCTCTACGAGACATTCAGCGGAGACCCTGCCATTTTATGACGTAATAATAAAAATAAAGGTTTTATGCACGTCCCTATTCCTTCTTTAATATTTTGTACCGGTATGTTTATATGCCTAAGAATGACCGTGAAAACACCCGCTTGAGCCATTTTCACTACCACAAAAACATGATTTAGAGAGAAATGAAGGAACTGAAAAACGTGTACAGGCGGGTAACGTTTCTTAACTGCTATTCGTAAACAAACCTCACTCAGATACGTTGGACGGTTTTCTACTGGAGCTCTGCACAACTTCCGGCGGCCTACCTAGATGGTCTGTCACCTTAGGCGATTGCAAGCATTCTTTTAAATACAATTTGTATGTGCAACGCATAAAAATTGCACGTACAAATCACGGGAGTGGGAAAACACTGTATTCAGGGCTGCTAGAAAAAGGATGTTTCGGAAAACCCAAATTAACCGAAAAAAAAAAAAAAAAATCCCGTCGACCCGGAAGGTTTTGTCGCACGTCACGTGTCCTCACTGCGTAAACATACGGCTGCACTTTATTTTTAAGTGAGGCGAGAGTATTATTTTTAACCCGTTTTTAACCTTTATCGGCTTTGCGCGGCGTGGATCAGCGAGGACTTGATAAAGCACGCAACACATGTGCATGGCTAAAATAAAAAAGAAAAGGGAGAGAAAATAACGGAAGCGTTCAAGAGAGAGAGAGAAAAAAGTTTAGGTCTAGGGGTAGGAGCCCCCTCCACTCGCCTCTTCTAACCCCTGCGTGTATTCTGCATTAAAAATTAAACCTGCACGGAAACACCACACGGTTTACGTTTTAATAATGTATTATCTGCGTCGGCAGTTGTGAGCCCGCAGATAATAGCCAATGCCTGACTGCAAAACTGCTGCCAACTCGTTCGAGTACATCCCCGCCATTTTTTTTATGTAACGAGATGTTAAAAAGCATATCGGTGGTTGAAGGTAGAAAATTACGTAAGTGTGTGTGTGTGTGTGTGTGTGCGACTTCCATCTCTTTTTAACTATAACGCCCTTCCTTTTGAGCGGTGCAGGCTAATAAAAGAGCATACACATCACACGCCTGTCCTTTTTTTTTTTTTTTGTAACATCCCCTCTGTGCCAGCAACATTCACCGACGTCCAGTACCTGTCTCTGCGCCCCTGACCAGCACACCCCGGAACCTACCCCCACCCTCTAGCCGCCCTTTCGAGTTAGAAAAATGAAGCTTTCTCTTGCCTCCGTGCTGCCAGTCGACGTGTATGAATCGCCAGACCCCGAGGCCACGCGCGAGATGTCCGACACGGAAATGCACTGCGTTCGCCGCGCAGAAATATTACGGAGATTATTCTCCTTCCCAGACTCCCCTCGTCCTTCCACCCTGTCGGGTGGGAGTGGGGGGGGGGGGGGCGAGACCACGTCAGATCAGGAGGTTTTGCACGTGATACAGGGGAACTGACAACGTTGGGTTCGATCCTTCCAACTAGGCGGCAACTGATCATTCAGCATCCTGCGTGTTTAGCTTCGCCGGACAGCAAGAACTGTATGCTCACACAATGGCGCCGGCGACGGTGACATTTCGACTAACGAGGCACACAATAATGTGCCCAAAAATGCTGTTAGTTTTTCCTCAAACTCAGCCGAATAGTTGCAGTTTTCATCCCGACCGAATTCAGATAGGAGTGACTTATCCCTGTGTGTCGCTTTCCTCTACATTTGGTTAGGGTAAAGGACCTACTTTCATTGCACAAACGGGAATAAATTTTTTTTTTTTGTTGCTAAAGAATACGTACAGAAAAGTTTTCCAAAAATCGATCAGTTAGCATGTTCGAATAAACTTGTGCTTCACAAGAGAAATCAAGTTGTTATCACGAGATTAACTAAGGTTTCCGTTCGAACGACACTTCAGCACTAACACTTATTGTAAAGTCTAATATGACATTTGTCTTTAGTTTTTTTCGTTTACTTTGAGGCCCCTTTATCAGTACTTGACTGGCCTGTTTAGTTAAGGTGACCACCTTGTGTATCGCAGGAAAAACAGGACAATATCTCGGAAAGAGGGTCAGATAGTCTACACGTTTATATGAATTCTTTTCATTCTTTTCGTGTGTCCTGTCCACCGGTGAAGTGGGTCCCATATGTTATGAAACCTCCTGTATATTGCTGTACTTAAAGGCTAATATCTCAAAATTCGAGCTTGTTGATTTCTAACTAGAAAAATCAGGGATACCCAGTCTACAAAAAAAAAAGATGTAATTCTGCAGACTACTGCGAATGAGAGGCGTAAGTTATCCAGTGAATCGTTCATGCATTAACAACATAATAATAATATAATATTATACAGGAGTTTGTACCCTGAAACCCAATTAACCAGCCTTCAACCTCCACTGGGTAATCCTCAGTCTTCACTAGTTAATATTCAGTTTAACTAGCAAATGTCCAGTACATATTTCAATTTATTAGCTTTTATTTACTAACCGTTCAGTTTCCTTTTCCCTTATCAGATTTCACCCAACCTCTTACCTTATCAATACTTATATCAAGTTTGTCTCCCCGCAATTACGTTTCTAATCTACACCCCGGCTCTTGTTACAGAACTATTATGTCTAAGGAAATGTGAAACACACAGCGTCAATTAACCATTATATTTTATACAAGCTTGTGTGCCTTCATGGTTTCATAGTTTCATGTGCCACAACTGTTCCATTGCTGTAAAATGTAAAAAGGAGCAAAATTTATGTGCCGCTTTATTATGGGTCGTTTTATCTTGAAAAAAATTGACGCCATGTGCAATTGTTTCCTCGTATTTCAAGGTCTTTTAAATTTAACTTAGCATCTTTTGTGGCAATTATATCTGCAAGTTGGTACTTAACGTGGAAACAAATAAACACAGGTGACATCTACAGGCATCCGTGGTAATTATAGAAATTTAAGCAACAAGTAATTTGGGAGCTAGTTATTTCATAATACCGCGTTCACTTTGGGTTACTCTGCGAGTAATTGCTGGAGGTAACCCTAACAATGCTAATTCTGCTGACCTGACCCCATCGTCATCGACCTGTCTGTGAAGATATTCAACAGAGTACCATAAGGTACCCGGATATGACTGCCTCTACTGACAATAGCCACCGCGGAAGAGAAATAAGTACGAATAGAAGAAATTTAATAAATGCCGTCCTTTAAAATGAGTATTAAAAAGGCGAAAGGTTTTCAATTTTAAGCAGCAACTATTCGAAGTAAAAATAAATCTCAAAAGTTACAGAAAATATGATAGTATTTTTACGGTATTTCAGAAAGTAAATTTCAACTCAAAAAAAAATATATCTTACAACATTATGAACATTTTGGTATCCACGAACCATAAAACTCCATTCTAAATGTGAAGGCATATTGAGTAATTCTGGGTCTCAAACAATATGAAATCCATTCAATTTGTCGTGCCTATTTCATAGGCCACTGATAGACCTACATGAATTTGTATTTGTTAGTAATACTTGTTTTCAATAATACGCAGAGAAATAATTCATTCAATAAATTGTTTACTAAAGTAACAATTTCCTGAACAAAATTGTTTATTGCCAACCCAATCTTCCGTGTCTCCAAAAGAGCTCCGCTTAATCAGTATTCATTGTCGCAGATAATGTGAGAGCTCAGCTCAAGATGAAACGTCACTGCATGGCTCTCAGATTAATTTTCACAAGCACTTAGCCAACCGTCGATTTCCTAGCCAGAAATGAGTGTTGAGAAACTGTATGACGCTAACGACTGATTAAAATGTATGTTTGTAATGCAAAAACGAACATTGTAAATAGTAACGCTGTAGCAAGCTTGTTTCCGGTGGTTGCCGCACATATGCTGAATAAGAAATTTACATTAAAATTTTCATAATCTAGCTTAGGAATTTTATTTTTATGTGCTAAAAATAATGTATTGTTACATAACATTATTACGGTTTTTGTAAATAATTCTATGTTTTAGTTTGCGTAAGTTTCTTTTTTCCAAATTTTCCGATGAGTGGACCTAATTCGGAAGTTAATACGGCGATCGCGAAATTACAGGTTGTCTCATGAAACCAACCCTTCACAGGCCCATCCTCTTCTCTCTCTCACTCTCTCCTTTTTTTCCTGTCCCACCACCTCATCTTGCCATCGAGGCCATCAGAAAGGAGAGTTTAACAAAAGGGCGCGACTAATAACCTGCCGTGTGCGCTTAAAGCAAAAAAAAAAAATATCTCCTCCGCACCCCTCGTCATCCTTCGGTAGGCTTACGCCCATTTACTGTCCCCTGCCCGGTCCGACACCTGTCAACCGGTGTCTTTACGCGCCGTAAAACTGTCTGGGGGAACCGCCCCACGCATCCACATTCGCCATTACCCCTCGGGCCCATTAACAACTCCAGGCGAACTGTAATGAAACCACGCCGGGCCGCCAGTCAAAGACGGTAAAATACTTCGTGTAAAAAGACCCTAGGTGGCAGTAATTCCACTCCACCTACTGACCACAAAAGATATTTATTTTACGAGAACCTCTAAACGGGCTAAAAGAGGGCTGCAAAAGGCGTCAGTGGTTGGGGGGGGGGGGGGGATTTGAAGACCCCTAGGAATGATGGGAAAAATATCGTCATTTCCGCAGAGTAAAAAAAAAGTACTTTTATTCATTTGTAATTGCCCTGTTATTCTCGAACAACGGTCTAACACAAGTTCACAGTTCACAGGCACAGAATTATTGCATCTACATCCTTCAATCCCTCGTAAGAATGAACAATACTGAACATGTGAGGCCAGGGATATTGAATTAAATGTTTAGAAAATTTTATTTATCAGTATTTATGGGAATTACGTTCATTGTGAGGTTCGCAAAGGTTGGTTATCTGTGCCTGGCCTTCAGAGTTCTTACAGTTGTTTTACAACTTACGTTTACGGAGAATTTTGATAACTCTTACTCACACAACGCGAATGCGCCAACAAAGGTCATAGAAGTCGATGACGTTTCATACAAGTAATCTTAATTTGCATACGTCCTCAACAACCATTATAACATACTTGAACACTATTTGCATTTTGAAAGATTTTCTCTGTATGGATTTTAGAATTATTTTAGCAGTGTTTTGAATGAGTTACCTAGTTTAGGGAACTTGCCCCGGCAGAGCTTTGTGGTAACCATAAACTAAACCTGAGGTAGATTGATTTTCACCTTCTTTGCACCTGGGTGATACTGACTCGTGAATCGCCATGAAAAATATAAAAAATAATTTGTTCAAAGTGTAATGTACAGTTTCTCTAAGTTTGGTTCAACAAAATACTTGCAATTTTACAACAAAAAAAAATAGCGTAGGCTAACTTGATAATATCTGTTTTGTATAAAAACAACAGAAAAAATGTACTCAGCCATTAAAAATGTATTAATGTAAACATTGTGCTAACTTTAGTTTAATAGAAAAACTACAGTTCATCGTTTAAACACACGTGGTTAATGCCCAACTAGGATGCGCGTTCTACCTGCAGTATATTTCCTCTAACTGTTCTACGTTGCAGAAATCACACGAATATGACTTAACATACACACACCAAAAAATATGAGTAACTTTTGCCAACTGACTTATTTCATTCTGCGGTGTTTTTGTATGTTATTTACACATATTGATATTAGCTGTAGTTAATGTGTTTTTGGGGAGGGTGGGGTATTTATGTTTTTTGTCACACGGTGGGTTTTCTGCAACATGTAACTTACTCTTTACTATTTACTTACAGTATAGTATTCCTATTCAATCGCACTGTTTACGCAAGTAGGTTTCAAGCTATCGTTTGTCAACGTACAAAAAACTAATTTTAAGATCTAAGAGTTCGCTACGGTTCTGATATTTAACAAGTGTGAACAATACT
The DNA here is from genome assembly GCA_029891345.1 of Dryococelus australis. Taxonomy (NCBI): domain Eukaryota; kingdom Metazoa; phylum Arthropoda; class Insecta; order Phasmatodea; family Phasmatidae; genus Dryococelus; species Dryococelus australis. The sequence continues at coordinate 19,159,420 of CM056997.1, read as the reverse complement.
GTATTCTGGGTTACGATTTTTGCCCCCTATTTCAACATCAAATATCCAGGGCCTTTATAAAGGTCTACCAAAATGAAATATCACGATTCTCGCAAATGCTTGCCAATGTTCGCTGTATTTTAATGACGAATTTTTTTTTTTGATCACGCGATTCGCTAAACCTACAGTTAAACGAAGGTAATCAAAACTGTTTTTCATCGAAAACAAAGTAGTGATATCTTTTTAAATTACTCCCGTCCCGCCGTTTTTGAATACAGTTTTATTTTTAGGTTTCAATTTACACGGGTCGTGGCGATCTTGCATTTCATTCCATGTACACGCGCAAACGAACTACGTCATGATTCTGGCGTTATGCAGCGCACGTGTACAAACAAAGGTTCAAAGGGCGACGATATTTTCGTAACATATATCTGATTCGACCGCGGTGGATTCGTTGACGTCATTTGGAGTTCGAGTTTGGACCTTACAGGTTTAGCCTCCTCGCGACGTTAAGTACAGCGCGTCAGCGATCTCAACTATCAACCTCTCACCGGCATCCGTTTCCTGTCAGATTGGATTTATCACATTTTTATCACAATCTACGTTATAGATTTTCTGACGTGAATAAGTCTTTAAATTTGCAACCAAAGGTGGAGGCAATCCAGAAAATCTGATGACAACAGAATCGGGGGATACAGTTTGGCATTGCAGCTCCGAATCTATCGTCCACATTCAACATTCAATTACACCACTCGATTACCAAAGGATCATAGAATATATTTCGTTGAGTCAGGACTGCGAAGCATCACGCACGTGGTTGCGGGGGGGGGGGGCAATTTTGAGTTAGTTTCGCCGCGTCTCATTACTTCCGGGTACTTTAACTTTTGACTAGGGCAAGCTACGACGCTCGTTTAAGTTTCAATCGACATATCTCGTCAAGACAAATCAATTGCGTGTATAAAAACATTTATGTGGCGGTTTATGATGAAACTGCGTGAGTTTAATGTAAAAAAAAAAAACTAAGAAAACTTAACACAATGTCGGCCCATACTCGTCAAAAAGCCAAGTCGAAATACAGAAATGGTATACGGTTGGAAAGAGCATCTCAAAAGTAATCCAGTGATGCCCATAAAACCCCGTATGATCGAGTGAAGCGGTGCCGGAAAAGAAAAAGAAAAGCATCAAGGCGTCCGAGCGCGTCAACGTAGACGTATTCACGCAAAACAAACGGCCGTGCCCCGAACATAGCCAAACGCAATTTTATTTGACGAGACAAGCTGAAGAGCTGACCCAGTTCTTAGCTCTTAGCGCTTCGCAGCCGACTCATTTTCTGTCGCCAAGGAAACGGGTATGGAGAGAAGGCTGGAATGCTTTGTCACGTGTTTTCTGTTACTCCTTTACCCACCGATGAACGGTACATCACGAGCAAAAATACTAACGACAGTTACTATACGAACTCCCTCATATTCAAATTCAGTTTTGACATGTTGATGTATCAACATTTTTCTTTTCATTTTGAAACAACACCTAAATAAATACTATTTACGAATGCAATTGAAATCGTTACTTGGTATCGGACAAAGTATGGGTAACAATATCGCAACAAGTTACTAGAGCACGGACAGAACTTACAGCACCAAAATCCGATCACTTTCTATTTAAAGTGCAAACATACCACAAAATTATCTAACGACCCAGTAGGCCTAGATAAAGTGATAAGAACTGCATATTCTTACTAAAGATCTGGAAGTGTATCTGCAATTCGGGAACGCCTGGTGGTAGATGCATGAAATACGAAAAAAATTATACAGTTTTGTGTAAACATTATTTGCCATTGTCTATCTTCAGAAATAGATTCTCTAGCGATTATAAAGTACAGCCTGTAAAAAATCATAGACGTATCTGTCAGAAAGATGCAAGATGCGTGTAAAATAATAATCTTCCGATTTAACTTTTTCAACTTTATCATTAAATCATGCTTCATTTGCGATATATTCGAACCTAAACATAAATGGCAATATAAAATCGAACATACGAAACTCATACTAATAATTATTCGGAAACTTGTATTGGTACAACATGGTTCCATACTGAGACGATTTCAGTCATATGCTAATAATCTACATATGAGGAAATTATTTACTCTAATGAAAATAAATTACTCATGTACGACTACAAGTATAAGTAAATTTTGTTTCAGATTAATATATGAATATGTGTTACAAGTCTCAAAACTTAATAGATTATGCTATTCCGGTTATTGAAATGTGTTATTTTTGAACCAGCGGGCCATTGTATATTTAAATACTATTTTAACGATAAACTTAAAAAAGGAGAAGAGTATGAGTAATTAAGAGTGATTTAATTAATAATGGTCACTTGTAAGCGTAGTTGTCACCAATTAGGGGGCTTAAAAAAATAAATAATCGTTAAATACGGCAAAAACCATCTATTACGGATTTATTATGGATTAAACATAACTTCTACATGCCGAAGTATATGCATATTACCAGTAGTACCAACCAACTTTCTATACAACCAAATTTGATCGCCGATCTCAAACTTCATTTCCTTACGAGGAAACAATACACTATTGGATCAATATGATTTGTTGCATGGAAAGAATTTTCGTTTGATATTGGTGGTTACCAGAACATCCCTTACCACGTTCGACTGACTATTTGGTGCTCATTTATGCGATATGTAGACAGTGTTGGTCGCAAGGTCGTAATTTATTAATTTTTGCCATTTGTATTGGAGTGAGCTAACGTATATTTGATGCTGTGAAATCAACTAGTATTTCGTTGTTTGGTAACAATTCAACATCATTGTACTTGAGTATAATAAAATGTTACATCTGCCTGAGCGTTCTTGTGATTATTTGTGATAGTCACAATTGACACTATTTCAAAGATACTCAGGGGAACAGGAGTTAATAAAATATTAAAACATGGGTTACAGGGAAACTGGTAGTATAATATAAGTCTTTGTTTTGGTTTGTCAGAGCAAAATATATATCTCATTAAATTAAGAGGGGTGTTTTTAGTTACTATAAACATTAACTACATTTTTTTAAATAATATTTATAGCTCTGAGACATGGGAAGGTACTATATACAAGAGCCAAAACAAAGCTGATGATTGTAAAAAAGTCTCGCCACTCATGCTCACCTCACCCACCTGAACGACACTATATTCATCCCCCTCATTAACCACTATAGGCTGTTCACGATAAAGTGATCATTTTTTAAAGCCCTTCCAAAAGGCATTCATCTCTAGTGAATATATCTTATTGCAGACTTGGGCAATATATTTTGGTAGTGGTGAAATCTATACACTGAGTTTATTGGTTACATTGCAATGTTTATATTAAAAAGCAGCAGGAAGTTGGAAACTGGATGAAAGGAACAATTTATAAGGGCCTTAAAAAGTGCTCACTTTACCGTGAACAGCCTATACTACCACCACCTTTCCACTTTGTGATGCAAGAGTTGCCACCCTCTGCCATTTACAATTTTCTGTTAGCACTTTAGGTAACGTGTAGGTATGAACTGATGGATTCTTTCTTCTCTCCTGCTATTGAAACTTGTATGCCTTCTGTTGTGTCTACGGGTATAACAGAAGGTAGCAGAAATTTGGTATCGTGTAGGGGCGGTTTTAGCAGCTTCCCTACACCAGCCATTCAAGAAGCAATCTTTCAAGGCCCTCTTCAACCTGAAGATATTTCCTTCTTTAGGTGCACAAAAGCAAGGAAGTGATAAGGACGACACTGGCACGCGCATGTAGTGTTCCAACACCATTACGTGCAAGACTCCGAACTGCCGTGTAGACATTCCGCCTAACCCAAATTTACTATGGGACCATAAGCGTTGACCCTATCACACCATTTGGTAGAAAATTTGTAGCAATGCCCAATGCCGTACACTATACTAGTTTCTCAGTTATGAAGGCGAAATATTTTAAACAATATCGGTCTGAAATTGTTGTATTTGTCCATGTGTATGAGCTGTAGAGTTTTCGACAAGCGTGTTAAGTCGAAAGTTGCATTCCGCCATAGTTTGAAGTGTTGTATCTTTTCGCATTTGAGTAAATGGTGTACACGTAAAAACTTGTGTTTTAAAACTTCTATTTCAGACGCTCTGCAACCCAGTTCGTGTGTGAGGTAAGCTGACGTATTAATAATCTCGCCGAGTCGCAGACGATCGCTGCCTAACCTGGCTGTGGCACTTGTGTCTTCAAGCTGCGGAGTGCCATCTTTCTCCATACCTTGATATTACGCGTCTGTTGTCCCATGACGCTACCAGAGAGACTGGCGTCCTTGCAAGCACAATATGAACACATGTCACATACCCAAGGAATCTCTCCTTCGGTTTGCAGGCTAATTTTACATTCGTTTAGAACGCAGTGAAAATTATTCATATCCATCACCGACCACGAAGCGTTCTCACCTCCATGTTGTGCCTCGTCTTGATGATTTTATAACTCGCATTCTACCATAATGAACATTTTGTAGGAAACAAAGTGGTAAGATTTTTTATATGCATACAAAGTTCTGTGTCAGTTTCGTGGGTATAAGAAATTCATGTAAATACAAAGAAACTTTTTACACAAAACAGTTTTGAGTTTTACATGTTTTTGTATAAAATGTCAGTCTTTTATGTTCTTGCAGAATAACGGGACTGAAATGATAAATAATTAGCGATACTTTCTCTGTTGAAAAAATAAAACGCGCAGTTTAGTCCAGAGATTACCGAAATGGTGGGTAATAAGTATCATCACTTAATCTTTACTAAAGAATCATTATCCTTAAGAGGCCGTATCACAAATTCAATCCTATATCTGTTAAAATGTTGTATTTTACGACGGTTTTCTTCGAAAACTATAAACAGTAAATTTATGAAACTTTACATAGCGGAAGATTATAATAAACTTGTTGGCTATGCTCACTTAAAATTTATTTATCGTTCAGTATTTTCTTTCTGTAATTAAAATTATTTTAGCCATTTTTTGATACAACCAAATAAGTTCAAACTAAGCCAGTAGTAGGAAATAGATGACTCTGGGACAAGGGCGTGGGGTGTCGGATCCGGATTCGCCCGGCCGCCATCTTGTTACGTCACCCAACCGCCATATTGGATGACCTTGTCTTTTAACCCTTGACCTTGACCCCGGTTACCTCTTACCCCAAAAACAAAAAAAAATGCCGAAAATGTGTAACAAGAAATTAATTAAAAAATCGTAAAAAAGTTGAAAAATTGTTTAAAAAACTTTATATAAAAATTTATTTATTGAAAGGTCGTTAAGGGCGTTAAACATTTCTTTATTAGAAAGTTAATCCTGACGTCCATTTTTCTCTTTTTCCCTAAAAATTCCCTTCAAGAAATTTTCATTAAAATAGGTTTTAAAAATTTATTTTAAAAACTTACATTTCCCAGCTCCACCATTAATCACATTCGTTCCATCCCCAGCAGACGACTGACTCCCTCACATCCACTCCCCTCACCTATACTCATTCCGCCACGTTAATGTTTTTGCATTTGTCATTTGTTTACATGTTACTGGAGATTGACTCTCGCTTTCGCTCGCTAATTAGGCACTGTCATGTCATCGCCATCTTTGTCAGCGGCCTTTTTTTCCTGAAAATTTCCCCTTTTCTCTATAAATTTCCCTTAAAACAATTTTATTTAAAAAAATCACAATGTTTTCATCACATAAGTAGCGCTGCTGTATTAGGGTTTAGTCGCAACCGCTCCGCACGCTCTCACTTTATAAAAAAATTTCTTATAAAAACATTTTTATTTAAAAACTTTTTCGCGGGGCATGTATCGTCTCCTTCCCGCTTACCGCCCACATGGATATCGCTAGGACGACACTCATATTTATAGACAAAAAAACTCGTATTACATGTTTTGTCATTCTTTTTACCCAATCGACATCCGTTTTACCTACATGCATGCATTACTGACGAAAGTGAAATTTTTTTTTTTTTTTAATACCGTGGTACCTTATAAAATATTTTAATTTCTAAACAATGTACTTTTGTCTGTACGACAAACGAGAACTAAATCAAACTCGCAAGCATGTCTAAAACATATATAGTTGTCGGTAAACTCTGCATTCGCACCAACTTGCCCCGAGCATAAGCGAAACCAAGCAGTGTTTGTAAGCTCGCGAACTTCATAGTGGTACGGGACGTGTTTCATTGTAAACTCCGAGAGGAAAACAAATACACGGCTGGTCTTATATTTAAAAGTTGCTACATTGTAAAGGTATACTGACTGGAGGAACACTTTATAGGAAAAAAAGAGAGCCAGACGCGGCCTGTCACAAACAGAGCAATATACATACTCTAAATTTTTACGAACTGAATAAAATGCTGCAAATAGTGTCTGCTCTCAAGGCGCCGGCAGGCGCGTGGCGACCGGAAAGGAGTTTGCAAAGTCGGCACTTTTGCACCTGGGTGGAAATGTAGCAGCCTGCCGGCAGGCAGAGACAAGCGTGCTCCAGAGGCGACTTCACGTCAGGAACCAATGCGTGGAAAATATTTCACACTTAATGTCTTGTGTGCGAATGTACGGTTCTAACAGCAGGCGAGGTGCATATCCAATCAGAATGTAATACGTCGTGCCCCCGACGGGAATAAGTAAAGCCTACATTTTGTCTCCCTAGAACACCTCGGACACTCACTAGCCAATACAAAAAATTATTCTGGTAAGAGCATACTGAGTTATGAAAAAACCGAGAAGATACTAACGAGAGAAAATATTGTATAGTGCTACTGGTGGAATAAACACATACGACACTATATTATCCAGGGAACAAATCCAATTATTTTTTTCTTAATTATACAGAAGGAAAGACACACTTATGAAAAAAATATACACGCCACTAAGACATACGGGATGACAAAGTTCGACACCAGGTACCCACCCCGGTACAACATAGGCAGGGAACATGTCAATGGTAAAACAGGCACACAAGACACATAGTATACAAATTCCCCCTGCGCCACCAAGGCACCCTACGTATATAAATAAAAATAAATATATACACGAACGTACACGGAATACTGGTCAACGCTGATCACACCTAAAAGGAGACCGCGAAAAAAAAAATTTCTTTGTTGTCCCGTCAACCAATAAAATACATTTATATATAGAGACGTGTAACACTATGCGAGAGAAGAAACGTTATTACCAGTCACTAGGTACATCACCAAGGAAAAATTTTTGTAGAACCTGTATATATACCCTACTAGAATTTTTGCCTCGGTACAGACGACTTCAATAGTGTTGAGCCAGTTAAATGGTGTGAATCGGTCAGAATAATAAAAAATTATTTTTTTAAATAGAGTAATTATATATATATATATATATATATATATATATATATATATATATATATATATATATATATATATATATATATATATATATATGAGCGAAAAATATGCTTACATCCTCCCCAAGGTGCGGAAAATATATTTTTTTTTTCTATTTTACCATAATTACTCTATTTAAAAAAAATATTTTTTTATTATTCTGACCGATTCACACCATTTAACTGGCTCTACACTATTGAAGTCGTCTACCGAGGCAAAAATTCTAGTAGGGCCTGTAGTTGGACTTTGGCCCAGCCGTCAGAAGAAATTCTGATCAGTCAGCAGTATTTTGAGGGGAAAACGGACTATTTTCAGACACGCCTACCCGCCCTCTCTATTGGCTACAACCAAAAATCGAATTCAAATTGGTGGAGAGGGAACCGTGTACCGTTAATAAGCTTCATTGCCATTGGCTACAAAGTAAAGCGAACTTTGTACCTTTCCAAAGTACGGATCTCCCATTGGTTACGGAGGGAAATGAACGCAGCACTCACCTTCCACGCACCTATCACCCCATTGGTCGTCGGGGTAAATGGAATTAGCTCATCGTTCTCCTATTGGTCGAAAAAAGTCCGTGTGTGGGAATTGAGAAGAAATGAATAGGGGAGGGGCAAGAATTTCTGGTAAAGTAGAACCTTGTATCCGAGGTGCATAACATTTCTAAGGTCAAGTTGTGAGAGACAGAAGAAAAATTTACTCCCTCTCTTTCTACATTTCTCCCATAAGTTTAACATAGCATACACTCGCGGAGAGGTGCATAAAATTGCTAAGGTCATGTACTGAGAGACAGAAAATTATCATTCCATCTCTGTCGCACGATCTGTCATCACTCCCGCGTGGTTTTTACAGTTTGTTTTTGGATGTTGGAAAATAAGATGGGTAGATGAACCTGCTCAAGATTTATGTTTACAGAAATATCCACTACAACCAATCGTTCGCATTGCTAGATGTTCGCATACGTCTGGCCCTTGATGTTATGCTGATGGTCAGCTAAGCTCGTTCGCATGAGCCTTAGTTTATTTCGACTGAAAGAAAACACTCACTTAAAAAAAAAAAAAAAATCATTCGCTTCTTGTGTGCTTTTACCGCAAGAATGCACGTCTTCCACTACGACGAGCAGGGTTCGATTCGCGGTGGGGTGTATGTTCAAAACACATACTTACACAGGTTACTCTATAATGCATTGAATTCCGTTTACAGATATCGCCACGTGTGTGTTTCTCTGTCCAGCGTCGAGCTAGCATCTTTGGTGTGATCCACTGAACTCGGGAACATCACGTGTGCCATCTTCGTCGTAGTCCTACACCATACTGCACATCTCGTTTGCAGGTAATTAAAAATATATACACGAGTTCTTACACCTATGTTTGTCCTTTCACGTTCAGAATGTTTTTTTCTTTGGTGAGCTGCTTACCTGTGCGGAGCAGTTTCTTCTGTGTTTATATATATATATATATATATATATATATATATATATATATATATATATATATATATATATATATATATATATATATATATATATATATATATATATATATATATATATATATATATATATATATATATATAGCATTGGTAATATAATTATTTCATCTTTTTTTTTTTGGCTGTGTACTTCTCTATCTGTGTGGAGCATGCGGAGGCGGAGGTGAAGCGATGGTGCTATGGATGGATGGAGCTATGCAGCAAGTGGAGCTATTTCCTCCGTGTGTGTTTATATATTTTTCAGCATCGATCCTTGTTAGGGGTTTCGAACGATACATTTTTCATTAGTATCTGTCTGGTTCTGTACCTGTGTGACCATTAGTATCTGTCTGGTTCTGTACCTGTGTGACCATTTATTTCTCTATTTATTAATATTTACCATCGCTGATCCTATCATCGCTGGCGGGCTGTATAATTCTTCGCCTTCCATCGTTTTTTTTTCTCTGTATTTGTTCGTCTTAACCCTAATATTTTCTCATCGTTGGCGGGATATATTCTTCTGTACCTGAGCTAATATTTTTCGTCGTTGGATCTACATGTTTTCACCATTGGTCCTGACCTTTTTCTCATCGTTGGTGAGCTGAATACTTGTATATTTATTCATATTGTTTGCCATTGGTGTTGGTGTGTATAATTGTGCATATTTTAACTTTTTTTTTTCATCGGTGCCTGTATAATTATGTGTGGGCATTTCCATTTCTGTATTTTTTTCGTTATTGGTTGTCTGTGTACCTGTGCGGAACATCTTTTTTCTGTATGTATACTGTATTTTTTTCATTGTTGGTTCTAAAATTTGTTCTTTTATACTTTTGTGCATGTGCCTGGGCATTTGTTTCCATATTTATTCTGAATAATTTCGTCAAAGTATTTGAAATTTTGCATCGTGGGGTGTATACTTCTGCTTCTTCTATAATTTTGTCTGTATTTTTACATCACTGGTTCTTACATTTGTTCTTCATTGGTGGGGGGCTTACACTGCTGTGCATGTGCGTAGGTATTTGATTATTTATTTATTCATATTATTCATTGTTGATTATACAATTTTGTGTCGAGAAGTGCATACTTCTGCATCTTCTGTCATTTTTATCATTGGTGCCTGTGTGGTTCTGCATGGACATTTTTTTTTTTTTTTTTTTCCGGCCAATCGTTCTACTTTTTTTTTGTCGGTGGGGTGCGTACTTCAGTATTTAATCATGTTGTCCGTGGTTGGTTCTACAATTTTGCGATGTGGGCTGCGTACTTCTGTATCTTCCTGCATTTTCCATCACCGGCCCTATATCGTTCTGAGTGGGTCATTTTTTTTTATTTTTATTTATTTTTTATTTGTTCGTCATTCGTTCTACGTTTTCTCATCATTGCGAACTGTGTACTTCTGTATTTATTCTGTAGTTTTTCGTCGTTGGTCCTGACATGTTCTCCTTGTTGGTGGGGATGTATACTTCTACGAATGTTGGACTTGTACTTCTCATTTCAATTGGGGTGTGACGAGGTTGTGTTTTTTTTTTTTTTTTTTTTTTCATCGTTTAGTATGCCTGCAATTTTTTTTTTCATTGACTCGTCATTGGGGGATTCTACCTGTTTTTTATTGGTGGTGTCAATGTTATGATGTATTTGACATGTTTTGTTACACTGGGGTTTTCGACTTTGGACATTTAACGCCCTCTTAAGCAGCTGTCGCTTACAAATGTGTACAGAACACGATAATCTTCTCGAGGCGTGCATCGTTGGAACTCGCCTACATCTTATGGATTATTTTTTCATGAAAAAAACTTCATAATATGTAGACCTCGGTCCCAACGTACGAGGAACTGCTCACACGGAACGGCTTCAGCCATATGAGCGGTAAGAAGGAGGGCGACAACGCATGCCCCCGCGAAAAAGTAAAAATAATAATAATAATTTATAAGAAATTTTTAATAAAGTGAGAGCATACTGAGCGGTTGCGAATAAACCCTAATACACTAGCGCTACCTAGGTAATGAAAACATGACGATTTTTTTAATAAAATAGTTTTTAAGGGAAACTTATAGGGAAAAAAGGGAAATATTTGGGAGAAATTGGAAATTGTTAGGGAAAAATGGCTGCCAACAAAGACAGCGTTGGGACGACGGTGACTAATTAGCGAGCGAAGATGAGTCAATCTCCAGTAACATGTAAACAAATGACGAAAGCAAAAACTACAAGATAGTGGAATGAGTATAGTTGAGGGGAGTGAATGCGAGGGAGTTAGCCGTCTGCTGGGGATGGAACGAATATGATTAATGGTGGTACAGGGAAATGTAAGTTTTCAAAATAAATTTTTATATATTATTAAATAAAGATTTCCTGAGGGAAATTTCTATGGAAAAAGGGAAATTTCATGGGTAATTTGGGGGGGGGGGGGGATGGCCGCAGGTATAAACAACTTTTTAATAAAGAGATTTTTAAAATGATTTTTTAGTAAAAAAATTTGAGGAAAATTTTTTAGAGAAAAACGGGAAGTTTCGAGGGGTAAATGGCCGCTGGAGTTAACGACTTTTCAAAAAAGAATTTATTTACATAAATTTTTATAAAAATTAATTTTTAACAACTTTTTTTATTTTGAAACTATTTTTAATAAAATTTTAATAATTAATTTATATATTTTTTACGATTTGTTAATTAAGTTTTTGGTATAAAAAAAATTTTAAAGAATTTTTTCGCTCTTTTTTTTTTGTTTTTTGTGTCAGAGGTCACCGGGATCAAGGTCATGGTCACGGTTCAAAGGTAAATGACATCCAAGATGGCGGTAGGGTGAATCCGGATCCGACGCCCCACGCCTTTGTCCCAAGGTCATCTATTTCCTACTATTTAAGCCAAATATTAAAAAAAAATTACACAAAAATCAAAAGTGTAATTAATGTCCTATATATTACCCTCCACTCAATACTATTATGGACATACTGCGTGAATTACGGTGCGTATTATTACAATCCAAATGATCATATGACAACTTTTACGACTGTTGTTGTGGAGATAGAAGTTAATCATCCTGTGTCTCTACGACCTGGTGGTAACATCCTGGCTCGAGAGGCCACCCTCCCTCACTAACCCCTCACTACTTAGTCACACCCCAGGGCTCCCTGACCATCGCAGCCTCGTAAACCTCTTTCCCTAGCTTTGGCATGTTATTTTTAAAACTGAATTTTCTCGAAAACTATAGGCGGATATGGTATGAAATTACAAATAATGAAATTGTATGATATACATGTAAATTATCCTTATTTCAAATTAATTTATTATTCAATATCGTCTTAGTATGATTAAAATTATGTCAGTCATTTTAGGATCCCTCGGCATAAATTAAAACTAACCCAACAATTTATAACAATAAGTGAATATTAAAACAGTATGAAATTGTTGTGACTACTACCTTCCGATCGTTATAGCTATAACATTTTTGGGTTGATTTTTACCTATTTTTTCAGTGATAGACCAATTTACACTGCAACTTCAGCGATTGCTATTACGGAGATAAAAGTTTCTCATCTTTTGGCGTCAGCTGTCCGCCCCATGCCGTCCAACCTCACTCGGTCACCCCAGGGGTCCTCGACCTTCTCAGGCCTTCTAACACCCACACTAGTCCTCGGTGCTATGCGAAGAGTGTCGCAGCAACTGTAGTGGACCTGAATTTGGATCCTAGGTTAGGCATCGAATGTGTTACATGGTTGTATAAAAATAATAAAATTCTGACATTTCCAAATTTTCCTTGTCTCCGCAATTTTCTCCCCTACCTTACATCTATGCGATAATCACTTCTTTATTGTAAATATTTAATAAATGAAATCCATGTGCTTTAATTCGCAATAATATTATTTTTTAGTAAAATTGATAAATATTGACTATACCATACAAGTTAAAATAATTGCAACGAGTGGTTGCATAATATGTGCCCTGACTAGAAAAACACACCAAAATTTTTTTATTAAATTTTAGAATTAATGTTAAATTTTCTTTGGGTTTTACAGACACACATACACATTAATGATTCAGAAAGACGTGTACGAACTTGGGCATGTTATTCTTCACGAAAAAATGAATAGTTAAATATTGGACATCCATGGTCGATTTCAAATGTAAAGTACCGCAGAATCCCTGAAAAGTGAAGAACGAAAAGTTTAATATGTGGGTTGTTATGAAAAGTATGCGAGTTAGAACAAAAAATTTTTTAACCACGGCATTCGATAAAACGATGGAAATGTACGTATTCTCCACCTTATAATTGTAATAAAAAGGGCTTGGCGACCTTGATCTTGTAAATAAATGCGCCGAACGAAGTATTATCAGTGTCCGATAGCAGAATATGAAACACAGGATACAAATAAACAAGAAAAATTGGCGCAACTGCCTTAACTCTTGCTGTTTTCGGGAGTTACCTCTGTTGTGTATGAAACATATGTGCATACGGATACTGAGGCCTGCATACGTGGATAAATATTTAAATTTATCTTTTAAATTATGTATACTCAGAGCGGGCACATGACATAGATACGAAAGGTGACATAATGCAGCGTTTCCTAAATGGTGGGCCGCAACCTGTTACCGGGCCACGAAAAAAAAAAAATGCCGGGTCGCCTCACCTTAGCCTCAGAATATAATAGCTCGCAAAGCGATGCGGGTTGGCGAGGGAGAAATAGGCAATAAGGTTTAAATGGGTCACGAAAAAGAATCCTAAAAATTCACAGGCAAAAAAAGCTTGGGAAACGCTGTAATGAAACACAAAATAGTCAATTATTTGGAACAAGTACACGTCGAATAACTTGGTAAGGAAACATTAAATAATCTTAGTAGATGCTCCTTTAAAAGAAAAAAAAAACAAGAGTGGTCGCAATAGTTTTGCACGTGCAAAAAAAGGATATATTTTTAATTCAAGTAAGTTCTTATGAAATTTTCTGACATTTCTGTGTTTTGCTTGACAATTTACAATTAAAACCCTTGTAGTGAATTAGTTACGTATTTAAGCCCCACTCCTCTCTCTCTCCACTTCAGCATGCCAACCAAAAACGAAATTATAAAAAACATTTCACTGAAGAAAAATATGGATATATTTCGATTTCAGCGGCAGTAAATGTCACAGACAACTGTATTTTATAACACCTGAACATTGCATGTTTTAAAAGGCTATGTACTTGTTCTTAAATTGTAACTCCATTTGCAACAAACATTTCGACATGTCTTTGTTTTTAATTGATATTTGCAATTAATATCCCTGTTGGTGGAGAAAATGAATTAAATTCTTTTAGAATGCCAGAGAGAAATGGCACTGATACTCCATTCGGTGATCTGTCAAAGAATGCGCCAGAAAATTGTCAGCAGACAACTGTATTTCAAGTGGAGCTCCAGCAACACAGTGTTCACAGACGACTCAGATAGACCTATACCGTGTTCCTCTAGTGTGTATCAACATGAACGGCACACCAACAGATAGCTTAGCAATGTGGGTAGTTTGCATGCGTGTGAAGTGTTTGAAAGAATGATAACTGATGAGAATTATATCCTAAATAGACTAAAAGATTTGTATGATCATGGAACATTTGGATGTCTCAAGTCAATTTTCAAGATTCTTTATACACAATTCACCCAAAAAGTATTGATATGAAAATTAATACAGCTGCTTTGCAGGAGCAGTTTGCACTGGGATCGGATACAGGTAGTTAGAAGAACTTGCTACTGCCATGAACGTACCAACAGCGTGCACAAAAACATATTCTAAACAATATGGCAGAGTGGGTGATGGCTAGGAAGAAACCACAGTTAAGGAGATGACAATCGCAGGTGAACATGAAGCACAGCTACACCTGGAACGAGGAGATATAGACGAAAATGGAAACATATTGTGATAGTCGTTGCAAATGGACAGTGGTCCAAAAGGTCTTATAAGAATTGTAATCTCAGCTCACTGTCAGGAGTTTCAGCATTCATCGAATTTCACACCCGAATAGATATTGTGCAATGTGCGCACAAGCAGAAGCTACGGGAAAGAATGCTACAAAAATTGGTCCGGATGCCCCAATGACTCATTTTTAAAACTACAAGCGCTGTATTTGCAATAGATCTAGTGAAAGGTTTGTACTGTACTGGCCCGTATTTAGGAGCTCAGGCGAAATGGCGGACACTCAACAACGTAAAACCGTATATAGCTGTTTGTGTAAAAAAAAGAGGGCCGCGTAAAGTATAGCTGTGTGCAAAAATAAATGTAATTGCTAGTTTTAATAACGAAAAACACATAAAACAACTCAAATAATCATAATAAAAAGACTACAATTTAATACACGTGATGGTATTACTCATTAACTGTTAATATCATTGTTTCATTTCTACACAGAACTATTAAAATTCAATAAATGCGTTCTCCTTAACCCAATAACTTCATTAATATTTGGTCTGTATTTACTGATATATTGAGTTCAAAAATGATTTTCTAGCTCATAAATCGGCGAAAATGCAACAAGTGTTCAAAATATGTGCCATTAAGGCACCGCAAATAATTACAGATTCACGCTTCGACATGCAAATTGAATAATAGCCATTTTACTGTACTTCTTCCATAGCAACTGCCTAGCAACGAGTTGTTTGCATCCAAAATGGCGGCGCATGGGAATATATATTGCAGACGACTTCAACAGAGTATAGCAGTAGTGAGGTGCTCTACAGCAGATGAAAATCGCGAGCAGTTTATTGGTCTATTTCATTTGTTTCTTCTTAGGTCCTGAAACTGTGCTGTCCACACGGCCAACCGGCTGTGTGACCCCCTGGTGCGAGGGATTTCCCAGCCTTATACCTGCAGGTCGCTCCTTGCTCTTTTAAATGAAGAAGCCACTGTATCTCACCGGCTGAAAGAGGGCCCACGCGGTAAAAATATTTCAAACCAAGTTTTACTGGTATATTTGGTGAAATTATTTTCACTGACCCACGTATATTGGCCGTTAACTTAACTGAAAAAGAAATCGCGTAATCAGACGAATATGGAAAAAACGAAGACCATTTAGTTGTTTTATGTGAAATTAAGGCATTCGAAGGCGTTATTAAACATAAGCGATACGTAATGACTAAAACCTCCATAACTGGTGGCCAACCGGATATATCGAAACTTAGAGACGTGTTTACAGCTACCACGAACCAACGTGTTTCTTCTGTACACAAAGGCACCAATCGTGGTGGCGTACAGGTAATACAATGGAGTTGCATCAGGGAGTACGTGGGTTCGATTACCCATCCCGTCACCCTGATTTCGATTCTCCATGAGTTTCTAAAACCCGCAATAACGACTCGTGGGTTTGTTCTTTACTAAAGACTGTATACTCTTCCTTGAATGGCCCTAACTGTCTGTGCTTCTAATGAACTCGCTATCTAAAAGATACGAACCCACAAAAATTCAACATATTGTTACAACTGAAAAATTCAAGTATGGGGTTATTTTAAGAATACATACACTAGAGCGGCTAATTTTTTTTTTTTTAGAATTTGAATATGTAAAAATCTCTAGTAGTTATGATTGCAGCTATAGATTTTATCTAGATGAGCAGGATGAATATTAAACAGACGAAAAAGTAAGGAAATGTAAAAATTAAATGCTTGTGAATATATTTCAGCGTGATATTTTCAATCAAAATTATTGGTCATTATTATAGTGCAGTTATGATGAGACTAAAAAAATCAGCTTAAATACAGTTTTCCCTATCTCTTGAAATATAACGGACAGTATGGCACCATACAGAAGTAAAAACGAACCTATTCTTCATTCTAATAAAATGCACCAAAATAAATCCAATAATTATAAACCAATGAAATTCCCGGCAGGTACAAACAATAGAAAAATATTTTCGTCAGATATTCCTTTCGTTCTCCCTCACAACTGTTTTAAATCAAGGTGGAAGCGAAAGCGCAAACTTCTGCAGTTTAGAAACTCTTCAATGGCTAGCAATTATTCCAGACTCATGAGGTAAATTACACCCTCAACTTGAATTTGAAAAGGTCCGTATGACGGGAGAAAAAAAAAAAAATTAATTTCCGTCTGGTGACTTTCCACTCGAGGTCAACTATTCCCTTCTCTTTTTGGAGGATGTGGGATTTAATGCCGGGCTCCCAGCGCTGCAGGAATAAAACCCATTCGGACGAACTAACTGCTCCAAGCGTCTCCGCGGAACTGGAGCAAAAGTTACCTCACCACACGAACTGTTCCACCATTTCCCATATTTTCCCCCGCGGAGTAACGGTTCCCAGACACTTCTGTCGGGACAAGGCAACAACATCTGAGGGCGGTGGATTGTTTTTCCCCAGGCGGAATTAACGCAGTTGACTCACATCTGATACGATCCCTTACCCGGATAATAATACGCAATATATCTGTAGTGTTTTGTGATGTTTGTAATGGCTTACTTCTATTCTGAGTTACAAAGCGCATGACTCGGAAATAAAGCATATATATAAATTATAGATTTGTGTGCTTTTCGGTTTTATGGTCGCTATGAGTCATGCATGAAAAAATGAGGGCCATAATACGTGCAATGCTTTATTTCCGAGTCTGTTAACAACATGAATTTGGTCATCTATGGACCGCAATGAACTCAAGACTTCTAGTTCGTCTTCTTTCTTCCTTCCCAGAACTCCCTCATTTTTTCTCCAACCGCTCGTCTCTGTTCTTCAGTCCACACTCTCTTAGGTCTTGGTTTCGGTCGGTCCTCCGGAAATCTTGAGTTATCTATCAGTCGCCTGATGATCTCTCTGTTGTTGAACAATTCTTCCGTTATCCCACCTTATTCTGCATCTTTCCTGACGTCTGCCATCCATCCTGTTGTGCATTTCAATTTTGCGATGTAGTTGAATATTTTCTTGGCGAGTCTATTATTCTCATTCATTATTTTTAGGTGTCCATAAAATTCCAGTCTTCTTTTTCTCATTGCGTCTGTAAATTTTTTTTTGGCATTTCTGTATAGGTCTTCATTTTTTCCTCTTGATCCACGTGTTGCGTGTGTTTTTGAATGATCCCAAAATTTTTCTCAGGATTTACGTCTCTCCCACTTCAAATTCTCGCAGTAATCCTTTCTTGTTCATCGTCAGGCATTCTGATCCACATGGTAGTTAATAAACAAAATTAACCCTTTGTCTCCTTGTCCGCGACTGAAGACATGTTGCAAATGAAAGATACTTATGACCGGAACTGTGTCCAGAAAGGAAGTAGTGCTTAGTGTTTAAAGCGTCTTCCTTGTGAGGAAAAGCTGTTTACTATAAAGTGAGAACTCTTGATATCAACCTCAGGTAAGTCACCGCTACTACCTGCATATATTTTTAACGGGCGCTCTCAGTGAAATGCCTCTAATTCAGTTCGCAACAATGGAGTGAAAGTAGACCCATCTCTTACAACGAATCAAACAAGCTAGGTAAACATTTGTTATAACTGAAATTATTTATTTCGGTTTCTGGTTTTTTTTTTTTTAATACATCTAAGTGTAAAAATTAGCAGATATATAAAATGTTTACTTTTATAATAATTTCACAATTTAACGTGACCGACACACAAATAAATTGATGAGGCCCATTGCAGTGTTAATTCTACATAAGGTAAAAGAATACACAACGTACATACAAGTAGATCTTAAGCAGTGTTCTCTTTACCGTGAACAGCCTATGATCTAATTTGCAATAGTTTCTGAACCTCTGGTTTATTAGTGATACATAAATACTAATATAAGTTGTTCACGGTTAAGTGAGCAGTTTTAAAGCCCTGGTTACTTTTTCGTATTAGCCATTTTTTACTCTTCCGCCCCATTTAAAAATAATATTTCCACGTGAGTAATAAACACACTGTGTATATTTCACCGGAGCCGAATGTTAACGTCTAAGACTACAATAAAATGTATTTGTTCGCAATTATTCCAAATGAAAGGGCTTCAAAAGTGCTCACTTTACCGTGAATAACCTACAACAACGAACACGCGCCACGTCTTCAATCCTGCGAAAAGCACGCTCTACACAAGGGCAGCGCTCACGAAAAGATTACGCCATTGCAACCCTTGAGCTTGTAAATTTATTTGAAATCGCACGGGTTATTATAGTTTTGTCGACTTCCACAACTGATGTCAATAGGACGTCATCATTTGTTTCCGAGATCGTGGGTTATATTCCCGATTAAGCCATGGATATTTTAAGTACAGGGTAAGTACATGTAGCTTTCAACCCCAAGTAAGTCCAACGTCACAAAAAAAATGATCCGGGGGTTATAAAGCACGTTCCTCTCAAATCGAAATAGCTGCGATGGTCTAGTTGCCAGACAACTCGCCTTACCCCTCACTCCCCCCCCCCCCAACCCAAATCTCCTCAACCCTTCTACGAAGCGGGTTTGATTCCCAGTGAATTCAAACCTGGATTTTCGCACGCAGGAAGATGTGGCCTACGTTGCCGTTGTGTTTACTCAGGGTGCTCCCTTTTGTCACTCCGTTTCATTCCAACTCTGCTCCGTCTCCACCTCATTTCGTCCCAGTACGTGCTTAATAAATTAGCTCAAATAACTCACATCCCTTTCTTTAAATAAAAATCAAAAGTGCGAGATAAATACTCTAAATTAACGACAACGGAAGCAAGGAGAGAAAATTACATTTATCGAAATTAATTGGTCAAAAAGTAAATCCGGAGGTACGTGTTTAAAAAAAATGTTTGTAATTTTGGTTATTGCAGCAGGTCCAATACATTGCTGGTTGTCACATATGGTTTGTCACCTTCTGCTAATACAATCCGACATTAAAGTGAACGTGCTTGTGCCATTTTGTGAATAGTTTCTTCGTTACCGACGTCAAGCAACTGTTTGGCCAAGTAGCTCTCGCAAGAAGTCGTAGAATTATTCAGTTATGTTGACAGGATATGCTATGGACGCATACTCGCAAGATTGCATCAAACGTGCGAACCGAGCTGCAATGACGGGGCTGTTTGCCACTGTGTGGTGAACGGATCTAGACCGAAGCTCATCGGCGTCCTTTAAATGATCCACCAGAAAAAAAAAATGTAGGTTTATGTCGAACAACTGTTATTTCCACAGATTCGAAGATAGTTAACTATCCAATTATTAGAGCTCTTCATGGGTATATTTTTCCGCCCCTCCACATGCAAAAATTAACACTAACTTTAACTTTATGATTTACAGTCGTGCATCAGTCAAGTGACGGCGTTAAATTGTTAAACACCTTTATATGTTATTTTTACACGTAGGTGAATTATGACGGCTATGATGAGTTTACCCCAAAAAAGTGACGTCACAAACAAATATTCTGCATTAGGATACTGCTAATGTGTGTCCTGAAGCATCTCCAAAAATGTTAGTAGATGTAAATAGGTGTTTCTGGAACACAAAGCTGCGTGGCGGACGAGTAATAATACTGAAGTGTACCACGTTAAAAACGCGGCGAGCGACACGTGGCGGGTTACATGATAAAACGTAACACATGTGGTCGAATGCTGCAAACTATACTAACGTTTTACATGCGCGAGTGGCCGGGGTTGGTAGCGTGTCAGTCGGGTGGAACGCAACACCTCGCGTTGAAAACACACACGTCCCAACTTGTTGCAAAAATAGATGAGCGGCTCACCCGCCAATTTGTATTTAATTCAGTCGGTAGTATAAATTAAAGTTATGTTGATATTTCCCGGCGATCACCGAGTTTTAAATGGAATACACTGGATTTAAGTCTGGTAGGTAGGAACGGATGCATCAACCAACGAAGATGTTTCCCCCCCCCCCCCTAAAGTTTCGTTAAAAAGAGTACAGTCAGGCCACATCATATCTGTGTGGCGTATATTTCACTACAGTCGGGCTGCTCCATGTACGTTGAACGAAGTTCTGCACATCGCGTGTAAACCGCAGTTTCATGTCCGCTCGTCTATTTTAACATCACAACAGTTAGCCCACTGCATGCCTCTTACCGCGTTTTACACGAACACTACATCGCTAAACTGACTGATGAAGAAACTGTGACAAAATGTGAAACTGTCTTGATGTGAATTACTTGTGACAACTAAGAAACTGTGACAACGATAAAGTTGCGCTTCCGCTATATATATATATATATTGTCTGAATGTCTCATTAAGTACACGTGGTCCAATCGTGGTTTTGCAAAATGTGGTAATGTCTACAAATAGACAGTGAACTCTGACATGGCTCTAGAAACAAAGGTTTACATGCCATCTCTGCAATCGCGTTTTAAAGGCTCGTCTGTTATATGTCTTATACATGCTGTTCACGGTAAAGAGAGTACTTTTGGAAGCTTTTCTTACAACATACTTTTCTTCTAGTTACATATACTTTTGCAAAATGTAATATTAACATTGTCGTGGTCTTGGTTCATGTGCCATAGAAGTGAATCCACGGGATTTTGAGTAATATTATTGTGTTACTAATACACACACATTCATGCTCTTTTGTGTAAAATATGATAACACTAACTTCAGTTCCCATAAACTTAAAAATCACATTCGCAACACATCATGTCTCAGAACTAACTTTTATTAAGCTGCCAACGTGTTAGGAATCATGCTGCCTGCCAGTATCTATTATGCTGCCAACGTGTTAGGAATCATGCTGCCTGACAGTATCTGTTACGCGTATTTACCGACATTATGTTTTTGATTACTTTACCGTCAACACTCTTTATCGACTGTTCACTGTAAAGTGGTCACTAATTACTTTTTCCTCTCGGCCGTTGTTTATCCTTTAACAAACTTTTTAAATAAACATTGCCGTGTAAGTAATACACATTCTGTATATTCCACCTCACTCAGAAGTTAGTCTAAGGCTATAAATAAAATATATTTATTGATAACTATTCCAAATGGGAGGGTATTAAAAAGTGCTCACTTTACCGTGAATATCCCAGTTGGATTAACTCGTGAACTCTGATAACTCGCGCAGTGACAGAAGCTCGCAGATGGCCAATGGCTTGCAAGTGTAACCACCAAAGGCACGACACTTGCTCGACGAGGCTCGGGGGCGAAGGGCGGAGCTTGTACGTTGCGGAAGGTTTCTGATAAAGGGGTGGAAGGTAAGGGGTGTAGTGATGGGAGGGGGCGGTGTCCAGCCGACACAGCGGTCAATTACTTTGATTAATACTGCTCGTACCTGCTGGCGAGCGGTGGATGGGCGGGAAAACCGTCTAACCCCCTCCTGGTAGTCAAGTGCCGGTGTAATATCGACGAGAATCTGTGTTGCAATATCACGTTCGCTTCTGTAAAAGACCAGGCAAGCCTAGGTCGAGTGTCACCGCCCCTGACCAGAAAGATTTGACGATGAAGCCTGGGTTTACGATGGACATTTTTCTCATCCAGAAATACTACGGCTACAGTTGAGAAAAATTCGTTTTGGTATCCCGATAATAGTTCAAGGCTCGATTTGGCTCAAGCAATAAATGTAATCAAACAACGGCATATCTCATCAACCCATATTCCAAATCTACGAATGCCCGAATGTAAACGAGTATAGCTATTCGCGAAGTGAATATGACTTTCGTTCTTCCGTTCCTGTTTAAGAACTCCCTTATACTCTCTTTCTATATTGTCTCCATCTGTCATTGCTCCAGTTGCTGACTACATGATTGCGTGCATCTAAGCAGCGTTCTTGCTATTAATGCCATTTCAGAACAACGAATATCCGTTTCTGTTTATTTTTTACCATTTATATTCTGCCGATGCGCAGTGAGTTGTATTTTGTTTCGATTTTGAGTTGTCTGAATATTCCACGTATTGTCTCCTTTTCGGGTATGTATTGTGTGTACTCAGAATTTGACAATTCTGCCGTTTCTATTTTTTTTTAAGTTTCGCATGCATTCCTTTGTGGAAGATTTCATTGAGCCTGAACCACTGACGCCTCAAGCTACGAGGGGCTGGCTGCAAACACATTCGACGAGATCAAGGAGAGCGCCATCAGAATGAATTATCCAGCGCCATATTGAACGAACCACGGACATCAGAGGCGATCTCGGTTGCTACGAATTGACGACACTCTCAACAGCAGCTGCTACATCAGTAAAATTGCAAAGGTTTGTTTGAAGTTGTATCCTTCATTTATCACGCTTCTTGAGCAATATTCCAACAAGAGAGAGCCGTATCAGCTGTTGCCAGAAATGTTCAGGCCATCTTCGAAGGAAGGCAGTTACCGCTTCTTCCCTGGCTTGCGTGTTTGCTAATCTGGTCACAGTTCATCTCGAAAGCTCTCTGTTCGGAATCCTTTTGTTGTGGGTCCATTGATTACACAATTACGTAACCAAATCAAATGTGATGTGTTCTTATTATACAGTGGTCAGTGAATGACCGCTGCTATGCAATTACAGAGGACTTAGAAATGTATTTTATCTACTGAACTCGGTGAATTATGCAGTCTGTTCTAATGACTCTTCGGAACAATATCTTCTCTTAGTCCTCAGTGGTGGATACATAAAGTGTGTGCGTGTTAGCAACCCAGCAGACCTCAGCTATGTACTGCAGTCCCACTTCTTAAATCTGTGTGTGTAACATTTTGATTTGAAATAATTGTATTAGTCGAATGATCTTTCTCATCTCAATGATAATCAAACAAACCATGCGAAGGATATCATACTGATAAACTCATTTCTGGCAGCTAAATCTATATGCATGTTGGTTTTTTCACTGGCTCTAGTCGTAACAGAAAAAATATTTAACGTTGTTCACTAAGTTAATGGCAATTCGGTTACTCCAATACGGGCCACGAATTATTTGTCTGGAAATATATAGCACGTGGTAATACAACGCCCTGCAATCGTATATGTGAAACGTATCTACAGTGTTAAGAAACGCACGCACTCATGAAATGTTTCCATGAATAATTACTACTCATATAAACCTAGTAAAAGATCAAATTTGTCCAAAATTAGGTCTTCATTCGTTATTAACGAACTATTCCTTACAAAGAGGCAAATATAATTGATAGCGAGATTTTGGACTTGGAGGAAAGGGGAGGAATACAGCAGTTCATAAGAGTTTTTTTTTCTATCGCACCTTGCAACAGACTCGTGATAAAACACGTTATTTTTCTGTGGTTGCCTTCCTAACGATAGCCATGGTGGAGAATTGTCATAGACACATCTGGATGGCACGATAAGGGTTTCCTTCATACGAATCCTTTTGACTGCTTGTTCACCATACCTCATGTAATAAAGTGTTGCCTGCAGACTAATCCTATGAAAATTCCTCATGATGGAACAACATGCACATTGAAATTTTCAGCGACCAGCATTTTCCTGTTATGCAAGACAACTCTGTGCCACACTATTTTCCAAGGAATTGCAAAGTTTCGTGCACAGTATCATGCGTGGGCAGAATTGTTTTCCTTAACCTGGAATGCTGTGTTCGAAACCAAGTCTGAAAATCCGCGAAACCCTTCGGACAGGCTCGACCAGCAAACAAACCCGCCCGCCTACGCAGCGAGACACGATAAACAAGCTTCTTGCAGCCCGAGTAGTGTCACTTTAGCCTAACACGTAGGCCATTTTCTCCCCGCTGAAAGCCAGCACGTGATTAATGACGTCATACGACTCGACATCCCCCTCCTCCCTGGTGGAAAGACCGGCTTTGGGGGCGGAGTGCAGGGGGGAAAAAACAGGGACGCAACAATGTTTCAAAGTTTATCGCTCAGATAAACAAGCTCCTGGCAGCTCTGCCTGCAGATGGGATAAAAACAAGCGGCCTGAACGCCGTAATTTATCACGAATTACTGCTTATTAGTGGGACATATTTTATGACCTCCCGTTTAGAGCCCTATTCAAAATACTCTGAGGTGCTCTGTAAGTTCAGTTTTTAGAGTGCTCGCTTCGTAAGTACTGGCGCTTGGTTTGGATACCAGGAAAGCCGACCTTCCACAAAAAAAGTTCCAAGCTTGATATCGCTGCAGCAAGGAGCACATGACATCCTGTTAAGTTAAGAAGATTTGCCAGCACTATAACATTCGGTCTGTGCATTCATGGGGATGACTGAATTTCTGCGCCATCACACATGGTTAGGGGGGGGGGAGGAATGGTTTTTCGTTTCAGACTGTTAATTTTTGTAAAATACCACAAGAGAGTGAGGAGATTTGGGCGGCTCTTAACATAGACGTCCTGAGAGCCGATGAGGATGAAGCAAGGCGAGTACTGAGCAGCACCGGAACGCAAGGGTCGGAGAAACGGAATATCCCCGAGGAAACCCAACGACCAACGATTCACACAAGCGAAAATATGGGGCGACCCCGCCGGGAATCGAGCTGATATAATTTTCATACAGCAGGTTAATACAACGTGTGAAGTAAGTTGTTGTAAAACAAGCAAACGAGGAGTATCTGACACACATTTGGATGGGCATGACGTTCAGAATATTACTATAGGCTGTTCACGGTAAAAATAGCACTTTTAGAAGCCCTGCTTAGGATCTACTTGTATACACGGTATGTATTCTTCCGCCGTATGCAAAATTAACATTGGCATGGGCCTCATCACTTTATTCATGCGTAGATCGGGTGAAACTTTGAAATAACTAGAAAAGTAAAAATTTAACAAATATGGTAATTTTTATACACTGGTGCATTAAAGAAATAGAGAGCGAAAAAAAATTTAACTTGTCGCAAATGGCTACCTAAAACTTTTTATTCGACGTTAATAACATGGAACTACTTTCATCCATCGGTTCCAACTTTACTGGGCACAGGTCACTCAGTGCGCCCAATGAAATACATGCAGGCAGGGGCAGTGATTTTTTCCCAAGGTTTATGTCAAAAGTGCTCAATTTATCGTGAAGAGCTTTTATCTCCTCCTTTGTACATAGCAGGGACGAAATATATACATATTTTTATTGTATTTCAAAAGTATAAGAATAATTTTGGCGATAAATAAAGGAAATTGTACCTTTGCGAATGAGGAATTCGCACCCAGTATCCTATGCCTCAAGGAAGCCGCCTGACCGGTGAAAAGTATTTCAGCGTCTAGCCTATCTCGCTCAATCAGAGACGCCGCACTGACGTAGGCCAACTTTAGAATGAAAAATGATTGTGATATTGTTCACTGAAGGAGTGAGTCGCGGTGGTGTAACAAGTAGTAGTTTGACTATTAGCCTTCCACCCAGGCGAACCGGGTTCGAGTCCAGGCGGGGCCCACCCGGATCTCTGCAAGTGCGAAACGTGGCGGACATTGCCACTAGCCAGCGGCTGGGTTTTCTCGGGGTGCTCCCGCCCTTGTATCCCGTCACTGATACACCTTCACTTCTTTACGCCCTCGTCTCAAGCGCTAACCAAAACATCTCAACTCAACGTTGATGGACGAATGGCAAGCTACGTCCACAGGCGATACTAAAAATCAGTCTTTTAAAATTTACAGATTAAACTTTAATATGAAAGCACATCTTGTTGAGTTATTTGCTGAAGGGTAATGTTCATTAATATAGTATAATATGAATGTATATATACAGTGACTGTATATTATGTATAATTTGTATTTATTTATTTTTAAACACACAGTTTTCTACTGATATGTCGTAATACTAAATTAATAACTAATGTGGCCAGTCAGTTAACCAAGCCATTGTCACCATTATTGTTATTAAGTTAATGTTTCCCACGACTGTATGCTTGAGTAGGTAAACTGCAGTTTATTTCGACTGTCTGTAATAAAACTAATTCGTAGTTTCATAGACTAATAATCATAGTTTGTATCCTTTACTTAACACGTACATTTGTAACCCGGCCAGTGGCTGAACATATGGGGTACAAATAAATAAATAAATATATATATATATGCTCGTTTAGTAGACACTCATTACCATGGGAAATATTACCCCAATAGAGATAATTGGAGGAAGTCTCATTGGAGATGAGATTAAGTGTTTTTCGGCCTTGACGGAAGATTTGTTTGATGGAACGACCGGAAAAAAGGGGGGGGGGGGGGGGGTGGTTTAAAAATCCTACGCAAACCTTGTCGATTGTCAGCTTTGTTTCTCCCACATTGGGAAATCAAGGTCCCAATTCACCCGAAATCTAACTACGATCACATAAGATGGTGGCCTGAGCTTTATCTACAAAGGACTCTAAGGCCTATTTTTTTTTTTTACCTTGTACTTATGTTTTCAGGAGTTGCGAATAACAAACTTATTCTAATCCTGCTTTACCTATGCGGACGCAGTGCTTGTTTACTCATCACAATCAACAAACCTTTGAGCTCAGCTGCAGTATTTCGAAACGTGGCGTGCATAACCTAGAGCAGGATCGCGGTTTAAGAATCTGTTCCCGTAGGGACAGAAGAATTTCGCAAATTAATTTCAGGACAAACTCAGCCTGAAACACGTGTACATTCCTGTTTCGTTTGCAACGGGATCGCGCTCGAGTGTACTCTTAGGCCTGCAATGAACCCTGTGTCACTGGCCCTGAGCTACAAAATGATTGCATACTCGTTCAGCAGACAAATTTTAGATACCCGAGGCTCGAAAATACAAACGACCGAAGAGTATAGCGTACAGGTGATTTAAAATGCGAAATTTTTCCTGTCCCTAGTTAACCGCGCAGGAAAGGCATTTGGACACTGAGCCTCGCAAAGAACAACCTACAAATATCGCCTTCTCGTTGATTATGTGCGGAATTGTGTACATTGGGTCTGGACGTGTTACAAATATGACTCGCCGATTATGCCAATCAGTAGGGATAGGAAAAGTTCGCAACTTCATTTCAGGACAAAATAGATATCAAATGCGTGTACACTGACGTCACCTTTGCAATTGGATTAGAGTTTATTAGACACGCCCTGGACGACTCCGCGCCTAGCCGACTCGCAAAAGAACAAGAAGCGAATCCCGCACTGTTAAATGTGGGCAAACACTGGGGCAACAGCCAATGAACAAACATCTGAGGTTCGACTGTACAAAGGATTGTGGAGCCTAGCATGCAGGTCATTGAACTAGCGAAATTTTCCTATCCCTACCTATTAGGAAACGTCATCCAGCTTCCCCCGCTTAAGTAACTGCCAACATGATGACATGACCAGCGACTGTGCTAACCAATAGACTAAATGTGAGGTGAACGTAGATTTTCGTCTGCTACTCATGTCCTTAAGACTGACTTCCCCCCCCCCCCCCTCCCCAACTAGGTGAACGTAAGATCGCTTCCGGATTTTCTCGAGGATCTCCCATTCCCCCCTCCGTTGTATTCCAACGCTGCTCCATGTTCACCTCACTTCACCGCAACCGGTTCTAAAGACCTCGATGTTAAGAGCCTCCCAAATCTCTCCTCTCCACTCCACTACAGTTTTCCTCTCTTGTTAAAGTAATTATACGTTGGCCTCACTATACACTGATTTTTTAAATATAAATATTATTTGCATACTCACGTAAAAGTCTGTCAGGCATGGATAGCATTTAGCGTCGAAGTTATCATCTTAATTAACAACAGCATTATAAAAGAGAGTTCCGTTTAAAAAAAAATTACTGACACAAAACATTTACAACCAAAACAGCGAACTCTCGGCCGCAGTCGAGTCTCGTAAGCTCAACTGGACATAGTGTGTTCTTCTCCTGCCAACAGCCCACCAGCGGACCAGTCCCCAAACACTCTCCCTCCCCGAATATCCCCTCCGTCCCCTTCCCCAAACAAAAAACAAGTCCTCGCATCCATTAGCTGTATTATCCCCCCTAGAGCTCGCAATGTTTTCAATCAGTCTCCCGCGAAAACATCTGAAACACAAACTAAGCGAGGAAAAAACGCAAACACAGTTTACTAAAAGCAATGTTGTTAGAGCAAAAACTGATCGCCATGAAGAGCGTTACGGGGATAGGGTTGGATGGTGGTGAGAAGGCGTGGAGGGGTGGCGGATGCTGGAGAGAGGACGCATAGGGGTAAAAAAAAAACCGTAATAACATCCATGTTTTGAACCAAATGGATGCCTGGGTTTTGGGAGAGATGAGTGGGCTTGAATATGCTTGTTGTCCCACGTGGAGGGACTTCGCATCAACGTGTTTGTGTTTCCAAGTGTTGCAAACGACACCGCGATTTCGCAGTTATCCCGCTATTAAAGAAACAGAGCACTGGTAGGGGACGTGTGTCTGCACACAAAATGACACTTGTGTGAATTGCAGAAAGAAAAAAAAATTTAATCCTATCCACCGATTCGGATTGCGAAGAAGCATTTAAACGTGTGAAAATGTGACCAGTATTTTTAAGGATCTTTAAATGCTCAGTATTAATAAATAGTCATGATTGAGACTAACCGAACTGAAAAAAAGGCGATGTATATTAAAAATAATGTATATGGGCTGCAATTTTTACCAGTGACAAAATAATTATATCGTCATTCAATAGCCTACACATAATTAGTTTCACGATGTGAAATGTTAGGTAAATATGTCTTACATATTTTAAACGAATGCTCATCAGTAAAAAAAAAAAAAAAAAAAAAAAAAACACTGTATTTCGTTAAGAAGTCTGGTACATGATTTCCCACTAGTTATAACTTGAGGGAGTGAAAATGAGGAAACCATAAAATTATCTGTGCAGTGCAATCTATTTATCTCACACGAGCCATATAAAATACGTAAAAGTGATATTCTAAGAGATTATTTAATATTCAGTTACCGATTCTCAAACGTTAGCATTAACGTTGCTAGGAATCTTAAAAGAAACTCCTGTGTTTAATTACTCCCTTGCATAATATATCACTCTTTATGATCTGCTTCAAGGTTCGTAATAAAGAACAGAAAAGTGATAACGTCACGTATTATTAACATCTCTTACCTTACAGCAGTGATATTAAATTGCTGCAATAATACTGAGTGGGAAATACACCGCACATACGGATCAGTAAATGTGTACTTAATGGTCTGCGTTGTGTGGGGTGATTATTTCAGAGCCAAGTAGGCCTACCTCCCCTAGCATAGGTTGTTAACGGTAAAATGAGCACGTTTGGAAACCCTGCTGAAGATCTACTTGTATGCACGTTATGTATTCTTCCGCCTTATACTTAAAATTAACATTGTCATGGGCCTAATCACTTTATTCATTTATCGGTCAGGTGAAAATGTGAAATCATTAGAAAAGTTAATATTTTACAAATCTGGTAATTAACAAAAACAGAAAGCTAAAAAAAAAAAAAAAATTTAAGTTATCACAAATGGGCACCAAACAATTTTTATTCGATTTTAAGATATGGAACTACTTTCCCTTCATCGTTACCAACTTTACTGGGCACATGTCACTCAGTGCGCCCGTTGAAGTAAATGCAGGCAGAGGCAGTGACTTTTTGCTAAGGTTGATTTCAAAAGTGCTCACTTCGTCGTGAAAAAGGTCTAAAAGGTGGCTTGTTTTTTTTTTTTACATGAATCACGTCACTTCCGAGAACTGTTATACAGCAACATACTAAATACACTATACGTGTGAGAATCAAGCTGTAGACACTGTTTTCAAAGTAAAAAAAAAACAAAAGTTTGTTAATGGCAAGCTGTAAGAAAGTGATTGTCGAGGTGCTCCCCCATTGGTCCACTGAGGACCTCAAAGACACTACTATGTAATTTCACGGCACGCGTCATCAACGATGGGCTCAGGTGTTAGCGACCTGCCTGCAGTCTGCGATATCACTAGTTTGATATCACGCGCAAAGGCGAAGGTGTTGGTAGTCCGGTAGAGACTTCCAAGGCGCGAGGGTTCTATCAGGATGAGACAGTCTCATCCTAAATCGTAGTTCTCATTTGCGCAATCTTCGAACCCACACAACTTATCTAACCTAGACTTAAACAGATGTCCTCAATAACGGCAAAGAGTTGACGTCGATTGTAGAGTGGCTGGTTAGTACAAAAAGCGACCGAATAAGGCTGCAAATGGGGCTGCAGTTATTAAAAGTGTTATGAAAATATGAATCGATTCAGGACACGAAAGATGGTCATAAATACACGGTGTGCTGCTTGCTTTAGTTCGTAACACTTTCTAGTCCGTTCTTTAGGAAAATGATTTCTAATCATTTCTGTAACTTAAATTAAAACAGAAACCTATATGTAAAAGTACTGCGGATGTTTTAACTCTACACAGAATAGATCTGATGACTTTATTCGTGCATCGTTCAGGCGTGTGTGTGAAATTGCTAGGCACGCAAACATGTAACGAGCAGGTTGGGTCTAACTCTTACGTACAAACAAAAAAAAACCAACAAAAACTAACTTAAATTCACTCTCTATAACTATTAACCTTACGTATTAAATACGATGTTAAAACAAGCAAATACGTTTCCTGTACCTCTACCAACTTTACTGGAACCATACGACTTAACGCGCCTGTTGAAATACACTCAGTTATAGGTTGGGATATTTTTTCATAAGTCGAGTCCAAAAGCACTCGATTAACCGTGCAAGGGCTATATGTTTACGCACAAGCAGAAATAAGGAGCGAATTCTTAAAATGGTCGAAGTTTGAGAAGAGACTCCACATGCCTTTGCTAAGAATGGGAGTGGAGAACCGCTTACAGAGAACTACTTAAACGGTTGTTTACCAGTATCGAGCCAAGCCCCCAAATGCAATTCATATATACCACATGAAAGAACAAGAATCATCGCAGTTCGAAGGCAACGACTTAATGTACTCTGCCAGATGGACGTATAATTTACTTCCGATACTTGGAATAAAATTAATTTGTAACACTCGTGAATTTGTTTGTTAATGATCGTGAGTGGTTAACACACCAGACAAGTTATGCACACTTAGCCTAAATCTCGAAAGTATGTTTCGAAAACAAATAACGTTTAAGAGGAAACACCGAATCCCGGGTTATACTACAGACCTATTTATAGGGTTCGCTCATGTCGTTTTAATGTTTTCAGAGAACGTTACGAATATTAACGCTAATAACTAACGACTCTATTTGTCCTCAAGAATGCAATTTTCGTCGGCCTGTAAAATCGTTACCGGACCTAAAATTTGGACATAAATTTCATAGTTGCAGCCATTCCTTTCCTTGACCCTTGTACATATTTCCATCCACCCTCACCCACTACTTAGGAGAACCCAAGGAGGAAGTTGTGTTACACGATATGTGATTGTGAAATGGATTACGTAAATCTGCTACTTCCATTCCATGTTTGAGCCACAGAGATAAAACATGGCTCAGGAGTTCCGTTCTTCTGTCTGCCCCGTCCGTTTTTATGTTCGGGAATCTTTGTGGATTTCCTCAACTAATATTTTGCCGCAGAAACTTTTTAAAAGATAAACTACTTCGAAAGGCCTGATTTTTAGAGAGTGGAGGGTAAATTTTAAAATTGTAGTATCTTGGAAACCTATTGAGCTATGGGGCCGCGGTGGTTTAGTGGTCAGACCACTTGCATCCCACCTAGACGAATCGGACTCGATACCCGTCGGGGTCGCTGTTCGGCGGGTTTTCTCGGGGATCTCCCGTTTCTCCCATCCTAACATCCTGGCGCTGCTTCATACTCTCCTCGCTTCACCCACATCGTCACTCAAGACCTCGATGCTATGGAACACTGAAATATCTCCACACTCCCACTCAGCTACAGGGCTGTGACTTTGCACACGTTGCAATTTCCTCTTCTTAAACACTCCTTTCAGTGTCACGATTCTCGCTAAAAGGGCGTAACTACAATGTCATCAGCAATTTACGCAGCCTTTTGGCTTTGTAGAATATGATAATGCGGTGTAGAGAGCTTGGATGTTTATTCCATCGGAAAATCGCGTTTCGGAAACATTCTTTTTAAGGGAATATTTACGGAAGATATTTACTTCGTAACATCTCGGAAACCGCTCGATAACCTCTTCTTTCCACACTGAAAGGTTTTTGAAATTTTATTAACGACCAAAACAGTTCTGCGTATTCCGGCCATCATATGCTTGCGTATAGAAACTAAATACCCTGGTTTACAGACACAATTAAAATGTTATATATCAGAGGAGTCTGGTGAACAGGTCGTGGGTCAATTTGATATTTAACCAGTACTGTCTCAATGAGATAGGTTCAGTTTAACTTAATCTCAGGGAACTTCGAATTTTATTTTGTTGGATTGTGTTAGTATAGGTCGGCCTCGGAAAGCTTATGACATAATTATTATGCATGAAAATAGGTCCTTTAAAACCGTGACCAGAATATGTGGTTAACTGAAAAATATTTGTAAGTTTTGCAAGTTGCTATAATCAGGTGCAATTCTTTGCGTCGACTTTGATATGCGCTCGGAATGAATTACGTTGTTTCGCCATCCCACCGACAAGTCTGTTCGCGTGTGCTTACCGTGGAGTCGTCTCAATGAAACTGCAGCCAACGTAGCTGTCAAACACGCAAAACTGTTTTCATTCAAATAGTGTACCCTGTCAAGAGCAACCTCTCGAAGACATCCCCGTTCGTAATTAAGACGCGTGGAAGCTGGAACGTTCCCTTTGTCCGGTCTTGGAATAAAGTTCCCGGGGGGGGGGGGGGGGGGGGAGTGGGGCGAGGCGAACGGCAAAGAGAAGTCTACAGGATGGTGCGAGGGCGAGCAGAGCGGGTCGACCGCATTTGCAGCTGTCCTAACTTGGGAGACAAGTCGCCTGCCGGTCGAAGCGCACGCACACAAACTCTCACTAGCCCCTCCCCTCCACGTCTTTAACTCTCTCCAACCCTCTGCGTCACGGGGTTGTTTCTTGCCGGGGAAAGTTGGACCGGGCGTTTATAGTTCTCGCGAGAGCCGTTTCGATTCAACTAACACGGCCGAGTAAAAGTAATCGGAACTCCATTCTTGCTCAGTTAAATGTGTGTGTGCGTGTGTGTGCGCGAGCGTTAGGGGACGGCTGTGTTCGCGGCAGCTCTCTGTTCGACGGAGTGGGTATTTGTGTGGGTGGATAAAGTAGGGGCGTGACTGTGAGGGGTGGTTTACGTGAAGCTGTGCACGTGGCATGTTTTCGGCCGTGTCCGCACGGTGTAAGGAATGGACGAGCAAACCCCATGAACCGTAGGTAGGGATTTGGATTGAATTGGGAGGCGTTTCGTGTACAGTTGGACAGATCTCTACTAACGCTCATTCATTTATATCTCGAACCAACTGCACGAGGCCTCGGGCGACTTGCTGAAATTCCACCTGAATTATAATCATACCACTCCTCAATAAAGGATGTTCTTAAATTCCCACCACTCATGACTTCAACAACAGCCAAACGTAATAGTTTCCATAAAAAACATGAAACTAAATATGAAGGGTTGCCTGTACAACTCATTGTGATGCTCGAAAATGTTCTTCAGCCCGAACAGTGGCTGGGTTGACTTTTTCTCCTTCCTGAAATCTTTCAAAAGTGTACCTGAAAACTTTAATCATTCTACCGGAATGGAATGGAATAAAGGGATTATTTCCTGCGTGTTCATGCTGTCCTTTATACTAAGATGTCAGGGGAATTTTATCGCCCGGTCATCTTAGTACAATGGCTAATACGCACACGCAGAGTGAACAATCCAAGTTGTTTTCCAACTTCACGGTTGGATGTTTTTTTTTCCGCGTGTAGTCTAATTAATTTTTTATACAGGAGGATATTAATTTTTGTATTCTGGTCATTGCGAGAACGTTAGGTGTAAACTGTCTACTCTGTAGTTTGGCTGTGGCGATCCAAGGAACGGGTCGAAAGTTGGGATTTTGGATCGTGATAGTACGCACAAAGACTATGCGACTGAAACTTCTTGTGCAAAGTGTGCTCCGAAACACTGGCTTACTGACTCGGAGCTCACAAACTGTGTCTTGCTGGAGGTACGGCGTGACCAATCAAGAGTTAGGTCGTCTTATCTCTTGAACTTGGCGTATTTAAGTGCATGGGCAACATGGACAGACGAAGACTTAAAACATATCTGTAGTAAATAAATACACTTCAAAATTACTTTCTTTATTGCAACAGTAATTTGTTAACATGAAGAAAATTGCGTTTAAATATGGACCACTCAAAAATAGGTTTCCAACAAACACGATTCTTGTTTGCTCTATATATCAATAACAATTATACCCCTGCATTGTCGTCTTAGTAGTTTGCAGCAGGTCTGTGTTTGGTAAAGTTTCTTACTGTATTTTGAAGGTCATACCATTATGTCGATGATTTAAATGAAACGTTGTTTGGTATCATAGCTTTCAGTAAGTTTCATAATAACTAAAAATGAAAATCTACGAAATAAAAACTTTAATATATGTATTTTAACTCTTTCCTTTGGTATATCAAGATTTATTTGCAAAGAAAAGACGCTTAAAGAATGTTTTATTTGCTATAAAGAAATTTAGTATTATCACAAAAGAAACGTGCATAAAATAAATAAAAATAATAAAAGGGAAACCTAAGTTTTTATAAACTTCCCTTTGAACCAAAGCAAGAGTTCTTAATTGCATACAAAACAGCCTTTTATCTTATTACTGTAGGCTGTTCACTGTAAAATGAGCACTTTTGAGGCCCTAGTTACTTTTTTATTTCAGCCATTGTTTATCATTTAACCACCTTCTTCGATAAATATTGAACTGTAAGTAATAAACACAGTGTGTATATTCCATTGAAGTCGGAATTTAACATCTAAGGATGAAATAAATTATATTTTTAAAATATTATTCCAAATGTGAGAGCTTTCAAAAGTGCTCACTTTACCGTGAACAGCTTATAATTGGTTGTTAAGCAAGTTTTATTTCTTGTGTACGTTTTTTCCTTCCCTACGTTAGACTGCCTACACATCTGCAAGGGCAACGGCATGAGTCCTACAAACGTATTGCTTGTCAGCTGTTGGACGTTAATGTTATAGTTTCACGATCGTGCTTACGTATTGCTTTTCAATACATTTGTTGTAGAATTCCGCCATAAAATCACCGTTACCATTGACCCAAACAGTTTATTTATGCGCCCGTCAAGTGGAACTGTGAAATAGTTAGTACAGTAACTACTCTTACGATCAAAAATTAACATCTAATAAATTAAATAACTTCAGTTTCCAAAATTCTAAACTTTTCATTTTCAGTACGACAGCAATGCATTGAAATTTTTTTTCTAAATAATTGCCGAATCCTCTGATTTCATGCTGATAAGCGCCTCTTTGTTGAAGTACGTGAATTTACCGCGAGTAGTTTATTTTAAACGTTGGTATCGGAAGTGCGAAATTAACTGTAAATCACATAAAGGATAGATAGTCGAATGTGACGGTATTAATAATAATTGGCCTACAGCAAATTTCACTTATAACGACGAATGCCGCGATATTATCATGATGGCCACACCCACGACATAAGATGACATTTTTAGAATAGGTATTAGCGATCATTTTATTATGCTTTTAAAAAATTTTAAAGGATTTACTGAACAGCTCGAAACTAGATCAATATCTGAAAGAATGAATCTCGGATTTCCTTGCCGGCTTTGTATAAGTTCAGCTTATCTGTCAGTTCAGGGGCCAGGAGCCAGATTTTAGTCATTTTTTTAGCCACTTTGATTTTCATTATTTGCAAGTGTTCATAGAAATGGCGTCAATTGTTGTTGGCGACAAAATAATTGCTACTGGCCCATTTCTTTGAAAGTTCGTGCTGTAATAATATTTACAATGTTGCAGCAAAATGATTTGAAACCACTATATCTAAATTTTGATGCATTGAACCAGAACTTAGCGTTACTTGGGTCAGTTTTCAAACATTACAAACCAGTCTAAGTTGCGCCAACATATGCATTTCAACATAACGAGATAGTAGTTCAGTTGGATGTTGTACGTAGTCGAATACTCGTAATATGAAACACAGTAGCAAATGTTGAGGTAGAAGAGTTGGTAGAATGTTGGACTTCGTGAAATGTATAAATTTGTGCACACAAGACGCAATTTTGGCTCCCTTTACTGTTTTTAACTTTTTATCATAGGTATTTCATATTTTTGTAACCAGATAATCGTACTTGACTTATTTAGAGCTGCTGTTTTGAAGTAAAGGAAAAAACAAAAAATTGTTAATACAAGTATGTATTAAAATCAATTCTACACACATTTATATTGCCGCAATATGAACACATTCTTAATGTTTGCAGTACGAGTAATATTGTTACAATGGTTCTTCATACTCCATTTAAATTAATGCCATAGCAGTATATTACATTAACAGCGGAATTAATAACTATCGTTTCACAGATAACAAAATATTGCTGTTTTTTTAAATATTAATACTGTTGTTTGGCACAACGTTAGACTATTGTGTGTGTGGGATAGCAAAAACCACCAGATTCCCCTATTTATTTCGTGATAGTATTATATAAACTATAAACTTTATAACTCATAGGATTAATTTGGAGATTAATTGTAATGAAATAATTCTGCATGTTATTTGAGACGAACGTGGTCTACAACGCACTGAAAAAAAAAAAGAAATAACACCAACACAATTCTTTGATCGGGTACCAGATAAGAGGTAACGAAACTTATGTAATAACTTTATTTATTACTGATTTAATTTTGGGCGATTAATCCAAATAATTAGGAACAGAGTGCTGTCATTTAGGGATCGTATGTATATTTACGCATACAGTAAAATATATGAAAACAGTTCCATCGATACATATATTTAGGTTAGCAATATGTAGACTGTACAACCAACCAAGTCGATGGATTTACCTATATAAAATGTTAAATACAGAATTGCCATTCCTTCAAGCATAGTTTCCCTCCAGGAGCCAGCGTAGCACAGGCTGAATACCATTGTAAATACATAGTACTAAACTGACATCACCGAGTGGTTTTTTTAGGGCGTGTGATGTTCATGCAGTTATATAATACACTTTATCGGACAGAACACTTGACGTAGGCGGTTTCTATTTCAATGCTTAGCATCGCACATGACGTACTAGCAAACTTAAAAATGTTTTAATTTATACGAACAAAATGTTTTACTTACCGCTTTCTTGACGAAGGATACGAAGCCATAACCTTTGGATTTGAGGGTTTGAGGATCCCGAACTACCCTGCAGTCTCTGAAAAAAAGAAAAGTACAGTTATGAGTAACATTATTTAGTGTACTCCGCTTGATTAAGTTAGGGATTTTCCAAACAGTCAATATTAATATTCCTGCCAAATACTGTTCCCGACATAGGATTGGTTTTTCACTCCCGAAAACTGTTTCAGCAAATATTATTTTTTTCTGTTTAGCGGAAAATAAGCATTCTTATTGTTCTAGGCAACGCAAACCAAACACAGCAATTGTTAAAAGAAGAAACAAAAGAGGCGGGAATGTAAACATAACAACTGACTGTTGAGTTATAAAAAATTGAAAACTTGCAGATCAAAAAATGTATAAATACTTTTATTTCAATATTTTTGTAAAACAAATAGTTGGATTCATCTCAACTTGTTTTACTTTCTGGAAATAATTTTTCGCGTATCGTCTAAGTATTTTACTAAAGTAAAAAAAAATGCGATTTCTTTGTTATACAACTATGTCAGTTGAAAAGCGATTTTATTCAAATGTTGGTACTGAAACACAAACCTGCACAACAAAGTTAATCAATACGTACTTAATTTCACAAACGTTTTACACAAAAGTCAGTAATTCACCAAGAAAATATACTACTTTTTCCTGTTAATTTTAGGTTCAACATAGGTTTGGGGGTTACATTGGATCAAAAATAATATCCTCTGTGATCGTACACACACTGAAACTATTAATAAATTACCATTAAAAGCGTCACACACGTGTACTTTTTAAGGGTGTCATAACAATTTACCCGAAAGTATAATCTTCGGTATAGGCTATTCACGGTAAAGTGAGCACTTTTGAAAGCCCTGCTTAAGATCTACTAGTATTGCACGTTGTGTATTCTTCCGTCTTATGTAAGATTACAATTGTCACGGGCCTCGTCACACTATTCATGCGTAGATCAAGTAAAACTGTAAAATTATTGTAAAACTAAATATTTAACAAATCTGTTCATTTTTACACTTCGGTGCATAATAACAGTACGCGAAAGAAATAATTAATTAGTTATCATGGTTGCCTAACACTTTTTATTCGACGTTAAGATATGGAACTATTTTCCCTCAATCGTTACGTCTGCTACTTAAATGGACGTGCGTCACTCAGGGCGCCCATTCACATAATTGCAGGTAGGGGGAGTGACTTTTTTCCAAGGTTGAGTTCAATGATTACATGTATTTTTCTATTTACGAACATAGTAATGAAAATTTACCATCGATAGATTGCACAAAATCCGTGGTTCTATTTTTTTTTTTTAATCAACGCGTTATATTCATATACAAATAAAATAAATAGTTATTTAGAGTTTGATGGTAAACGAGAACATAGCCGCCGCAATTAAACAGTGAGAACTGTCAGCGATTTTCAAATAGAACACTTTACGAGTGTCTTGAATTGGGGAAATGATATCTCAGTTCTAACGAAGAAAATAACGCATAACACAAAATGCATACACATGGTCATGCTTTAGACTTATTCCGATACCAATGAATAATATTTTCTCATCAAGAGGAGCCAGATAGTTCAAGTGCTATCATGTGTGCTATACGTTACCACGAGCTGTTCGTCACTTTATTCGTGATTCTTTTGTTTGTGCGCCTAAAAAGAAAGAACTACCTCAATTATGTCGGGTAAGTTAGTTACAAGAGATGCGAGCAGCGACTTACTTGAACATAAAGTAAAAGGTAAACCGACGAATTCTTTTCTCTTTATGCCTCTCAGACCATCGCACAGAACGTCCCTACTTGAAAGGAGAAAAGAGGATTGGAGCGATAGCCTGAAGGTAGGACTCTGGTCGATACTGATCGCCGAAGAAGAAAAACACAACCTCAAGGAGAAACGTTTTACTTGAAAGGATGCTGCAGTAACCTGCTGTGTCTTTCTTGTATTACTGTTAACAAATTCTTTTGTTTTGTAGATTAACTGTAGGGATTTTCTCAGTGGCAGCGTAGATAAATACTTCATGTTCATACCATGTGTAGTCTCAGGAAAACATGATTTGATACCTGGTAACTTCATACACCCTACAAGTCGGTTTTCTACTTGAATGGTACAGCCAAACGTCTGTCAAGGGAACGAAGTTTGTATGCGTAACTGACAGCCAAGCAACTGCACCCTTGCATATTTTGCCCGTTTTATCGAGAGATTAAGACCAAGACAACGGTTATTTACATTAAAGTACACATGGCTATGACGTCATTAAACGCAATAAACACCCCAGTGTTACATACATTTGTTGCGACATTAACATGGCTCCCGTGATGCTTCAATGAATGAGGATGACATCATACAACAACCGTTCACGTATTTCACATCTCGATTCACGGTATTATTCTTTCATGGCAAGAAGGATTAATTTTTTTAAATTGAAACCATTCGAAATGTCGATTTTCGACGACATCTGCCTCGGTTACAAATTACTGTAGGACATGGATATTGCAACATTTTCTATCTCATTTTACCTGAGAAATCACATCACATAGTTTGCACCCGTAGTTCATGGACCACTATGTATATTGTTTTTGCTTTTTGGTAAAATCATCTAGTTAACAAAGAATCTCGCGCATATCAATGTGTTCATAATCTCCGTAGGTATCTATAATAGCTGACTACAGATGCGGAATTACGTACAAGTCACGAGGAACTGTTTATCAAAGTTGGCTAGAGAATGTCGACCAACGGAGAGAGCTTTGTAGTGGCCATATGCTACACGAAGGTTTAACACGGTACTGAACATTTGAGTACTTGTAATTTTTTTTTAAAGTCTCCATTGCAAAGTCGCATTTCGATAAAACTACCAAAGTCTATGGGAAATAGTAATCTCTTATACAAGATTTTGTTTCATATTTAACATATGTAGGCCTACTGTGTTTTGGAATACCTGTTGCAAACTGCGGAAGGAACACGGCTGATAATGCTTTGATCACAAACCGGTGTTCGGTAAGGTGTCGTGCGGGAATTGAAACAAAATCGAATAATGTTTTTTAAACTTCCGCACTCAGCTTGGCGAATGAGCGTTACTGGCGTGAATTAAAGTCACAATACAAAATTGTTTCCAGTAATTCATTTGCTCTACCACAGGTCTCTAGTTCAAATAATTTGCTCAATTTTGCATCCATTCAAGGCGGTGCCCTCCAACTTCGTTTACGATCGCTGTATCTGTTGAGCGTGTTATAGTACACGTTCATTCAACATGGCGTGTGTTGAAAAACGTGTACCGCGAACACAATTCGTAGAAACACATCTCCTTTTCACTGCGTAGTGTTTTTTGAAGAGAACGACGCTACACGAGAGCAAGTAGGAATTAATTAATAAGTGTGTGTGTGTGTGTCTTTGCGTGTTTGGCTGTAAAAATCAATTGACCCCAGTTTTCAAAGCATTGCTAATTTTATGGGGGGAAAAAACATTTATAAATGTGGCTTACGCAGATATAAAGTAATATTTGTTTGAAAGCGATATATGCAAGTGTGATCGAGAGACCAGTAACATCATTTAAAATACAAAATTCTCTTCCTTCACTCGGTTGTTCCTGCACTAGGCAGCCGCGTTAATTTAAAATCGTCACGTGGTTTTCTCTTTTAGAGTAATACGATTCCTGATAAGGGGTCCTATACGGATCTTCTAGCCCTAGGAGGTTGTGGTAGTAATTGAGTAGAGTCAAATCGAGAGATATGGGCGGCTTTTAATGAGGTCTTGATAGCCGAAGAGGGTGAAATGGGGTGATAATGGAGCAGCGACGGAATCGAAGGGCGGGGGAGGGGGACGGGATATCCCCGACAAAACCCGCCAACCAGCGGGCATCGTCCGGCACGATTCCCACCTGCGAAAGTCCGGGAGTGGCCCGGCCGGGGACTGAACCCGCTTCGCCACGGTGGGAGGCGAGCAGTCTAACCTCTCAGCCACCGCGACCCCGCCGTGGTAGTAAATTCTAAAAGTCTTGTGTGTCGATAAGTATCTACTCGCGAGTGAATCACCGCGGACTAAGCTGAGCTGCAGGGAAAACTCGGAATTTATCGCCGGCGAACCGCAACAAGAACCTTCCTCCTCAAGCACTCTGATCATGTGCCACGGTAGCTCGGTTGAAGGGGAGTTTGTATGAAGGAGGGGAAGGGAGCTGGAGGAGTGGTAGGGGGTTGCGGCCTGTGGTTCCCGGCAAGTATTCTGACCACGCCCTTGCAGCCGGCCCGAGACATGCCAAATAATTAATACTACCTGTGCCTTCCGAGCCTCGAGGGACTGCGTTATCCCCGCTGCTTCTCCGCAGGCCACACGCGAGGGGGATGTGGCATGAAGGACCCACATCCCCCTGCAGGGCGCGCTACAGTTAAACGCCCTTCACGGTAAAATGAACACTTTTTAAATCGACCATTAAAAAAAATTCACTACCCCTAACTATCCGTATAGAGTATTCTTTTTTAAACTGAACACTTGTGAAAGTCCTGCTTAAGATATACTCGAGCGCAAATTGTGTATTCTTCTATCAATTGTAAAATTAACAACGATATGGGCCTCATCAGTTTATTCGTGCGTCGATGTAGTGAAACTTAAATTATTAAAAAATACAATATTATACAAACAAGTTTATTCACACACTTGTACGAGTTTAAAAAACGCCACTCAAAATAAATCATATCAGTAAGCACAAATGTTTAGCTAAACACTGTTAATTTAACGTTAAAATATGGAACTATGACGTTACCAAACTAACTGTGCGCATGCAGCGTGCCCGTTAAAAATTTATATGCAGTTAGCGGTCATGACATTTTTCAAAGGTTGATTTCAAAAGTGGTCACTTTATCGTGAACAACCTTTAGTTACGAACATCCCATACAGATATTAAGTGGCAAAGTTAATACCGCTGTAAAATTTAATTTTATAAATTACTCTCTTAAAATATATGCAACTGCTGCA
Organism: Dryococelus australis; assembly: GCA_029891345.1. Lineage (NCBI taxonomy): Eukaryota > Metazoa > Arthropoda > Insecta > Phasmatodea > Phasmatidae > Dryococelus > Dryococelus australis. The sequence goes on along the minus strand of CM056997.1, from coordinate 19,116,717 downwards.
CCCACGCCAGCCTTTTAATTAAGAATATATCCGTGATAGTCACTGTGGTGGAGATCTGGCAATGTATTTTGTATAATCCATTCAAGATAAATTGAGCACTTTAAAATATCTGATTAGAACATGCTCTTCTTCTAATTTTTGTATTCTGCACCCATATTATGTTAAATTGTCATTGTCTTGTGCCATACAGATAAGCTATGGAATAGTTAAGGACGTAAATGTAAATAATATACAGGTTTATAATGCAATGTGTAGATAACATGAAACTATACGTCCAGTAGCCATGCAGTTACACTCGCAATACAATCTTATGTATTAATATTAACTCGCCGCTTATTTAACTAGGACCCTGCATTCCAGGGCGTAATGTAAATGATATACAGATTTATAATGCAATGTGTAGATAACATGAAACTATACGTCCAGTAGCCATGCAGTTACACTCGCAATACAATCTTATGTATTAATATTAACTCGCCGCTTATTTAACTAGGACCCTGCATTCCAGGGCGTAATGTAAAAGGTTATATGTGTACTTATGAGCAGTGACTTTTTTTCAAAGTTTTGTTTGTTTCGGAAGTACTAACTTTAAGGTAAACAGCATTTTATGTTCGCTCCGATTAATTAAAACTAGAACTGGAAAAAAAAAAGCATATTTTTATGTAATTTCTTTTGCCAGAAAATCCGGCTCGAGAGATTACAAATGGCGACCATTTAATATAAGGTGAATGTTTATATACCTAACGTTCAGTGTCTCGAACAAAAGCGAAATTTCTTTTTGTTGTAACACATTTGTTTGTAAGGTCAGTTGCTTTAAATGCGTCTGCCTTGTACTCCAGAAAATAATCAATATTCTGTAAGAAGATCGAGATATGCATTTCTTCGTCTGTTATTCAGTTACAATATTATTAATTAATTAGTCTTGGTAAATATGACTGTCTATATCACTAATTTCACCCCAACTTTTTATACAAACAAACGAGTTTTTTTTCTATGAAGATGCGCAAATAGCTGAATCAGAATATCTAATCAATTTATATTTTTATAGTGAAAATGGTATAATGAAAACTTCTTTCTTTCCCACGTACACGCTAAAGATATTTTTTTTATCATATTCTGAAAAGTCCAGAAAAATGTGAACATAATTATTTAAAGTTTTTTTTTTCAGAAGAATTCATTTTCCATTAAATGGTTGGGATCGGTATATTAATTCCTGAGGGATATGGCGATCTTTATTACACGGTGCTGCTTTTTCATTTGGAGGACGAATGAGACAGTTGTCATTTCAGTACACCACGTTCATCTTAAATTGCTTAGATGGTGCCAGAAATAAGGTACTCAGAACTAAGTGTGAGGCCATGACATTAAATTGACTTATAAACTTTGATTTATTTAGTTCATGTCGACTCATAATGTAATATTTTTGTGCTAGATTTGTTGAGATACGATTTTGGTAGTTCCTGAGAAATCGTATAAAATCTACGTTCATACAAATATTCATTTTAACCAATTTCACGGACGAAACATACTGAAAATTGGCGTATATAATGATTGGTGTAAATTATGCCAGCTTACCAAATTTTGTTGAAATAGGTCTAGTAGTTCTGTACACATGCAACAGTAATGCAAACAATTTTATAGCTTCCATTTTGAATATAAATTACCAATTATAGTAATATAATTTAATGTTGCCAGCATAGTAGTACTTTAATAGCAAATGTGATGACAATTGTTCCAGTGCTTCGTGATATATGCTCTATAAGCTTGAAGCCCTGCTTCAAGTCTGACACGCGTGTCAATTAGTAAACTCAAGCAATTTTATGCGATTACTCCTGTCCTGCCTAAACGATTTATTTTTCGTCCTGCCAACTGGTGAATTGTGTGATGCCTACAACCTCCTGGAGTACGATTAAATGCTGCTATTATGTGGTTGGTGTGATTACAGAACTACACGACGTTAATGAACTTGGTTAGCAAGTCTGCTTGGTTATTTGCCACGTCTGTATTTAGTAGCCCAGATTAATAAACTGTTATTTTGTTTAAAGAGGGGTTACTATTTAAAGAGGCACAATATTTTTGCTTCAGAAACAGGTACTTTGTTTTTCTTCGCCCCCATCCCCCTCTTCACCAACAATAGGGGTGGCGCACGTCTGGGAACGCTTCCAAGCTCTGAGCTATACTGAAGAGGTGCGCGGCGCTCCTGGCGCGGCCGAGCGCTGTCTGGTGGCTACTACTGGCAACGAGTTCAGCCTCGCACACTCTGGCACCTTCCATACGCCTCTCCGCTATTCCCACCGCCTCCTTAACCTTCCCGAGCAGCGTTTTCACATATACATGTTCGTCCCCAGCCCGAGCAAGTGTGCAGTGTTCCTCTTAGAGTTGCGTGGGCTGGCCGACGATAGATCATGTCTACACCACTTCGTACTTCGGGGCTTCAGCATGCTAGACGTGTTTTCACGTAATATGAGTACTACTCTAGTTAAGTATTGCAATGAACGTAGTTGTTGATATGCTGGGGGTAGAATTTCCTTTTAAGTAGTGTTTCTTTTTATAGCGATTTTTGTGTACATCGATTTTTGTAGGGAAGTGTTACTTCACTGTTGGATCGTGTGAATTTACAATATGGGTCTTAGGGAATGTTTGTAAGAGGTTTATTCTTCCTGTTATTTTTTTTTGGCGTGCTGTAGAAATGGTCTCTTGGACTACGATTTGCCAAAAGAATTTTAATACCAAGGAGTTTAGTGGATATTATATGACGTGCCTTTATGCTTATGGTTAAGTGTAATGCGGGTTTTTGCTCCTTTCCAATGGTATTCTTGAAATTAGTATTCCATGTTGTACTTTCTAGTGAATCATCATGCGTACTTTACTTTTAAAGTTGTAATAGTGCTTGCTTTACTCAGGGAGTCATTTGATCTTTTTTAATGGGATTTCACAAGTGTTTATTCAGGTTGGGTAATTTCTCAGGATATATTAATATTGTTGTTTTTCTGTTTGTTCCAGTGAATGCGTGTTCTCTCCTTCCCCTAATTCATCGATTGGTAGCAAGCAACAGCAATTTACAGATTAAATTTTTATTTTTGAAATTAAGTTGCAAAGTTGTTGTTCTTGGTGATAATGTATAGGTGGGCTTCAATATATTTATATTGATTTTCGAATTTTTGTATCCATACTTTCTTGATTTATTTTAATAGTGCGCGTCCTTCTCCTTGCCTTCCTTAAGCCCTGCTACGCCCTAAAGGGGCGTAACAAGCTTTATATTCACGGCGGTGTTATCTCCCTCAAAGGCTATCTAATAAGAATGTAATATTTTTTTTAGTTCAGTACTAACAGTGTGAAAAATCAAAGTACAGTTATTAAAAATATAAGAACACAAAGTGGTCTAATAGTATCAAAAGTATCTTACAAAATTTTCTCAGATGTTCCTAAATTGGTAAAATTCGGTGCATGGCTTAGAAAAATTTAGGGGGCACAGATACACACACATAACAGATATAAAGGCAAACTGACATGCCCAGATTCCCTTTGAATTAGCCTAAAGGAAAACTGCAACTTTTGAAACATGTATTCAGTAATTTACGTCACAAGAATCAAAACTGCGGTTCAGCATTCATATAACACAGGTGAACAATAAGTCTTCTAATTATTCTATACAGAAGTCTGTTTTGTTTTAAAATGTGTGAGCCCTTTCGTGCATAATAGGTACACTGAGAGATTTTTTTTTATACAGACTGAATATTGTATTGTCAGAGGAAAATTTCTGAGTGGAGAACTTTTTTCTGCAAACAGTAGGCCCCACGATCGCAGCATTTACGCCGTTTATAAATCTGTAGACGCAATAGGTCTCAATAATTATGAAGTGGCATACATGATTTTCAACCGTCTCTCCTTATGCTATCAATACCACTCAAATACACGTATTAACATATTTGTTACAATTTACTCCCACACTCGGCCGATATAATTTGTAAATAATCTTTAAATGCATCTAATGAAAAGGAAAACAAATAATTACTTTTTCCATTTTCATTGGTTTTCCAAGTGGGGGGCGCACCCCCCCCCCCCCCAAGGGAGACGTGACGACATGCTAAGGGGGGCGCAAACACGATACTGCCAATGATTTACGTTGTGCAATTTCTTCCATTCAGCCAAGAATTGGGAATCTTGATAAAAATATGCAAGTTCATCCGTTGCATTGACTGATTTTTCCCCACCATTGGTGTCCAATAATCATAATTTTATGATTAAATAATACATTTGAGACTTTTATTCATTTTTGTTTTATCCTTATAATAATGAAGTCGTGACACTAGGGGCGTAATAATTTTTTTTTGCCGAAGGGAGGCGTGGTAAACTAAGGTTTGGGAATCACTGCATTAAATGAATCAAAATGACTGTACCTACCCACCTACAATAAGAGCAATTGTATGATCAGTATAACAGTTTTTTTTTTCCTGTACCGCGTATGTGTCAGCCCACTCAAGAGCAAGCGAAGGAGTCACGTCTGTCAGGAGATGTTGTAGATGTACGGGTGGGATATAGTCACGTGTACGACGGAGAGGGTTAGTGAGAGGGGAGAGAGAGAGGCACAAGTCTGTTCCCGCCGGGGGAACCACATGACCACACCACAATGGCGGGGAGGGGAAAACACGGGCAGTTAGCTTGCGCGCAGCTCATGCGACCAGTTACTGTATATACTATCCGCCGCCTGTCCTACCATACAGTACGCGTCACTGGCGGTGTGGTAGCATATACATCAGGCGTCACTTGTGACCTATACTGCAGGCGCGAAGATTAATTATTACATCATCGTGTCAAAACGTATGGTATCTGGCCGTGAAATACTGTTTCGGAATTAATTCCAACTACATCGACCAAATGTATACAACCCTTTCTCTTAAACCCCTCTTAATAAAACCCTTATTAATTTTTTAAATTAAGTAACTCGTACCCGCTATGCTTATAAGGCTTATTGTATGACATTCTATTAACAGAGGACTGCAAAATGTTTGCCTAGTTAATGCCCGAAATATTTTTATATCACTGCTTTTGTATTCATATACAAAGAGACCCTGTTAAGAAGTTCCCACTTAAGAAATTTTCCGGCTTAATAAATTGAATAATTTGCCACCTTGCCTATACACATATGCATCATTTGTCCCTTTTAAGAAGTTTTACTAGTTAATAAGTATTATTTATTTCAGGCCCTTCAAATATATATATATATATATATATATATATATATATATATATATATATATATATATATGCACGCACGTACCTACATCACATTTTTCGGTAGGGTTTAAAATGACAGTATGATTCCCCTTTTTAACAATTTCAAGACTTCGTACTTAACAAGGGACATACAATTTGATACCCCCACCCCTTTCCAAGCAAGCCCTGGCAACATTAGAAGCGCATGTATTGGGACTTCTTATAAAGATATGATCGATAACTTGCTCTAAGTTACTTGGTCCGTCGTGCCGATGGCTGCACGCGAAAATGGAAGCAATCGATTATAGGACCTACTCAAAAACGCAAAGAAATTACACTCTTGAATTGTTTAACTAGGGACACCTGTCGTGTTGGCCAAATGGCGCTATGGTAGCTCCTTCTAATGGAATAGTGCTCAGCTGCACAGTACAGGCATATCGACAGACCTTATGACTGTCTGAGTAACAGTCGAGCGTGGAACGCGGCAGAAACGATATCAAAGCGAATTTTTCCGCGGCCAGATCGTTGGGGCCAAATATATGGGGGACCCCGTGTTTGAATTCGTGCAGGCACTGGGATTTCTATGGGCCTCCGTGTGAGAAGTATACGGCGAGTTCACGGATTGGAGGAAAACCACGGCCGACTGGGCCAATTGCCGTGGTGTACAATACAACGTATGTATCAATGAGAGGGATCACGGATAGAGGGGGCAACAGGGCAGCAGATCACTCGTCAATTCAGCGCTGGACTACAACAATATGAAATCATCTCCTCGGTATATTTAGGGGGGGCAGCCGGCGCTCCACTAGTCTGCCGCTGCGTACGTAAAAGATATTTTCAGGGGGAAACCAATACACAGATTTTCAAAATACAAAAACCATTATGTCACAAATTCATAGCAGATTACGTACATCACACGTTTATAATTTATTTACTAAATTATAAAATATTTATCATAACAACCATGAATTGCATAACTCTTTAACAGTCTAGAAATATACCTTACATAATCACAATCTGAACCAGACTCTTCCTTCAGCATACTGGTGCAAGGTAATGAAGTGGTGTTTAGTATACCCCCTTTTCCCCTTAACAAAATATTTTATATTTATGTAAGTGTATGTATATGTGTGTGCATATATGTATGCATGTTTGTAGAAAGTTGGACTTTTCCCTTAAGGAAGCTCTCCAAAGATTCGCTATAATTTTATAAGGTAAGTTGCAGGCGTCATGTATACGTATACTCTCAATATTACCAGCTATGTGATACTTCATTTGCCATGTTGGGCAACTTGAATGCCCGCATCACGTGCGCTAGATTATTGTTTGTGGGGTTGGTTGAAGACCGACGTCTACCGGTAAAAAAGCACAAACAAGGGAGGAATTGCTTGCTCGCGTTGTTAAATTCTTGTGTGCACGTTAAAGAGGAATGTGGACACCAACTCCGATTAGCAACACAGCATCTCATTACACGATCTGTAAAATACATAGAAATTGTCGGTGGCATTTGTGAACATGTGTTGTAAACGGAATTTACACAATAAAACCCAACACAACGATGTGTTCAGTTATTGTTTCCTGTACTCTTTGTATTCCTGTCAGTTTCATATAGCTGTACCTCGGTCACCTTTGCGAAAAGAGCATACGTTTATTGATCTTTTCCTTTTACAATCGTCCATACTATCACCTACTAACGTATGTCTCTTCCCCCCCCCCTGAAACACCTGGTGTGTGTATATATATTTCAAACCCCTTATATATGTTATATATATATATATATATATATATAGAGAGAGAGAGAGAGAGAGAGAGAGTGGAAATTTGTTACGCTGTTCATTGTTAATGGGTGCCGTTGTGGCGGCTGGTCTCTCTCTAAATAAATAAAGTTGTGCCGTTCGTTAATATATAAATCATAAGTTTTGAGACAAAAAAAAGTAATAACGTCTAGATGTCAAACCCTTACCGAAGGTGAACCAAGTGTCGGATTAAGAAGAAATCGCGACATGCCACTCGTGCGACATTTAAGAAATATTTCACCTGAAAATATTGTTTCAAATAATTTGGTATTTTTACTAAGTTATCCCTGATATCGTGTGTCGAAACTGTAACATTTCTTTAAAAAATCTTAAAATAAAGTTCTGCTTTTGGACAGCCTTGAGGGGGAGGTTGGATGCCATCTTAGATGTACGTTTTTTTTTTTTTGTTGTTTAATTTTCAGATTAATTTATGAAATTGTGAGTTTACTGGGGCATAGGAGATTTCTTAATTGTGTTTTATAGACGATTACCTTTTTAGTTCTCAAACTACTGTCACTTCTTTATTCACTCTCAGTAAGTAATCAATAATTCATTCCCATTTGTTCAACATGGTAAATAAATAATGGTACTACGTCAATATTAGATATTCAATAAAAAGTGCAATATAAATATACCTTGTTAAAAAAGAACTTTTAATATTGAATGTTAAATAAAAGTTATGGCTCTAAAACTGGCAACACTTCTTTCTCACAACCTTAAGGGGATTAACCTGTAAAATATTGTCTGCGAAATCAGGTTTTACGCGTACACGCAATTCTCGGAGCATACGCGTATCTTGGTAAATAAATGTTATGTAAATACGAATTTTTGTCAGAGAAGATATTTTTTTTTAACTTTTGTCACAATAAGTGTACACTTCGAGGAAAAAATTCGGGGAAATGTTCAAATACCGCATTATTACAGCTTGTGTATGCAGTTTTATTAAGCGGCAAGAGAAAAGTACAAAGACGCGGGGGGGGGGGGGGGGGGTAGTTCATAAACTGTGGTCTTTCGTCGCGTGTAATAAAACCCCACTGTTACAGATCTAATTTGCACAGTACAGCGTTACGATGAAGACACTATACGCCGTGCGTGTAGGGGCGATGAGGCGCTAGGCGTGCGTGTTAGTGTCGCCCGTATCGCTCCCTCGCTTCTTGACCTTGGACGCGCCGCTCCATCCACTCTTAAACGCCAAACTTGACCTTGAGGCGTTTAAAAATGAGCGCCACGAGCTGTACTCGTGCTGCATCGCCCTGGCTGAAGCCAGCACCGATTGAAGAATCCCAAATACAGCACCTTCTCTCTACTAATATTTCATCTCTACTACTAAAGCACGAGTTCCAACCTCTGTCTCCCGTATCATTTCTGCTAACGCATGAATATATTGAATTATTTCCGGTCGACTGGATTTTTACGTTGTCTTTTACGGGTTTTCCCAGTCTCTTCTTAATTATTGTCTTAACTATAGTTACACTCAGGTAGTTAGTCATGGCCCTAATCGCTGGCCATGGCTGCCCAATCCCTCTCTGCCGCGATGCATGTCTCCTTGCATGATTTCCTTTCCTTGTGGGCGTAAGGAGTTAGCCTTGAGACTCAATAAGACCCCGCCCTACCCCCCCGGGCTGCAACTTAACTCTTATTAATAGGGTAGTTAGAAAAAAAAAGAGCAGTACTCGTGCAGACACGTGCGAGGAGTCCGTCAGTCCGGCTGTCGTGCGCGACGCCGAAGGAAAGGGAAAGGGGTCTGGTGAGGGTAGTAGCGAAGGGCGGCAGGGCTCGGAAAGTGTCGCGCCATATGCCATCGGCGCCCGCCGCCCGCCTCCAGACGCCCCGTATCGATCGCGGCAGACCGCTTCGCCGAAGACAGCTGCGGCTCCCTGCGACCTTGTGGCTCCCCTAGGGGCGGACACCCCCAGCGGCCATCTGATTGTGTCACGAGATTTGGGCGGCTCTTAACAGCGAGGTCTTGAGAGCCGATGAGGGTGATTGAAGTGAGTATGGAACGGCACCGGAATAAAAGGGCGGGGGAAACGGGAGACCCCCGAGAAAACCCGCCGACCTACGGCATCGTCCGGCACGATTCCCACATGCGACCATCCGGTGACCGGGCCGGGGTTTGAACCCGGGTCGTTTTAGTGGGAGGCGAGCGGTCTAACCACTCAGCCACCGTGGCCCTGCCCATCAGTGATTGTAACAAGTCAACACGAAATACCCTTTCTCGTTATCGAAAATCTCCCTTTAAAAAAGAAAGAAAATTTACCTTAAATTAATTAATTTGTATTCCCGTGATGATAAGGTCCGGCCTCCGTTAGTTTTTACCCGTCATATAACACATATTGCAAACGTGTGCATAGACATCGAAGTGCATAAATTATTAGCTAAATCATAAGTGAGCGATAGAGCTGCTTCTCAACGTTACTGTTTAATTCTTCCCGTGTACAGTGTTGCCAGCTCTAATACGCTGAGTCGAAATTCACGTGAACACTTAATGGGATTCTGCTAGAGACTGTTCACGGTAAACTGATCACTTCTGGAAGCGCTGCTTAAGATCTACTTGTATGCACATCGTGTTTTTTTCCGCCGTATGTAAAATTGGAATTGTCATGGACCTGGTCACTTTATTCACGTATCGGTCAAGTCAAACTAAGAAATTATTGCGAAAGTAAATATTTAACGAATTTGCTCATTTTTTAAGTTATTAAAGAAAAATAAACGTGTATTAAAGAAAAATTAAACAGACTAAATCTTTTTACTTATCACAAATGTTTACATAACATATATTTAAATCGACGTCAAATCACGGAGCTACTTTCCCTTCCGTCGTTAACAAATTTACTAGGCGCATGCCACTCAGTGTGACTGTTAAAATATATGCAGGTATGGGCAGTGACATTTTTTCAAAGGTTGGTATCAAAAGTGCTTGAATTTTCCCGAATTTCATGTGATATAGGGGAAAAATTTCCCTTTAGTCACTTTCTCTCCCAAAAGCATTCTGAATTTCCCTCGAGTTACCGTCACCGCCTCGCCACAACGTAATGAGTCGCGTCATGTCCGTGTCACACGCGAACAGACGTTCTCATCAGTGAAAGAGAGTGTGTGCGAGCATTCGTCGCCGGACGACAACGCTCGAGGTTAACCTTCACTTGTGAAATTTATGTTCGCGAAGAGGATTGCAGACTACGGGAATCACCAGTTATTGCCGTTCTGCTACGGACAAGGCCTTCTCGGGTCGTGTTTATTCGACATTCCCTCCAGTAATTGGAGGGAACTTCAAGGATCATTATTAAAATTCATCGCAAAAGCTGTTCAAAATATTGTCGCTATGAAAATTATGGTTAATAGTAAATACCACTTTTCCAAGCTGAAGAATTTTCGCATAATACATCTCAAAGATCATTTTTCTCTACCAGGATATTACAAAAAGTTCGAAATTAGTTTACTTATGAGTTTGGGCCTTGTGAATGCATTATTTAAGATTGTTCTCTGATATACGTATTAAACAACGTTAGCAACATACAATTTATTTATGAGCAATATACGAATAACGGTAGTATTTCAAAGCCCAGGAACATTCCAACGTCTATATGATTCCATGGCATGTAGCATTATTGTATAGCAGTTCGTAGCGAATTTACAACATACCAATTGTTTTGTAATTAAGTGATTTCGCATTGCTCTGAAACTCTTATTGTTTGCCTGTGTCACTGTTAATAACGTGTGTGATCAATTGCCTTCCATTCTGATGAATCCTTGATGATGGCGTTGCAAAATAATTTACTAACAGAAAACCTAAGTTTCTGTAACTGCCCCTTTGAATTTGAGAAAAATGTTTACTGTAAACAAAACGTTCTCACATAAATGTTTTTCGTTGTAATACAGAAAGCTTTGCGCGTGTTTCGTACACTGCACTTGTCTACAAAGTGCCCTTAAAGAAAAATGCCCCAAGCCTAACATGGCACAAAGTCTGAATATTCCTTCTCTGTATAAAGGAGTACCTTGATGTTTATTAGCTCTCTGTAAGCATCCTGTAAACGTGTATAATCCCGAAATCGCCAACTACTCAGATGTGTCTAATTGTCCAAACAAGAGGACATCGAATGTGGCAAAATGCGGACCGAAAAGAGGATGCTCCCCAATGTTCCAGTGAGAGGCGAGCAAACGTTCCTTACTGTAGCTTGCAAACAGTTTGGAAACAGTTTTCAAACAAAAGAGGAACAACGAGGAAACAAATTCATGTTTAATTGGAGCAAGAAGCAATGCTCCATATTTTTCAACGGAATAAAAACATGCAATAACGTTGGCATGCCTGGACGTGTTCGGCAACTAGCTGGGGGAGACGAGCAAAGTCTTTGGACATCAGTGAGTTTCTGTTCCTCAACTGTTTAAGATACTAATATCAGTTTGTGCGCAAGATGTTGAGAGTTGTCTGTAATTTTTTATTTTGTTAAAATGAGCGTGTATACACATGATATCATAGTAAAAATCGCTAAGGTCTTTGATTCTCGACTAATTCTGTGGGATATAACAAACCACGAATATTAAATATGGGGGGGGGGGGGGGGATGCAGGATGCATTGAATGAAATTGTTGTAATAACAAAATATAGAACACTAGCGATCGCTACTTCTTCTTCTGGTAACATTTCAAACGGAACTGCATTCTGAACACAACACGTTACATAGCCAGGGTTTGTTGAAACATACATTTACAAATTGTTGGGAAGCATACAAGACATGCGTTTCCATGCGTAGACGAGGCTTTATGTATAGACGGCCCGGTCTTTTACTGCGAATAGACGTCCTTATCTGTAGTAATGTTGCAGAGTACCTGTCTGCTGTGATCGTCTTCCCCACACTTCATGATCTAAAGGTAGAGGAGACCTTGTCCATCGCAAAACACAGTGGACATGGCCTCGTTGATAGCGGGTGTTGCTCTGTCTGGCATTCTTTACTAGTGGTGATTTCACCTACTTCCATTCCATCGAAGATCTCTCAACGCACGAGCAACGTACACTCTAAAGCAGCCCTTTCACTGCGAAATTACGGAGCATTCCCTTTACAATTTACGTTTGGCTTTATCTGATCTACATTAGCACTTGACACTGAAGACATGCTTTGAAGGAAAGAGATTTTATCATAGTGCAACTATACAATATGCTGTCCGAATTTGGCTAACATCAAGATCCTGTTTTCAATAGACAGATAATCTTTAAGCTCGTGCGGCGCTTGAATCGGTGTATACATCGCTTACAGTATTGTACAGGGATGTAGGAATATGTTTGTCGCTCAACCCTGTAGTTATGATTTTAGGCATGTTACACCAACAGGAGTATCACTAAAGGATACAGTACGCACTGCTTCAAAATATTTTCATTATGAACTTTCATAGTAACCATTTTTTTTTTTTTCATTAAATAACAGAAATCTCGGTAGTATAAGCCTACTCTGATTTTGAAACTATGATATTTATCGTTATAGATATGGTTTAAAGTTAACAATGTCTTAAAAACCAGGTTTTTTCTTACGTTTATTCACCATTAAAAATCGGTTATCTTCGGTAGTGTTTGCATCGCTACTGAATTGCTGTTAGTGTTTAAGTGGACTGTATCCATTGCTGAAAATTAGCCTAATAACAAACCAAAGAAACAAAAACCAAACAGCTAGTAGGAAATGAACAACAAATAGCTAGGAAGTAAAAAATAACAAATCAGCCAATACAACGTAAACCAGGGGCCGGCAACGTGTCGATCGCGATCTGCCTGTAGATCACGAGAATATATTTAGTAGATCGCGAGCATTATTTAGAAAGATTTTTTCGCAAACTGTTGTCACGGACATTGTCCATCACTGGAGGCAAGATTATACGATTTTATGAGAGAACGCGAATTTTTCTGCGAGATTCAGTGCAAACTTTGAAAATCGTTAATTTTGCCGCTAACCACGAAACACCGCAATTGGTCATGAAATCGTAAACAATAGCCCAAAACTCCGTTAGGTAATTGATGAGCAGTTAAAAACACGTCGTTCGCAAAAGAAAATGACAATCATCCTTATGATCGTAAATGTAAATGATTCGTCTTTTTCTCCACATTCGGCCATAAAGTAGAAACAAACAAAAAGTAACACGAAAGCTTTGATTTCCGCGTCCGTTATAACGACGATCATAGAATAATCAACGAGTATGAGTGCCAAACGCTTCATAAAAGTTATGTACATGTAGTTTCAACGTTGCAATAGTAAAACGGACCAAGAGCAACTGCTGGCTGTTCAGCACAGTACAAGTGGCAGATAGTGCTATGCCGTTCTATCTATGAGTTATATGTATAGTTTTGAGGTTAAGATTAACCCCATGTACTATCATGTTTGAAGAATTTAATTAGTACTAGTGTTTGAAAAGTGAATTTCTTGTCGTGATGAATGATCCAAAGAAGCAGAAGACTTACGATTTCCCTGTGGAATGGGAGCATGACTATTTCGTCACCGAAACATGGCGCAGTCGGTTGATGCACCACCGATCTGGTGTGCGGGAGGCTCTGGGTTCGAATCCCGGGTAAGGCATGGGTGTTAATTTAAGTTATGTTATAAGTCAGTCTGTAAGCCGTCCCTTGCTAATCTTTCAAGCATTAAACTGGGGGATGTTAAAAAGACCTTTACATTTACAAAATGGAAAACTCATTTGTTTATTGTGCAAAGTAAATATCGCATTTGTGAAAAGGAGTAACGTTCAAAGACATTTTGAAAAAGTACAGTCAAACATTAAATTAAGAGTTTCCGCCAAACTCAGAACTTAGGAGAGAGAAAATTAACAGGTTGAAAAATCCATTGCAACAGATGTTTACAAAACCGACAGATAAGAACACAGCAGACACAAGTGCTTCTTATCGCCTTTACAGTGTGTCAGTAAAACATAACAAGCCATTTGAACATGGGGAACTAATTAAAGAAGCATTTCTTGAAACAGGTGATGATGTGCTTGAAAATTTCATAATGGCCGCTATTCGTTCCCTGCAACTTTCAGCGAGATCTGTCAAAGGAAGAGTTAAAAATATGTCCAGTGATGTCATATCTCAACTAAATGGAGATTTTAATGGATGCTATTACTTCTCCCTCGAAATGGATGAGTAAACTGAAGTAACTGGCATTTCCCAGTTGCCAGTTTTTGCCAGACCTGTATTCAATGGCTTTCAGTTAAAGAAGAATAGTTAAAATTGATTCATTTGAAAGGCCATACTAGGTGTGAAGATATGTTTGTTTTCAAGGAAGCAGTTTCTTATTTGTGACAAAATTACAATTCACAAGCTTGTGAGCATCACCGTGACGGAACTCCTACAATTAGAGGATCAAATAATGGCTTCTTGACTCAGTGTCGTAGAGATGAAAGTGTCCAAAATTTTCGTCATATCACTGCATCATACATCAGCAACCTCTGTGCGAAAAGTTTTGAGAATGAACGAAACAATGAAAGTAGGAGTGCGAAGTCTTAACATAACACGGACCCTTCCTCTTCACAGTAGACTCTACAAAGATTTGTTGGATGAATTACAACTGCTGTATGGAGAGCTATTACTACATTGTCACGTGCGTTGGCTAAGTAATGTCAAAGTTCTTCAACCGTTGATTCAACTGTTACCTGCCGTTAGAGCATTTTTTAAAGAACAAGAACACACCAGTGCAAATATTCTTGAAGATTCTAGGTGGCTTCATAATTTAATTTTCTTAATTGATCTCATAGAAAACTCAATGATTTGAACATAAAACTTCAAGGGAAAGATAAGGAAATTGTTGAAATTATATTCAAAGTAGATTTATTCATTGAGAAACTAAATTTATGGGAGAATAACCTAAGAAGAAGTGATATAAGGCACTTCCCTGCCTTGAAATATCACGTAGAATAACTGGAAATACCATATGTAAAGGAAGAACATGTGAAACTTATCTCTCACTTGAAACATTATTTTGATAATAGATTTTCATATTTCAAGAAAATTTATTTGATATTTCAGCTTGTGTCCTGTCTATGGGAAAACCTGAATCTTGAAGATTTGTCTTCCTCAATGAAGACGACATTTAACGTAAATGGAGGAGAAGCCGCATAACTTGAAACTATCTCACTGAGAAACGACTTGAGTGCGAAAAGTGATACATAACAAAAGAATTGTTGGCTTTTCATTTCTCAAGAGAAATATCCGATGCCGACTGTTGTTGCACTTCGGATAAGAGCCTTGTTTGCTTCAACATACCTATGCGAGTCTTCATTTTCGAATATGAACTTCATACAACTAGGCTAATTGATGAGCATTTGGAATCATGCATCCTACTCAGTGTAACAAGTTATTTACCAAACATCAAAGCTATTGTTAAGGAAAATTCTTTCCTAGTTTCACAGTGAGTAAGTGGAGAGATTATTCATCATTATTGTATGGTAATATTTAGTGTTTCATCTAAAAATTAACAGGTCTGTTTGTAATAGTTACTTTCTATAATTATTTAATTATACAAGCTTAAAACTGTATTTTACTGTTGTCCGGAGTAAAAGAAAAATTATGGCCATTGTAGTTATTTTGAAAAGGTAGAACAGTAGATCATTTCAAAATGTGAGAACTTCCCAGTAGATCGCCTAAGTTTCCAGGTTGATTTACGGCAGAGGTAGACAAAGAACGAAAGGCGATAAACTGGACAATAAGATTGACGGACAACCACCACAAATCAAGGTAATATTATTTACTGATCAGAGTTGTTAACTTTCGGAGACCTGTTAGGTTTAAATTTGTTATTCTTTCTTCGCCAAGGCTTGTTTTCAGCAAAGTATTGTGTACATTTAAACAAGAGCAGAAATCTTCCATTACAATTTCCATATAACTTTAAATGTAATAACTACTGAAGTTCCATTATACACGTATACTTACATGAGATAATGACCTAATAGGTAAGAATCCCAATGGCACGGCCATCTGTTTATGGTCTGTACAAACGCTCTGAGATTACTGCTCGCAGAGATTAATATTATAAAAAAATAATAATAATATAAAACACAGAATCACGTTTTAACTACCAAATAACTACCGCAAGTGATAACATAAGACTAAATGTACTTCTAGCGCTTGCAAATATAACATGCAAATTAGCTGGTCAATTATTAATTTTTGTCTACTACTTTGTTTTCCAAAAATACCAAATCAATTTAGAAATGATTATACCAATATTTCAAAATCTTCCGAGCGTTATTATGGTCAGGCAGGCTACACTGTAGATTGTAATGAGAATTAAATCTTAAGAAAATTCGGCCAAAGATGAAAAACTCAGTATCTCAAGTTTTTTTTTTTTAAATTGCTAGCAAAAGTTAAAATCAGCCTTGGCTAATTCAAATCGAATTCACCAGACAATCACTTAAGTTACGGTGGGCGGCGTGAAACATCTCCATTACATCTAACAGGGGTATAAAAAGAAATTTAGAGAGAATCGTTTTCGTGTGTTTCAAAATGTACTTACTATAGAGTTAGTTGTAGCTGGGCTGATGGTCAGGTAAACCAGCCTGCAATGGATATCAGGCAACGGTGACTCGCACAAATAAAGCATTCTGAACGTAGCGTATGCCAAATGCTGTCAATATGGGAATAAAGAGTTGGTGTACCTACCCTGAAACCTGTTTGGGTAGTCGTGGCTACAGGAATGGCTATCCTCGTTCGACCATCCCCCGGTGGAGTGATCGGCCTGTAATGGGTGTAAGGTCAGGTTGGCTTCGTAGGTGGAATACCCTCTGATCGGACCACCACGACCCACTGTGCTAGGGCTGACGTTGGGCTGGGTACTCCCGACTGAAGGGCCCCGGCTACAGAAGGGAATGCTCCTACGGATCTCGCTCTGGTAAAGACACGGTCTCTGAAATGGGGCAGCGATGCGAATATCGCTTATAAGTTATACATTCAATTTATTTATATTATTGTGTACACTTCATGTGCGAAGAAAAGGCGGCACATTGTTTGCAAGTGCTAAAAAAACGAAACGAATATTTGCGAGTTATGTGGTCATTTATTTGTATCCAATACTAAGAAAATGAACATTACAACGTTGAAGACTAAGTAAAATATACCAATTAGTTCACGGTGGAAGATAAACTTATTTTTATACTAATTATATATATATATATATTCACTGTTAAACTGTGTTCTTTATGGTCATTTAAAATTCTCAGCATTAGTAGAAATTTCGTATGTGGGAATCGCGTCGGACGATGCCGCTAGTCAGCGGATTTTCTCGGGCATCTCCCGTTTCCCACTCCCTTTCATTCCGGCACCAAATCTTCCCGCTCTACTTTACATAGAAAATGTGAAGTGTAAAAATGGAGCATCTCCAAATGTTATAACTAACTGTATTTGAAAATTGCTTTTTTAAATTGGAAAAATAAGAGATATATACTAATGAAAGCTAATACTTTTTAGAACACGCTGTAAAATATTGTGGCGTTTTTGTACCTCGTTTTTGCAGTATTCGTCAATTTCCTCAAGTTATATAACCGGAGCTCCCTCCTTTTTTGCAATGCGCCCTTCAATCTAACGAGGTTATCCTCCTTGAATATCACAAATATGTAAGCGAAAGGCAACAATTAATTAATGTAACATTCACCTATAGTTTCAGGATCGAAGGCGTATACGGGCATGACTTGATATTCTGGAGTATAAAACGTAAGACAAGCACTCAAATCACAAATACGTCTAAGGCACTCTCCTATGCAGCATGTTGAGTCATTTTACGTTCATTTTTAAGGGTTTTACTGTTACAGAAGTATTATATAACCTTTAGCATTATATTCCTTATAGAAAGATGACAATTCATAGTAGGAGAAAAATATGTTTTCCATATTATATCGGAATGTAACCATTATTTCAATGTCCTTCAACGTAGCTAAAACTGTTCTTTCCACAATGTTTTATCGCAGTGAGAACACACAATGTTATATGAAGACTGACCTAACTTTTATCTACAGACTTTATATCAATAAAATCGTGGAACGATTTCAGTCTAAACCCCCACAGTTCAACGCTATACAGCTAAATGATCGTTCGCCAGTTGAGTGTTTCTGCACACATGGAAACAAGTTTCCCTGCGCTCTAGCACAGAGTTGCTCTTAGCGCTCCCTTTCTCCAGTGTAACTGAACAACCAACACTACTCCAGATATAGGGGCTACCTAGATAACTACATTCTGAAACTCAGTTCCTAAAATAAGTTTCTCTTGAAGGAGACGCCCCCCGATCGTCAAGTTCAGTGGCTGATGTTGGTACATCTTTGAGTGGAATCCTCAGGGTCTAGAAACAGTGTTGCACTGACAACCAGCCAGCTATCTCTGTCTCTCTGCATAGTGTGGGGCCGAGGTGGTGTAGTGGTTAGACTATTCGCCTCCCCCTTAGGTGAACCGGGTCTGGTTCCCGGATTTTCACACGTGGGAATCGTGCCGGACGATGCCGCTGGCGGGCGGGTTTTTCTCGGGGTTATCCCGTTTCCCTTCGTCGTGGCATTCCAGCGCTGATCCATACCTCACCTCGTTTCGCCCTCATCGGCTCTTAAAACCTCGATGTTAAGAGCCACCCTAATCTCTCCACTCCACTCTAAATAAGGTCTCGGGATCCGAGGGGAGAAATGAGGTCCCTTGCAAAACTTCCCGCAGCTTGAGCGGACCCGCGTGCCCCGAAAAAGACGTGAACCGTGAACTAGCAAGAAGGGGGTGAAGGGTGGACCATGGGCGTCCAGCGCCCCGCTCCGGACTGGGCCGGCAGGCGAATGGGGTGGGTCTGACGAAGCGGCGTCCCTTTGTGCAGACAGGGGGTTGGCCCCCGGGGGTTGAAGGGTGTAAGGGGTTCCGCAGGGGTGAGAGACGGGGGTAATTAGAACACGGCTGGCCGGACATGAGCTGTGGGTGTCGGGCGCCAACCAGTGGGTGGTGAAGGAGGGAGGGGCTTTGGCTTCTAGGCCGGGGGGGGGGATAAGCGATAGAATATCGTCGCCGATATTGATTGTGTCTTGGAGGCCGCCGGCTCGTCCAGGCTGGCCGAGGATCATAAATTACCCAGGGTGGGCTGTACGGCCGTCGAGAAGATGCTGCCCCTTTAAAAGGAGTTTTCCACTGCCGGAAAAAAAAACGCCGTACTTTAAACGCCACAAGGAATCGTTTACACTAAGGTCTCATTCACTGCAACGAATATTCTAACGTGTTCCGGTAAGTGAAATATTGCAATGTTTTATTTCAAACAAACGTCATTGACTCGTGTACAACTGAGGTCTTACAAGCGAATTACAAATGGCAATGCCCGAACAGCGTAGTGTTTTATTTTACGACATCAGTGAACAATAAAGAGGTTTTTTTTTTGTAAGAAACCTCATGAAGTCGAATGTTTTTATGAATATTTTATGAGGCGATACTTCTCGGCGTGAAGTAAGATATACTAAAGTGATAACTGTAGGGTGATCTAGTCTGGATAGCCTCCACCTACACGACAGTGAAACACGTAAACATAAAACAATTTCATTTCGGTTTCGTGGGTATACATATATGTGGAGTGCTACATCGCAAAGCATAGAGAATGCCGTGAATATTCGAAAGACGAGTTGAAGATGCAGAAACTGGACCTCTGTTATTTGAGCTCATTTAATAATGCATAACGAGATAATTTTGCATTAATGGTTTAGTTATAAAATATACTAAGTTTATTGTGGCCCCACATTCCAGAAGTGATGTTCTGATGAACATTTTGGGTTCGTTACCTGACGTATATGCTCTAAGAATTAATCCAAAAATGGAAGCGTTCTCAATTTTATCATCTTAGCTCTCAATTATTTAACAGAACTTAGTTTCTCAAATACGATAACTCATGTCAAATAAAAATTAGCATAAAGGCAGTTCGTATACTTTCATACAAATCCTATGCATGCAACCTCGCAGTATTAATTGTTCCGTTACAGTAGCTCCTTGGTATTTTTGGACTTATAAGATAAGGAGTTGCTTCACAATAAGTCGTGGAAGGAAAGCAAAGTATGCTGGCAACAATACACATTACGTCCACATAAATGTCTGCAACGCGTATAAAAATGCCTGAAGTACGTAACTTAGTCACACATCCACTACACTATGCGAATTTTCTGTGCGGGGGCAGATTTTACACAAAAATTTCTTACGCGCAGAAAATGCTAGACGAGGTTTTTTTTTTTCACGATGGACTAATAGTGTGTGTTGTACAATATTGCACAATCTCTACATTTCTCTGTAAAGTTTTGAAATTAATTATGTTTGCATTTTGCATACCCATGTTTAGTTATCTCGATACGGTTTCAGTATTTCTGTAAATCATGAGATTTTTAACCCCAATTTTTAGCGTTTTTATCATTCTTAGTAATGATTTCCTGTCTCATGTGGTTCATATAATTTTTGATCTACATTTCGCAACGAACAACTTCACTAACTTTTCCAGTAACGTTTTCTAAAATGTCGTGTATCGTCGATTGAAAATATTAGTATTATTATTTTATAATTCCGTTGGCCAATAATTTGAAAATCATTACCAAAATTGGTTGGCTAGATATTTCAACCAAATATTAATAGGACACATTTATTAATATGAAGGAAAACGATAGGATCATCTGCTTAGTATAGGCTGTTCACGGTAAAGTAGCACTTTTTAAGGCCCTGCTGAAATATTCTTTCCATCATGTTTCTATCTTCTTGTCACTTTATAATATAAACATTGCCATGTGACTAATAAACACAGTATATACATTTCACCACTCCCAAAAGTTAACGTCTAAAGCTGCAATAAAATATATTTATTATTGGTTAGTACTTGTTGAAAGGGCCTTGAAAAGTGCTCACTTTACAGTGAACAGCCTATACCTAGAGAAAGCGCATTTACTAATTATACAGAATGTTCTGAAACAAAACGCTTAAAATACGGGAGGTGATTCATTATATAAAAAAAGTCGAAAATATACAGGACACCATGCACCTAAATGGAATATTAAAGGAGATATGAGCCTATGAATATTGGGTCTTGAAAACGTATTTTTGCCGAATGCCTTGTACAACGTCTACAAAGTCCGCAGTACAAGAGTGACTTAGGCTTCCCATGTTGCAGAGACACACGCGTAATGCAGGCCGTCCTCGGTCTGTGCGCATTGTTCGACTCGAGGAAGTTATACGTCATCACATCTACGACATGCCCTCCACTAGCACACGCTCCATAGCGCGCGTGTGGGAAGTACAGTGGGTAAATGGCCGCCATCCTACCGCCGGCAGAAAGTTCAAGGCATTCAGCGAAAATGCGTTTTCACATGCTCATATCGCCTTTAATAGTCTCTTCAGGAATGTGGTGTCCTATATAATTTTTTGACTTTATTATTTACCTGCCGCAGTTTGGGCGTTTAGTTTCCGAACGTCATATATGTAATACTACAATTGATAGGCAAAAAAAAAAAATCCAAGGTTCATTTAGAGCCAGCCACTTGTAATGAAGAAATCCACCCGTTCAGGACTCTGCAGTTGCAACAATCCCAGGAATATTCCATCATACTCAGTCCGATTGCGTAGCGTAGGAGAAACCTTAACCTCATTCAATTGCTTATTCTTCTTCTAGCGCGGCTCATAAACGCCTGGCCTTAGGCATGTTAGCTTGTACAGCCAATGCATATCACAAAATTCGAATAAAACTCAATAAACGTCGAAAAGCGAAATGTCCACACTAGAAAGTCCATTAGACTCGCCAAACGATCAAACGCCACGCACGCGCACACACGCACGCGCACACACGCACACAGTGACGTCGAGAGTCACGAACCGTACGTGACGGCGGACACTACACTACACTACACTACACTACACTACTGTATCTCATACAAGATCATACTGTTGTTACAAAAGGTATTCTCGCTAAAGTATAAACGTGCAATATAATGAAGGAAATGGTACAGATAGAAGACTTACGTAAATTCAGCGTAACTTCAACGTAAAGGCACAGTCGCACAGAGGATAAACCAGGCGCGAGATGTGACGCAACACTACTTTCGTAAGATTGTAATGAATACGCTTAGACAACTTTTTCCAAACCGTGTAATCGAAAAATTTAATATAATTATTAGAATGCAGTAAATATTCGTGGGTGACATTTGATATTAAAAGCATATTAAGTTTCGCCACTGTCGTTCCCGTTTACATTATTTCTATTCTGAGCTTTTTAACGTCGTCCTCTTTGCTGAATTCCAGCAGAGTAATTTATGGTAACATATTTTTTTTTTTAAGCGCAGTTATAAATTTGTTATGCTCCTCGTAACATGGTTTTTTTTAAATTTATTAACTGGATGCAGTTGTGGTGCGCGGTAACACTGTCCGTTTGCAGGTAAACGTGGGTTTACAGAAAATATTACCACGAACTCTCGGTATAACAACTCAACTCCTGTACGGCTGATCACAAGTCACGCTTCCATGAACACAGGGGTAGCATTGTTTGTTTCTTGCCATTGCTCATTGTTTTCTTATAAGCCACATGTTTCACCCGTACCAATAACAAAATGACGGGAAATATAATGATAATTTGTATTAAAGTCTGTCTGTTTCGGTGCTATGGTTGAATTGTTCGTGATCTGCAAGAAAGCTAAACCCCTGCCATGGTCGAGTAACGCGAGTGTTCAGGAAATATATTTCCCAACACTCTTCATGGTAGACACATACGTGAATCGGAATTGCAGAAAGATTTTTTATCCTCAGCGAGTTGAAACTTGTTTCAAGACGTCTTTGGAGTAATATGTGAACATTTTTATTAAATGCATAAATGAACAGCTACGACGATTTCTTGCCAGTATTCCTGCATTCCGTCTGATGTGCTTGAATGTTTTGACATGAATACGTCTTTAAATTTGCAACCACACTGGGAGGCAATCCAGAAAATCCGATGATGACAAAATCGGGGGATGCAGTTTGGCATTGCAGCTCCGAATCTACAGTCTACATTCAAATTTTAATTACACCGCTCGATTGCCAACGGATTGAAGAATATGTTACGTTGAGTGAGGACTGCTAAGCATCGCGCTTTTGGGGGGTGGGTTTTGGGGGGGGGGGGGAAGTCGAGGTTTTGAGTTCGTTTCGCCGCGTCTCATAACTTCCCCCGTAGTAAACTTTTGACTAGGAGAAGCTACGACGCTCGTTTCAGTTGACAGCTCTCGTCAAGATCAATCGATTGCGTGTATAAGAAGATTTGTGTGGTGTGGTTATGGTGAAGTTGTATGCGTTTAAAGTAAAAAAAATTAACAAAACTTAACACAATTGCGACCTATACTCGTCAAAAAAGCCAAGTCAAAATACAAAAATCTTGTACGGTTGGAAAGAGCATCTCAAAAGCAATCCAGTGATGTCCATAAAACTCCATATGATCAAGTGAAGCGGTGCCGGGAACGTAAAATAAACATCAAGGCGTCCGAGCGCGTCAACGTAGACGTATTCGCGCCAAACAAACGGCCGTGTCCCCAACACAGCCACACCCAATTTTTAATTACATACTGTAGACATAGATGACAACGCTGATAACGGTAGATTTCATTAATAGCAATAGTAATTGCTCTCGACAGTGAATTTTTAAAAAGGAAAAGCGACATTTGGTATTACTACCGATGATAGATATAAAACATGACATTTAAAATTTTTACTATAGTCAATATTTTGTCACGGTGATGTATTTTTGCATTTTTAAAATAGAGTATTTGAGAAGACAATCGTACAGTAAGAAAAAATTATGGCTTAACATTTGCTTGGATGGAAGCAACAAAATATTTGTATTTGTTAAAAAATATGTACACATATAGGAAATCACTTCTTGTTGTCCCAACTGCCAGACCCAGTCAATTCTGTTGTTCATCGCTTTCAGATATGATCACAACTTCACAGTGTTTTACAATTTGCTCAAACCATTTTTTTCTTATTCAAACAAGCTTTACACTAAGTGTGCGGTGAACGATGTGTCAAATATCCTCCGACCAGTAACAAAGCAGTTTTGAACATTAACTTTACTGACCTTCATACCTGCCTGACAGAAGTACACACTTTGATGACTAGTTTATGTTTTGTAGATATTAAAGTCACGGTTCTTTATGATGTTTTCTGTAGAAGAGCTTTTGTGTGAACTACTATAATAGCACGGGGGTTGAAATGCAAAGCCAAACATTTTTAACAATGCCGTAGCCCTAAAGATGAGGTACACTTCAATTCCGTGTTACGCTCCATACCCTGAACTTTGGTGACAGGTGCGCTGACAAAAGAGTTCCAGGATTGCATTTGTTTTCGCCGAGACGTTCGGGCTCAGCTGTTTCTTAAAAGTGAATTATTGACGTGCCATCGATCACGCCCGCCTACAGGGTGGGTCGATACAAACGTGCTGCTACATTTAACAGCATGGCTATGATGATGTAAACAATTTATGTTTGGTCGGCTCAGCAGACAGTATGCGTCGCTTGGTGGCAGAACTCATAACATCGATTTTGAGTTGCTAGGAAGCGTACTTGCCAGAGAATTCACTGAAGGGGGTAACAACTTCTTATTATACCCGTAATAAAGTTTTCCATTTTCTAAAAATTATTATTTTTTAGTTGAATTTTTCTAAGAGCATTGGTTCAGTATTTCTCCCGGCATATATATATATATATAATTTGTATGTTGAGTAAAATCTCGAGTTCATATTTAACTGTGTAGTCTTCTCAAATTTTAAACAGAAAGTAATTAACAGCTAAGTTTTTCCTATGCCAACATTGTTTTATAATTTCTCTCAGTTCAAATGTTACGAATCGTAACTCAGATTAGCGTAAATAGATGCTGTAGTTTATTTTATTTTTAAGAAGGCGTTTAGGAGACGTGCTGTGATAAATTTGTAACATTGAAACTAGTCATTGGTGTATTTTGAAATTTTCTTTTTCCGTAAATTACTGTTAGTTTTCACTGAAATACTAAAATGCTGTGGTATACGTGTATACATACAAATGCCTTGATTCTACACATTAAGTGTATGTGGTCGTCACAATTGAGAGGTCGTATTTGATACGCCTGTAAAAATAAACGGTTTTCTCTCACTTGTCCCGAAATATATTTGAACTATAAAAAGAGTGAAATAGTATACAAGTCTCTGGACGTTTAGACTTCGTCTTATGTGCGTCACAGTCGCACAGCACCTTCGCATTTTAAATTGATCACGCGGTGTGAAACAGAGGACGGATTTGGTGTGCGCAAAAGATTAGAATTGAAATGTCTGTATACGCTCATAAAGAGCAATATTCATTGGCTATTGTGTCGTTTATTTGCCACGCAGAACACTTGAGTTGTAAATGGTCAGCAACACGCTAAAAGGTGAGCAAGGTGCCAATATATTTGAAGTATTGCAGTTTGATTTCAACCTTAGTTAAACCAAGTTTCCGTTTGAGATCTACACAGAAAAAAAAGACTACTGTTCTTGCAAAATAAATTACTATTAAGGCATTTCTTTGAACGTTTATGTTGTAAAATTAATGATATTCTTACAAAGTTAATAATGTACCAAGTCATATATTACTATAAAGCATATACTATTGAAGTGTTAATGTTAATAAATCTCCCGAATTAATTTTGCCGCAAACAAATTGTGCATTGCACTAAAAATAACAGTACTAACATTATATTTTGTGTTACTGCGATATTTAAGAACTTTCCAACCGTCACAAAATTGCACTGACTTGGAGTTGTAAAACGGCGGATCGTAGTAAACAGATATAACATCGTATAATGAAACCACTGTATTTAAATTTGAAAGAATCTTAGACCAGCTCTCAAGCTATGGAAAGCAGTTTCCGTGTGTCAATAAGGCATACATTTATAGAGCAATAAGTATTTCCACGTGACGAAACAGAACTGGAGTTTGTCATTCCACAATATAATACCTGAACAGAGATGTGAAGATAAAGTATTTGTTCGGACGTCATCAGTTGCGTGTTCGTATATCTTCCGAGCCATCGTTTTCTTTTTCGTTGGGAATATTTCCTTACGTGACAATATCATTCTACTTAATGTTTTATTAAACAAATAAAACATAAGACAAATTTTCACACAAATATTTACATCAATTGAATACAAAATGTATTTTGCCGCAACGACGACGCCACCTTATTGTTAACAGAACAGTAAGAAACTAAAGCTGTTACAAAAGTACTTAATGTCACGTTAACATTAATACCTTAACAATGCATTACATTAACAGCACTAACGGTTCACAGGTAGCAAGTTGTAACATTAGGCATTTTTCTGCGAGTAACGCATGATTGTTCTTGCCTATTACAAATGTAACGTTAGATTAGATTATAATGTAAGCTGTTCTCATATTATATTAATTTATGGTTTCATTTGACAAAATTCTCACATTGTCATTAACATCATCGGGTGGAGGTGTTACCTTCACATGGGTTCGATTCCGGACGGCCGCCCTTGGATTTCCAAGTGATTGGAATTATTTGGAAACTTATCATACCAGTGTATACGCTTAGTGAGAAAGCAGGAATGGTAATGTTTTCCTCTATACATTCATTGTAGCGTTCCTACATTTGCTCAGGAAACAGTCAATGCGTAGGGAAGTTCCCAACTTTGTATAGTAGCGACGCTAAACATAACTGTAGTTGGATGTGTTTGATGTGTGGTATTATTTCCACACAGTCTATAGGTTAAAAACTTCCATTACAGTTTACAAAGTTTACCAGAACATTCCTTACAGTGACAGCGGAAGTCAGAGACAAACCTTCGCGTTATCATCCTACCTGGATTGCTTTGTGCACACCACAATGCACAACTATGCTTAACCACGAGCGGAACGTAACATCATTCATCATTGTGTCTAAAACGTTGCTTTCTCTGTGTTCATTATACATAGACTGGAACGATACAGGTACATACAAGCATAAACATTCCCAAGACATCGAAATGGCAATCATTGCCAATCACTGAGACATGTAACAATGTTCAAATTAAAGCGCAGTTCAACAGACAGGCGAAGAAAGAGTGTTTATGTTTGATTAACTTGCATGCAGGAAGATACCAGCTAGCACTTATAAATATGGTTACATACATGTTAAAATGTTATGCCCTCTATCTGGTACAATATTAAGAAACTCGTTAAGGGCGTATTCAATATTTGTATGAAATAATTGTATTCATTGCCTATTCCATGTGAAACATTGTCTAAAATAAAATATTCTCGGTTTGGCTGACAAAAATATGTCCACGTGCGACATACGAATTTTTGATACCAAGTATTTAGCCTGGTACAGCTTATCGTGTTCTTAACACTATTACAACTTCAAACGCCAACTAAAACTTGAAGGGAGAACGAAACGTTAGGACCATTTATCTTGTAATTGTTTCTCAAGTACCGCGATCTCTACCACAGATATTTTAATGACTTTTGCTAATTATTTTTGATCTCATATTGGGCTATTAACAACTATTACAAGAAATGAGAAGCTCCCTTGACACGAGGAGGTGATTTAACTTTCATGATCCTCTCCTCGTGCTAAACAGCGTGAAGTATTTAAACGGCACGGTGAAAGAAGTCTTACAACTTTCTTAATATAGGCATAATTGGTCTGCACTCTCTTCCACTTTCAATTACCGAGAGAAGATCAATAATAATATGTTTTCAAATAATTCTTGTTAACAACTTAAATCGTAAACAATTATCGTAGAATGTTCACATTTTCTCGAAAGTGACACTTCATTAAAGAATAATTTTTGTGTTAAAAGCTAACTCTCTATTATGTAGTGCCGGTTATTCAATAAAGACAAATATTACTCTAGTTACGTGAACTTATTACACATTCCAAACCACTACGAATAAAAAAACTCTATGTGAGCCCTAGTTCCCATTTAACAAATTTCCTATTGTTAAATAGAGAAATTTACTAACTGAAAGATTAAAAATAAATCTCGATTGTAGTGTGTTTACGAAGGTAATTAAAATGAGTTATTACGGAAAATAAAAATAGTGTCTACGCATAGTGTAATTCACAGAAAATTTGTTTGGTGAATTCACAGTTTGTGCTGTTCGTTTAACGAAGTTCATACACAAATGTGCAAAGCATTCAACACGTATTCAAGGATTTTGAAGACGGTTAGATACCGATAACTGCCGACTCGAATGATATAAGGGGTGGACGAGAAAGTCTATGTACTTCGTTGGAAGCAGAAATGAGTAGATTTAAGATGAATAAATTCTTACTGATTGGATTTCCGGTGGGTGGCGTCTCGCCTTGTTTAGAAAGGGGAACAGTAGCTGCTGAAAGTTAGTCGGAGAACGAACTTTTGGTAGTTTTCTCTCTCTCTCTCTCTCTCTCTCTCTCTCTCTCTCTCTCTCTCTCTCTGTCTCTCCGTCTCTCTCTAAAACACACACCCATACATTTAGGTAACTCTCATGGCTACCATATTGCCTCTGAAATATCACGAAAGAAATATAATCATAAGTTTCTCTCCGGTGTTGATTACTGAACTTGAATATTCAATGGCAAAGAAAAATCATACCTGGACAATTTACATTTTCCTACTTGACTTCAAACAGTTGATTTATTTGCAATTTCTTAAGAGACATAAAATTACAAGCATCTACTTTTCGCTTTCTCATAGACCACTATTCTAGAAATAAATTTAGTTTATTTTTACCAGTAGCTTCATAACAGGAGACTACAATAGAAAATAACATACATTAAAATTACCTCCAACTTATAGATATTTATAACGGCAAAATGGGAATTCTGCCGGAGGATTCGACTTCGGAGGACGTGCAAAAATTTTCTGATGGTATTTTTGCTCGGTGCAACGCGGTAATTCTAGAATAATCTGGATCAGAGCTGACGACACTATAAATACCCCCCCGCTGCCGGAGAGGAGGTGAGTCTTTCCGGTAGCCATCTGGCTGAAGTGTGGTAGTCGGGACAATTCAGGTACAGCGTGAGACACCAGCGGAGAGGGACTATGGTGGATGTTGCTAGACGACGGCAGAGAATATGTGTGTTGTGTGGACGGACGAAAGGACCTAGTACCCGACGAGCAGAGGGTCACTGTGTATGGGGGGGGGGGGGGGAGAGCGCTCGGAACACTCTGGAACATACCGGACTGGCGAAATGTGGACTGAATTAAGGTGGGACTGAACGAATGTGTGATACGGACTTTATGGTAAATAGTGGAATTGTCAAACATGGATATGTAATTTGTATAACAATTAATGAGTGTTTTATACATTTTATATTGGGAATGATTTAGTTTTGTTGTTAGACTGTATTAATTTCTTTGAGAGGGCTGTAAATTGCATTAATTAAATAACTTGGCTAAGCCCATTGTCTATGAGAAATTGTAATAATACTTAATGATGGGGTTCTGCTTACCTATACATCGTGATTATTTGGCAAGGAAATATAGGTAAGTAGACCCCCATAATTAAGTATTGTTGCTATTAATCAGTCAGTGCTGGCTTAGCAAAGTTCTAGAATTAATATAATCTACAATAACCTAGAATAAATTAATACGATCCAACAACTAACATTAAAGATAACAAATAATTTTTTTTGAAGATGTATTAACTGACTGGGCCAACGAAGATACCGGTCTGTTTAATATTGAACCTACTTTAAAGATTTTCAGACAGCTAAGCTTTTTTTTTAATGTACACTTAGCCATACAATCTAATAACAAATAGTATATGCTGGAAAACAACCCCGCAGAAATTATTTCTGCGGTAAATTATTGCCTCTCTTGTCAGCTATATTCATACTGACATTTATTTGAAATCTCTCCACTATTGCCGGTTTTACAGGAATTTCCGATGCCTTGAGGATTAATAAATAACTACAAACTTATGTTTTGATTTTATATTTTGAATGCAAACTTGAACGGAGCTAAAAGTAATCGCTTTCGATTTAACAGAAAAGATTTGATTAATATAAAAGTACAGTGTTATAAAATTGTTCGCGAATGGATCTGATTATTTTGTAAGGATATAGTATAGGTTTAAGCGAGTCTACTGTTAAAGTAAAATCTAGATAACGTGATTTGTAACTGTTATATTTTACAGGTAAATCATATTGAGGTTCCATTCATCTTTAAAATATTGAGATTAATTACGATGTGAAAGAAAAAAAAAAAAGGAAAAAGATGAACGCCGAAAATTTTAGTATATGCTGTTCACAATAAAGTGAGCACTTTTCAAGGCCCTCGCAACAGGCACTAACCGCTAATAAATGTATCTTATTGCAGCCTCAGGCATTCAATTTTGATGGTGGTGAAATGTATACACTGTGTTTATTGGTCACATTGCAATGTTTATATTAAAAAGCAACAGGAAAATGGGAATCGGATGAAAGATAAAATTTATATGGGCCTTAAAAAGTGCTAACTTTACCGTGAACAGCCTGTACCTATAGTTCATGGTTACTTCCGAATTTTCTGCTGCCCTGCTCAAGGTTTTCTTCCAGAATATTCCTCCGCCTCATGCAAACAAAGCTTAACCGAGTCTAGAAAATTACACAAAAAGGACGGCGCGGCACATTTGTGTGCCTTTAGTGCATTAATGTTTTTGTATGAGAACTATTTCTTACTACGCATTACCAACATAATCTATATTCTCTCTATTTTTATTCATATTAATTATACATATAGCATTTTAATTTGTTATTGAACGTTTAATTTAACCAAATATAAGGTTTTTTTTTTACGGTAACAGAATTATAAAACGCTTGATACATCACACATTCAGGAAATAACAAAACATGTCAGATACAGGATGTTTTTATTTTTCAACGGTTTGATTCTAAAAGAGCGAAGAAACCGCGGATGGACTATAATTTTGATACCTTACAAAGAATTTTTAATGCAGAGGAGGAAAGTAGTTCGCGGCAGCTCTGATCTTCTCGTTTGAAATGAAATTCAAACGGCCATCCTCACACACACGAGGCTTTGTATGTCAAATGCATACAAAGAGTCGAGCCCCTACAAGTTGTTTTGTTAAGAACGAAAGCTGAACGGAGAGAACAATAAACACTTCTGCGTTCAATCTCAGTCTACAGCACTTGCGAATTGTTCGCCGCTGTATTTTACAGGCAGGATCCACTTGCGGTTGACTCTAAAATAAAGGATCTCCTACGACACTACTCTTGACACCGTCGTGGATCGACGTGCACTCTAAATCTGAATGAGCAGAATTATCTTGCTGAATCTTTTGTTGAAAGAGCTACTATCTACTGACGAACCAGTGGACTAAAGGCTGTTCACTATATATTGAGCACTTTTGAAATCAACCGTATAAAAAGTCAGTGCCATTTACCGTGAACTGTCTATACACTGATGTTTTACAGCCGGGCCAGTACAATTTACTGTGTAAGTAGAAATTACTCCTTAGTCAGTAAATTCCACCAACTGAAATGATCAACAGAATTTTACTGGGTCAAGTGGAGCAGTTCAACAAATCTGCAGTCAAATTGACTGATATGGAGCAGTTCTACCCGTTTCGATTGTAGAATGTATGAGAGGGTAACTCTCCGCCCACGTACCAGCAGTTCCTGGGGGTACATGGTCTCGATTACGAAAGTGTAGATATGATATCAGGTTAGTAAGGTGGTTGATTATTTCTCTTTGCCGATACATTGCCCAGGTTTAACCATAAAGGAACAGCCGCCATAAGACGAAAAGCTCATTCATCTCCGAAGCTAAAATGTTTTGTAAGCTCGACAGCTAAAGGCTGTTCGCGATGAAGTTAGAATTTTTAAAATCAACCTGAAAAAAGTCACTGCCCCTGGCTGAATATATACTTAACGGGCGCACTGAGTGACATACGTCATGTAAAGTCGGTAACGATGTAAGAAAAGTACTTCCATATCTCAACGTCTAACAAAAAGTGTTTGGTAATCATTTGTGATAACTTAAATTATTTTTTCTCTTTCAGTATTTTTAAGTAAATAGGAGTGTAAAATGAGAATATTTGTAAAATATTTACTTTCGTAATAATTTTATATTTTCACTTGGCCGACGCATGGATAAAGCGGTGAGGTTCATGTCAATGTTAATTTTACATAAGGCGAAAGAATACAGAACGTGCATACAAGCAGATCTTAAGCAGTGCTTTCAGAAGTAGTCATTTTAACGTGAACCGCCTGTAAAAACGAAATATGTAAGAAAAACATTTTAATCAGAGCCGGATGAGAGGTTTGGATAGCATGGAAAAGTGATTACCAGCACCGGAATATTGTAGTGATTAATCGATTTGAATTTTCAAATTCTGGGGAACGTGGCAATAATATCGGTACAGGAGTGGTTGTGGAAGGG
This sequence comes from Dryococelus australis, assembly GCA_029891345.1. Lineage (NCBI taxonomy): Eukaryota > Metazoa > Arthropoda > Insecta > Phasmatodea > Phasmatidae > Dryococelus > Dryococelus australis. The sequence continues at coordinate 19,084,356 of CM056997.1, read as the reverse complement.
AGTTACACGGCTTCTGCAGAACAAAAAAAAAGTCTTGATCCCTGTAGTACTGCTGGTTCTGTACTAAAGAGGGTCATTACTGGTGATTCTTGTGTCTGCAGCAAAAAACAGTCTTGATCCCTGTAGTATTGCTGGTTTTGTACTACAGAGGGACATTACTGGTGATTCTTGTGTCTGTGTGTCTACGGTACCTTCGTAGCTAAGAAAGGATATATCTAACTGCAGTTAGGGCGAATACTTCATTCCTTTACATATGACGCAGACTGAAAGCTATATCTAGAAGTGACGTTGCAAGATTTGTTCATCCATAGAACACAGACTTTTATCGGTATCATTACTAGCGTGTATTAACTAACTTTACTCAGGAGATAAAGGCCAAGAGTATGGTTTTCCTTTAAATCATTACTGTTTATGGCCGATTAATTTCTCTAACTATGCTTGTGTTGAGGAAACTGTATCTACGTGTTGATGTATTGACACATTAAGCAACCCTCACTGAATACAAAATGAAGATTCCCACAATACTGCGGATAACAATTTTCAAAGTTCAGTTTTAATCAATGGGTAGAGTAACATCATCAGTAATCTTTTGAATGCAACAATAATTTATAAAATCGTAGTAGTGTATTGAGTTACCTTGAATTTCCGCAAAAAATTATATTTAATTTTTTTAACTATGTTACTTATTAAAATAATTATTTCAGTCCAAAAAAGGAAATGATTTACTTCACTTTAAGTACTCCAAGATTTATTGTACTGGAGAAAGTACCTAACAAAAGTCTGCTGCCTCCAAAGATGCATTACACCCTGAAATTGCAGGAGTATTCTCCTAGCATTATGGAAACGTGCTAAGGATTTTAAAACTGGAAATTAAAAATATATACGCGATATTAACTGTTACGAATACCAGATACGTTAAAAATTTCGTTGGTGCAGAACTGTCTAGTTGCTTTTTTTTTTATCTCTTGTGTGAGAATTATACTCATGGTTTATATATTTCTGGGCTTCGGAAAGCTAATTTTTTAAATATTTCCAACAGTTAAATTAGATAACGTGGTGAAATCTCACCCCTTCCATGAAGACGTTTGGTCCCGAAAACAAGACACGAATAAGAATCGGACGACTCCACACCATCCATATCTGAATAAGTAATTCAAAACCTTAACAGACAGAGTATTGTACATTACCTTTACGTCTTCATACGGCCAATAGCAACCCGAATGACTTATCAGCGAGACAACTATCACCTCGGAGTTGCCTTGGTTCGCGATGATTTTAATGCATGGCGCGTGCAACCAGGAGGAAATTTACGTTAGTTCGTTTGCTGATATGTTACAACATCGTCGCATATCCGCGCAGGCTGTGCATCTTATTGGACATCCATTTTACGTAATTAGGTTCACGGAGCAAGGAAGCTGGATCACTGACGTTCCATGAACAACCTTCGGCATGACTAGAGCCCCGGAATTTTTATTTCGGGACAATTTATACTTAACGGTAGGTACTTTTGAGTTTTTTTCTTCTGTTGGAGCACAGTTTGTTAAATGACGACTTCCAGCCAATAAGTAACACGCAAGGACAAATAAAAAAACCGAATCTCGATGTGTGTGGTCTGAGGTTAAACTAGAACAGCTAATGAACTATACGAACTGAAGGTCGAGTGCACAAAGAATTGTGGATTCTAACTAGTTGCCGGATGAATCCACGAAAATTTCGGGTGTCTAGGTATTAACACATTTAGTAAGCACTTCAGCACCTAATGTATTATTATGAGACGACTGCAATTATGCGGGCACTGGCATGTAATCTGTGCAACTAAGTATGGCGAGGAGACCTTACTTACATCTTTCACGGTCAGAACACGTCATTAGTAGTTTCGTCATTTAGTTTAATCATTTAGAACTCTCAAACGAGCACGCAACGTCGAGGTGAACAAGATCTTTGCGGGAGATTGTTTTTTTTTTTTTTACCGTTGTCTTCCGCTGTATGAAGGCGATAAAGGCAATACACAGACCTGAACCTAATAGAGCGATAATCTTCCGTCCCGGCCGGAAACTATACCCAGGAATTTCTGGCCTTCTAGTTATTCATTCCGTCACCAACCCTTAAATGGTAGGGCATGTTACGGAAGTATATAGGCAATTCACGGTAAAGTGAGCACTTTCTCACTTGGAATAATAGTCAATAAATATATTTTATTTCAGCCTAGACGTTAACTTTCGAGTGCTGTGGAATATACACACTGTGTTTATTACTAACATGGCAATATTTATTTTAGAAGATGGTTAAAGGATAAGAAATGTTTGAAAGAAAAAAGTAACTAGGGCTTCAAAACTTCTCACTTTACCGTGAACAGCCTATACCTACTTTACGTGTGTTGAGGCTTGACTACATAGACCTACATTTCAAAAGTAAGGAGACTCTAAAAATTAGCGTTGTCGGAGGACTAGGCAAAATGCACTCTTACATATGCGTAGCCTTGATGACACAGAGCTGCCTTTCGAAATTAAGGAGACTGCGAGAAATGTACCAAGAAAAACTTGCATTTTCGGGGAAAACACTCTTGCAGCCGTATTCTCCTCGGAGCGTCCGGTAAAGTGGCAAAAGCCCGCCAGAGACAAAAGGAGCGCACCGAACATGAGGACGGGCAAAAAAAAAAGAGAAAGAAGATGGCAGTAAGGGAGGCAAGGAAAAAAGCAAAGAAGCGGAGCAGGACGGCTGGTGAGCAGGGGAGAAAGAGGAAAGCTGCGTCAATGCAATGAAATGAAACTTGCATGGTCCCTGTAGCGGTAATGAGCTGCAAATTATTCAGGAAGGCCGTTGTAGTTGGTGAGGGGATAGGAAGAGAGTGACAGCATGGGTAGAAGGAGGAGGAGAGAAGATGTCGCTGGGCTAAGATGACGGGGCCGGCGGAAGAGGGTTTAGGGATGATGAACAGAGACTCTACGCTGGCGAAGAGTATGACAAGCGTTGGGCACGTGGCAGGTTGTGAGTCTGACAAAGTGGCTCAGGCCCACTAGTAAGTAAAGGCTCTGTCGCACAGTCGCATTTTTCCATCAAACATCGGATATCAAGACCTAGATGTTAAGGCTGTTGGACACAAAAAATAATGTGTGTGTGTGTGTGTGTTTTTCCGCATATAAATGTTTTATTATATCGCATGGTCGAAATAATTGTGATGTGGGGAAGACTGTGAGATACACAGTGTGAGAAATAATATTTAATCCCCACGTATGGGAATTAGCCACTGAAAAGAATTGGGGTTCTTTAATGTATGTGAAGACAAATAGAGAGATACTTAAATGTGTAATTATTATGCAACATGTGGGCAGGGTTTGCAAACAAACAAATCAATGTGTAGGTGACAGAACACATACTCCAAAATACTACAATTCACCACAGAAACATCAACAGACTTACATCTTACCAGCATGTTTCCTTGTATCCAGGCTTATCTCCGCCTCCACACAGCTATACATATGTCACACTTTAAATATTTTCTGGGAAAAATATGGAAACTAACTACCAGCATATCCATCAAAGAAGTCCAAGGGTGGAGTGGAGTTTAATGCAAATAAAATCTTTTCTCAATTTAAATAATTTTCCAACTTTATATTGTAACCACAGAACATTTACAAATACTACGCAGCAGTTGGACTAGGATATTAAATTAAAAACTCTGTATGTCTGTCAAAAAAAGCTATTGTGTGTGTATTTGGCAACCATAGTTAAAGTCTTAACAGTTTTTAAAAGTCCGTACCAAATTAAAATTTTTTTAGTATGCAGAAAGTTTGGTTAATGTTGAAATAGTAATCACACTCACACGTTACATTTTACAAGAAATCTGCTTATGGGTATACACTGACTAAAATGTTCCTGCCTAGCAATGTCAAAAACAGTACAGTAAAATACGAGTTCTTATTTTCAGGCACTGTGTGATAGGCAAGAAAGTGTTGTATTAAATGTGTAGTTAACAGGAAAACGTCTTTAACACCCCATCACTGGACCAACGGTCACTTAGTATGGTGGTGATATACCTTATATTTCTGCGTTATACTTTAAGTTGCAAAGCTCCTAAGCCCTCTTCAGGCAGTTTAAAAACACACTGCCGGCTATTTACGTAAAACGGAGCATATTTGTCGTAGTCAAACTCACTTTTAAATGATAATTTTCCACTGTTCAGACGGAGCTCAGGTCTACCCGACCTGTTACGTTAGGGACCCATTTCAAACAAGATGGAGACCAGAACATTCTTTCAACAACTCAATTTGGCGTCGGTTACCCGATTTGAATTTACCTGTGTGACATAGGGCTTATGTCAGGGTGCATTCCTTATTATTACAACCAATACGTCGTTATCAATCATTACCAACTTACACAAATAAACATATATCTCAAAGCTTGACAATATGAAAAAAAAAAAAAACTTAATATTGAATATATGAATAATAACCTCTCAACTGCTGCGTGTTCGATAGTAAATATGAAAAGTTAAATTAAAATAAAAAATAAAATTACTGAATAATGAACTTGTGTGTAGAACACGTTACAAACCGTATCATTTCTATAAAATAAACATGTGTGTACTCGTATGCTAGATTTGCATTCCACTGTAAAGCTTAACAATACTAATTAGATGTTCTACATAATGAGGCATTGCATAAGCCTCCGCAGACAAGGAAGCATAAGCTTTATATCAAAGTAACGTCTACAAAAGAAGCTGGATCTGCACTTAGTTTGCATGTTATGTGCGCTCTATAACTCATACGATAAGAGATATTGACATATTAGGTGAATAATCATATACGCTGATATCTAGTAAGCATAAATTAACAGTTTAAATGTACATGCAGCACAGTACATGAAGAGAATCGTGCTCTGAAAACTTTTAGCAATAGGATTATTTCTTCCAGCGGTAGGCTGGTTAGTAAGGGGTTTCCTCTTCTTTATTCCCTTTTTTTACGAAAGAAATATAACACAGCTGCATCAATAGCACTTTTTTTTTAACGTTTTTCTTTCCCCAAGTCTCCTTCGTGCGGGTCAGGTGACACGCTCCAAGGAAGGGTGATGGCCGTCCAAAGAGGTAATCGCTGCACCAGCTGACTTCTCTCAGCAAATCGGTGCAAAACACCCCGACGTCACGCCGAAACCGTTCTCTTGCGCGGGAACGTTAATCAGTTTAAAACAGCTCCCAGGCGCTGCCCTGGGAATCCTGTAAAACAATGTTTGCTTTGCAGCATTAAGTATGTTTGATTGGTGTGGATAGGGGAGGGGGTTAGCTTCTCCTCGCCTCCACAAGCTAACTGAGAACTAACCGGGTGGCCAAGGTCCCTCACAAGGGATCGATCCACCCCCGCGCTGAGGGAGTAGCGTCCCAGTGATGTAAAATGGCGGATGTTAATCAGTGCTCTGAGAAGCGTGTTCACAGCCGGGTCTATGTCACCAGCAGCCGTGTCGGGTCGGGCATGTTAGGGCCAGGCAATGTCTTCAAGACGTAGATGTAACCATGCTGGTACAAACATGCATGTATTGGCACTTCACTAAGCGTCCAAAATATTACGCTGTAGGGATGAACCAATATTTAGCACTGATGCGCTCGTTTACATCAGCTGCAACAAAGTAAACAATGCGTGTATTGTTACATAAACAACATGTCGCACCCTGGAATATGTTCATCAGGTATTCGCACCTAATAACTTAATAATGGCGTCCTTGCACACACGTCAACACACGTTTACCAAACGTAAACAAAATCACTATAGGTACATCGTAGCACTAATCTTGAAGTGTTACCTCCAACACCAATTACATAATTGCGTTTATAACAGAACTTAAATAATAACATTATAGATGCTGCATCTGCAGAGCAATCAGAAAAGGAGAATATTATTCCACAACAAACCTAGTGGAAACATAGAAAACATTGCGACGTCTCGTAAACAACTAGCACATCATTAACAAACACGTGAAGCAGCTGAAATTACTCAGTTTCTCACTTAGAAAGATATACATAGTTTACAAACAAATAACCAATCGACGCAAACCTAGGAATAAATACTGAACACTCTAACTACAAACAACCATCAACCAACTGGAGCTACGCAGGAGATTATTAATACATTCGTCCAGGATAAACTTACAAGAAGACAAACGCTAGATTATCTGCATAACCAAGGATCATATGGATTATACAGGAACCACGGTTGGTAAAAAATCCATCATACAGTGTTTATGTGATTTAATTATAAGGGCGCGTTACTTCGTGTACAGGGCGGACGACCCTTTGCTTAAATGTTTCAGTACTTGTCATCAGCCCATGGGCGAGAGTAGTTATGTAGATGGAAGTCTGTGTAACTACAAGTAAGTGTTCATAGAACAAGTGTGGATTCAGGGCCTGTTATCCGGTGTGTTTAATTCCTTTTGCTGTTTAGGCGCTTAGTTCGCGTACAATGCAACACCGTAGGCACTCTCTTACACCATTACAGCGAGCAAAGAAAATTTTCTTTCACCTGCCAAAATTCCTGGCAGCAGACTAGTAGCATTCAAATCATATGGAAAAGAGACTTAATCAGTAGGCGCGGAAAACACGTGGCAATATATGCGGCATTGAACTTCGCATTTTCTCAGTAAACTTAGGCGGGCTCTCCGGCTCCTGCTCTGAGATAAATAATAGTAAACATTGCCTTACATCGCAGCCTTCTTTAAAGTACATAAAACACCGTTGCCAGCTGACTGGAACGTCCCGTACACAGATGCTAACTCTTGCTCAGACTTCACCAGTGCAATGTTTTGCTTGAACTTCGGCCGTAGGAGGTGCACGATACGGTTTTCATTGGCGTAAATTGTAGCTTCCAAACAGCTCGCCTGTTGCGGGATCGGTCAATTCATAATAGTTTTCGTTTTTCCTTCCAGAAACGACGAAGGGACCAGAGTAAAACACCATCACTTTTGCACATATAAAATTATACATCTTGCTAATATTTGCGGTACGAACCAAAACTAATGTTCTAATTTCTAATGCCTTCTGATTTGACGTCTTGTATCAACGACTTCGCCGCTCTGCAGCTATTTTCAATCTCTGCCCTGCTCAATTCTGCAGTTCATCCCTGGCTTCTTGTTCGCTCAACTGCGTAATCTCAATGGTCTCAGGTGACAGGGGTAGGTTTTGCGGGTCGAACACACAATCGCTGACCAGTTAATATCTCCGTAGGGGTAAAACTCTTTGATTCATGTAATATATTATTGAAAACGTATTCAGTTAACGGCAACTTGTCACACAAACTTTGCTGCTTATTGTGACAGAATATGCGCAGCATGTTGCTCGGCGATTCCATTTTTCTCTCAAGTGGGTTCGATTGCGTACTTCTTATCGACGAGGTAGTGGGTAATATTTCCAGTTTGGTCAGGCCTTCCCGCCACACCTTCCCCGTGTGAACTGCGTACCTCGGTCCGATAAGACACAACTTGGCTTTCCGACCTCATCAACAAAAGATCTCATTTTTTGAGAACACCGTTCGTGCGCTGGCTTTGACTATGGCGTATAACTTAGTGTATTTGGAAAACACGTCCAGGATTACTGAAATATATATCACTTTACCTCTTGGTAAAGGTCCGAATAAATCCACTGAAACAAGCTGGAGTGGTCGCTGTGGAATTATCGCCTGTGGAGGTCCTGTCAAATTTTCCTGTGCATGTTTGCACCTCTGGCATAGGTCGCAGGCTCTGATGTTATTTGTAACGGCTCACTGCATTCCCTTAAAATAGAACTGTCTGCGAGGCGTAATCTTTCTTAATTCTGCTGTGAGCCAGTGTAGCTTGTGCATCGCTAATCTTTTCTTGCTGCTTATTCAGAGGAATAACTAATTTCCATTCATTTTCAAATTTATCTTTAGATCGGCTGTGGTAAAATAATGTGCCGTCCTGGGTAACACGAAACATTCAGTTTAGTTTATGCTCTGGCGGTGCCTTTCATCATCCTGCTGTTCTAGCCGAATATTTTGAAAATTAAGTTGTCAGGTAGTAGCTTGCTGCAACTGGGTACTGCCTTGTGCTACTATGAAGTCAGAGGGTTTGCGATCAGCGTAAGCGGGATCGTCATTTGGGATTCGACTCAGGCAGTCGGCTACTAAATTACTTGAGCATTTAATATGCTTGAAATCAATGTCAAATTCTTGAATTAATAACGCCTACCTGGTTAGGCGATTACTAAACACTCTGCCAGTTCTCAGGCTTAATAAAGCTCGATGGTCAGTTTGAAAAATAATCTTTTCTCCCGGGAGTAGATTTAGTATTTTTGCAGCGACCAAATAACTGCAAGCATCTCCTTTTCATTTACAGTGTAATTGAGTTCAGGCTTACTCATCGTGCGGCTGGCCAAGGCTACTGTTTTCTCATTTCTTGATTCGTCTAGCTGCGCTAATTTTGCTCTAATTGCGTAAGCTGAGGCATCTGTATATAAATAGTATTTGGCACCAATCTTAGGATAATGAATGACGTGTTATTGCAAAAATAGCTGCTTGACTGCTTCGAAAGCCTTCTGTCTTTCCTCATTCCAGGTCCATGACACATCTTTCTTAAGCAAGTCGAACAGGGGCAGGACTGTGCCAGAAATCTCATTCGTGTAATCTTGGTAAAACCCCGCTACTTCAAGGAAAGCCCTCGGCTGATTAACACTGCGTGGGGTGGGAAAATTTGTTATCACACTTAATTTTTCCGGAGCAGTCCCGATGATTTCAGGGGTTAAAATATGCCCTAAAATGGGACTTCGCTTCTGCAAAACAGGTACTTCTTCGACTTATCCAAATTGGCTGCTGCAGGTATGACGGTTAAGATAATTTCGATATAATCCTAATGTTCTTCGAAAGTGCTTGAGGCTATCAAAATGTCAACAGACGACCTGGCAAAATCCAAACAATCGTCGTCTAATGTGTAATTCGTGCAGTGAGTGAACTGTGCTACTGCATTACACAGACCGAAGGGTAGGACTTCAAAGACATATTGGTGGTTGCGGAACATAAAACCAGTGTACTGACACGACTCTGCAGTCAACGGAATTTGCCAGTATTCGTGTGTCAGGTCTATTGTGGACATATGCTTGACGTTAGACGTTAGCGTACAGCCTTAATAAATATTCTGTAGGAGTTGGACTTTCACGGAAATTTTATTAAAGTACTGTCCATCTAAACAAAGTCGCACGGAGACGTCCTTATTTCGCACACAGACCATGTGACTACTTTACGGGCTCGTGTCCCGACGTATTATTTTCTGTTCTAGCATCAACTTGTGGTATTGTTCCGCCTCACTAAGATACTTGATCGGAATAGGGTAGGTTTTCCTGTGAAAAGGTTTCCCAAGGATTACTTGTATATCCGCCTTAAACAACTTATTACGCCCTGGTTTCTCTGAAAAGATTGACGCACGATTACCAAGTATTCGCTCTGGCTATTGTTTCTGCTCCCTTGTAATGGTTTCTGCACACGCCACTGCCTGGTAAATGTCCTCAGGTGTAGCTAGAACTGTCGAAATGGCGTAGTTACAGTAGAAATTCCGTTTCTTAAGGAGCACACCAAAAGGCCAGAAAACTGCCACATTTCAGGAGAAGCTACAGTACTCAAGTCTTTCTCTCGTGTGCTAACTAGCCAGCCACCGAAATCAAGGTGAATTTTATACGCAGTCAAGAAATCTGCTCCTAGAATTACTGGTTTCGTAAGGCCTTTAATAAACAATGCAGCCATGGTCTTAACTTTGCCTAGGCCTTCAACGGTTAACAAAACTTGCTGGTTTACCACAAGACTAGATTTTGATGTCGCACCTATTATCCTCAAATTAGGTACTGGCAAGATAGGTAGGTTATAGCCAGAGTTTACTATAGCCTGTACAACCTCTCCAGCAACAGAACTGACCTCGGCCCCGCTGTCAAGTAATACAGGAACTTTTATGTTACACACAGTTAGTACTAATTCTGGACATAGAAATTCCTGGAAATTCACCATTTCTTCTACATGCTCATTTAATAAAAATTCTCTTTCATTTTCACCCAGACTGACGGTGTTTACAACGACTTTAGACAAACTGTAGTTAACAGCTGGCAGTGTACTATTACAGTGCATTCCTCCCGTTTGTTTAGACCCCTCAGGAATAACCTGTGTTCCTGTGGTCAGCGATCGGGCCTCAACATCGCCAATCCCTTCTAGTTTAACCTACTGCTACTGTGCTGGCCTTGGTGGTAGCTAACCTGACCTTTATTTTGCGCCCTTAAGCTCCCAGCCTGTGTAGGTATAAATACGGGTCTCCTTGGGTCCAGTGGTTCTTTATTATGAAAATACCCACTACTTTGCGGTGTAGTGTAAGTTGGGCCGCTCCGCGTGCCTGTAGCTTGTAATCAGCTGGTGCCTCCCGCAGCTTGTGTTGTGTTTACATTAGCATCCCGGGGTGGTCGCAGCGTTGTTCTACGTTCCGCGCGGTCACCTCTGTACTTATTGTCCTGGTCAGGCCTCGGTTCATCCTGTTCCACTTTCCTTCGTTTATAATCCTCTCGCCTTTCCCGAGCCGTTCACGCCGGACGGGTCACTATCTGAACCACTGCTCTGACGTCCCCTCCACCTCCAATTGCTTTCTCTCTGGTTGCGCCAGCTGCTAGGATATCTCTCACCACGATTATTGCGAAAGTTTCCCCTCCAGTCTCCCCGCGAGTAATATCCTGTGCGTACATAGCGAACATGCGGGTTGTTTCCAAATCTTGGGGGCGGTTGACAGTCTGTGACCGGGTGGTCTGTATGCGATTGTCCTCTGTCGTGAGGACTTTGTCTTGTTCATTGCCGCTTTGTATCCTTTGCAGGCGATTATTCTGATCGTACGCTAGGACGTCTTACCTGAAAGTTGACAGATCTTCTGGGTGCCTTCCAGTCCAGTGAGATTGGTAGTGATAGGGAAGCTGTCGTAGCACCATAGCCATGAATTCTTCATCAGCCAGGGTCGGGCCAATCTAGATTTCTCGTACATCTCTGCCGAATGAAATTTCAGCCTTCTGCCTTTACCGGGAACAAACCGTTCACTGTGTAGCTGCGCACGCAGATTACTCTGGATTTTCTTATTCCAGAAGTGCTCAGTAAATTTTTCCTTAAATACAGAACGATTGGAAATGCTTGGCAAGTTCATATCCCACAAATAATATGCTGTATTCCGGAAATTAAGAGCTAGGCAGAGTAGCATATCTTCATCTGATAAGCCGAAGAAACTCGCATTCTCTTCAAATATTTTGAGAAAAGTAATTGGGTTTTCTCCGGTGCGCCCTTCAACCCTCGGGACCTGTTCAACCCATAGCTTCGATGGGCGATGCAAAAATGTTCCAAGAGAATTATTTGATTTCGAAGCGGTGTTTGTCTGTTGTCCTGCCGGAATATTTAATGTGGCTTGCAACAAGGCTGGTGCTGAAGATGCCTGGGCACGGTCTACACTAGGCTCTTCTCTTTGCCGTAGGCCTCCCATAGAAGAAACTGTTACTCCTTCAACTATGTTTCTTAAGTTCCCAACCTCCGTTTCAATTTGATTTACACTATCAGCCATCCTGTCCCAATGCTCATCCGATTGACTCTCATCATTGCCGCGAGCTTGTTCGAACTGCGATAGGCGGTGTTCAACATGCTGGCTTAGCGAGGTTAGGTCTGCCCCTACTTGTTCTCTAACTTGCACCTTCACTTGTTCCGCTACCTGTTCCAAGTCGGTACGTTTCATGACGTTGTCCGACAAGCTATCCGTGCGGAACGAATTACTGTAATGGACTCTTGTAGCCTGTTGGTGACCCTTAATACTTCGTCGCTAACTTCTGTTCTCAGCTCTTCCCTTAGTGCGGCGGTGACTTCAGACAAGTAGCTTTGAATGTCAGTTTTAAATTCTGCTTTAAGCTGTTGCAATGTCTCAGTGTGTTCGGCCATATTAGCCTCTTGCGCTGCCATATTAGCTTTTAGGTCTGTTATACTAGTTTGAATTTGCTCTGCCATACTAGCTTGCATTTGTTGTAATAGTCTCATCATTGGAATGAATTGGCTATCAGTATCATGTAGGGCAGTAGGTGCTACAAGAAAGTCTCCCGCACTTGACACTGAGTTAATATCATCGTTTCGCTCGTGACTCGGTTCTGTGACTAAAATCCCCTCTGTACCCTGCTGTACTGTGGGATCAGAAACATTGCTCGTGTCCATTGTAATGACTTTATATTGGTTCCTACTATAATCAATCGGTACTGCTTCCCTTAGACTGAACTTAGTTCTGATGGCCCTACTCATAGGCTATTAACTTCCTCGAAAACTGAGCACACTTCAATAACAAAACAACACTTTCTAGTTTTCAAGCCCTCGGGTTATTGGCGCCACTGAAATTAACTGTGCTGTGGGGAAGACTGCGAGATACACAGTGTGAGAAATAATATTTAATCCCCACGTATGGGAATTAGCCACTGAAAAGAATTGGGGTTCTTTAATGTATGTGAAGACGAATAGAGAGATACTTAAATGTGTAATTATTATGCAACATGTGGGCAGGGTTTGCAAACAAACAACTCAATGTGTAGGTGACAGAACACACCCTTCAAAATACTAAAAATCACCACAAAAACATCAACAATCTTACATCTTACCAGCATGTTTCCTTGTATCCAGGCTTATCTCCGCCTCCACACAGCTATACATATATCACACTTTAAATATTTTCTGGGAAAAATATGGAAACTAACTACCAGCATATCCATAAAAGAAGTCCAAGGGTGGAGTGGAGTTTAATGCAAACAAAATCTTTTCTCAATTTAAAGAATGTTTCCAACTTTATATTGTAACCACAGAATATTTACAAATACTACGCAGCAGCTGGACTAGAATACTAAATTTAAAACTCTCTATGTCTGTCAAAAATAGCTATTATGTGTGTGTGCTTGGCAAATATAATTAAAGTCTTTGCAGTTTTAAAAGTCCGTACTAAATTAAAATTTTTTTAGTGTGCAGAAAGTTTGGTTAATGTTGAAATAGTAATTACACTCACACGTTACATTTTACAAGAAATCTGCCTATGGGTATACACTGACTAAAATGTTCCTGGCTAGCAATGTCAAAAAACAGTAGAGTAAAATTTGAGTTCTTATTTTCAGGCACTGTGTGATAGGCAAGAAAGTGTTGTATTAAATGTGTAGTGGGAAAACAGGAAAACGTCTTTAACACTCCATCACTGGACCAACGGTCACTTAGTATGGTGGTGAATAAATATAAATAAAAATACTGAATAATAAACTTATGTGTAGAACACGTCACAACAATAGCATTTCTATAAAATAAACATGTGTGTACTCGTAAGCTAGATTTCTGTACCACTGTAAGTATTAATAATACTAATTAGATGTTCTACATAATGAGATGTTAAATGGTTTTCCCGAGATTACATGTCAGTCGAAATTTTACTGTTTTTTGTAATGTAAAAATAAAATTAACAAGTATTTACAGAAAATGTAAAAAGGGCAACTGAAGGATCTTGTCTTAACTCATTTTAAGGTGTGTTAAGCGAAAGTATTTTTTTTCTTAACAAATTTGTGGGTAGCCAATAAAATGTAAAATATGCAAGGTTTTCCTTATTTAAGACAATTTTTTTAAAATTCCAAACACAAATCCTTGTGCAATTTTATAGGCTTACGTCCCCGAGACGTCATTATCTCCGCCATGTTTGTCTGGAGAAGTTGGATGGATCCAGTTGCCATCAAACATTTGGAATATTGAAACGGTTCCAAAATTATTTTTGTCGTTCGAAGAGCTCAGTCAATAAGAATAGTGCATGTCAAAACTCGAAGTGGCTAAGACGAACAGTTGCATGAAATGAAGCAAGGCTGTAAAGCTTATTAATTTATAAAGAAAGTCGCTGGGTATGTAAGCTGTTTGAATTTATTACTGCATAATAATATGAAAAGCCGAGAGGAATTGAATTGAATTGTGCTGAATATATCTGAGACAAGTAATACTACAATTTATTAACGAAGTGAAGTAAACTGCATTATTCATCACAGTTCTTCTCCAGTGTTCTACGTAGCGACACTACAGCAGTATATCACCTATAAAAGAAAATCAGATTAAATCTCCTATGTAAAAAAATTTGACATTGAGGCGCATTTTCAAACACGTCAATATTATTTGGATCCAGTTAACCTAACGAAAAAATTTGTTAGTGATATTTCGTTTTCAAATTTGATTGAAAAATATAATTGAAGGCGAAAATTTGACAGTGGGACGGGGTTTAGGGGTAGCAGGTGAGTACATTCTGCACGAAGATTTGTTTAGCGAAGAACCCTGTGAAACGGAATTTAAAGATAAAAATATCAATACTAAGGCATCGTCGTTGAACGCATGGAATTACGAGCAAATGATATGCGCACCAGATAAATTGCGCGTGGGTCCTTTGAGGAGGGGAATTGAATGGGAGGGGGGAGGGGGCAAGGGTGACCTAAACAATGTTGTTTACTATAGGCTGTTCGCGGTAAAATGAGCACTTTTGAAAGTCCTGCTTAAGATCTACTTGTATGCACGTTGTGTATTCTTCCGTCTTATGTAACATTAACATTGTCATGGGCCTCGTCACTTTATTCATGCATCGGTGAGAGATACTGTGAAATTGTTGAGATAATAAATATTTTACAAAAATTGCTTTTTTTTTTTTCTTTCATTTAGATGTATTAAAAAATCCGAAAGCGAAAGAAGTAATTAAAATGATCACAAATGGTTACCTACTACTTTTCATTCGATATTAAGATACGGAACTACTTTCCCTTCATAGTTACCAACTTTACCAGGCGCATGTCACGCACTGCGCCCGTTACCTTGTATGCAGGTAGGAGCAGTGACTTTTTTCAAAGGTTGAGTTCAAAAGTGCTCACTTTATCGTGAACAGCCTTTAACCGAGATCCCCGGTAACCTATTGGCGAGCTTGGCTGTGGAAACGGGACCCACGGGTGTATCCCGAGTGTACGCAACGATATCGTCTTTCTAACACCACCATTGGCAGGTATTCTGAAACCAGTAACAAGTTTATCAAAAATTGTCCATACGTGTTGGAATAAAGTACGGGAAAAACCGTACATATATCTTCGCATATTTACGAACACGATATTATTTGATTTAGCGAACACATCCGTGGAAATGTTTCACGGAGTTTTATGTTAACTCATGAAATTATATTTGTTTCTATTTATATTTTGGTAACTTTTAAAATTGCGTAATAAATAATGGTGTTCTCCGGACCAGAAAATTAAACAATAAAATATATCATCCAATCTTCGTTACAAACTATTGGATTTAATATGCTGTCGGTTTATGGTATTTTTAGAATTTTTTAAGTGTCAAAACCAGCTATATGTGTTTTGCTAATAAATTAAAATAACTTAAGGCGTGAGTAAAACTAGTAGAAATCTCCTAATTTCCGATGGAATGAACGTTTTCAGCTTTTGCCCTTGCCGAAAATTTCGTCTTGTTTATAACTTTATCACTCATGACACCATAAGCTACTGCATGGCCGTTTTTTTTTTTTTAAATCCAAATAGTGTCTGAATTATGAAAAATAATTTGTTTAAATGAATTTTTAGCATTCGGCTGGGCGAAATTTGCAAGTAATTTGAATGGATAGATTAAAACCGGGAAAATCCAGTGAGACAAGCACATATCAATACTCCACGCGGAGCCCTTAAGAATTTGCGCGCCTCGCCAAAATTTCGATTCATAGATTTTACAAATAATAAATTTTCAACCTATAAACCCCCCCCCCCCCCTTTTTCAGGTAAACGCGTCGACATCTGGACACGTACCGAATTCACGCACTTTCAATGAAGTTCAGAATTCTCTCTGTTCACGCAGTCTGACAATTAGACGGCTATGGCTTATAGGTGGAACTAATTAAAGCTGTCAACGAATGGTGAATTCTTGTATTAATCACATTCAGTGCGCTATTTCTATCGAGTTCTTAATATTCTCTACGTGGCAAAATTTTGACGTATCTTCCAGTTGATCAAACTGTCTGAGCTACATGTACGCCATCATCAAAATCATAACGTGATCCAATCAATTAAAATTTGTTGTAGCAATCAAATACAAACATGTTTAGTTGGAACAAACTGTGCTCGATGAGGAAAGTGAATGTTTATATGCGAACGTAACAGTGTATCATACGACGCTTAAAGTTTGCGGCTTGTATATTGTTTCGGGTACCTCTTCAGATTGAGCATTGCCTAATATTTACCTGCAGTTACGGAATTCCGCACCTATGTGACGGGACCACCTATTTGGAATACCAAACAGCCCTACACTGTAAAAAAAAATTGTAATTTTTTTCTGGAACATTGTTCATCTTAAAAATGCTTGTAATAGTGCAAATATATATCTCTTGTTAAATTACGAGGGCCGTGTTTGTAATAGCCCTTAAGAAATGTTTGTACTCTATTGACCTCTATACACGAGCTTCCGCAAAAGGGCGGACATTGAACAACTTAAAACTACGGGTAATGTAAAGTGTGGTTACGCGCAAAAATAATTTATTGCAAGCTTAAATTACGTAAAACGCTTCAAACAAGTGAAATAATCATAATAAAATGACAATTTAAATAAAACGTGACGGTATTGCTCATTAACTGTTAATTTTTACTAGCTACACAGAACTCTTAAAATAAAATAACTGCATTCTTCTTAATCAAATAACTCATTTAATA
The DNA here is from genome assembly GCA_029891345.1 of Dryococelus australis. Taxonomy (NCBI): domain Eukaryota; kingdom Metazoa; phylum Arthropoda; class Insecta; order Phasmatodea; family Phasmatidae; genus Dryococelus; species Dryococelus australis. The sequence continues at coordinate 19,067,630 of CM056997.1, read as the reverse complement.
TTTTGTAGGTAGCTGCAGCTATATTTGCTACAAAAATAAGCGCCAAGCTCCTAAGTTAAGTTGGTCTTGTGGTTAAGGTGGAGGGCTAACAATACAAGAGGCTTGGGTTCTAATTCCCGTGTTGGCGAAGTATAATTCACTTTTTCGTAAATTAGGTTTTGAAATATTTTTTATTGTTACTCGCTGTTATTAATTCATTGCTTTTCTTTTATAGAAGAGGAAAGATAACTTTATGTACACTTCTCAATGATTTAAGTTCTAATACAAGGCTATAAGTTTAATATTACAAATAAATACTTTGCAGATTTTACAAGAAAACTTCTTTGCAGTTTTACAAAGGATCGTCTAGGTATTCATCTAGGTATTCATCTAGGTTATCAAGGATTTTTATTGTTATAGTTAAAACAATTTTTATAGTGTACTTTCCCGTTCACGATATAACGCCAGGATATGCCACACTTCTTAAATTGCCAATGGCTTGTTTGTTAAGCCCCGAATAACATACATCGATAATGCAGCAAATCCCGGACATCATTTTCTACCAGATATGCATCAAACCTTGCACATAACGGTAATTAGCGACATAAATCCCAGCCAGTGAATCGCGCCACCATAAGTCACCATCCCCGCAAGGTTCCCTAGCGCGCGTTCGGGGCGGTTGCCCCTGGTGAAGGTAGGGGGGGTGGAAGCGAGGGGGGTTGTTCGAATCGCGCTGGCAGTATTTCACCCCCTACACCGCACAACGTCACCATCCACAAGGGCCGGGATGGTGGGGTGGGGCAAGGGAAATGTGTGCCATTTTATCTCGGCGGGCGACCTTTATGCAGATAGGCTCCACGCAACAATTACTCTCCTTATCGAGGACGACACATCACACGGCGCCGACCAATACGACTAATAGCTCCAGGCCTGGAGGGCTGTATTTTGTTTTAGGACCTATCTCCCTATTTTTCCATCCCCTTAGCCCCCCCCCCTGGCGCGGCCTCCAGGCCATCCAGATTCGCCGCTCTTCACCTTATCGCCTCCAGTATTTCGGAGTTCGGACATACAAACTGCTCACCTCCATACCCCGAGCTCCACTCTCCCTAACGGCGAGCCCACCTTGCGGGGCAGATGTCCGGGACTGTGCTCATGTGCTCCAGACAAAAGAGCCATTGTTACACGGGGATTAATGGCCGCCGAGCGGGGTAGAACAAGAGACGGACACAATTACCGTTTCACGCGAGCGTGAAAAATCAGCTCGGTTTTCCGCAGTCATCAGATAAAACCTTTTTTCGGGAAAGGGACGTCGACCAAAGTAAATTAAACGGTCTGGTAGGTAACAAAAGCTTTATCGGGTAGCGATCTTTTAATATGGCGTCCGGGCGCATCCCTTGGCCCGGAACCCGAGCGGCATGTTGATTTTAAGGCCCCTCCGCGGACTTCGTTACTGTCGCGAGGGAAAAATAATCCACACGCTCTGTACAGCCTGATATACTGTAATCCTGCGCACGTGACCTGCATGCCATTTAGTCTTATTTGGGCCTGGAAATGATTGGTGCGCTATAACAGGGGATATGGTTTTTGACTGTAAACGGTATTTTCAGGAGAGCAAAGTGATAAAACATAAATCTTTTTATATAAAAGGAGAGTTTACAAAACCATACATATTACCCGTGAAAGGTTAGAAAGAAAGAATTTTTCCGGCGAACGATACATAATGGTCTATACTGTTGTGTGCTGTGAACTTCGAGAACTCCTTGTTCAAATAATTATTTAGATGAAAAATTAAAATTAGATACTTGAATAAATATCAAGTAAGTTTAATATCGAACATTTTGAGTTGACCTACCACACTTACTTAAATTAATACACAAACAATGAGCAATTACTGCTCCTTCCTGGATAGACTGAAACGAGAAAATTTTGTACTAATGACATATCAATTTTTGTTTGCCTGAAATTTCATTAGTGTTTGTGAACAGTGGCATGAAAGGTTCAGGTTATAAGTAATAAAATTGGGAGTTTTAACAGCGTGGATGTAACGTACTTGATACTCAGTAGAGTTGTTCCTGTGCAGCAGAAACACAGTTGTGATGATCTACGAAGTATTTAGCACTCGGAAGTACTAAAATGAATCCAAGAGGAAAATGCAGTGCTAATAGAAGAAAATATAGCATTTTGAGATTATTCTTCAGTTCCTTCGAGAAACTTCTATACCAATTAGTGTTTTACAAAACTGCAAAATATGCCGATGAATACCACGTGCGAATTGAAGAATGCGTCGTGTCATGGTCAGTTTTAAAGTGGATAATATTAACTTGAGACAGTTTAGAAACAAATTTTTACCAAACACCACGACATACAAATTAAAAGTTCATTTAAAATAAAATGTTGGGTTCATGCTTGGAGCGGTGGAGAAACGTGGCAGTTTAAAATATTTTTGGGGGAGTGCGAGACACAACCATACACATACACATGGACGATGTAAAACGGCTATTCCTCTCCTGGCGTTTCCGTATTCAGCGATTATATGCTGACACACACATCTCCAAATTACGTAATTTCAGATTAGATTCAAAGTCTAGAGGCTTACATGTATCTGTCACTACGATGACGTAAGCCGAAGCAATTTCAACAAATGGCAAACAGTAGTACTTCGATAAAAGTTCCAGCAGCTAAGGTTGGCACACTTATAATAATAAATAATTAAGTAATAGCTTACATCCGTAGGGTGTTTCAGTTATACTGGATAGTTTGCTTAATCGAAAATACAAGATAACATGCCTGCCAGATGGGTGATGTTATATTAAGCCGTTGTACCTTAACCGTGCACAAAAGCAATGCAATTTCTTGATGTTTTAAATTGTGTGGGAAAAACTTAATAATTTTGGAGGTCTTAATTTTTTTGTGAGCAAATATGACACTACAAAGATTTAATTTATTTATATTTTATATATATTTTTTAAAGAATAAGAATGTTTTACGTGCGAAGATTTGTTAAATATATCTTAGCTTAGACTTATAAGTGACTACAGCTTTACTACCTTAGCCGCGAGTCGATAGTAAACACTTAATATAAGTACATATCGTTCCTACCCATGTTCATACAGCGGAGTCTAGTAAATCCTACAGCTCCAGTAACATAAAGATATTTTCCAATGACTTGTTAACGTAGCCTGATGCTTAACGAGTGAACAAGTTGATTCTCTACACGTAGTGAATGTATAGAAGTTCTAGTCTGCACTACTAGTGAATGTATAGAAGTTCTAGTCTGCACTACTAGTGAATGTGTAGAAGTTCTAGTCTGCACTACTAGTGAATGTATAGAAGTTCTAGTCTGCACTACTAGTGAATGTATAGAAGTTCTAGTCTGCACTACTCCAACAATAATTCGCTCACATGAGAAAGGCACGCACGACCACACAAATCACAGCAGAGAAAACGCTTTCCAAATTTCCAGATGGATGCAATCCGAAGCATGCGACGATTACTCTGTTCTTCCATCCATTAAGTGTAATTTGATAAAATTAGTACATTTTCCTTCTTCCCGTTCATAGCAAAAAAATAAATCACTCAATACAACCGTCAGGGGGCGGTACAAATGTAAAACAGATGTTGAAAATAAGGCGTGTAATTTAAGAAAAAAAAATTTAATTTCCCCCCTCCCCCTTTGAACAAAACTTTTAAATATATCTTTTAAAGCAGCTATAAAATATGACATTTTAAATATATGTTTAAACATAAGCATGAGCTATTTAGAAAATGATAGAAAAGTAGTTTTAAAAATTTTACGTAAAAAATTACATAAACAGCATTAAAACTTAACTTGTTCCAAACTATCTGTCATCGCATCCTCCACTCCCCCCCCCCCCCCCCTTCACAATAGTTAAAGACTGCTGACCTTGCCCCAATGCCAGTCTCTCGTTTCTCCCTTGGCACCTCGCAGTAATATCACAGCGCCGAAACTCCACGATAAAATATAAGCATAAGGAACGTTTCGAACGCTTCCATAGCGTTAATAGGCCAAGTTGTAATGACGTCACAGCCCGCCATGTCGTCGACCGGCTGGCTAAAGTAGAGGGGAGGTTTGGGCGGCAGGCCCGATGGACGAGCAAACACATTCGCGCATGGCCCAGAGCAGGGCGACAGGAATCTCTATAGGGATTTCCTGGGCCACTATATTATAGGGTAGAATTAATTAGCCAACTGTTGAAAAATTAATATAATGCTTGCTAATAAAGAAAGCTGTAATATTTTATAAACTATATAATTTTATTATTAACTTCACAAGTAAATAAATTTAATTATTCTTATTATTCATAAAATATATAATTTTGATGTAGGCATGCACTGTCAGCGCCTGAGCGTTGAGTTGTTTTGTTTCCGTTGTTGATCGTTACTGGAGAAAGAGTTGTTGATGTTGGCAATCAATTGCAGGAATTGAGCTTTATTGAATATTCAAATCCTGCTTGTCTTGGAATAAATTGTACATGAGTTATTCATATCAGCGATAATGCCTTTTAAAAAGAGTTAATATGTATAATTAACATTTTAATAAACGATTTTGTAGTTAACAGAGTAGCCAGCCTATGTATTCTCTACCATTAAGGGGCCACGGTGGCTGAGCTGTTTGACCACTCGCCTTCCACCAACGCGATGTGGGAATCGTGCCGGACGATGCCGTTGGTCGGCGGCTTTTCTCGGGGGTCTCCCGTTTCCCCCGCACTTTTATTCCGGTGCCGCTCCATACTCACTTCAATCACCCTCATCGGCTCTCAAGACCTCGCTGTTAAGAGCCGCCCAAATCTCTTCACTCACTATATCATTAACTGTTAAAAAGATGTTTAGTTCCATGTTACCTTTTGTAAAAACAGCATTAAATTAAAATTTTTTTTTTACCAAATTGTTATTAGCAGTAACCTAAACGTCGGTCTGAAGACTGAAATAATTATGTTTAGGAGTGGTGATGCTGGCACCAAATTCCACCTAATAACCCACATATAAAGGTAAATAAGTGCTAGCCAAAATACCATTGAGCTTCGTCTTACTTGCTTTGTGGTCCAGAGTGTAGAAGGTATTGAACCGAGCTGCCTCGTACACCGGACTGTGTAGATGACTTACACCGACTTCCACACCTTGTGGCGACGGTAACTTGGATTTCGGTCGTAAGGAAGCTTACAGTCGTAACACCCGTGCCATTTTGAAGGCAGCGCCGTTAAGACAGGGTTTGGTGCTAAGATACTCGTGTTTAAAAAGATTTCCTTTCATTCACAGCAAACTATGACAAAAAAAAAACCACCTGGTTATATTTTTCGAAAATTAACAGATGATTCATTTATGGTCGTAGCATGAATGTCGTAAAATGCACCGAGAGAATTGATTGATTTAACTGATTTATACGTATAACCAGCAACGAATCTTCCGTAAATGTGTGGGGCTTTCCATAAATTTGCCAGTTTTTTTATTCCCCATGCGTATAAATGACTTACGTGTTGTAACATTTTTTCGTTATGGGGTTATTTACAGACCATAAGACATTAATTTAAATATAATTCCTTTGTCTCGAAATATGTTGAAGATTAAAAAATCAGAAGTCAATCATCATACCTTGTGTCTGCTTACCTATGGCATTCTTAAGTGATAAATTCACAGACAGTATATTTACGTGCTCACATTCGATAACATTTCAGTTTCTGACCGTCTTTTGGCTTTTAAGTGAGGTTTCTGTTACGGAATAATTGCATGGTATTTTTAACCCAATTGAAGTAGCATGAATAACAAAATGTTGGATAAGCAATTTTTTTTTCTGACTATAATGGCGAAAAATAATACGTGTTACCTCGGGCAACATTCGCGGGTAAACGACACTCCAAACGTTACGGCTACTTTTCCGTTGAACACTACTGACATATTTTATAGTGCGGGTTTGAAAATACAGAGTACCAGTTTCATGTACCGATGATTCACCGTCTGGTAAACGATCTACGAGAAACCTTAAAAAAATATCAAAGCATGGTAAATTCGGAAAACATACGGCTTTAGTTGCAGGCCGCAAGTAAATGCCGCCAAATTTAGTAGCTCGTTCTTGTTCACTGCCATTTTATCACACTTGGGCAAAACCAGGAGTAGCTGGTGATAACGCCAACTGCGGCATGTATGTTCAGTGTTCAAATATATCAGTTCAATGTTATTAGACTGTGACTGAAAATGTGATAACTTACTTGAACCTTCAGAAACGGGTGTATTTGTGACAGTCGCAAATAGTAAAGAAGGCTGCAAAATTAATATTAGATCGTTAAATATGCAATAAACGTACCTAAATAGATAACAATTGTATATATTGAGACGATATGTAGCAACACTCTTCACTATAAAAAATTTTTGTAATTTTTGCTGAGAAATGTTTGTAATTTTACAAAGGTTTTCCTTGTGAAGCTACTTGTTTGTAAAACTACAAGGTCCGTCTTTTTGTAATATACCTTAGGATATGTTTGTACTATACTGAGCCGTATCCACGAGCTTCAGCAAAATGGTGGACACTCAACAACGTAAAAACGTATGAAGTTATTTGTGCAAAAACTATAGATGCAACAAGAAATGTATTGCAAGTTTGAATTACTTAAAACTATTAAATAAATTTAGTTTTATTTTTGTCAACATAGGATTAAATTAACGTACGATAGCTCTACTTAAACTGGCTCTGAAACAGTAACGAACTCAATCACCAAAAAGCGAGGGATCAATACATGGAGGCAAAGAATAAAATCTGACTGCATATTGATAACACATTTAATATTTTGTTTGGAGCGACCAAACAAAAGAGTGGATGTACTTTTTTTTTTACCACCAGGCGATGGTGGAGGGATGACGCGGGGGGGGGAGTTCAACGCGGAACGATCTGCAGGCGTTGTCGACGTGACGTCACGGGCAGGTCTGAGCCTCCCCTGTGCGATGGATGGCCTGTGCCCTCGACCCACCCCCCGGGCTGAGGGGTGGTGGCTATCACGCGTCACACCTGTCAAAAGGGCTGCCCCCCCTTACCCCCAATCCACACCCCACCAGGGGAACATGACGCGGAGGAGAAATTGGAGATAATAACCGAATTAACAGCCCCCCCCCCCCTAAGTGCGATACGGACCAGCGACATTGTGAGTGACAGGTAGTAGGGAGGTTACGCGCATGCTCATAGCTTTCTGTTGTGTGGGCAGGAGGGGACTGGGTGTCGTCGCCAAGCGAACTAGACGAGGGGGGGTTGGAAGGGACCTCGGGGGGAGGGGGATGGGAGGTTTAGTGATGTCGGAGTGGGGGTGGGATGTTGTGCCGAACATCAGACATCGCTCTCGAACATTCGCGACCCCTACGGTTTCGTCCAGGCGACCGCATTTCACAGCCGAGTGGTTTCGTTTGCGGATTGGAAATGACAGCGACGTAAATTTTTGTACGACTTGTTTGCGTGAATATGTGTTCTATTCTGGCCGCCGCTTGGGAAGTCTACTTCCGTACGTTACATCGTACTACTTGTTATAAAATATCGTTTAAAGGCTGTCCACGATAAAGTGAGCACTTTTGAAATTAACCTGAGAAAAAATGCCACTGAGCCCTACCTGCATATATTTTAATGGATGCACCGAATGACATTCGCCCAGTAAAGTTGGTAACGATGGATGGAAAGTAGTTCCAAATATTAACGTAAAATAAAAAGTACAAGTTAACCATTTATAATAACCTTAATTATTTCTTTTACTTTGTTTTTTTGCATGTATTGAATTGTGAAAATGAGGAGATTTGTAAATTATTTAATTTCCCAATTATTTCACTGTTTTATTTTACCGACGTATGAATGAATTTGAGACCCATGGCAGTGTTAATTTACATAAGGTGGGAGATTAGACAATGTGCATACAAATAGATCGTAAGCAGGACTTTTCAAAGTGCTCAGTATACCATGAACAGCCTATACAAACGAACACCCATTTCGAGTGTCCCGAAGCCATCACTTATAACACTTCGCACGTGCGCCTAGAATGCAAGCGGCGCTTCATCACAGTGGCTTGACTACTGATTGTTTCGAATAACCCAGTATTATTAAATTAATTAATTAACTATATTGGGCTCTACTAGAAATACTAGCTGCACTGCCGTAGCAATTCATTTTGGCAAAACTTCCTCAAACGATAATTATTTCTGATCTTGCAAGTTTTATGCTAACAAAATAATAACTACAGTTGTACTGACTAATTAGTTTTTGAAATCAACCCCTGATAAAAGTACCAGTATGTAACAGTAACTCGCTCAATGAGTGAGATTTTTTTTTTCAATGCGGTCGGCAAGGAACAAAACAAATGTCTTACGAGATAACTTCTTGTTTAAGGTGTAGTTTTATTTTTATTTGTGGTCACTCAGGCGTGCTTGATTCTGTTTCCATTTTATAGGCCTAGGCAATAAATCAAGAACTGACATGGCAAACACAATAATGCTAAGGTAAATGTAAGATAACAAGAGCAGGGAGTCGCCGAGGCCATCACAACGTGCGCAAGGGATGATGGGTAGCAGGCCACACGCAATGGACACAGGGTGAAAAATTGCTAATTGTTTCCCAAACTAGAGCAGGAATTTCATACTGACATCGCCAAGCGGTTCAAAAGTTAAAAAAAAAAAAGTTCCGCATAGGACGGGCGAGACTCCGAGTCAACACGAAACAAAACCCAAATCCTAGCCAGTTGGGATAGGCAGTGCGAAGAGAAGTATTTACACCATCGCCCAAGATTACATTTTGTACTTGTTGGCCGTAACCTATCCATTCTCGTGCTGGGCGGAAGCCTTCCACTACCAAGCCAGGAGAGATATCACATAATCGGAAAATTCAATCACAAAATTTTCCCATGCTGGGGATACCCACAGAGTATCTTAACTGATAACGGGACCTAGTTCGCTAGCAAAAATACGCTGCTAGCATCTCAAGATGGGGAGCAAAGACATGGGCGACTCCGCCATACCAACCCAAAGCCAATTGCACTTGGCACTGAAACCAGGAACTCAAGAAGAACATACGTATATTGCCCAGTGAGTCCGGGAAATATATTGTGATGACACTAAAATTTTCACTTAATTTTTTTTTCCTATTTTATATCAGGAAACTTTAATTTTTAAGAGTCTCCTTTTTGTTGGGAGCAATTAGATTTCTTCGGTGTGTTTGGTTGGAAATCGCAATCGGATAATTTTGTTATTCGAATTAATCGATTACGATTACTTTTTTAATCGAATAAATAATCGCTAAAATTACCGATTGCCTTTTGAAATCCATTCATAAAAATCACTGCAGATACTGTATATTCCTATAAATTTGATTTAAACTATTCTCACCAAATTTTTTTCTTTATTTTTAATAAATTGTGCTATTTTGTAAAGTGAGTGAGGGTTTTCACAAATAAAATGTGTTCGAAACGTTGTTTCAAGAACATATATATTGTATTTTTAAAGATATTATATTTATTTGTGATAATCTATTATCAAAATGGCGTATTTGTTCAGTAGTTACATGTTATTCAGATAATGTTTATATTTTTGATAAATGTGAAAAACGTAGACCTACAATATTCTGTTTGGTTTAAGTACAGACAGCTGAAAATTGTGAATAAACGAGTTGTTTGAAATTAATCAACGAATCGATTGTAATTAAATAATCGAATAATCGATTATTTTTCAAGCGATCATCCCATCACTAATCCGTCGATTGAGTGCCAGGCAGCAGCGGGATCAGGCGAGCAGTACGTAGGTTCGGCTCAGTGACTGGACCATTGAGGAACGACGCGCCGCGCCGTAGTGAGAGAGAGAGAGAGGCAATCTCACGCAAATCCATCGTCGTTAGTTAATGCAGTGCCCAGCGTGGAGCATGAACTGACGACAGGTGGTTTGCTTTGATGCGAGGAGAACAGGCGCGGCTCACGAACTTCAATCCGGTCGCCCATCAACATCGCGCACAGAAGATAACATCCAGAGGGCCGACGTCCTGATCAGGGAGGACAGACGAGTCCACGCGACCAAAATAGCGGCAGTCGTGAGCATCGCCTATGATAGTGAGGTCCGACTGGCGGGGGACAGACCCATTTTTCGTATTCTGCGCGTGTACCCGACATTGGCCTATCGCACACCAATACACCTGTCAGTCACATGGTCAGAAGTGATGAACGTGCTCGCTTATACGTTGATTGCCAAAAGACAAGCACTTTTACATGAATAAAATACTTTTACCAACTAGAATTTAATCATACGAAATACATGATTATTAAACATTGTTGGAGCTTAAAATCTCATCCACGTCGTTATAACAGTAGTATTGGCATATGTTGGAGCACGGGGACGAGTTCTGCGCAGCCAGCGTGATCGCTTTACCGCATATTCCCTGTACGGTCGAGTTAAGGCTCGTAGGTATCCGTCATGGAATGTAATAAGGCCCTGAGGTGAAATGGTGATGGAATGCCAGTGCGAGGGAAAACCAAAAGTACCGGAGAAAACCCAACCCGCCCGCCAATGCCGCATTTGGAGCACCACTACCAAGAGGACCCAGTTCGGGGGGGTGAGGGGGCATTGGCGGATATAGAGTGAGCGAGGGAAGAGATTTGGGCGGCACTTGTCGAGGTAAGAATGGAGTAGCGCCGGAATGCAAGGACGGGGGAGTAACGGGATATTTCCGAGAAAACCTGCCGACCATCGGCATCGTCCGTGACGATTCCCAAATGCGAAAATCCGGGAGCGACCCCGCCAGTAATCGAGCCCGGTTCGCCTGTGTGGGAAGCGAATAGTTTAGCCGCTGCACCCCCGCGGCCGCTGTAACGTAAGGGTGGCTTCTCTTTTCCACCCTGCCGTAGTCCGTGGAGCGGGGGCGATCGAGGGAGGCGCGTCGCGTCGCTGGAGAGGATAACCGATCGGCGATGACGCAGGTTCCAGAGCGGCGCCGCAAGTTGATGGATGGCCGGTCAGTTGCTCAGCTCGTCGTTAGGCGGCGCTCGGAGCGAGGCAGGGCTTACCACCCCCCCCCCCCCAACTCACCTACCAAGAGGTGGACTACAGTTATCTCGCTGTCTGCGCAATTCTCCGCGCTCCAGCACTGGATTGCTTTACTGTCGACACCAGTGTACTTAGGCTGTTCACGGTAAACTGAGACACTGCTTTAGCTCTACCTCTATGCACATTGTGTATTAATCCGCCTTATGTAAAATTAACATATTTCCTTGGGTCTGATCATTTTATTCATGCATCGGTCGAGTGAAACTTTTAAATCATTATAAAAATTAATATTTTACGAATTCGCCAGTCCTTACACTTAATGCGAATTAAAATAACAGAAACGAAAATTATTAATTTCGGTGCTAACAAATGTTTACCTGACACTTTTAATTCGACGTTTAGACATGGAACTATCTTCTCTCCATCGTTACCAACTTTACTGGGCGCATGTCAGTCAGTGTTCCCGTTAAAATGCATGCAAGTAGTGGCCGTGACATTTTTCAAAGGGTGGTTTCAAAAGCACTCAAATAACCGCGAACAGACTACATCATGAAAGACGTGGATAGGAATTGAGGTTAAATCACAGTTTACGAAAACAAGTGCTTTGAAATGTTTGTACACTCCATCCGACCGATTTTAATGCAACTACATTAAATTCCAATAATTGGTGCAAGTGTTTTACACTTATAAAAGTACCGTCCTTTTGAAGATTAAGATACAAATAAACACGTTCACCCCTGCTGACTACATGACCCTGACAGTTGTGTATATGTGGGGTAGTTCAATGTTGGACGCATGCGCAGAAGAAGATTGTTCGGACTAAAACTACCTCATATCTAGTTTGCGGGTGCCACCATGCCGTTGGCACCCCGCCATATTGTGTGCGAGCACTTATTATTAATCGTTCCTTTCCAACGTTCATCTTGCTATTGCTGTTGCTCTTACGATTTCCCAAAAAGAATATTTCTCATCTTTTATAGTTTTAATCGACTTTCTTTGCACAATCATAACGAAATTTTTTGGGAAATTACAGGGAAAAAATACTATAAACAGAACCGAAGCAAGGATCGAAATGTTACTACGAGAGAATGTTTTATTTTTCAGACACTGAATAAAGTATAAACGTGATAATACACTTTATTTTAGGACAATCAAGCCCAGGGGCCGGGGGAAGGATTTATTATTTTTTAAATTTGCATCATTATTACTTCCACGTATATTTGACTATGTCAGCAACATTGTCATGTCATTTAGAGTCTTGTACCCCAAAACTACTCCCTTCATCATATAACTGCTGTTCATTTTTCATTGAAGAAATAGCCAACAGCCAGACCCACCAATGTCACCTCAGTACATGGAGAAAGCGTCTGATTGCTAATGAAGTCAGTTTTTATAGGCAAGAATGCATCAGACACGAGAACTACTGAGGATTCGCTAGGCAAGGATGTGGTATGTGATTGGGGATTGAGTGGCAAGTCCATGATGTAGCTCTACGTTGACGCGTGGCATGTCATCGTGTCCTGTATTCAGAAGTGCAGGCTGGACCAGCGTCATGTGCAAGTAACGAGTGAGGTGTAGAAGTTGTAATATACTGGATTCGTATTCAAGAGCATTCAGGTTCGAACACGGGTCCGGCGCAACTGATTTCTGTCCTCAATAGGTTTTGGAAGAAAAAAATCTCCAGAAGGACCTTATTTTCCGACGATGTGCTAACCGACCGACAAGTAAAAAGAAACCGATGTCGTAAAGCGCACTCACTCGTAACTGTGAGGAAGAGAGGCGAATAACATCATTTTTTTGTCTTCGCAGCTGACTTTCATTGATTTCCTTGGCTCGAGTGTCATCCTACTATGCAACGGAGCCAGAAAACCAGGTAGAGAGCATGGATAGGTCTACCATGTTTATATTTTGGTTTCGTTTGTAAACGTCCTTCTGCCGTCCATTCACAATTACTTCCATCGTTCCTGAAGCCCTGCTAAAGTTCTACTTTCAAAATATTCCTCCGCCCCATGCAAACAAAGATTAACCTATACTAGGAAATTACACAAAAGGACCACGCGCCGCATTCGTGTGTATTTAGTCTAATTATATTTTGCATGAGAACTATTTCTTACCAGGTATTACCAACACAACTATTTTCTCTCTAATTTAATAATTTATGATAAAATATACTGAAATTAAAAGTTCAATTTAACCAAACAACAGAAGTATAAAACGAAGCAGTGAACAGACCATGCGAGTGAAGTTCTCATAGCACGTGTCTACATGATTTTGCTAGTTACGCAAAGTGAGAGAAAATAGTCTAACTTTCTTCATCATACACGGCAGGATTATCTCGTAGGCACGATATATATTCTGCGAGTAAACGAAGGTGTGTTGTTTCACGATAGCTGACATCGTCTCTCAACGAGACGCGTTCTCAAGCATTTCAATATTTAATGGCGAAGAGAAAGTTGGAAAACGCCGCAGCATCGGCTCCTCCCGCCAAACACTCTTGGCTATCTCACCATGAAGTTCGGTTGTCGAGTTAACGAACTGTCTTTGCAGGCCGTGATCGTAACGAAGATAAATGGGACGAGTCTGTGCGATCGGCCCGGTAAAGAAAGGGAAGACAATCCGCCCACATTACACCTCCGTAAATCACATTCCCTACGCGGGCGTCGAAGTGTGCGGCGTCAAATTGTTCCCGGATAGGCGCTACAGCACCGAGGCTGGCTATAGTCCATTCACGGTTTCTTCGGCATTTTTGAATAAAACCTTTGAAAAATCCCCCCATGTGTGACGTGTTTATTTATTTCCTAAATACGCCCTGTATCACAATCGTTTTATACTTGTGTTCATAAAAGTTCCTATTTTTTTTCCGGTTAAATTGAAATGTTATTAATATCTTATATATAAATCATAATGCTTCATTGATAAATACTTATAATAAAAAACTGGGAGAAAATATGTATGTTGGTAACGTCTAGTGAGAAATAGTTCTTATACAAAATACCATTACAACTCAGTGCGCACGAATGTGGTGCGTTGTCCTTCTGGTGTAATTCTCCAGACTTAAGCTTAGTTTGTACGAGGCGGAGGAATATCCTGGAAGTAGAACATTAGCAGGGCTTCATAAAAGGCTGAAGTAACCATGAATGGATTATAGCACAGCCTGCAAACGGGCTATAGGCTGTTCACGATAAAATGAGCACTTTCGAAAGCCCTGCATAAGATCTACTTGTAAACCACTTGTGTATTCCTCCGCCCTTTGTAAAATTATCATTGCCATGAGCCTCATCACTTCATTCACGCGTTGGTCAAATGAAACTGTGAAATTATTAAGAAAGTAAATACTTCATAAAATGCTCATTTTTACACTTCGATGCATAAAAAAACAAAACAAAAAGCGTAATAAATAATTTCAAGCTATCACAAATGGTTACCTAACACTTTTTATTCGACATTAAGATATGTAACTACTTTCTATCCATCTTTACCAACTTTACTGGGTGAATGTCACTCACTGTGTCCATTAAAATACATGGATGCAGGGTCTGTGAATTTTTTCCAAGGTTCATTTCCAAAGGACTCTCTTTATCGTGAACAGCCTTTACGTAAGTTGTTTCTCTTTTTAGTCCGCGTTTTCTCGTATTCTCTGACGTATTTTGTCTTCCTTTGTAACTGCGCTGTTTTCGCTGTCTTGCCATTCCTTATTTAACTGTGTCATTAATCCTCGAGTCTCATATTTGTTGTTTCTAGATTTTCTACAACACATACTTTTTTTTTTCCCCCTCATGCTACCATTTTGGCCAAACTGACACCTACAAACTTAAAATTAAAGTTGTAAAACTCTAGCAAAACCAAATTTTAAAACATTTTTGGATAATTATTACATTTAATATTTTAGGTTCTCCGGACATGCGTCTTTTAATAATTACAAATAAGGTTAATTAATGCTGCACACACTATAAATACAGATTCGCGCATTTATACAATATATATTTTTTTAACTACATTTCAAAATTCAAACCACGGCATCTATGGGCTAATATATAAAAAATAAATCAAAGTAGCAAAATGTTCGGAAAATCCATCTAGCATTTTTAAGTTTAATTTGAAATTAGGCATAACGACGCTCAAATTCCTGCAGCTTTACGTACCTGTGGGGGAAAGCGCATGGCATATCACTTAGGCGAACGGAATTGGCGGGGCGTCTACGTGAGAGAATACGTTTCCGGCGTAGTTAATATGATTCCGTTCGCCGCCGTGATATGGAACTTGTTATGCACGCAAGTACGAGTAGCTGCGGATTCCCGGCGTTGTTTGGCCTAATTAAAAAATTACCTTTCCGAACATTTTGCTTCCAGTGCTTATTGTTTATATTTGCCCATACATAATGTGACTTGAATATCGGTATTTAGTTTAAAACATCTGTTATATCGGAGACATGTCGGGTACAGCTGTGCGAAACGTAGAGTAGCTCTTAAAGAGAGAGAAAAACTGTATTCCCTGACTTCAATAATATTGGAGATGTACCCAAACTCTCCTACTACATATAAACAACATGGTATTTAACTCTGCAATAATAATTAATCTGGTACCACTAGGCAAATCGTCAAGTCATTCCGAAGCAGGAGCAAAGAATTATTCACTTCCTGGTTTCTGCGTATGCAGGAAAGGCTACGAACAGATTCAGTTGGCAGAAGACACGTAAAACTTGTAAAGTAATTTTCCTGGTGGCTGATTTTAAGACTAGCGCGTCAAATAATATTTTATGTTAAGTAACAAATTTGTGTATTCCTCTGAAGAAATCGGACAGTTATAAACAAACTTCCACGTAGGTGAAAATACCTTTCCTTGTGTATGTGCTACGAGAAAGTGCAATAGCAGAATCGCAAAGAACATTTCTGAGATATATCTTTGTTTAGCTGGTCCTGCGCTGCCACTAAGCATGACACGTCAGGAGTAGACTGTGAACATTACACTGCGTATTAATTACCAGACTCTGTTGACATTGAAGAATAACAACGGTTTGATAAGCGGCCATGACTCGCGACATTTGTGCACCAGGAAGGCACGGAACACTAATGGTTCCTGAATTAGCCCTTGTAAGAGTACGTCGCCATCGTCTTGTGTATAGCCGTATCACCAGCCACGTCCCACAGTCTCACGGCATTCCCGATCGCATTAAGGACCCTTCCTTCCTTCCAACCGCCCGATTTGTCGCAACTCTGAAATGAAATGGCACTCTGCGGTATTGGCGCGGCCGCCCTTTGCCCTTGTTGACCGCGCGGTCACTTCCTGACTCTACCTGTCGCTCGCACAATCCTACAAGGGTCACTTCAAGGGTAGTTCTTCTCGAGTTAGGAGTAAAACGAGATTTCTTATGGAGAGTTTGCATTGGGGAACATTTTCGCCGCTAGGTGCGCAATGCAGGAAAGTAAACTTTCAGTTTTAGTAATACACATAACAAAATGTAAACATAAACTAACATGAGTTTCTTTTAAGTGGATATACCACTTGAAGTATTTACAATCAACAAAAAAAAAAAAAAAGAAATGTTTAAAATTAGGCAAAACTGAAGTGGCATATCATTCACACAGGCTTTTCAAAATATTCCTATGTACAGTTCAAATAGCCACAAAAAAAATTATATCCCAAAACTGAAATTACTTTTCAATAATTAATAATAAAATTCTTGTATTTTGCATCTCTTTCAAAAACCAAACACACACAACTATATATAACAAGCGTTTCGTACTGTCGTTAACATTATAGAAGTACCGTATTTTTTATTTACATGAAACTTACACGTATGTGCATATGTACAATACTATACTAATTTTGTAGCCAATATGAATCATTGAGTGAAGTGCTGTGTGCGCAGTAGTTTTCATGTAAAATGTTTATCAAATTGATCTCCGATAGGCTATATTTGTAAAATAACACTAAAGCGTTAGTTTAATTTGCAGATATCAAACAAAAAAGTATGGCAGTGTTAAGTAGTTTTTTACACATGTTTACATTAATGTAATACCAGTGCTCACATAGCATACGAAATAACTTGTTTGCCAAACACGCATGGAGATTATAGCACGGCCTCAATATTTTACAGATTTCCAAGGTAGGTAAATATGTAGTTGTGCTTAACGTTGAGTCGACAGCGTTATCATTATAGAGGGATGCAGATTTCCAAGATATATTTTTTTTTGTTTTAACTGTAAATACATATAGAACCTTTTATTATGGCAACAGCTGAAACTTTTGCGACAGATTTAGTACAAAATACAGAAGACGTGTTGGGCGTGACTAAGGCAGTGTTATAATTCGCCAAGACAGTACTCTCTCGCTCACCCTTGACTTCATAGAGAGTCTTCTCTGCTGTTCCAACTCCGAGTAGAGAGCCCGAGGAGGAGAGTGAACGACGATGTACACTCGGTGCTCACTCTCGCACCCTCTCTGGCAGCCATGTTGTTTTCAAGTCTAACCTCGAATTTCCAGACATATATTTTGTTGTTTTTAAAGTAGTGTTAGAAATACTTTATCGACTTAACTTAATCATTGCGATTGTGAAATGTATAACAATAATCAGTTTGATATGGAGCATAACAAATTATGATAATGTTCATGTTTCAGTTAGGTTAATTTTGTGCATATTATTAAATACTGCGATTTGCACATAATTATGTTTTTTAATCATGCGAAAATGTAACAAATTAAAATATGTTACTATTTCATAAAACACTGTAAATTTCTTCGAGGAAAGTGAAATGTCAATATTTTATTTTTCACTATTTATTGCCTATGCTGTCAGAGAAATAATGCCGAAGGCTTACAGAGGGCAGAAGTCTCAATTCTCTAGAGTGAGCGAAAGTGTGCCGCAGTGAGAATAATGAATGAGAGTGAACATACTTTCGAGTTGAGACACAGCCTAAATAATTTAAAAGTTACCAGATTTTCAAAGCATTGGCCACAGAATATTTAAGTATGCACAGGTGAAATAGCCTTTTATTCCGCCAACTCCAGGCGCACTTGTTACCAAAATGGCGTCGCTGACTAGCGGCATGACGGACCGTCGTCCCCTAATCAGCGCCCGGTAACTAACTTGCAAGAGAGCAGGGAAAAAATTCGTAGCACACAGTAGCCAATCAGACAGGAGGCCTGTTTACAGAGAGTTGCACAACCAATCAGAGAAGAGGTACGCCAATATCAAAGTAACCATCACATCATTTCGTGCCTGGGTATTTTTCTACTCTGCGCTTCGGCTGTGTTCCAAAAATTGTTAAATTCGTAATTTAGTAATTTGTGCTTCAGTAGCATTCTGTTCGGATTCCCTCTGAATTAATTTCTTTAGCAACTGTTAAAACGCATTTAATGCCAATATTATATATTATATATATATATATATATATATATATATATATATAAGGAACTCTAATGCTCAGAAATAAACGTAACTTGTTTACATTATTCGTGAAATACTACATATATAATACTTAGAGATGATAGAAAATCGCGAAAATGTTTTTACGCAGCATATTTTCTACAACACTATAACTAGTTTATCCTTTCGTGATTGGACGAACAAGGTTCTGACTCGGCTAAGTTGTTTCTAGAGCAATCATGAACTTGTTGCCCTACAGTATTAGAAGTAAGTCTTTACTTTCGTTAAGTTACCACCCAACACTGCTTTTGGTGTCAAAATTCGTTAACGCGTCAACTTCCAAAGCGTTCCAAATTAATTTTTTTGGAACTTTCGAAAGGAACGATAAATTGTGCTCTTTAAAATGACACAGGCAACTGCCGAGTATTCAAGTGACTGCGTGTTCTTTCACGACTATTTTCGAGTGATCATTAACTTCCAAAAATCATAATTACAAAAAAAAAAAAAAAAATTGTTACCAATGTGAGCTTGCGCCAGCAACTGTCAACATCTCACAGAAACAGTAATGTATCGAACTGCACTCAAATTAAAGTTCACACTTCTCTGATTGGATGAGCGACGACGAAATTACTGGCATGCCACCGCTCGCGAGATGCGTAGGCACTGAATATATTTCGTTTTCAAAGTCTCGCCTTAATCTTTTTTTTTTTTTCCTCCAGAAGACATAAAGTGTAGCTGCGAAAGCGGTCTCGGGGGTGACGTCAGAAGACGGAAGGCGGGATAGGTCGCGGGTGGCGGAGGGGCTGAGGAGGGTAAAGTAAACGGCTCGTTAAATTATTGCCGGTGCCCCACGCCGGAAAACCCTGAGAAGTAGGGCAGCGGAACACTCAGCTCCACCCCTAGCCAACGATCCACAGGTTACTTTATTGTTCGGCAGAGACTGAATTACTGGCGAGAGGATTCTGCACCGAACCGTCTGTCATCCGGCTGAAGAATACCGCTTGCCCTTCAAGACGCGCTGAGGTTAAGGCGACTATGTACCTGCACGTTCAAGGTCAACAGGCGAAGTAACGATACGGGCGACACTGGCACGCACGCCTAGCGCCTCATCGCTCCTACGCGCAAGGCGTGCAGTGTTTCCGTCGTGATGCTGTGCTGTGCAAATTAGATCTGTAACAGTGGGGTTTTATTACACGCGATGAAAGTCCACAGATGAAACTATGTCCGTTTTTTTTTTGCGCTTTTCTCTTGCCGCTTAAATAAACTCTATAGGCAAGCTTTAAAAATGATATATTTGACCACTTTGACGAATTTATTTCTCCATTAATACAGTTAAAATGATAAAAGTAAAAAGATAGAGAGAGATAAACAATAGTTTTTTTTATTCTTTCTGACAAAAATTAGTATTTTCAGAATTTTTTATTTACGGAGATACGAGTTTACGTGCAAACGACGATTTCACAGAAAACGTTTCCGTACATAGTCCCCTTAAGCGCAAGGCTCTGATCTGGAGTTCAGTGTTCCCATCGTTCTGCGTGCGCCAGTAACGACCCTATAGGTTTATAGGTGAAAATTGTATATAAAGTTTCCATGCAGGGTCCTTGGGTGTTCTTGCAAGTATCTGGCGCGTGCATGTTGAGATACAGCGTCTTTAGTAGAGTTACCTGGAAAGTTGTTTGTCATATGCGTAACGTCTTGAAAGCCCGCCCTTACGGAATCTCGCCGTGTCAGAAAGTATATGTTCTTGTCGTTGGACGCACGATTAATAGCTTCGTGGAAAAACGTGTAGAGGAACGCAGTTCCAATCCTGTTAAGTTTCACGCGAAGTCTAAAGGCAGCGGAATTACTCGACTACGTTGCGAACCAACTGTGTAATGATACGATCATGAAATGCTCGATAAGATCAACAGCGGGTAATGGACCACGACCTATTCAGCCTCCTCCCTTTCCCATCACAACATACTTATTACGTTTTATTATTACGATGTTAATAAATATAAAATTGGAGATATATTCCAAAAAAAAAAAAAAAAAATGACTACCACAATTTCCATTTTTAAAGAGCTTAACTTATAAGAAATATGTGTGAATATTATAACATCCAGCCCTTG
Source organism: Dryococelus australis (assembly GCA_029891345.1). Lineage (NCBI taxonomy): Eukaryota > Metazoa > Arthropoda > Insecta > Phasmatodea > Phasmatidae > Dryococelus > Dryococelus australis. Next base: position 19,047,164 of record CM056997.1, on the reverse strand, counting down.
GACTGGCCGCAGTAAAATTTCTCTCATTAGAAAAATTAAGCAAAAACGATTTTTCTAAATAGGTACTAATGTATTTTTTTTCCTCTTTGAAATACTGTCATACTTAAACTTGCAAACGGTTTCTACCGAAGTACGTTTAGTTGAGATATTTTCTATATTGATTTTCCACTAGAATTTGGACAGATCTCAGTCATTTCTAAGTTGTGTAAAAAATCTATGCCATAAACCACTTGCTTATGTTTGTTACGAGCACATTCAGTTTTCTGAGGTTTAGAACGATAATCGTGAAAAATATATAGCAATCATTTTCTTTTTTTTACATATTACTATACTTGTAAAAATCGTATACTGTAATTCATTTCAAACAAGTCTAATATCTTGCATGCATATTCAATGTTTTTTTCTGTCTTATCCTTTGGGCACCGATTAAATCAGAAAAGTTCCCTTCAATGAATCATCTATATATAATAAGGTAAGAGACGAGGTCCCACGGAAAACCCGCGCATCTAGTTCTCTTTGTGAACTAACATCATGCTCTCAGAGGTATTTAAACTTCATGATAGTTATGTCTGCTTCTAAGCAAGTCAGAATTCGAGTGTTTGATACACGAGAAAGAACTTCCATTTGAACAACTTAATAAGACTGTACAATTCTGTAGGACTTTCTTTAGCAGTTTTGCCGCAGAACCGTCCATGGTGTTAACAGCCTGTAACAAACGTCGCCGAATCGACCCAGTAGTGGCCGAAGAGAATTCTACTTTCTCAGGCGGGATATAAATTGTATATGGGACGGAAGGAAGGAAAATGCATACCCTGTCAGTGGCTAAAATGGCGCCCGCGGGCTCCTAACAGCGGCCGTAGTCCGTTTCCTCTCAAGTTTACTACCCCATTTTCGCTAATAGAATCGCACGACCATTTTGTTCAGCCATTTGTCCGCCCCTCTATAACAACAGGTCAAACACTGAGTCGTGGTAGGGAATTGGGTGGGAGGAGAGGGTGAGTTTGTAGTTGGGTAGGGGGAAGTTGTGTGGAGGACGTCAAAGAACCGTGCGGTAAAACGTGAACAAAAAAAAAAAAGGGCAGAGTGTAGGCGTAGGCGAGGAACAGAAACAAAAAAAGGCTACCATGAGCGAGAGAGAGAGAGGAGGAGAACAAATATGGACCAGTGATGTGCTGTAAAAAAAGTTGAGGTTATGTTCGGCGGCCGGCCGTTCAGCGTGCGAAGCCCAGTTTGCAAGCCCGGCCGACAGGAGCGCTGCCATCGTAACTTACAGCTTGCCTAGTGCCTTAATAATGTAGACGTGAGCACGAACACAGATTCAACCACCCCTCGCGGGCTGGAATATGTACGTTGTAAAACTGCGAGACGGGAACGAAGCGTAAAAGAGGTGAAGAAAGGGTGTGTTATGAGCCCTTCACAATCGCCATATTCCGTTGCGATAAAGGCATAATGAACCTTTTATTTTTACTTTGCCTGTGATCTAGCAGGAGAAATGTCAGAGGAAAACTATTTGAAGCTATATCTGAAAATATAGCAACTTTCTCTTCCAGTAATAAAATTACTATGAAGAAAGAATGCAGTATGGCGGTAAAAACATTATTTTGACAGCGCATAGTCTCATAATGCGCAATTCATTTACACTTCGTGACTTTTTCATTATATTTACTGAGCCTAAATGCCACACGTGTAATTCGGGAAGCTTACATATTAATATGTGTATTATTATCTCTCTGAAGTTGTGGGCCATTAGGCCCCCTATGACCACACCACCAACTCATTTTAACAGTTACTGGCACAGGGTTTTGGACCTGAAGCTGCATTTGTGGCATTAGAAAGATCAAAAAAAAACGTTTACACAAAATATGGATCACAATATTATGAAAAAATAATTTAGAAATAAGTATTAACTAGATAAGCGATTAGTTAAATAAAGTTCCACCTACCAACGATTTTTGTTCACTAGCTTATATTAATATTACGTAAAATATAACAATCGAAATCCTGAAACATTATTGAATGTTGTCTCTTTAAGAAATACTACTCGTAACACATGTGACAAAGAGCACACGTGACGTCATATACCTAGAGTGAAACATGCATTGCCTAATGTTGGGACTTACCTACATAAATGTAAATATTTCTTTGCCATCGCCAACTGCAGGAAGCTTGTGTAAATGGGTATATTTCAAATTTAATCACCTGATTCTCCAAATGTAAAAGATTCAATCAACAAATTTTATAATTATACAATTTTTTTGGTGAAAACTAGATCTGAATATTGCTACGGAACATTTCCACAATTTTTTTTTATCAGACAACTCTTTGAAAGTTCATGCAACAATTTTATAGTAGCTAGCAATTTTTGATTAACTGCGTCTAACAAAACAAATAGGTACTAAGCTGTTTAAGAAATGTACAAGGTCGGGATATATTACAAATTATGTTGTCCGAACTCACTGGACTGGAATGAAATGTGCAAATGTAAAGTATAAGAAAAACTTAACAGATGTATAATAATATGGTAAAATACTTCCAAAAGAAACCGATAATAACCGTTATCTATCACTGCTTTTTAAGGTTTTTAAATTTATTTCCAATAAGCAGTATGCACTAAAACCCTTTTAAGAAGTACCCTTTTAGAATGTTTTCCTGTTTGATAATGTTACGTAATGTTGAATCGGAGTTATAAATATCAAAATAATTCGACCTTCCTATGAAGTTTTCAAAGTTAATAAGCTTAAATATTTCAGCCATATAAGAAATTACCTAAAACAGTCTTAATTGTGTTTAATTTATGTATCTTTCAAACTTGAAACCTAAACTTTGCACAATTTCCCGAAGTATACTTTTTGGTTGAAACGGTGATATTGAAAAAGCTACGCAGAAAGAAAATTTACAGGTGATTGGGAAATCCTAACCTGAAACACCCACTTCTTATCCGTACTTAACCTTTTGGAACGGTTTTGTACCTCATAATCCATGGCTCTGCATGGGTTAAGATCTAACAGGACCGAGTTTAGTCCGCTAAGCTAACAACATACCTCACCCCCACCCCTTTCAAAGCTCTCGTTTCGACGACATTAATCCAACATCGAATCCATTAACCCGGTTAATTTTTGGGCGGGAGGCAAGGGAGATTTTGAACGAATTTAAATTCGTGCGTCCTCATCCAAGCAAAAGCGGCGAAAGTTGAAGAACATTCGACGAACGAAATAAAACGCTAGATTTTCTTTCCTCCTGCCTGAAAAGAAGGGTTGGGGGGGGGGGGGGGAGAGAATGCCTAAGCGGCACAACCATCCTCTCTAAATCCTTCATTGAACTCCCCCTCCTTACCATATTCCACTCGCAGAAGAAAAAAAACACCCTTTGCCATTCAACTTTCCCTTCCGCTGTGACGGAGCATTAACAACCTCCCCCCCTTTTCTTTTTTCCCAGTACACTCCGAGCTTATCTCCCTCCAACCCCCTCCCCTGCCGTACGACCAGCTTGGGAGTGAAGACGATGGTCGTAGGAAATGTTAAAGCTAACAAACGACGCGCACAAATTTAATCCGCTGCAAGCGCGCATCTGTTCTCCGGAAGTCTGGTCATAAAAGCAAAATTTCATGCTTAATTTTCATTTCGATTGAAAGTTTCTGCTGTATTCCCTCTCCCTTGGAGCTAAGCACAGCACGACCACTTGCCCTCACGTAATAAATTCGCTCCGTTTCGCGTCTATTTCGATTACACTTTGGTACTAAATCTTGCTTGATCTTTCACACAGCTGATACGAAACAATGCACGGTGGAGTCAAATGCACCTTTACTAGCAGTGGCAGTCAGTCATTGACCCTGGAAAATGATACAATTTTGAAGCATAAAAGTGGGTGGTGTGAACTTGTTTTAATTTATTGCTCTTTGACAGAAAAGGAAAGAGATACTCGAGTTACGTGGCTAAAAGTTCGACAAGTCGCAGGGATATGACCACAGGAGCTATTCGGTTTCTCGCAGAGACAAAGTGACTTATTTCAGTAAAGAGTATAGAATGTGTCCTGGTATTGAGTGGATAAGGCATAACCTTACTTAATCATACGAGAAAAATGATGGTGTTCGAGTTCACAAACTACTTCGACTTTCTCAATAGTATAAATAGCCTGACATAAATAAGACAGCTTAACTTTAGAAAAGCGCACTACGAAGGCACACGAAGAAACTACCCTCCCCTCTCTCCTCCCTAAAATGTACACTCTTTCCTGCCTGCCAGACGATCCCCTACGGTTGGTTTGCAACAACTGACTACGATGTGGGATATTAGGTACGATATAATCACACATTTTTATTTACGTTAAATACACTAACACATCTTCAATAAGCAGCTGCTAGAACGGAGAAATGTATAAACGATTTTTGGGGGAAATTTAACAAAGAAAATACATAAGTGTTTTTCAAACTTGATTATCACATGCAGAGTGATTTTCGTCTTACGCGCATGGCCAAAAAATAGAGTCCTGATTTCCCCACATAATTGTCAGAAAAAAAACTTGTTCGAACCCATGAATTTCGTTTTCATCGGACTCGTATTTTAATTAAAAAAAAAAAAAAAAAAACTAAACGGCATAACTTGGTCAGAAGAAATGTACTTCCATTTGTAAACTAGCCTTTATATGAACAACAAGGTGAGTTAATCGAAGTGACGTGGTTTTGGTGGGTACAGTCGCATTAAAGCAATTCAGTGTTACGAATCGGAAGATGAATTCTGCTAAGCTCGTATTCGCACTATACCCAATATTCTCTCTACAGTAGATCCTTTGAAGAGCACGGAGATAAGCGACTAGCTTGGACTTTACTTAGAAAGGCGTGAACGAGGGGTAGAAGAAGGAAGTTTCCTATTTATTGTGAAAAATCAATGACCTGTCGCTCACAAAGCGCTTGCTGTAGTTTTTACAAAGTGGTTATTTCTGGGCTGAACTGCAGTTTGGCGATAAAAATTGATCGAACGAGGTGTTTCATCTTCAGCCTATGAAATTAAGTGGATGGCAGTGAACAATGTGCACAAGTACATTACGTGAATTTTCAGTTCGATTTCTCGAAAATGGAAAACGACCCGTAATGATTGGGTATTTTGTCCACACTGTAGCAGTTTACGTGCAACATATTTCCAAAGTGTGGAATAAAATGATTACATTAGATCAGAAAGGTTAAGGTTTTGCAAAACGCACGTCGGACAGCCGACATATCCATGTCTGGTGAATATACCCAAAATTTTGCACACACACTTCACTAACGTTTACAAAAAAAATGTTTTTCATCTTTGAATATTTTAACTCGTATGGTAAGATTTTTTTCTTTGTGTTCGTTTAGTTTATTTTCATTGCTATTGTGATTGCTAAGCTGAGAATTTAGCAAATAGCTGTAAATCAATTATTCAGCAATCAGGAAAACTAATTCTCCTAAAAAGTGATGCGGTTTTTAGCCTAATTTTCGTACGACAGAAGAGCTTATGAGATCACTTTTCTGTCTGTCTGTCTGTCTGTCTGTGTGTCTGTATGTGTTTGTGAGAGCTTGTGCGTGTGGATATTTGCCCCTCCCCACCATTCAATTTTCGAACGTCTGAACCGAATTTCACCAAACTCGGTAAACATATAACACTAAGTAAGGACACTTGACTTTTATAGTTTTCGACCACGTCAGGCACTTACTTTCAAAATGAAGGCCATTTTAAAATTTAGGATGATGTCACATCTCGGAAACCATTCAACCGATTTAAACCAAATTTTGTACGCTGGCAACGCAAGGTATAATCATTGAATTCAGAGGTGAATATTTATGATAGTCTGGTATTTTGGAAGATAGCGCCACATGAAATATAAAGCTTTTACTTTATATCTCGGAAACTACTCCACCAATTATCGCCAAATTTGGCGGGTAAGTAATACTATAATACGCCAAGTAAATATAATTAACTAAACTTTATTTGGCACTTATTTTCAAAATGGCAGCTATACAAATATTTTACGTTTTTTTGGAATAACTACCATACAATCTGACAAATTTCAACCACGTTTTGTACGCTGGCAGTATCTATTACAAACATCATATAAGTAAAAAACAACAACTTTTGACCGCCACTTTGTAAGATAGCGCTAAATGAGTTAATAAAGTTTTCGTGTATTATCTCGGGAAACAATTGGCCGATTCCTACCGAATTTGGCAAACAACTAATACCGTGGAAGATGATACGTGCATATACTTTCTTAGAATGTCAAACACGTATTTTTAAATGGCGGCCATGTGGTTATTTTAGTTTCATGAGAGAAATCGACTGAACCATGTAGGGTCTAAATAATTCTAATGGAAATTTATGTGCTGGCTGTTTATATTACAACCATCAAATGTGGCCACACAAAACTTCTTCTCCTTTATTTTATAAAATAGTATCACATTACAAATTAGAATTACGTGGTATCTCCAAAAATACTTATTTCTATTAAATTTGGCAATCAAGTAGCATTACTTTAGGCCATGCAAACATATAAACGTTTAGAGTGTCAGACACTTATTTTTTCAATATGGCGGCCATATAAATATTTATTAAGCCCCGGGTTTTTTATCTACGAAATCACTATAGGCTTTTTACTGTAAATTGAGTTCTTTTGAAGCCCTAGTTCCTTTTTATTTCAGTCATATTTTATCCTTTAACTATCTTTTTAAATAAAAACTGCCACGTAAGTAATAAACAGCGTGTAAATTTCACCGCACTCGAAAGTTAACTTCTAAGGCTAAAACAAAATATATTTATTGACTTTTATGTGAAATGGGAGGGCTTTCAAAAGTGCTCACTTTACCATGAAGAGTCTATGAAAGAATTTCAACTTAACTTTTTATGCTGACAGTGTAAATCATATCGATCAAAATTGTCCATGAAAAGCCTCATATCTCCATCATTTTTAAGATAGTCTCACATGAATTAATACCATTTTTATAACGTGTCTCGGGAAACAATCAACTGATTACTTTCAAATTTTGCACAGAAATTTTACTGTAACAAGTCGTATTAATTTATATGGTTTAAGTGTGAAAGTATCTTATTTTCTGAGTAGCGCGTGTACAAACTTTTTAGTTTAGTGTGCTATGTATTCGAAACTATGTAACAGATTGAAATCTACTTAAATTCAACTTCGTATATTGCATCTATCACAAAAATTAAACGTGCTAATATATAAACTTTTTTTCCCTACATTTATGAAAATCGCCACATGAATAATGGAGGTGTTATGCTATAACTCGAGGAGCAATCAACCGATTCATACCAACATTTCACGCAAATATTACTACAGTAAGGTATGTAAATAAACATATGTTATCTGCGGCAAGCATGTTCTAATGGGGTTTATATAAATAATACAGATTAATTTGTTTTATCTATGACATTAAAAAAAAAATCCAACCAAATTTTGTATGCAAACAGTATTACTTAGAAGCATCATTGATGCATACAGAGATCTTCTGTCTTGTTTTTTGCCAAGTAGTGTCAGGTGAGTAAAATTAATATTTTGACATATTTCCAGAATAATTCAACTAATTTACGCAAAATTTTGCACACCTGCAGATGGCCATGTAAAATTGCATGATTTAAATGGGAACAGTAGCTGATTTTAAAAATGGTGGCTATATAAATATTTTTATATGTTTTGCATGTATATTGAACAATTTAACCAAATTAAACCAAACTTTTAATGCTGACAGTATCTATTAGACGCATAGTATGAAGAAGAATTTATAAAAATTTTGTAAGAGAGCACCAAGTAAGAAAAAACGGTTTTCATGTTTTATCTCGGGTACCAATCAACCGATTTCCACCTAATTTTTTCACGCAAGTGGCGTTATGGCAGGCCATGTAAACGTAAGTGTTTTAGTGGCTCAGACACACATTTTCAAAATGATGGCAGAATAACTGTCAGGTTAGTGAACCCTATCATTCAAAACATTAAACTGATTACATCCAAAGTTGATGCTCAGAGTCTTACCTCCGTGATGCAGTTGATTGCAAGATTGCTTAATTTTACGAGTTTTCTGGATTCGAATCCCGGGTAAGTCACTCGTGTTTTTTAATTGCCTTTGTTTTGTTTCACATGTTTCTGGTTTCATCTATAATGATATTGCTGTCAATGAGAAATCAACTCCTACCTACCATCTAAGCACTTCACTAATATTTATTTGCACCCATGTAGAGGGAAGTGGGCTCATTATTTATCACTAACTTCTTGTTAAAAATACACTATACTATGAACTTTTTGAAAAAGATTGCAAATCTGCTATTTTATTAGGGGGAAGCAACATGCATGAATTAGTTGTAAGGCAGAAAAATAACTTGCATTGTTTTTAATGTCTATCTGAAGGCTAAATATCAGTCACGAAAACCGTTTAGATGTGATGAGAAGATTTTACTTCTACTTAAATTGTATTGCACTTGCATATATCCACGAAACTGCGCAATGAAAGAAAAATAAATACACTTGAGTACATGGTTTTTTTTATCAATGGCGCTTTGTCATGAAGAAAAAAAAAAAAAAAAAGGAATAAAATATTCTAAGGTGATCCTAAATTCAAGAAACATGTAGGACTGCCGTCTGGTGGGCCACTCTGTGGTGACAGCTGAATTTGTCTAGATGTATGGTGACCAATGATGGCATTAACGAAGGAGTAATATATTGACAGCATTTTGCATGCTGATACTACATAATGAAGGCTGTTCTCAAGCACTTTTGAAATCAAATTTAGAAAAAATTAACTGCTTCTATGTGCATATATTTTAATTTCCGCTTTATTTTTTTATTTCTTCGTCGAAGTGTTAAAATAGTAACATTTTTTAAAACATCTACTTTTATAATAATGTTCCTAATAATTTCACAATTTCACTCGACCAACGCATGAACAAAGTGATGAGGTCCATGGCAATGTTAAATTTACACAATACGGATGAATACCCGACGTGCATACAAGTAGATCTTAAGCAGATATTTCAAAAGTGCTCAGTTTACCGTGAACAGCCTATAGTTATCAACCAATTGCGAACGAATTTAACCGCAGACTGTACACGATCAGCTATCACACACAGTGAAGTTGTGAAAGTGGCCAGCAGTGCCAAGAGAAACCAGGTAGTGTTGGTGACAAACGACCAACTGGACAGTCACGGACAACTGACAGGTGAACTTAATTCCAAGATGGCTGCGCCAGCGGTCGTCAAGAGTCCTCACAGAAGCACTCGCCGGACGTTAACAACGTAAACGACCGTCATAAACGAGCAACATGAACCACCAGATGTCGCTATGCAGTCTACTGTGTTTAGATTGATGGGCGGGAAGTGTGCTTTCATGCGCACAGCCCCTCAAGATTTCTTCCCTTCCAGCTGGTATTCACTCCAAATAATTACGGAATCAAACAAAAGAGAAATGACAGCTGAAAATTTCTTACACATATTTATGTACGTATGTTTCTAACATAATAATTGTACGTAAATAAGAAAAGTTAATCTATGATACAATAAATAATTACGTGTTGTGAGAATATGTGGACTTTTTTTTTTAAGTAGGAGCACTTTTATAAAATGCTCAATATTTTTAATGAAAAATTATGAATACTCAGACCTTTAGATGGTATAGGGCTGTGGAACATGTACAGAATGTGATTATAGGCTATTCACGGTAAAGTGAGCACTTTTGAAAGCCCTCTCATTTGGAATAGTAGTTGATAATATTTGTGTTTTATTTTAGCCCTTGGCGTTGAATTCTGAGTGCGGTGGAATATACACACACGGTTTATTACTTACACGGCAATAGCTATTTAGAAATGTGGCTGAAGGATAAAATATGGAATAAATTAAAAAGTAACTAGGGGCCCAAAAGTGCTCACTTTATTGTGGACAGCATATCACGGAAAACCCGCCATAAGACATTTGTTATAAAAAAAAAGTCGAAAACATTACACGACCGACAGACCACGGCGTGTCCTAACGGCCTACAGCCTATGCCCTGAGAACAAAGCTGCACGGCATACTCATTGCAATTATTATAAGCAATTTTGAAGAAAGAGCGTCTAAGTAAATAGAAAATGGAAAAATATGTGCAACCATTGTTCAATCTGTTGTGAATATATGTTTGTAACATGGTAATAAGTGGGATTACCGCTCTTATTTTTTGTAATATTTGTGACTCTGAAGCAATAGATTTTTCGTGAATATATGCTTACTAATATTCATTATGAAATTAACTTCAATTGTGTAAAGGGGCCGCGGTGGCTGAGCGGTTAGAAAATTCTCCTTCCACCAAGGCGAACCGGGTTCATTCCCCTGCCAGATCACTCCGGATTTTCTCAAATGGGAATCGTCCCGTACTATGCCGCTGGTCGGCGGGTTTTCTCTGGAATCTCCCGTTTTCCTCGCCCTTGCATTCCGGCGCTGCTCCATCCTCACCTTACTTCATCATCATCGGCTTTCACGACCTCATTAAGAGCCGTACAAATCTCTTAAATTTACATTCAATTGTGTAGCATCTTTTGATTTCGTTTGGTATTTATGCAAAAGTATGGATTAAATATTTGTCTACTTATAATCTCTGCAATTCGAGTAGTGTTCAAGTTAAATATAAAGAGCAGATATTGACCATATGAAAAATTTAAAGTGGCACCATCATTATTAAGACAGTGAAACTTGACTATTCACCTTCAGCACAAAAATAAGAACAATGTTGTTACTGAACAGAAACTAAAGTCACGATAATTTACTGCTGAGGGCTTAAAACTGGACTCTTTTTAAAATGACGAAGGGGTTCACGAAAAGTATTTGCATCTTAGAAATATGTTTGCTCTCCTTTCACTAAATTGATGTTAAGAGCGTGTTTTTTAAGGGGAAAATTGCAAACAAAATACGCGCCTGACGAAATCTGGCTGAGGCCCATCAACGAGGTAACAGCGTAATCTCTTTTCACTAGAGTGTGCACCTGGGTATCGGAAAAGGGAGGGTAAGATAGATAGATAGATAGAGAGAGAGAGAGAGAGAGAAAGGGCAACGTGCTACGAAGTGATATGTGGACGCGGAGGAGGCGCTAGGGAAGGGGGAGCGAGAAACACGCTCGGCGGGAGGACAGAAAATGTGGCAGACCACCTACAGCGAGCAATTGAATCCTGGTTGAAACTACGTACACAGCGGTAGGTCGCACCAGCTGTTCCTGAGGTGAATGGCAAAAAAAGGACCTTGCTTGGCGCCTTCCTGACGAGGGAAATAGGAGAAAAACGTGGAGGCCGTCGTAGTAAAGAATAACGGTTGGAAGGGGTGGGGGGGAGGGGTTAGGCGAGAAGCGGAGGGGTAGGAAACAGAAACTTTACCAAACCGCCCTTTTTAGCCCTTTGATAAACGCTCCATCCATGTAATTAAACTGGCAGAGAAAAAAAAAAAGAAAGTTTCCTCTTCCACCCCCCGTCCCCCGGGACAGACCTTTCTCATCAATCGCGGCAATCTGAAAACTCACTCAGCACTGAAACCAGACACGTGTGTTCTCTGCGCAGACGCCAGTGCAATGCTGATCGCACGCATCTGTAAGCGCAGCGAACACAATCACCAGGGGACGAACTGCGTCTTGTAAGCGGGTATTTAACACGGCTCCTGGTGAATATTCCGTTTTCCAATCCGCTGAGGCGGCGCTTCGCTTCCAGTCTGTGCTGATGGCTGATAAATTGCATTCTTTTTATATTTGCACGAAACGTTGTCCTAATAGTAGACGTTAGTTGCGAGTACTGTTCCCTCGCATCGAAAATTTTGACGGCATACTTTTTACACAAATGCCTGTCAAAATCGTGATTTTAATGTTATTGGGACGAATAAATAATACTTACCGAAATGAGATAATTCACTTTGAAATATGATACGTCGAGATACTTCAAGGAGTCTTTAAAATCACGTTATGAAATGTTTTCTCAATTTTCAATAATTGCTCAAAATAAGGGAATTTTTTGCATGCTTTTGACACGTTGCAGTTTGTGATATTTAGTAAAATAAGTTTTACTAAGCATACCTTAAAGTTAATTTAGACATGACCTTTCAGTCGCTCTTGTTAAATTTTCTGTAAAAGTGTTCGCTTATTTTATTTGAATCTCTCAAAAACACTAAACTTGTAATTTTGGCCAGTCACGATACAAGAAAATACGGTTTATAAATTTTTTTTTATGGCGGGAAAGAGCACTTATGAATAATGTCTAAATGTTTAACGGTGTTTCTTATGGCTACGAAATAATGGCTAGGGCCCTTAACATAGATGTAATAATTTAGAGACTTTTCAATGTTTGCTTTCTGCGGTGTTGGCTGATCGACGTTAAAGGCTGTCCTCGGTAAAGTGAGCACTTTCAGAAATCAACCTTTGGGAAATGTTTCCACACCTACCTGCGTATATTTCAACAAGCAGAATGAGCGACGCGCCGAGTAAAGATGGCAACGACTGAAGCAAATGTAGTTCCACGTCTTCAGCGTTCAATTAAAAGTGTTAGTAAATTAAATGATTTCAGTGTTCGCAAAAGTTTACCTATGTTTTTTCTTAAAGGCACATGTGTGTAAGAATTATCAAATTTGTAAAATATTTACTTCGCTTACAATTTCACGTTTTAACTTGACCTGCGCACGAGGAAAGTGATCTGGCTCATGGCAATGTTAATAGTATATGGCGGAGGAATACACAATGTACATGCAAGCAGATCGTGAGTAGAGCTATCAAAGTGCTTATTTTACCGTAAACAGCCTATTTCTACAGCTAATTGTGTGGGAACACAAATATGTAAGTCCATTACGAACAATCTTGTGGCTTGAGGATTACCTCACAAACGTTTCATCGACACAACGGCTTTTAGTACACGAAAAAAGCGTAATTGTTGTTTAAGAATTGCCAGATAACTTAACAAAAAAGACCAGCTCACCAGAAAGATCTGCAAATGTTTAAGCCCTTCAATAACTACTGCGAGCGGTTTATAGAGCAAATATGCATTAATAATGTTTAGGAAAATTGTAATCCTCTAAGGCAATAGTTTTTAACAGGCTCTTCAGATCCGTCTTGAAGCAACACTGAAATATTTGCGAGGCTATTATTTTAAGATAAGACCCTGAAAGCACCATCCGCGCGAACTTCCAAACATGATACCCAAAACTTTAATTCTCCCTTCATGCCACGCATTCCCATGATGCTTTCATTGTGTTCAAATATTTCATGATTAAAGAGAATCTTCATTAAGGATAATTCGTTCGTATTAGAAATGTCTTTACCATATAGAAGAAATTTAAACAAAGTTATATACATATATTTTTTTGCATAAAATATATTTCATGTTGATAATGCCTTAATATATACAATACAAATAATATTTCCATTGAATTCAAGGAACGTATTATATGAGAACGAATTACAAATTTTAGTTTTTCGCTATTTTCATAAACCAGAATTGAAAAACAAATAAACGTAATGATAAAAATATTCCTTTGGATACCTGTACAGTAAGTCAAAATAAAATTAGGGGAAATTTATGTTTTAATAACACCGGCAAAAACTATTCTGTTACATTATACATCTTTAAATAGTCTTACCTTATTTTACGTTGTAATAACACGGCAATTCAAAGGAATATTACCATCGATTAGTTATCAAGTTAACATTATAGGTAATTAAAAATACGCACTTTACATTATTCAAGCTAAAATTATTAAAATTGACGTTCCATAAAATTTACAAAATAGTTTAAAAAATAACAGCCAAATGTTATAAATCTCCTTCGTTAAAATAAAGTCGTCTTGCGGGCGATAGTTATCTTTAATACAATCAGGCATCCGGAGACTGTCCCAATATACACTGCTCCAACCAGACTTTATAGGTTATATTCGAAACGTAGATGTCACCCTCGTTTCCTATTATTCCTGAACCTTCCAGAGGAAGGAACGGGCAAGCGTCCTTGGATCCAGTGATTTTCAAATTGTTGAGACGAAGTGAGGCGCGCGCTGACGGAGAGGCGTGTGCTGACGACACGATGACTTCGCGAGGTCACAATGACGACACTGGAAGAGAAGGACGCACAAGCCGCTGTTTACTCGCTCGGCTGCACTAGCTCGCCACTGATCTCCTCAAGACGAGAGGCAAGTCACAGGCCCCTCCGCTTCATTTCATTCTGTTATGATTGCGACTCCAGCCACGCGGTGCGTCCAGGCGAAAGGCGGTCGCAGCAGCCAACTCTGTGTAAGCGGAGTCGTTCGACACAAACCTGCAAGTTGGATCGTTGTAATTAGTTCTCGCTGACACGGAAGTAAGGGCAACCTTAACTCCGCCCACGCCAAGCTATCGGCGAATAGGGGAGGAGTTACAACACGTCACCAGGAGAAGAGTGGTCGAGGGAACCGAGCCTGGAAACGGCGTCTTCCTGGTGTGTCGGCTACGCAGAGAGAGAGAGAGAGAGAGAGAGAGAGAGAGAGGGCGCCGGTATCCAGTCTTCTTCAGGGGCGAGTTAGTGAGAGAAAGAGAGCAACTCCCTCATCTGTCCTTCCCCAACCTACTCCTATTCAATTCTAATTATTTTGATTGTTTTAAATATCATTGAAGGGAAGTATTATCTTTAGTACTTCTTTTATTTCACATTCTCTCCTCTCAACCTCTAAGCTGTGGTGTCACATAAAGAGACAACCACAACATTTCCCTGGCTAGGCGAGACTTAGAGGACTCAGTGTTTCACTTAGGTTACATGTAGATATTGGCGAAAATGGGACGAAACTCCTTCACATGTTCTTATCGAGGGAAATACTCTTCCAGAAACCATCCTCTCTTTTTTGTGGAACTGAGAACGATTTACAGCGAAAAGTGCATCTGGGGTCACTTCTGAAGAATAGGGAGAAAATATTTAAACGTAAGGGTCTGTTTTACAACACAAGTTTTACAACACAAGTTTTATTTTATAAGCTGAGTCTTAGAACGCATTCGCGATGGGTTACTGGTTCACTGCATTTCATCACTGTCAAAACGCGATTAACTTCAACTTACCAGAGTTTATATTGAAACGCCCATTTCAGCCTTTAAACTTCTTAAACCGTTTACAATAGGCCACTTATTATGAAACACTGTAAGTTATGAGGAGAAATTCGGCGGACGTCTTCGTTGTGATCGCAATATTGATTTCAGTTCCTGTTACATCTTACTGTTACATTTAGATGTTGTTTGTATGTTATCGGCTCTTTAAGCAAAGTACAGCGCACAGTATTTGCGAGTTTGGCAATGAAGTCTAATGTTTGTTGCTGAGATTTGCTAGTTTACCTACATATAGTAGTTACAACAAAGAATTTAATGTACGAGGCCAATGAAAATACACGTGTTCACGAAAAATCAAGTTGTTATAATAATTACGCCAATTAGGATTTTATTACATATTTTCGCTTCACAGAAATTACAACACAATGTTCTAAAATAAACGTAATATGTTGGCGGAATTAAAACCCGCAGCAATCATTATTCGAGCTTGCAATTTCCCATTCACTGGCGTTATTTTTCGGTTATATTTTACAACGTTGAAAGTGTTAGCATGCTGTTCTAATCGCTGTTTATTATTTTTATAAATTTTACGTGTTTATTTTCTGTCAGTATTAGAAAGAAACCACAACTCACATTCTATAAATTAGTTAGCAAAATCCTTACCACCGCCTTCTAGACACACCATTTTCTTCAAATGTCGATCTCTAATCTTAGATTTACTGCAAAGGCTCAGCTACCTCCTAGATGTGCGTGGTAAAATGCACTGACTAGAAACGCCGGTAAATGAAAAGGTAAATTTTACCTTCGTTTAATATAAGCGGAATTTTATGAATAAGTGGTGAAACTGGCCCTTTTTTTTTTTTATCGCAGAAGCAGATTAATATAAACTCGAACAACTCTAAAGCGGTACTCATTGCTTTAGCAGTGAATTCTGCAGCAATATAGTGGAAAAGGCTATAAAAAAAACAAGGACATGACATATCGTCACTAACTGGAAGCTAAAGCATTCCTGGCTGCAAGGCTCCGATGACTCCAGATCAAACTCAAAGAAGTTTTCGTTGATCTTTGAACCCTAAGACAGTTGTGATGACACTACCTCTTGCTTCTGACCCACCGACTTCAGCTGGAAATGAAAACATATTTTTCTGAAGACATGCGGTGCCCCCTGAAACGACGCAGTATTTACAATGAGCATGAGTCGCCTACAGCGTCAGAGTAAAGGAAAACGTGACTATGACAAAACTATGACATACTTCCAAATGTCCCCTTATACTACAATTTCTTCAAAGTAATTTGAAACGCACGGTGACTGGAATCAGAGCGTCTGCTATCACGTGGTGAGAAAATATTGAGGTACTTCAGTGGGCGTGCTTAAAGTAAAAGTAGTCTGTGAACAGTCAACCTACGTGCACAACTCTATAAAGGTAGGGAATTTTCTAAGTTTCTTCACTAACTAATACTTTATGCTTAAGGATTTTATGCTTCGCGGCTGCCTCGTTTGTTGTGGTGTGACGGTGTTTGCCAACACATACAGGACGAGGTCCTTGTCTCAACTGCTTCCTCAATGTAGGTGTATTATATTGGAAAACAGCTGAGAGCCCCCCCAATGATGTCAAAAAAAAAAAAAGGGATTTGGGTTGGTTCTTGTGAAAAGGTTTGAAAATTATTCGTTGCCTTGGTTTTTATATCAAAATATAACCATTAACATAGTTTTCCCCCAAAATTTTACAATCAATAAACGTTGTACGAATATATAGTTTTCCCACTGATTACATTTAGTATAAAAAAGGTATCAAAAATAATTCTGTTTAAAACTTTCCCCAAAATCTACATTTTAACAAGATTACATCACTTTCCAGCTATATGCAGGTTACATAAAATTATTTTCTTTAAACCATACTTAACAAAAATGGCAGCAAGCCCCCGCCCCTCCTTTAAAATGTTGACGGAACAGCAGTTCCTGCACAAGTGAAAACACCTGTGCTGTCTCCTCGAATTTGGGCGAGACACCTGTATTTATGTTTTATTTGAAATAATCTAGATCATTACCAAATGAACTTCACTCCGTCGATATCCAGACGTCCTGGAGGGGCATCCTGGTGGTACGTGACTGACTGGCAGGCGTCACGTGGTCAAGGGGACGTTCGAGGGAGGGGAATGCAATTATAGTTTTCGTGGGCGGCAGCGGCTCCGCGGCGCCCACACTTGCAGACCAGCAGGCCCACCCAGCGGACGTGAGGCGTGGAGTTCGTCAAACACACCCTCGTCGCAGAGAAGGTAAGCCGTCCCAAACGGCCAACATTTTCTCTACTTCATATGTCTCCGTCGGTTTGACTTTCGTTCGATGAGCAGGGATAGCCGTCACAGCGGAGCTGGTTCATGATAGGTAAAGATTTACAACAGTGGTTTTCAACCTGCACGCCGCGGCATCCTGGTGCCGCTTGATTTAAACCTGGAGCGCAACGGACTGTTACTCATATCAAAGGCATTTTCCACAATCATTAAAACTGTTAACATGCGAATTTACCATATGACTTCGCGACGAATTTCGCCATGTTGTCCTCTACGAAGTGATATTTACTGGAGCTTACGAAGTTAAAATAAACAAAACACATTCATTGGCGATTAAGACACGTGATTTTATTTCCAACATACGTACATATATTTTTGTGTGAAGGCCTTCAAGCGGTAAAGAAAAACAGCGGCGGTTAATTTAATTTTCATTTTAGAACTATTGCAAAGTTTCTATTTTTAAATAATTAAGCCTAATATCAAAATATGCTAGTTTTCATAAGACATTAGTTCGGCGGGCCGCGAGAAAGATGTAATTGGTAAGGGGAGCCATGAATAAAAAAACACCACTGACGTATGGCATCAAATATGAGAAAAATAAATCTTTCCTTGCCTGCAGATGGGACGTTTCGTGGTAAATTCTGAGTGGAGTAGTTGCAGGAATATCTGCAGAGAAATGGTATAGGCTGTTCACAGTAAAGTGAGCACTTTTTAAGCCCCTTCTAAATTTTTCCTTTCATCCAATTTCCATCTTCCTGCTGCTTTTTAATATAAACATTGCAATGTGACCAATAAACACAGTGTATACATTTCATCACCATCAAAACTTAATGCCTGAGGCTGCAATAAGATATATTTATTAGTGGTTAATGACTGTTGGGAGAGCCTTAAAAAGTGCTCACTTTACCGTGGATAGTATATAACAGTAGTCTTTCTTTCTTTTTCAAGGCGGTAAAAATGTCACTATATTTTCATATATTTATATTATTAGCCACATCGCAGTTGTCAATCGATAGTCACTAATCGCATGACGCATATTTACCCTTTGTGACGGGAGGGTGCGTAGTAAGAACTAATAATAAAATAAACACACGATTTCAGAAGCGCGCACACCGAGCTAGGTGGCGCAACACATTGGGCTCACAACCGGGAGGTCCCGGCTTCGATTCCTGGTCCAACAAACCTGCTTTCTGTTTTCCGTAGCTTTTCGAAATCGCTACAGGCAAATGCTCCGATAATACGTATCATGACTTATTAATTCCTTGTTACTGCTCGACTAATCTACGTATTCCATCTCGAATAACAACGCTGTCTTGCGAGACCTTATTGCCTACCTATGTGTCTGTTCGTAAAGATAACCCGACCGTAAACAGACTCTATAGTTTGCCATAATCCACCTGTATGAGAGAATCTTTCGTAGCAGCAGTAATTTAGAAGAGTTGAGATAGTTATAGTTGAGTTTCGTTAGCGTTATGATTTTGTGGTAGTAGACTTGTGCCCATGGATCAATTTTCAGCCAGCGGAGTTCTACAAATCGCAAGTCACATCAACTAAAAACTGATTGTGGGTGAAAAATGTTTTTTTTTTTTTTTTTTTTTTTTTTTTTTTTTTTTTTTTATTTTAACAAACACGACAGTGAAAATTTGTCATTATTTAACCTTTTGTTTAAACGTTTGTATTTATATAATGTATTATATAAAATATTGATAAATGAGACCCAAATAATTTTTATTCATGAAAATGTTTTTGGTATTGTCGTGGACTGTCTTTCCCCGGGTATGAGGCAAATGTAATTCTAGGGCAATCTGTATTTTAACGGTCATGGAATATGGAAGTTGTCCTACCATATTTTTGAGATCTTTCATTGCCTTTAAATTAAAAAAAAAAAAGTTTGGTATTCCTGTGTGTTTCGTACTTCGTCACGTGAGATTTAAAATAACATGTATAGTTCAATCATGGGTACTTCGAACATGCCTGAAGCTCTACTGAAGTTCTACTTTCAGACTACAGTATTCATCTGCTTCCAGTAAAAAAAATTTAACCAAGGGATAACACATTGCATTTGTGTGCTCTCACTTTAGTAATAATTTGCATAAGAACTATTTTCTTACTAGCCATTTCTAAAACACCGATGTTCTGTTTTTATCCATATTAATTATATATTAAATTTAAATAAGATACAAGCAAAAGTTCAATGTAACCAATAATTATTTCAACAGAAATATTACATTTTACACTGTTAAAAATTTCCGTATATTCACGGAAATGTACAGTGTATATACGGAAAGGCAATCCGTAATGACGAAAAACGGAGTTAAGTCAGTAAATACAAAATACTGAAAGTCTCCGTATTCCACTTGGCTTCGAGTTACGGGGACGAACAATGATGATTCTACACTAAGCTTTCTTCGCCACTGTAACAAGAAAATTATCGTTTCTGCGGCGGCTAAGGTTATCCACGCGACTATGACATATTCTTTTAAACATAAAAAATAGCATCAGGCGTCTGTAACGTTTTACAACACTAAAAATACACTAAATTTAATAGAAACTGAATTTTTACTTTTGTTTCGCATACAAATATAAAAGTTATGCCACAACTATCAAGTGAGAGTTGTAGTATAGTCGTGGGCTGGTAATTTTTTTGACTTGGGTTCGAACCTCGCTTAAGTACAAAATATTTTAACTTTTTTTAATATCATTTTTTATACACGGTAGAACGCCCACATATCGAAAATTAAAAATATTTTCATTATTTTTTTTTAAATTTTAAACGGAAAGTACAGCAAACAAACTGGGAAATTATCGGAGAGATTCCGTGAAATTTACGAAAAGTCCGTTTCTGAAAATAAGCGTGTCCTTAATTTTACGGAGAGTTTACGGACACTTCTGAATAAATTTTTACCAACAGTTTTCCGTAAAATGAAGGGAAATTTTTTCAACAGTGTAGCGGTGTGGCCAAGCCTTTAGCTTGGCGACAACATGAACCCACATGCACAAACGTAAAGAGGGCGAGGTCGAGAAGGCGAGACGTCGCCGCTGATCGAGAACGAAGCCGAGGTAGTTATGACAACAGATCAGACAATTAGTATACAGCCTCCATATTTAAGAACCGCAGAGCGGCGGCTCGAGGTATTACGTCACCACGCCGACGACAAGGAAGATGGACCAACTTAAAGGGTTTGTTGTGCCGTCGTAATCGCAGGGTATTCAACCTAAGGCATCACTGCAGGTAAAGGCGTTCCAGTATAATGCGACGTAAGTACTCTTAAAGGCTGTTCACGGTAAAGTGAGCACTTTTGAAGTCAACCTTAGAAAAATGTAACTTCCCCTACCTGCAGGTATTTTAACTGTCACACTGAGTGACATGTGCCCAGTAAAGTTGGTAACGATGGATGGGAAGCAGTTCCGTATATTAACAAGTAAAAAGTGTCAAGTAACCATTTCTGATAAGTTAAATTATTTCTTTCGCGTTCCGTTTTTTTTTTGTTTATGAACTGAAAGATAAAAATTAGCAGATTTGTAAAATATATACTTTTGTAATAATTTCATGGTTTCACTTGACCGACCCATGAATAGTTATGAGGCCCATAATAATGTTAATATTATATAAGGCGGAAGAATACACAACGTAGATACAAGTAGATCTTCAGCAGGCCTTTCAAAAGTGCTCATTTTATCGTGAATAGCCTATGGCTAAAAACAACGGCCGTATTGTATCATTGTTAAATATTGTTACGGCGCGGGGCAGCTGGGGCGGACTCAGCTGCCCCGCGCCGTAATCTGAGACCCACCGCGCCCTCCTCTCTTCATGGAACGATGCGCTCGTGTCTGGCTGCCTCCCTTCTGGGAATCCCGTGAATTCCGACAGCGGCGGGACTTGCTGGCGTCACAGACCTCCTCTCGTCTGCTAGAGTTTCCGATACGTTTAGCGACGATGCAAGAATGTTCTGGTGAGACTGGCTGGCGCCTCAGCCCTCCGCGACGTATCACGCGAGTTGGGGAAGAATCTAGGTGGCGGCCTAAGACACTATATATATATATATATATATATATATATATATATATATATATATATATATATATATATATATATATATATATATATATATATATATATGGGAGTCTTTGATGGAGGCCGCCTGGCCGAGTGTGCGCGAGCGAACAGAAGTGTGGACGACGACTGGAGATTGCGGGACGACGGCGAGTGAGGTGTTCATGGCTTGAATGGACGAGAGTTGTGAACCGACGAGTGAAGCCTACTGTGCGTGAGGCGCTTGAGGATCTAGAACATTGCGACTGGCGGGACATGGACTGATGAAGTGTAATACGGATTTTATGTAAATATCAAACTATTCATTTGGACACTATTTACAGAATACTGGATAGGTTTATACACTGCCTATTGGACTGGTCTGAATTATTTAATTTAGTTGATTTCTTTGTCGCAATTATACATTTTATTAATGGTGTAAATTGTGAACATATGGGGATTTCAATTTATTGTGATAATGTTGAGGTCAGAGAATTTTGCTGTAATTATGTTAAATAAAATAAGGAAATTAATAATAAATTTTTTATTTGATTAAGACCTCCATCTCTTAACGAACTTGTATAGCCCACTTAATATCTAGCGAGAGAAATTGTAACAATATACATATATATGTAAAAGCTTGCAAAGTCAGTTAACCTATAAGTTGCCCCCAGCACAATATAATTCTAGCGTACTGGTTATAATAAAATATGTTGTACGAATCATAAATACTAAGACATTTATGGTTAAATATACATGACGTAGAATTGACGTAATTTGGTACTACCTCTGTACGTTTCCCCCAAACAGCTTGTTCGGTAAGGCCATAAGCTAAACCGTAACAACATGTTTAGGAAACAAGTAAACGCTCATACTTGGGGAGATTTTTCGAAGCTTTTATTCAAGACTCGTGACAGCGCCACTACTATAGTACAGTGAGAGGGCGCAGACAGTGACGTTGAAGCTCTGCACATCTGGAAGTCGAGACGTCGTGCGGAGGGGTGGCAGAGCCCGGGGAGTTGAAGACTCGGAAACGTAGGTTCGGTGGCAAACCCCACCCTCGCCACTGCACCAAGGAGTGACGGCCGTTATCTCGTCGAGTTTCGCGAGCCGCGGGGAGTTGCGCCCGGGACTCCGGCACAACAATGCCGCAGCATTGGCTTGAGAGTTCCGGAGGAGATAGGGGGGGGGGGGGGCATAGTCCCCCCCCCCACCCAACTTTTCAACCAGCAGGGCCGTTACTTACCCTCCGCCCCGCTTCACCCAGCGATCGGCCAATAACTCAGTTTTCAAAACTATAAATCATGGTAAACTTCTTGCCCCCCCCCTCTCCCCTTTTTTGACATCTATTCCAAAGTGTTTTACTTTAATTGTCCTTATAAAAATTGTAAAATTTGATTAAGAATGTGTGTCGACCTGCCGTGGCGCAGTTGGTTGGTACGCCACCGAACTGTGGTGCGGGAGGCTCTGGGTTCGAATCCTGGGTGAAGCCTGGGTGTTAATTTAAGTTAGGTTATAAGTTAGTTTGTAAGCTGTCCCCTGCTAAGCGTTCAAGCATAAAACCAGGGGACGGTTTAAAAAACCTTTACAATCAACTAAAAAAATATAAATGTTTAGTTTTAGGGGCCAATTTTATAATTTGCATTGTCTTTTGAAGAACGTTTTCGATACTGCGTTCTCGTAAATATTTGTAACTCTGTGTTGTTTGAAACATTGGCATACACGAGAATAGTCGTCACATTCGTGCGTAATTTCCCCCACAAGCATACAACGCGCTTTGAGAAAGCGACTGAGAGAGATAACATTTAAATGAATCTGGGTGTGGTTTCAGAAAGATCGACCCCCTCCCCCCCGCCCACAATTTTTATATAAAAAGAAAAGTCGCCGCCTATGCGCTGCAGCACAGGTTGTTTATGGTAAACTAAGCACTTTGAAATAAAACCCTGAAAATATTACTGCCCATTAACTGCGTGTATGCATGCGTCCAGTTAAGAGCTCCACCTGGCTGGCGCTTCCAGAGTTGCAGAGGTTTGGTAGAAAAAAACCATAGACTGAAGATAATGTGGACTGCTTATTCGTCTTCCGCGCATATACACATAATTGACCTGCTCCAAAGAAACACAGCTGTCAAATTCACGTGGCCGACACTGATGAACGCTTTTGTTTATATCTTAATTTTTTTTTAATACAAGCACTTTTATATGGATAAAATATGTTGACCAATTTTAATTTAATCTCAGTGCATTCCAAATTGGTTAGAGGAAGTATACAAACATCTCAAAGCACTTGTTTACTAAAACCGCCAACTCCAATCTACGTCTTTTTTGTTAGTCGTGATGGCAGAAAAGCAGTTCGATGCGGGGGCAAAGAGATCGCTTGTGCGCAGCCGGCGAGTTGGTCTACCGCATCTTTGGTCTCTGCACAAATACGATATTCAAAAATTCTGGATATTTTGTAGTAGTGTTTACACACGAAAAGTATTTAAGAAACCTTTCATGGTTTCATGCCAAAAAAAAAGAAGTTTTTTCTACTCAAAGGGTATTTGGGCTGGAAAATGTATAAAACGTGATTCCCAGAATCTAGTTTGCTGCTGAATTTTCTATATACACACTTTAGAGGTATTTGTAGATGTGCATCATGCTTTAACTTTATTAACTGCCATAAAAATATAGCGCCACCTCTTAAAGCTACGTTCAGGCGAGTCGCCGATAGAAAAACTCGAGCGCCTTGCGCGTAGAGGCGACGGGGCGAATGGTGGGTGCGCAAGAGTCGACCGCACAGCTCACGCGGTTGGAGACCTTGAATGCGCTAAATAGCTGGAGGTGTTTGGCGCATCATTTGCTCGGTCTCACAAGACATGTTGAGTCACTAGTTTCCAGCTTATTTCAGTGCTTTAGGAACGTTTATTCTGAAATTATAACTACGTCTTTCAGGAAAAATACATTACGCTCTATAACAAACACAAATTCTGATCTGTCAACTGATGATATAATTAGTGCAGTGTTATTCCTAAATTTATCAGTAGATTCTCGCCTTTTCACGCTTGCCAGATAATGCGTGGATAAAATTTGGCGACCACATTTGAAGGCATTTGTAAAATGCACTTGTGAAAGGTAAATTTGGCGACCACATTTGAAGGCATTTGTAAAATGCACTTGTGAAAGGTAAATTAAGTAATTTCACTGAAAGTAAAAAATATGCTACGCAAATGTAAAATTCAGCATGGTGGTTGAGACCAAGCCTTAAGAAAAATTATTCTAAGTTTTCACGTAGTACTGCGAGTGTAATGTTTAAATTCACGGCGAATCAACGTATTCACTTCACCGACGCGTCTCGGTGTAAGGTGGAGTGGCGAGATTGTATAGTGGCCGAGGTACGGGTGAGGGGGGTTGTAAGGTGGGGCGATTGTAATGAGTTTTGAAATTGGAGGGGGCTCTTAAATCCAAAATTATGGTCCTGTCATTGGTTTACGTAATCGATGACATCGCGATCGTATGCCTCCTGAAAAGACGAGTCCGGTGATATATAACCCTCAATATTAACACATTTAAATTTTTTGATTTTAAAAAATATATTTAGACATAAAAAATATTTAAGATTATTTTATTTTATTGACTCTTCGGATTCCTCAACGTGGCTGACATTTTAGCAACTTTTGCGAATACTCAGCCCACTAGCCAACGACAACGTCCAACACGTTTTCACACACCCGAAATTCGGTGGTAATCAAACCCGGATTGCCTGATGGGGAAACAAACCCGATAGACAAGTAATTATTTATAAATGACGTAATGTTCTGTAAAAATACCACAAAACTGGAATTAGTTAAGCCAATACAGAATAATCCTTAGAAATACGTAGCTGCTTTCTAATTGATTTAATGGCGTGTACTACAGCAGGGTATTCCTCACCAGGTCATTTAAACTCCTCGCCAGTCTGCAGATTAAGAGTGAATCTGAGTGGAATGGAGTGGAGAGATTTGAGTGGCTTCTTAACATCGTTGAGAGCCAAAGAGGGTGATACGAGGCGTCTATGGAGCAGCGTCGGAATGCAAGGGCGTGGGAAACGGGATATCCCCGAGAAAATCTGCCCGCCCAGTGGCTTCGTCCGGCATGAGCTCTGGTGGGAAGTGAGTAGCCTGGACCGCTTCACCACCGTGGCCCCACGAGTGAAACAAAAGAATTAAATATGTACGTAATTTTGGTTATGCACTGGGATACTGCATATGACGGCATGTTTCCAGTTTCCGCACCTTGTGGCATCTGTTTAGGCTCTCATTAATTTCAGTAATGTGAACCATCCCCGGTATTTACTTCTAGCCCTCATTAGCGTGCTAGGCTAAAAGTGGCTTATAGTACCTTTTCGATTCTTCACGTTCGCAATCTCCCAACTTTGTCAACAAGTTAATGTATGTAATTGACGGTGATGTGTAAATAGGGGTGCACCCACAGCGAGTGTACAAGCCTCTGATGAGCCCGCCGTACGCGACCGTCGGCTCCGAAAGCGCGACAAGAAATGAAAATCCACGATGGAGAAGAGAAATAATACAGCGTTCAGATGGGAAGGGTGCGCCCAAGTTAACTAATCGTCCATTGTTAAACCTTCGTCACGCCTCTCACGTGCGAAAACTATGAACGGTGTTATACATACGGGTGAAAGCATCTCCGTCGCTGTGGAGGCCGGCCTTATAATCGCAACGCCATCAGTGGTCCTGATCGCTCACACGTCACGCCTATGCGGCCAAGAGCTCGAACTGGCGATTATTGGATATCTACCGACACACACTTAGAATTTGCGAAGGGCAGCAAAGTGAGTTTAAAATATAGTTTTATAATAAAAATTGCTTGGTGTTTATATAAAATACACTTTAGGTGTTAGAACTTGTATCTAATTAACAGGTGTGTGCAGCCACTAAAAGAACTCGCACGTGTCAAATCACGGTGTTAATGCGCTGAACAGGACACTCGTTTTGGACTAGGGATGCCGTTCTTTTACTCCCAGCCTCAAAAAATTTGGTTCCCTAACACTTCGGAAAACATAATTACAAACTGTTTACGTAGAACAAAATATAGTCGTACCATCCAGTGATGTGGGAGTCCTGAAACTGTCGAACTTCGAATATGGCTTTCGATGAGTTGTCAAACAAGACAGACTTGTGGCGGTATGCCAACTACTCGTTTACCAATCCGGCGCTAGGGAAATCCCAAGTCATTCTGCTCGTTCACTTACTTCCATCACAGATTCGACTTCTTTGCCGGAATATTACGTTGTTCGCTATTATGTCGTAATAGCGGCCTCTAGTAAGTACAACATGTGGTATACCTTGTCTAAATTTAACTTCACGTTTTTAAATTGAGGCTTTAAATTGAGGCTTCTCTGAGAAATAAACCCTCCAACTGCCTAAAGATCCACGTGAAAACTAAATAGGGTGTTTGACGTATTTATGGCGTCCAACGATTAAATTCTCAAAGGCGTATCAAATGTGTTAAATGGTTTAGTGGTATTCACACAAGCTGGTTCATGATCGTTCTATACACACACATTGTATGGATCAGTAGAAGATTTTAGAAAGTGTGTCCAACTTACCCTAAAACAACCAGACATGTTAGCGGCATTTAACGCTCAATCAACAGACGACATAACGCCTTGGAAGATGCAGTGTGAGAAAGCAGTTGGCGAGCTCATCTAGCCGAAATGCTTGAGCGGTCTGTTTGTAGCGATGGTGAATTCACTTTTCGCAGACGCCAGAGTAGTCGCTTCAGAACTTCTTTCAGCTGGCGAATGAAGAAAAATGCGCCCGGTGGATGATTGAAAGGGGGAGGGGAGAGGGGAGGAGTTTGTGGATGGCGGAGGGGCGCGAAAGGAAGTCCCGCAGTTCTCATTTTCACCCTCGCTTTTTATTTCATTCCGCCTTCGTAATTTCCTCTTCGCACTAAATCCTTGGCGAATTGTCATCTCCACCGTTCCTCGCAGTTTTAGCAACACTGCGCGGCTAAGTGTGCGACGTCCTCGTAAGGAGAAGAGGAATATATTCTTAAGTCACAATTACCAGGGTGGTGTGGGGACGGGCAGGAGAAGGGGGGGTGAAGGGGTGGCGAAGACGCCGTGCGAGCGTGATAAGAGAGAAGAACTTGTCTTGAGTCTAAAATTGTCGCCGCGGCAGAAGAGAAAATTCCACTCGCTCTTTTCGGGGCCTCGCTCCCCCTTCTTTTTTCCCCTCTCCTAAATAGCCCGAAAGTTTTGGCCAATTAAAATCTGATTGCCACTTGCTTGGTCGGCCGCGTAGCTTGTTCGGATAAGCGAGAAACTGAGGGTGGTGTTTTAGGGGTGGGGTTTAGAAGAAAAAAAAAGGGGGTGGGGGCTCGAAGGCTTAGTGAAGTTTTACCACGAAACTAGAAATGTTCGAAACGTTGCCTACGGATATTACAAAGTCAGGCCCGGTTTTATAATGGCAGGGGATTTAGTCTTCGCGTGGGAGCATCTTCTTCGCTGACGGTCCCGTCGAGGGTTCAAATCGTTCTGTCATACGGAGACTGTCTTCATGTCGCTCTGCGAATACTCACCTCGTCGATGTGACTGTTTACACTTATGCTCACGCGTGGAATGTACAGGAATACTTGCTTCATCACGCGCACGATGCTTCGTAGGAAGAGAGAAACTCGGGGCCAAGTGCTTGGAAAACCACAAGTCGCGGATTTTTCTAAGGACACGACCAACAGGGCAGTGATGTGAGCGGGCAGTCCGAAAACTGGGAGAAATCCCGAGGCATGGTCGCCGACCAAGACGATATTTTGTTACTCACTGCCTTCCCCAGTATTGAGATGCGCTACTTTAAATTTCCTAGGTACTCGAACCCGGTTCCCCCGTGTGAAACAAGTATGCATCCCACTACACTACAGTCAACTTCCGAAAACTGTGTTACATAAATTAATTAAAATTAAATGTCGGACACCTCCATTATTTGACATCCAGCTCAGAAAACCGTTAATTCCATCATGTAATCCAATTCTATGTGACCTTGTGTTACCAGCAACTGAAAAATATGCAAAAGCGTGGTATTTTGGGCTCTTTTCAGTACATATCCCACATCATTAAAATATGAAGCTAAAATTCGTCATCCTGAACTCGGCTGAAAAGCGTATTTTTTGTTCTGTCTGTACTTCTACTTAAGTGATTATTATTACCTTGTAACACCTCGGTTTTTCCCTCCCGTACTTCGAATTGGACTATGCACGCATTCGCGAGCGTTAGTAAATATCGACGGGGTTGGTTTAGTTTTCAAACCCCACCAATACCTCCCTTTCAGAAGTCCATTTAAATAACTTTGCCGTGCGAGAGCCTACGCATAATAGTTAACAGAACGATTTGATAAAAATTAAAAAATACTGTGATCGCATCTTTTCGCCTGGGAACGGTTCAGCTTGACATGCTTTTGGGAAGGTTTAGATAACAATGAATACTATCGAGTGAAGTTGATAAATTCAGCTAAACGGACGTAAGTTTTCCTAAAACTATAGTGGGAAATAATTTACCGTTGTGGTGATTCGATCTCCCTTTTTCTGCAGTTGCTGCGCGAATTCATTCATCTCCTTCCCTTCCTCAACTCGTTTCACTTGAATTCCGCTGGCATTAGGGTTCCAATTTTGTAAAACTGATTGAATATTAATAGGCTATTTATGGCAAAGTGGACACTTTTTAAGGCCGTGATAAAATTTCTCTTTTAAATGAATTTCCACCTTCCCGCCCCTTTTTAATGTAAACATTACAATATGGTTAATAAACACAATGCATGCATTTCATCACTCTCGAAAATTGCAGTAAATTCTATTTATTAGCGGCTACTGTATTTTGGGAGGGCCTTAAAAAGGACTCACTTTACCATGCACAGCCTATACACACGCGACTGTCCCTCAGTGCTGTCTGGAGTGTTACCAAAATCTTTAATGGGCATCGCACATGTGTTTTAGTGTATCGCACTGCAACAAGTGTACCAAAATAAACAACTGGATATATATGGTGGTGCGAAACGGCTCGAGAAGTGAACCAAAATAGCCTTTCAGTACTAGTAAATTACACACGTGGAACATAATAAGAGATTATAAAACTAACTACTGCTTGAATCACTGATTATGCAGATACGAATATAAATCTCAGGTAAATTAAACATTTTTGCTTAAAAATCTTCCTTCCGCAGAGACTTCATGGGGAGACTTATTCTCAGATAAATTCAAATTTTGCTTAAACAGCCGCTTGAACGTTAACGATAAAAGAAGTTTCATTATTACGTGCGGTGGTTATATGAATGTGAGACGTTAGCCATAACTACGGCAGGCTAAGTGAACTAGATTTTTGTGAATGGTTTCTAAATGTTTTCTTCGTTTATTATTTTATTTCCCATATATACCACATATATCCTTTAATTAAATTACTTTCACAGTATCTGCATCCTGAATTAATTCAGATCATATTATGTATATATTTATATAATTAATACCTGGAAAATTGATATTTCAACTTCTATATCAAGCCCGCAAACTCCCATAATCACGTTTCGTGCTACTGTTAGTTGATCACGGAACAAGCTAGACCGACTGAGATTTGAAGAAAATTTTAATTCCACGTGGTCTTTCACTGAAAAATATTAGTACAGTTGTGTGATGATCACACTAAGATTTGCGCTGTGACTTAAAGATAATTATAACAGAAGAACTTTATTTAGAAAGTGCAACACTTAACATCAGATATTTGACTTGAAATCAAAACTGATTCTTCTACGCTGTTAGAAATCACTGCAAATATACGGACTTTTCAACAAAGAATGCCCCTTCAATAAACGAAGAGTTCTTCGTAGTTTGAAATAATTGAATCTTCGTAGAAATTCCATAGGAAGAAAAAGGAAAGAGATACTTTTGCTATCTTTATCTCTGTCCTCAGTGTTTCCATTCTTTCTACGCATGCGCTAACGAACCTTCGGCTCTTTCCGTCAATAATCGTGTTATTCCGAGCTAGTAGCTTTCGTCTGCTTTGATGACCTTGTCAGAAATGTCGGGTGTCGTGGTTTTTATGGATTTGTGTTTGTAATCGAAGAGGAATCTTGTGTGCCATTGTTCAAAGTAAGTATACTTTTCGTAATAACAATTTATTTCTTGAGTATAAAAATCATGAATATTAGTGCTTAATGTGGCCTGTTTATAATTACTTATTTTTAACGAAAAGCATTTTCAAAATTGTGAACCTATTCCTTATTCTTCTACTCTGCAATTTTAAACAAAATGGTTCGTAGCTAGTTAATTACAATGAAATGCCAATTCTGAAACGTTTTTTTTTTAAACAACTGATTAATTCATGTTCTTAAAATAGACTGTGCTTTGTTTACATATTTCGCAACAAATTATTTTTAAGTCAATATTTCATAAATTATTTCCTTGTTTATTAACATTTGCAGCATTCCAATGATTATTGTAGAAATATTAAGTTCATTAAGCATGAATTTTTAGATAATGTCTCACTACTAATGTAAAAATGCGTTGATGCGAGTGCTAAACAAGTGACTGTCGACAAATTCTGAACCGAATTGAAACGTTTATGAAACGACAAATTACAAAATAATGAATTTGTCTTTTCAAACACTGCCGCAAACACAATTTTTATATTTTGATGTGTTACAATGACTTTACTTTGCAACTGTGTTTAGTTCTCAAAATTTTACGGTGAAGGCTATAGAGAGATTAATAACATTAAGGTATTAGGCTGTTAACAACAAGTAGGCCTAATTCAATATGTTAATATAAGTGAGCCTAATAATCTTAATGTAAACGTTTAAGGCCTAATACTATTTTGCAAATGGTATTTTATATGAATATCTAGCACAAGTACAAATTTAGGTTAGGTATATAATGCTTGAATAACAGGGTGCAAAATGTTGATTCAAGTTTTGTAGCGTTGTCATTGAAGGATAATTAGTTTATCATGCTTGTTAAATAGGGAAGTATAGGTACTGCAGTCTAACATTTTAGTTGATGTTTTGCAAGTTACCCTAATGGAATGCCAACATTTTATTTAGGTTTACAGTAGAATGATAGGCTTTCTAAATGCTTAAATTAAGAAAAATAGCTTTGTCTAAACCATGCACATACAGAAATACTTTAGCCATAGTAAACGTCATATAATTAAGTATGCAAGATTTTTACATCAACGTTGTTAAATCATACAATTATATTCTTGGAAAGGGGGGGGGGGGGTTACAGTGATGTAACTTCACTAACCTTTCACTGTTATTGGCTGGGATGTGTTACAGTTATATACATGCCATGAATTCTACACTTGCAAATGGAAACTAAGTGAAATGTGTTCCATTCCTGTTTATCAGAATGTATGCTATTGTAGGACCAGTCTTGTAGAGTTTTCCAATTGACTGGACCTGGTGCGTACACAATGTGCACTGAAAAAAAAAATGAGTCGCAGTATTTTCGAAAACCAGTGTACATATGCCCCATTTCACAAGGCAGAGCTTGCATACATGAGCAATAACTGTTGACTCTTGTAACACTTGCTCATCAGCATCCGTGGTAATCCAGGGCCCAAGTGAAACTGTAAACACACATCTTCATTGTCGTGTAGCTGTGACTTTGGGAAACGTTATCTTGTCCCTCTTGGCAAGCGAAAGAATTCCAAAACAGCTATCCTTGGGACGGCAGCTAAAACTCGAAATGTGGAATTATCTAAAATGCAACAATGTTTGTCTTGTGTTATAGTTAATCCTATCGAGCAGTCTGAAACTAAACTATAAAACTTTAAAACATGAATTGGCAGTGTATTTGAGCTGTTTTTAGCATCTAGCCTATTTGTGAATTGTAACGTTTAACCGCAACTTTTTAACGCCTGTAATAATTTTAGCACCAATGTTGCCTCTCTGTTTTCATAGTGTCATGGTGTTAGTTTCAGTTCATGCCTCTTACTTAGTATATTTATTTTTGACTGTATACATATTATTGGTAAACGTATTTTCAGGTGTCTTGAGAATATTTCAGGTTTAGTATGGTTAATTTCATGTAAATGGAGTAAATTTCTACGGTTCTATAAAATGAATTCAACACCGACGGATCCATCTGACTGCAGTTGTTCTGTCAATGAGGAAAACATTTGTAAACAAATGCTACCCTGCGTGGCTACAATTTCTAATCACACATTTATCTCACTTCTTTTTACAGCTGGCACTGAAATACTGATGCCAGCTCATTTCAGTCCAATACATACTCACTGTAGAATATTACAGCAAGGTTAAATTAATACTGCTAGAACTCTGTTTATTTCGTTGCAGGGGATGGGACTACAGCTTGTCTTTCATGAGACGACATTGTTCTGTGGCACTCGTTACGAGACAGTATTAATTTCAGTTGTATATTCTTTTGATGGACAAAAGAAAATATTATACTGCTTGTACAAAATTATTAAAATTGCATCTTGGGAAGTTTAATGACTTCGCCGAAAGACAAAATTCCATAAACTTGTAGCTATTTGTTCCACTGCAAGTCACGAACATTCAGTACCATAAACATTTTTCAGAAAAATTTACTTACACACAGAATCATTGGATTTTCAATACAATAAAAATTTTTACAAAATTTTTTTTAACCCTACAAAATATTTGTAGCTGTTTTAAGACACGTGAAAAATTAAACGTCCTATAACTGTTTCAAAATACATTATTTACAAAACACACCAACTTTCTGTTTATAATTTGTAATCACAAAACCTTAACACACGTTCTCTTTCAGTTCATGAACAATTTGGCCTACTTAACTAAATACAACACTCATCCTGTTTTCTGATGGTGTATTCCAATTACTGCACTGGGCTACATTCAGTGTGCACCGGCGGAGAGCTGCCTGTTACAATTACTGGAAACTGCAGTGAGTACAGTTGATTTATCATGTTCCAATTGCGAACTGCAATGAAAAAGTGCACACTGAGTGAATCTTCTACTGCACTCTCTCTCTCTCTCTGGAGCCAATGAGGCAGTTTCAGTGCAATATGGGGGCGACCCGTAATTATGTAAACAATGAGAAAATTAGTGCTATTTTGGAAATTCCACAA
The DNA here is from genome assembly GCA_029891345.1 of Dryococelus australis. Lineage (NCBI taxonomy): Eukaryota > Metazoa > Arthropoda > Insecta > Phasmatodea > Phasmatidae > Dryococelus > Dryococelus australis. The sequence goes on along the minus strand of CM056997.1, from coordinate 19,013,722 downwards.
CATCTAACAGTTCGGCATCTGAAGAATATGTAATAGGGAACAAATGTGCTGTTGGTATATTGACAATATCGTTTTGTCATTACAGCAACAATGAGGTTGATTTCACCCAGTGAATCGTGCATACACTTGTCGATAAGTTGTTTGCAGTGTATTTTACTATAGGAAATTTGCAACCTGAATTGAAAAGCATGCTGGAAAGCATACATGTGTTGCTTCTTTGCTAGAGTACCTATTTGAATAAATTTGGTTAGAATACCGTGCTGCATGTCCATGTTCATGACTTAAGATCTTTACAAAAGAATTAAATTTCATAGAATGGAAATGTTAAGGCATGTGCAAATATGGTATTGGGTGATAATTTCGGTTCCCATTTGGTTGGAGGGCTCCTAACTAGTTTAAATGCATATTATTTTTATTGTTACTGTGCCATTGCCTCCAGAGAATTTCAAGCAATTCCATGTACTGTTAATAGCTTGTGCACAGCTGGCAAGTATGATAATTCTGTATTGAGGTATGTAGAAACAGGACTGAGTTCTTTTGAATGAATAAAGAAAAACTCAGTTGAACACAATTGTTCAGTTTCATGCGTGTAATCCAAACCTTCCTTCATGTTGCAGGCAATAAGAGGGTGGCCGCCCCTCTTATTTTCGTAACGGGGAGTGTTATTGTTGTGAATTTGCTCTTAGGGTGAAGATCCCGATTACATTAAACAATGTTCCGAGAATTGTACTCCCATCTCGCCTGGTTTCCGATATTTCGCAAAAAATACATCCAAAAACTCCATTTTCGGGGACTTATTTCACCCTTAATATTTAGTTTAGGTACAAAGTCTCCTATATATTTGCCATTTGACTTTGCATAAGGAATCGTCTCAATTAGTATGTCGGTCGAATTCTGCCCCCATTCTGTAGATTGATTAATACCAGTTTAATAAAAATGAAACCAGCTGTCTAAAGACCAGTTTCACAATGTCTGTTTAAAGTATCCGTTATCTGACTGGTTAGTCTCCTACTGTTTCTCAACACACACTTTCCAGTGAAGAATTTTTGGTTTGCTAAGTGTTGGTAGAAATAAATCTGACAACCATGCTGTGACGACATTTTGGTTCACGATTGGCTGCCATCAGGTTGTCACCTGGGCCGTATTCAGAAACTAATCATTAAACCACTTAAAAATTTTCATTAGTCATGGTTTAACTACTCCAGTTCTAAACCTGTGATTATGGCTGAAAAATATTTAATATTCAGAAGCAACTTTCCAACATCTTTAGACCAAGTTTTACCAGTGATTAACTAGTCACAGTTTAAGCTCCGTTGAAGACTTGGCAACATCGCAAAACTATCGGTTGCCATGGCATATAGTTTAGCGTCATTTTCGTATTCCCAATTAGTTTGTATAACTTGAGTACATATTATTTTATGGTGTTACGTTTAGTATGGTTCGTTTGATTATTGAAGGGGAGTTTGATCAGAGTAAAAAGATTAGAGGGCAGGAACAGAAAAATAAATGTTTGTGATTGAATTCAAGAACGATTATTGGCAACAGAAGAAATAAATATTCATAAGATTATAAGGTCGTAATACACAAACGACCCATAACGGATAACTTAAACAGCTCATTTTAAGAAATAATTTTACTTAGAAACATATTACTAATTTTACGTGAAAACAATATCTTAGAACGAGCAACATATATGTGAATCGTAGGTAGTTTGAAATTGCATCAGTATATTGCACTTAATTTTAATACAAGTTTGCGTTAGTGAACAATTAAAACACTTTATTACATGTAAAGTAAAATATTTACCACGATGACACTATTAATGTATAATTAAAACATATGCAGGATGCTGTTTGGAGGCCCAGTATTTATTTCTTTAAAATGGTCATAAATATTGACACTTATTTGTGTTCGTACCCATGTTTCTGAATGAACACTAAAATCTGTAACAGTTGTACTTAAAAAATACGTTTATTAAATATTTTTATGTTTCCGGCTTCGGTATAGGAATGAACTAATATTCAAGTTGATACGTTGCTAATAAAAACAAAGGCACTATGCGAAATGTAGTGGGATGTATTATTTACTCAACAATTAGAACATCTAAAACCTAAAATCTGCCACCACCATGTTTAATAAAAGTTTAGTCAGGCGTTAAACTACCTCCTACCTAATTTAAAGTAAAACATGTCTAGTTAAATACTGACTAAAATAATCACATCTAATATCGTCCTATGAGCACTAAAAAGTTATGTGAGTTGACTAACTATGGCGATTATAAACCACAACTATTGTTTAGACCATGTTTAAATTGACTCTGAATGCAGCCCTGGTGTTTGTTATGCTGGTTAAATAATGTTCGTTAGTAAACATAGTAGGGCCTAGGAAGCGCTAGTTAATTGCGATGCAATAGAGTAACCTGTATATAATATGTTAATATATACAGTAATTTCGTGATACACACTGCAAGAGAAGATAAATAAATTACATCGACTGGAATAACATCATGTTGGCTTTGGATTCGTTTTTGTTCTCGTAGCTGTAATTTAATTCTTCAATATGAATACAATGTATTCGAACTTCCCGCCAAACCCCTTATGTTTTATTCTCCATATTTACCAAAACTACATTCTTATTGCAATAGTAATTCCACTTGTAATAACATCTCTCGTCAGTACTCCAGCCTCCCGACCACTGTAATCCGTCTTCGAAGGCTTGAAAGACGGATTATTGACTTTTGAACTGTGCATTTCTTCCATATAAATGTATTGGAACTTGTGACGTCAAACCATCAAAATGGCCTGCTGAGAGTACTCGGTATATATATATATATGCTACTGTGGGAAATTGCTGACATCTAGTGGAGAACCCATGGAATGATGATAAACAACTCGACTAACATTCACGTGCATAGCTGTAGAATATATTTTAGCTGAAAAATACATACCGGACAACATTACTTAGTTTTGTATATAAAAACGACAATCTTAAATAGTATTTCACTACAAAATATTTCAAATCCCTCAAAATAATAGTGTCAGGAAGAAGAAAATAGTGAAATGTGTTCGAACATTGTTATTTTTAAATGCTGAAACTTGAATGTGAATACAATAAGTTTAATGCAACTAATATGACCAACTTACTACATCCTATAACAATTAATATCCAACATTCCAAATTCAATATAACTTATATTTTTGCAACGTACTACAGTGATAATAATCACCACTGCAAATATATTAACGGACAAAGGAAAATTAGGTTAGGCCTAAAATTCACTTTTGTACGTCGTAGTGCTGTTATAATTTTTAATAAAAATATTACTAAAGCCTCTTGGGCTTCTTAAAAATATTTTCCTGTGTCTTAGATACATTATTAAAGTATGTTGGTGGAAAATAAAGTACTTATGCTTTCGGAACAACTGACTTCATTGCATTACTATTGCACGAAAAAAACTATGGCTATATTATGTAAGGTTAAAAAAATTAATGGTTTAGAGGCTAGTATAATTCGTATTTTCAGGAAAAACAATATTATAATTTTTTTTTCTTTTCTTTCGTGTACATTCCGGCTGATTTTGAAGAGAAGAGGAGAACGTATTTTTTGGAAAATTATATTTTGATAATCGCTATAGACACAATCACTTCTCATTACAGCATGAACTGATTACCTCAAATATAGGTGCAATGTGTAGTGACTATTTCTGTCCAAAATAAATAAGTTACTGTGCGTTTTTTGTTATATAGTTTCTCCCTTTCAATATGTATTTCATGTAGTCAACACCTGTGTCATCATCCCTATATAACCAATCAAGATTCTCTTTCTACGCGAGAAACTATTTAGATATTCAAATATAACCTCGCATCAGTCAAGACTGACCACAACATTTCTTATAAATGTTCTGATTAGCACGTTAATTGGAACCTATTCTTGTGTTTAAGATAACCATTGATTACAAACAAATTAGTCATTGGTTACCTTACACATAAAAGAAAATTTCAACAACCAAGACTTAATTTTCAACCAGACCTTATTCGAAACAAAACCAGACATTGTGAAACCAGCCCTTAAACTTGTCATTTATTAGTTTTTATGGGTACTAAGAGATTTGTGCTATTGCCTTGTTTCAGGAACATCTCTTTCCATGGCACAAAAGTTTGTTTTGTTTGTTGATGGAAATGTGTTTCTGGAAACATCTGCCATTTTACCAAAATTATTATTATTGTTATTATTATTATTTTAATTTTCTTGTCATTTTGGAACAGAACCTCTCTTATTACATACGTATAATTATATGATTCAACTTTCATACATTAAACTTTCAAATACATTTTCAGGAACACATTATATATTAAAGTACTGTATTAGATAAAAAATTATTGTTTTTTGTACGCCTTTAATTTTACATCAGCCAAATTATTTATTTCACTGTGACCAACAAAACTTCAGGTTTACTGACTTAAATATTTACTTATTTTAGCCATGATCGAAGATTGTTGCATACATAATCGCATTAAGGCCACAATAACAGTTTTCAAATCACTTTAAATTTGGATCCAAAATTTGCATACATGTATCGTACTCACTCAGGATTGAGTCTGGAAAATACTGAAATTGTTTTGAAAACAACATGGAAACGTAGCAAATTATATTGTGATGGCTCACAGGTTTGGTAATGCTGTTAGATCTGTCGCGTGCTTTTAGAGTGGAAAGATAAGAAATAAAACTGCACAAAATCTACCCACATAAATACATAAGCTAGCTAACTTCGGAACTAAGTCACACTTCGGAACTAAGTCACAAACTCGCCGTGTTGGTTTAGGATGTCGGATAAGGCCTGGTGTCGACCACGTTGAGGCTGCGGTGGATGTTTGTTGATGGCTGCTTGGGGAGTCGAACCCCTGACTCTTAGCGTTAATGCAAGTTGGTAGCGTACGGTAGATCTGTGAATTGTTTGCTTAGTAAAGGAAATGTCATACGTAGAGCTCCGATTATTTCGCGGATTCAGTTGGCAGCAAGCTAGGCTGGACAGTCCTCTACACACCCGAGGCATTATCGTTTGCTAATTGGTTGCTATCATCAACTGAGGCCTCTGTACATGACTGTTAAACACTCGCTCATACTACTGCTCCCAGCTAATTACTGGCTCACAGTTAAACGAGGCGTGTCAAAATAACTGTCGCCCAATCAGAACTGTAGGAGAAAATAATAATTTTTTCGAGTCTACCTCGTTTCCGAATGAATTCGTGAAATACTCGTGGCTCTAGCCATACTGTTTACAGGGAGGTATCACATTGGGGTGCTTTACTTGTGTAAATACGGAGACGTGTAGGCTGGCGCACGGGTACAAAGTCTGGTGTGGATAAAACAGCACTAGGGCGACGCCTTACCTTGGATACCCCTGGGCGCTGAGCTCTAGCTGGTGGTGACTGGTGGCTTGCAGATGTTGGCGGCTGAACACTGGCCGACACTAGCTGCGGGGAAATCGTACCCAGGTAGTAGTCCAAGATAAAGGTTGGTACTAGGTGTGGAGGATAGGCGGTGAGAGCTGGGTCGTAACCTAACAGGGAATCTTGGTATTGAGTAATTAACCAGTGTATGGTGTGAGTTTTACTACATGTCTGAGTAGGTAATTCGAATAATAGTGCCGGGGTGTCTACTTGTTTTTCTGCTAATTCTAGAATTTCACTAACCAAGTCTTGTACATCAAGTCTGCATTTATGTTTGATGCCACCTTTACGGTTGTATGGCATTGGAATGTTGTTAGCAAAATAATAGAGTGATAGCTGATTTATCACGTCCTCCTGCCGTGTAGGGCTGTATACCTTTCGTTCCACAAGTTCACGCACACCGATATTCCTGCCTGGCTTTCTAAGGCGGTGGGTAGAAAGTATGGTACGTAATTGAAACTTGCAGGGTGGCAGTAACAGATAAGGTTTCACTGTGGGTTCAGTGGTCAGGCCAATCCTCACTCCTTTCCTTCTGCCTTTTACAGTGGTGAGGTGGAGGTTGGTAAACTCAGAGCAATGAATCCCATACGTGAAAAGTGTTGATCTGCCTTGGTGGCTTCTTACGTAAGGCGTCTGTTGTTCCTTTCCTAAACAAGAATTAATCTTTGCCAAATGGACCTGAATAGAATAAAGTGAAATATTATAAAACACAACGCCTTATGGGCTAATGAAATTTGGCAACCCTTATTCACAAGAAGTAAGAAATTTAATTCAATGGTAGGAGCTTTTATTTAAAAAAAACTTTTTAAACAATGGGGCCACATTCTCCTAGGAATATATTTAAAATACACGTAAAAGGACAAGGGTAACTCTAAATCAGGAGAAAGCTTCCTGAATAAAATTATATGAATATTACGTGATTGGTAGTAGCCACACTAATTAAATTTAAATTTAATTAACTAGGGGCCAGTTCTGAAGGAACTAAAGTAAAATAGCACCAGAAGGGCACTGAAGTAGTGTGGTGGCTGTAGGGGATATTTACCAGAAATACCGTCATAAATGACGGGGGTCCAAGGAAGGGAAGTGATTGATGGCGTTGGCAGACCCTCTGGTGGCGTCTTCTTCCAGAAGGCCTCTGGAGCTGGAGATCCCGAAGAGGTGGAAGACCCTCTGGACTCTTAGCGTATTATCCGGATTAGCGTATTATGCTGGCAGTTGTTGAAGTCGAGGACCCTCTGGAGTTTTGAGGCTACCGACGCGGCGCAGAGGGTTTGAGCAGCTAGACACCATGTTAGTTCTGCTTCGTGGCCTTTTACAGCACCAGATCCTGCTGCCCCTTTTATACTTATCAGTTCAGTTTGTAGGTGCTCCGAAAGGTGAGGGGGGGCGAGTAAGCTTCGCCCTCTTGGGGGGGTTGGTCTTGTGACGTCACACATAGGCGACTGGATTCTTACCTCTACGGCGCTCGCTGCGAGGTGATTACGTGATCTTGCCAACCCGCGCATCTTGGCGGCAGTGAATGCTCCAGCGGGTTGCGCTTTGCTCTCCAGCGGCAGGATTGTGAAATACCTCTGCCGTGTTGGAGTAGCGGGTGATTCAAACTGTAGCGGAGTGGTGACGCAGTTGATACACGTGATGTCTTAGCTTCGCTTGCAGTAGCACGTGTTCGAGACTTAATATTGGGGAGGGGGAGGGTTGTTCCCAAGGCGCTCGTGCAAACACGTGTCCCGTTTTAGTTTTTTCTTCCATCAGTGGTTTTTGACTGGCCCATAAGGATTGTTGCATTCTAAGATGGGACACAGTCACCAGTAGAGTGCGCTACATAAATGCGCTTATAGCATCACGCGTCAGATTTTTTTCTTAAATTCATATTCCACTTGCAGTTACATTTTTATATCGTTATAAAATAGCCACTGTCACATCATATGTATATTTATTAATTTTTGGTTTATAACACCTGCATACACTGAATATTTTCAACTAGGTAACACTAGAGGGCTCTGTTGAGGGTTAACTAGACGGAGGCATTGCTAGATTTGTGGCACACTGTAAACATTTCCTTGTATGCTTGTCTGCTCAATTCTTGTGGCTAAACAGGTGGGATTGTAACATTTATATGTACAGTGGATTCTCGATAGTTCAGTTTTCAGTATACAAAATATAATCTTTATTTCTATTAACATTAACGTCCAGTGTTGCTTCATTGGCCGAGCCAAAATTACCACAACTAGTTATTTGTGAACATGTTTGCCAATCATTACTTGCCTAGTCTTTATCAAACCTTTGCGATTATAACCAAGCCTGCAGCAGATTGATTCCAAATTATAACTACGCTCGTAAAAATTAGTCGCACCCAAAACCTCATTCCACATTCAGTTTACAATAACAAGAACATAGGCCGTTGAATAAAGTGTCATATATAGTGTGATTCGTTCACATAGTTGCCAACCTTCAAGTGCAGTAAATGCATAAGAAGAAAAAGAATACGAAATGTTTTTTGCATTGTTACCGACTTACGAATACAGTAAAGACGTAAGAATAAAATAGAACACAAAAAACTCTTGCGGGATGTAAACAATACCATCGATAGCACGAGTTGTCAATTGTCAGAGTTGTTTTTTATTCATATAGTGTTTAAAAATTAATTCTGCGAGCAATCTTTGGTGAGTGTAGGGAAGGGAAATACAGCAAAGCGACAGCACACACAACGCGAACGAATCATAGAAAATCCGCTGTATTTCATAGCTAAAAGATGTGCCAAATATATTTTGGCTTTCAAGCAGAATATCTGATCAATGGATGCAGTAAACTAATGCTTTAAGAATCATAGCATGTAGGTTTTTCAACACTGTTTATATACGATATTTGTCGTGTTTATATAGGATAGTTGTCGGGACTGACCAAAAATGGCTGTTAAGGAAAACTGAATAAACTGGATTGGAGAAATGAGGTTTCATTGTACATTTTATCCAGGGACACATGTAATGCAGGAATGTCTTTTAGTTTCCAACTACCTAAGTGGTGAAATAATTAATGCCGTTTATCTTTGGTGATTGTGGGTAATAATTTGGAATAGTAAAAGGGAAATAATCAAAAGTTTATTATTGCTATTAAATTTTAAATGGTAGAATGTAAAATAATTAGTTATAACTACAGACAAATGATCATGTGAGAACTGTGGATATATTTTCCACTGTATAGTCTATTTTATATAAGAATTCCAATTTTTGACAGCCAGTGTGTGGCAACATGTCAAAAACGAAGATTCCCATATACAAAATCCTGTATCAGCTGATGCGTGAATGATTGAACGAGAATTTCATATTGCCTATTCTGTCAGCCTTTCCTTCGCACAACAGACATTGGAGAAATACGCGGGGCAGGAGAGAAAGTTCGTAGATAAAATGCATATGTATTTTATTTTATGTTATGGAATAGCTGCTATTAGTGTAACAGACTAAATTTTGTTTTATAGTAATGTATAGATGTTTCAAACAAAATGGAACTTAAACCGTGCGTGAAAGTTTATTTTCATTCGTAGCTACTGCCAAATTCGCCACATGCATGCTTCAGATTAGTTAAAGAGGCTGCAGATGTCTCGCAGTAGTTTTCAAATATTTATACATCAATTTGAGACAACATATCTCAAACCTAAGTCGTTTTGAGCCTGTATGAGAACAATTTACTTTTATACAGATGTGATAGATAACGTTGCGATGCAGCTTCAGCGTAAGCTAATGTGCTGCTATCTATTGGCCAGCACGCACGGCTCATTTTGAAAGACACGCTCCCGTGAAATGACTCATGTTTCGTGTGTAAAATACAAATATACGAACGATTTCCAAGAAATGAATATTTTCCTCAAGCTCTATTAATTTTTTAACCTAACATATTTCCGTGTGCAACAATTCAGCTTGGTAATAATTTTGATTTACTCTGTAATCACCGAGCCTTTCTGAGACCGGCTCGCTATTTCGTGTTCTGTGTCCCTTCCGAATTCAGTAACAAAGCAAAAAAGAAATGTTATTCATTAATTAAAACTGCACATCGTTTTGCAATGGAATCATTTTTGTGGCAAATAATATTTGTGTTAAGTGTGATATATTGTTATTGTCCATTTCATATAAGTGGAGTAAAACCTGACAAGACAAAGTGAACCTACACGCTATGTAAACAGTTAATGTTCTCGTTCGTACAGTATTGTATCAGCTGATGAACTGCTGCGGGATGAGCGTTGTTAAGTTGGCTATTCTGATGACGGCTTTGGAAGAAAATAGTACTCGGAACTAAAACTTGTAATTTAAAATTTTTATAAAACTTACTGCATTTATGGTTTAAATAATGTTTTTAAAGCAATATTGCATTTTCTTGTTGATGTTTCCTGTTTTCAGACCGATAAACGGCCGTTGTGAGTGTGCTTTTTTTCTCGTCGTGTTTATTATACGAATACGTATCTTGTTGGTGTTGTCGGAATACGAATACGTATCTTGTTGGTGTTGTCGGAATACGAATACGTATCTTGTTGGTGTTGTCGGAATATTTAATCGGTAGTTAATTATTTTTTTAGTTGCTTTTTTTCAAAGATAGTTGGTTGTAGGTACCGTTGTGCGTTTCCTCGAGTGAAATGTAATATTAATCGTCACGTGTTTACCGCGTCCCTTAGGCCATTTTCCTTACCGCCTTCCACAATGAAGTAACACGAATATAATTTACGTACATAAGTTTAAGTTTGTTTGTATCAGGAAAAGTGCGCAGTGTTGAGATGTCAGAATGATTCTGCAAATGAATTATGTAATGCTAGAGACAGACAAACGTGATATTAGTGAAGTAAACTTGGCAAGGATTGCCATAAAAAAAAAAAACGTGTTTAAGAGGCTACAAATGTTACAAACAGTAAGTTTTGCGTGTTTTTAAAATGTATGTGTAAATTAACACAATTATTTAAATGCACGTGGCCTGAAAAAACCGTACTTTCCACACTTTTGTAGTGTGAGTGAATAATACTGTAAACTCAACGACTGTAAGGTTAACTTCGGTCGAAATGTGCGAGTGTATATATTCCTGCATCTGCACGAATACGAACAGTGACGTATGTATCGCGTTTTAATTTCTCATTAAAGTTGAGATTTTCGATTTAAATAATTTAAATGTTATTTCCATACGAGTAAAATTTTCCATTGCTTCATCAAAACAATATGCAACTCAAAATGCTACATACTCGTAAGTACATCAAAACAATGTCGTCTCACAAAAATACATTAAACTAAACCAGCCCCCCCCCCCCCCCCCTTTTCTCCGAAACCACACATTCTTCCCGAGATAAAAACTGTTTCCTTTTTCCCTCGAAATAAATAAACAGATCCCCAACAAATATTTAACTTGGTAATTACAAAAATAAAACAAGTTGGAATGCCAACCTAGCTATAATATCCTACATTAATTACTGGACGGAAGTTAGCTACCGTCAGATTTTCAGTGCCTGCCATGACAGGGAACACGAGGAAGGAGGAAAATGCAAGTGTGCATTGGACTCAAAACATTTGTTTACAAACGTCTTTTCCTTCAGTGACAAAACAGCTACGGTGGAAGGATACATTGTAACTGGTGCTACTTTTATAGAACTGTCAAAATTTACCCCACTTATATGAAATTGACAATATCCAGGTGCACTCATAACTGTGGTTAATTTATATATAATCTCATTGCGTGTACAAACAGTAAACTAATCTATCATGCCTGTTTGATCATCTGACACCACTTTTAATTACGAAATATTTCATTATTATGAATGAAAATATGCTGTCTGATAATTTCCCTGAACTACGAATGCTTCAAAGTTTCACATATATATGTTGTAACGTCCTAATTGCTACTTCGTAATAACCAAAATTAACGTCTTATTAATGATGTAAAACCAGATTCGATTCTCTACAGTTCATGTCATGCTTTCAAGTCCACACCTAGCCACATGACTAGTTGGTGTATTTAGCAAAGCGGATGACGGAGTTACACGCGCAAGTCCAGTCTTTTGATTAGAATAAAATTAGAAATGTTTCTCACGTGGTATTGAATTTTACTACGGGAAATTTTTCAAGTATATTGCAGCCTTAAGAATGGATTTGACAGAAACATGGTAGTAATATAATAATGATATTACCCTCGTAAATCAAGCTAAGACATAATTTTCTGTGAGCAGTATGATGTAAGATTATAAGCTTTCTTGCCCAGAAAACCGAGTTAATACGAGAGGTGCCATTTGTTGACACAGTTGAACATTTCGCCTAACTCGGTCGGGTATGAACATTGATTATTTTATTTTGGCGCCTTTATAAACTCGAGTCTCAGACGAGCCAGAAATATAGTTCAACTGGATTTAATTAAACTTTGCACGTCAATAACAACAGAGGCACAGAAAATAATGCAGTTCAATCATAACAGTGGCACAGAAAAATTATGTAACAGCAAACAAGCAGGAACGAGATGAGAATCACAGTATCTACTATTCTGCAGTCGAAAATACTCAAATTGCGAGGCTTTTTACTCTCCGAAAATACACACTCCCGGGGCCCTGAACGAATGACCCCTCACACTGGTAGAAATAATTTAGTACGTATAGATTATTCCAAAATGTGAAAAAGAAAGCTGATGGGCGCTGCTGGTGTGAGTTGCAATTACGACTCCACATGTGCTCTTCTAACGTCCGACATGTGTTCTCGCTGACTGGAACTTGACTCAAAACTGAAACTACTACTCTTGGACATTTGACTAGAAATTGACTAGTACTACATTGCTGGACATTGAAACTGGCACGAGGAAGGCCGTGCCTACTATAAGTATCTTTTCAAAACTTTATTGGACCTACGAAAACTGCCCAATCGGGGTGTCGCGTGATGATGTCATATCTAAAAAATATCACACACCCTCGCAACACGGGTGTGTATCTCATCACGTCACCACAGCGCGACTCTGCTTATATTGCACCATATTGCAAACAACCAACTGCGTGTCCTTAGCTTCCTAGTAAAAGAAAAAATTGTTCTATCACCACTGCCGAATTACTTTAGAATGAAATTACAAACTTTGAGAGACGAAAATATATCAAATAAATACAAAATTCTACTATCGTCAAGTTCTAAACACTGAATAAATTACTTTATCCGTGAAGGTATATGAACATAAAAATATTTCCTGCAAATATCAATCACTATTCCTTGCAACATTACAAGCTGCAATTATGAACATCTTTTTAAAGTGAATATTAATCACCTTACGTTCGTTGCTATGATAATAAAAAAATCCTACAGCAAAATAATTTCTTTCACATTATTTATCATTTTCTTGAGCAGCTTGGCGAAACTTCCTGATGTAGGTAGGTATAGCTGGCTCACGGTAAAATGCCCTGCTAAAGTTATACTTTCTTGTCCATTATGTATCCTTCTGCCACATGTAAGCAAGCATTGCCATGTGACTGCCATGTGATTGCCATCTGTCAAAATCAATGTATACATTCCATCACTGCAATATTTTTAGTGAAGTGAAATACTGGTAGAGTAATGGCCACATTTACAGCGTCTCTTGTAGTCCAGATGGGTGTGACATTTCCATTCTGTCAAACCCCCAGAGACCTCAAGAAACCAATTCTATAAGCGAAGCTCATGAAACGTGTTCGTTGTTTTGGTTCCTTGATTGCAACTACTGTTGAAAAACTAATCAAAAGAAAAAATATTTTAATTATAATTAGTAAACTTACAATTAATTGTGTATGCGCACAAAAAGCTGTACAAAATTTTTAATTATTAATGTAAAATAAATACATGCTCACATTACTGAAGATTGCCAATACAAAGGACACATTATAAAAGTAATACTAAAAATAAACACTATAAAATCTATGAAAAACCACGGCTGATTGAAGATAAATTGGAAATGAAACTAGAAATATTAAAACATAAGAACTTCACACTTGCAAATTCACAACCCAAACACGCGCAAAGCAAGAAGGAATCAAAACAAAACAAAATTACGCACCATTGATTTTTACCGGCGTGTCGATCAGGTGACCCAATACAATTAGGATTTATAATAAATACGTAATTTTTACGCCAATACTTACTTAATGTGCATAAAATAAAAATATCTTAAGTATCCATAAATTAAAACATTTTGATCGCAACTCAGCGTTAATACCTAGAATTGCTTTCTTACTTCATTGCCAACTTAACAGGCAGTGTGCATCAAGAGCCTATGCGGCGAGACGCATGGACACACATACGCAGTTGCGGGCAGTGCTTTTCATCGTGTGCCGTCGATGTCTGTCTTTACAGATGAAACATGTTTTGACAGTCACGTGGAAACCACGTGGGGTGTGAAGGATACGTAACACGTTTGTTTACTGGTTACTTGTTCTACACAATCTGTCAAAAAAGGAATTATTATATGAAATTGACTATACATACTCTACTGATGCTTGAATACAACAAAGTTAATTTCAGGTATGAGCTTGACACTGTCACTAGTCGCATTAATGACGCCCATTTGTTTAAATAGTACAATGGCTGCAAACATTTGTGGTTAGATGTTTGAGGAGGATGAAAATATCATATGCAGCCACACATCCTTAGAAATTAATAAACAAAGCAGGAATCATGATAAACGTTACACTGTGTTTTATTGTGAACATGATCCTAGATTTAAAAAAAAGGGTAGATCGTAAGACTAGTGGCTAGTGGTTCCAGAAAATAATCTTACTTAAAAGTGTTTACAAACACATTGTGACAAACTCTCATCCACTGGGATATGCTTGAAAAAGTCACTCTTATCGGTTCTAGCAAAAGTCAATTTGGTAAGTTACAATAACTTAAAATTCATTGTGAATATTTTTGCAAGGAGTTAATCACTTAAGAGTGGGCTGGACCCTCACATTTTTTTGTAAAATAGTTGTTTGCGCAAGTACGTGTATCTAGGCAAATAAATGTTCTGCAAATACGACTTTTTGTCAGAAAAGAGAAAAAACGATTATTTATGCTCCTATTATTTTGACTTTTGTCACATTAAGTGTATTCTTGGAGAAAAAAAAATTCGTGAAAGTGGTCAGACATCGCATATTTAAAGCTTGCCTATGCAGTTTACTTAAGCGGCAAGAGAAAAGTACAAAGATACGGGTGTAGTTCAATCTGTGGTCTTTCATAGCGTGTAATAAAACCCCACTGTTACAGACCTAATTTACACAGTACAGCGTTACGGCGGAAACACTGCACGCCTTGCGCGTAGGAGCGATGAGGCACTAGGTGTGCGTGTTAGTGTCGCCCGTATCGCTCCCTCGTTTCTTGACCTTGGACACGGAGTTCCCACGGGGGTCCATCCCACTATTAATAAGTAACATATATCATTTTCTCAAAATTTTTCACAATATTGCAGTTCAGCTTAAGAAGTTTTGCGAAAAATGCTAAACCTCTTATACAAATTCCATGTTTTTACTTGAATATCATGATTTTTGTTTCTAAGGCCCATTATGAAATACACCCAGAGTGCATTCAAACAGAAACAAAGGAGTAACCCCAAGGACGGGACATCAAAGAATGTCCAAGATTGCTGCTTTTACAAGGCAACTAGAAGAACTGTAACAGCATAAACTGGCTTCAAAGCACATTATTACTGCCCTTCTTGTTATCACTTTGTAGATTAAAAAAGATACCAATTTCTTGCATTTATTTCATATTATATTTAACTGCATACTAAATACTTATTTTTTTTTTTTTTGTAATTGCATGTGAACATAGCTAGGTTTAGTCATATTTTAAAGCAGAAAAAATGTTAGTAAGCATGGATTGTTAATAACAATTACAGTTAGCATTTTATACGTTGTTGTGCACAGAAAAGCTAAAGATGTTTACACAGTTTTATAGAAAGAAATTTATGCTTATATTTAAGAAAATTAGATTGCAGATTTTTTAACCTTCACAGGTGCTACATCTGAAATGCTACATATTTCCTTCAACATTTTCTAGTGATGGGTCGGTACAACTTATTTCCTATCCAAGTCCTTTTTTCTGTGCTTAATTCCATAAAATGAAAACCTACATTTAAAACCACTTAACTTTTCGAGTCCGAAATAGCAGTAGAGGCCTATTAGTCTTGCAAAATTGAAATTTGTATCAAATCATGGTAACATAAGTGTGAGGTCAAGATACATTTCAGAAATGCAGTGCCTGGTGATGAACAAAAACATGTTACTGTTAAGGATGCTCTCTCTCTCTCTCTCTCTCTCTCTCTCTCTCTCTCTCTCTCTATATATATATATATATATATATATATATATATATATATATATATATATTACAGGAGTGGCTCCACACTGTACAGAACATTTTGTGCCCGTGTAATTACAATTTAACTTTCATGGTATGTAATAAAAAAAACAGCCAGAGAAGACAAATGTGTGTGATGTGACATAAGTACGTCAGTTATAATATTTTCCTTACATCAACTATTTATTCACAGTGGTTATTTGAAAAGTTTGTTGCCATGCGATTCTTTGTTGGAGTGGCATGTTTTGTTTCTGAAACCTCACAACATACATCATAGCTTCACTGTTACCTGTGTTTTAGTTTCTTATTTTACATAACAACATCTGGTTCTAAATGTCTTTCATGAGACTGCATTGTTTTGATCGAGCAGTGGAAAAAAATTGCTCGTAAGGAAATAATCAAACTTGTTAAAAGTATCCACGTACTTTACCTTAAGAAAATTACCATATTCATCACTATTTGTACCAATGCGAATGATAGGGGGTAAAGTTAACTGCTTCAAGGGAAGTCAACCCAACCGAAATCGTTGGGTTTTCACTACAATAAGCAGATAGTTAAAGGGCAGCTTTTTTAGGTTACGTACTGCACATTTCAATAATGCTATGTATAACTGTTTTGTGAATAATTTATTTCAGAACAAAGTTACTTTTTGTAATTCCCGATCGTAATTTATGAACACGTGGGTGACAAATCCTTGGGCTATTGCTTGGCTAAAATCACGTTCGTTTTTTACTGATACTAACGTATTTTATTTGCAAAAAAACTTGGCCTATTTCCCGAAACCAACAAACTTAAACACCTGAATGCAAAATGTGTTTCAAATGCTTCTTAAAGGTTAAGGAAAATGGGCCTATTGCTGATATTACTTTTCACTCAAGACGACACACTATAAAGATGCAGACAATAAACTATGCCTAATGAAAGTTTCAAAAACTAAATAACTAATTGTCAACGAAAAATTCTTACAACGCCAGTAACGTTCTTGTGGAAACGTTAAAAAAAAACGCACATGCAGTGATGCACAATGGTGTTCACCGAGCTGGAAACATTTTGCTAATCTTAACTGACTGCATGCCTAGTCACAGTTGTTCAATACACTTACGGAGCCCATCTTTAATGGCCGAAAAAATGGCAAATAAAATTCAAAACGTAATTTAAACTATAAATGTTACAGTCGCCAGTATTGCGGACATAACATACTTCCCATAACTACTCGTCAGCTGGTACAATACTTCGTAAAGCGAGCATTTAAGTACGTGGGCCATGTATGTCTAAATTTACCCCACTAAAATGAAATGCAGAATAACTATTTGTTTTTCCTTGTTTATAAACCTTAATTTATCAGTTGTCGTGACACTTTAAAATTAAGTTTATTTACATTATACATAATTCATGATGCATTGCAAGGGGAAGTATCTACAGTTATACATTATACATAAATATTTATTTTAAAATTATTAGGTGTTAAAAATAACTAAAGCATATTTTTAGGAAACAGTATAATTTATATTCAGCACAATTGAACTGACCCATACGTCGAATTGAACTGACGCATACATCGAATACCAACTAAGCCTTGCAGAGAAACATAAAATGCTTGATTTTGTACTCTTCGCTTGTGTTTGCATTGAGAACATTCTGTATGTCGGTAAGGTATTGTTTTAATATGTATGCATGTGTTGTTGCAGCACAAATATAATTTGTTGTTGAAAACGTTATGTTTGTTTTGGTATTACAAAATTTTTTTGTTGGTAGTTTTTGAAAGATTTGTTACTCTCTTTAAAAAAACTTTGTTTGCTGATAATTCTTGTATTATGGTAAATATTTACGTAAAAGTTTTTATTATAAGTTCGACATTTGGTGAAATCTTATTGTGTACATACTTGTAAACTCCATCATTTATCATATACCATGTTTAGAATAATATAATACTGTGGATATTTTTAAATTATGACTGCAAATTTTGACTATTTATTGACTAAATAGTGTATTTATTTAAAATATATTGATTTATTGGTTTTGTTTCTGACCCATTTTACAAGATATTTTTATCACTGATCCAGAAGAATATTAAGTTAACATTTTTTCCTCGCATGTTTCTGGGCATTATCAACCTTGAGGGTTTCAGAACGCTACGTTTATAGTTACCACTGGCTTGCTACTATAGTGTATAGTTTGGGTGCTTTCAGTTATGCAGGTTTTAACGTACAGTTCTGTCTGTACTGCACAGTAGTATATTTTTTAAGTGGAGGTGAAAGTATGCCAGATATTTATAACTGAAACTGTATGCCATCACCACCAGAAAAAAAGTATTTTCCATACAGTATGATAGCTGTGTGTTACCTTAACTTCAAAGACTTATTTGTATGAAGTACATAGTACATAGTTTGCTAATGTACATTTCACACATGGAGCATCTTCTATGAAGAACAAGGTCTCCAATTTCTTCCAGACGGTCATGTAAGAAATGATTAAATGCTGTACATTATATTAACGGTTTGTTATATTGATAGATAAAAGGCATACATTTGTAGTTAAATTTGTTATATTCATTCTTTACAAAAAATATTTCTTTCAGTGCGTACTTTCATGAGACTGATATGTAGAGCCTTCAGAAACTATAAAATATTTCTCTCAGTACGTACTTTCATGAGACTGATATGTAGAGCCTTCAGAAACTATAAAATATTTCTCTCAGTACGTACTTTCATGAGACTGATATGTAGAGCCTTCAGAAACTATAAAATGTTACACAGTAAGTTATATATCGTGAACATATCTAAGCTACCAGTAACACATTACATCTGGCCTATCATCAAAATAAATTTCGATATTCATTTTCTATGATATAACTCACCTTTTATTGCATACAGTAGAGGTAATCAAGGTTAATTGAGAGAGCAAGTTCTTGTGTGCTGAGAATACTTGGTGCATGCATAATAGAGCAACATAGAATACATATTCTTCACCATTATGAAATATATATTTAACAGTTCATATATTATTTGCAACAAATAGGACAGCAGTATCGGTAATTGAAAAACATTTCCATGAAATTTATGAATGTATACGTTTATTATGAATTACCTGTGCATTTTCAAGTAGGTAATTTATGCAATACTAATGGCAAACTTATATTTTCATGTTATAAACTCCCACTAATTTGACCAAAATGAATGAAATTTACGAAGATTTAATTTTTTAAATATGTTTTGGTGCTATGCTAAGTTTCCATCAAATTGGCGAAGAATGTTAATTTGTTACATTGTGAAGTACCTCTGCATTTTCAAATATATCTTATGGGGAAAATGTTTTCATAAAAAAAAAATATTACTGATTTTACAGAAAATCTGGTAATGTTCAAAGAATGTTGCATTATGTAGTGTCAGTATTGCTAAAACAATTTTTGTACTTTACGAAGTGCCTATGTATTTAAGAATATCATTCGAAATTTCCGTAGATAGCTTGTCATTATTGTTGTTACATTATGAAGCGTTAATACTAATTCATGCATTTTCATGAAATTTACGAAGAATCCATTTTACACTTTACGAAGTGTCAATATATTTCAGAAGATCTTTGAAAATGTACGAAGATTACGTGTTATTGAATTACGAAGTTTCCGTATTATAACGTAAGTTTTTGTGATATTTACGAAGAATTAGGTTTTTTACTTTATGAATTGCCCTTATATTAAAGAAGATATCCGGATAATTTGTAACCGGTAATCTTCGTAAAGTTACGGTATAAATTTTTAACAGTGTATGTATGACCTAACACGTGTCTTAAAAGATGAAGTCATTGCGTCCATGAAGGCTTGCGAAACATACTCACGCATGCAGACAGGCAGCACATTTATAACTGTAATATCACGAGTGCTGGCGAGGAGATTTCGAGCGAAGGAAAGGGGGGAAAAAAATTGATTAAAGCAGTAAACGACGCTTTGTGAATGGGCCCCCAGAAAACAAACACTGTAATTTTTTTCCTCCCCGCCGCCCACTTTCACATCACGTGCGGGACAAAAGCATTGGGAAGTCTACTTCTTCCAGACGCCGGCGGAGTAGAAAACAAAGGAATGAGGACGATGGAATTCGAGGGGGAAAGAGGGCCAAGGGTTGGGAAGAGAAAGGGGTAGATTGCTAACGATGGCTAGCGCGGCCCTTAAAGGGGATGGCGCGTTGCGACGACGTGCGTCATGAGGGACAAACTTCTCCTAGATACCAACAAGTGTTGCCAACTTGGAGGTTTCCCCACTAGATCTAGGGAGAAATCGCTTATCGTGGGTAGGGGTGAGCTTAACCGATATTTTGAAGTGTCTTTGACAACTCATACTGTGACACATTGATATATGTGACTTATATTTGCAATTTTGTCATATCAGAGAGAGAGAGAGAGAGAGAGAAGCAGGCACAAAGTAACAGTGGAGATGATTGCATTACCAGCGTTGATTAAAAACATCTATATTTACGTGGCATTTTTAATAACGTTTCCTTTTGTGAAGTTTTGTCATGTTCCGTGGTAATCTTTGTCACTGAAAAATTTGTTAGTCTAAAAATTATAACATGCTAATAATAATATTAATAAAGTGTTGAATTATAAACAGGAAGAGGTCCAGACAACGCACCTGAAGTCATCCATAACTGAGTCATTTATATTTTTATGCAAAAAAAAACATAAAAAATGTAAATAAAAATTTTCGTATGTATTTATCTGCATTTGAAGTTTTATATACTAACTATAAAAATACAGTAGGTCGGAGCAAACATAATAAAGATAAAAGTAAAGGAATTCAATTATTGGTATTTACTACTGTTTTAATCACAAGCTATGGTTATTCATTGAATAATGAGCAATGAGCCGCCATCTCTTAGTAAATATGCAAGGCTAGCTGTGATGCTGCGACGTGTAACAGGCAGTTGAAATAAAATACGACAAAAGAATCTGCTTCGCTTGTCGCAGTTCATATATAATATATATATTATATAAATATAATATATATTATATATATAATTTAAAAGCTTTGCCTGTCAGTCGCATGAAATGTGTTGCAGAGGTTTCGGTAGGAAACACATGATTAAAAAACGGTTGGATATTTTGTAGTAGTGTTTGAACATAAAGAACATTTAAGAAATTTTTCGTTGCCAAAGATGAGTTTCAACGTCTCATTTCAACTCCAAGAGTTATTTTTTTAGAACATGAAAACAAAATGGCTCAAATGGATGTTTTCAGAACCAGTTATAGCTGCTAAATTTTCCACACCGAATATGCCGAGTTGCCTTTAAAAAAAAAAAAGCATGGTACGTTTAACTTTATTAGTGTAAAATAAATTACACGTTCATGCGAATCACCGATGGAAAGATAGCACACGAGTTGGGCGCCTTGCGCGTAGAGGCGATGAGGAGAGTGTCGAGTGAGCAATAGTCGACCTTGAGGTTGACGCAGTTCTAGGTATCGAACGCACTTTCCAACAGAATAGCTGCAAAGCAAGCAGAACCCGTGACAAGGCGTGTTGGATTTGAAATTCAATTACCAACACTGGTGTCAAGTGTTTGTGTTCAACGCGCTTTCTCTTAGTAAAGTAAGGAGAAAAAAGCATCATTAGGACTTACAAATAATTTGGGCTGACTAGGTACCACTTAATGATGAGTGAAAATTAATTTTACATCAGTTTCGCGTTCCTGGGAAATTCTGAAGAAATGTAACATTTCTACGTGTGGCCACAAAGAATGCTCTGTCATCACGACTAATCCGATGTTCTAGAGGATTTCTGCAATGCACATATATGATTTTTAGTTGCACTGTATTGACATGCAAGGGTGAATGGGATAAATAATGTGTTTATATTTTATTCTGTTAACTATACTTAAATGTTGTTCCCGGTGAAGTTAGCACTTTTAAAATCAACATTTGGCAAATGTCACTGCTCATACCTGCATACATTTTAACGGGAACACTAACTGCCATGCGCCCAGTAAAGTTGGGAACTTCGGGGAGGGAGAGGGAGAGAGAGGGAGAGAGAGAGGGAGAGAGAGAGGGAGAGAGAGGGAGAGGGAGAGAGAGGGAGAGAGAGAGGGAGAGAGAGGGAGAGAGAGAGAGAGAGGGAGGGAGAGAGAGCGGGAGAGAGAGAGACACACACACACACTTCCATATTTAAACGGTGAATTGAAAGTCTTAAGTAAACATTAGAGATTACTAAAATATTTCATTTTACTTTTTTTGTGAATATAAGTGTAAGAATAAAAACATTGGTAAAAAATTTACAGTTGCATTTCACCGAAGCAAGAACTAGTGACCAGGACCATGGTAACGTTGATTGTACATTTGGAAGATGAATACGCAACGTGCATACATGAAGGTCTTACGCGAGGCTTTGAAAAATGCTCATCTTACCGTTAACACTCTATAACTTACTTTAACTACATACTATGTAATACAGTGTACGTATTTTGGCATGCGTTTTAAATTACAATATAAAACTGAGTCTGAGGTGTTATATTATTTTTTTTATTTAGGAAAATTTCATTTTACAGGGATTTTAGCTAGGCTCTAGGGGAATTACTTGACACGTGGTTGGCAACACTGTTCCCCGCCGCCTCGCACACCCCTCCCGTGGTGCTCCGCAAGAGACGTCGAGGGATGAAAAATGGAAGGGAAAGAGATGCAGAGGAGAGAGGTGGCTAAGGGTCACGGAGCGGTCCACCCTGCGCAAATACAAGTCTCGCGGATCCTCGGCTCGTGTTTACATATCATTAATTGGAACCTCACAGCAAATCCCAGGCCCGGACGCCTGCAACGACTCCGGGTAGTTTTTTTTTTTCTGGTTCGTTTCTCCCGAAAAGAAGGGCAAAGAAACGTCACATCCGAGGACCGGAGTTTCTAAATGGGTCACTCGCCAACGCGTCACGTAAGAACACCGCCCTTCGTCGAGTCTATTCTCAGACATCTGCACTTTGTCAGCGAGAAAAACTTACACCGCTATAATATTACTTGGCATGAATTCATAATGTCCATTTGAGCAATATAGTTTTACTGTGTCCAAATGTCACATATTCATCATATACTGAAGTTATCTCCTTGATGGAAACTCCTTACAGGCCATTACCATGACACTGAACATATGTTTGAGTGTGCATTTTTAAAAGACTAATTTTCTGACTTCACACCCGTGATTCCTTTGTTCAAATAGAATTTTCTTTCGTATGAGGGTTTTTGCGGCAAACATAACGGGACGTTATTGATAAATTTCCTTTCTCGCAAACACGTATCTTGAAAGTTAATATAACAGAAAGTATAAATAAGTATAGCAACATCGTAATGAAACTGACATATGCCATTCGGGTAAGCAGCTGCTCTACCACTCCCACCAGTATTAACAGTATATACGTTTTCACGTCATGTTATCGGAATACAAAAAATGCTATACTCGCAATAACACGGATTATTATTTACATTAAAACATTGGCATGAAAACCTTCGCAAGTCTCTTAAAGCCTTCACAGTCTCAGATCATCTGATCTGTCGTGCAGCGCTATACAAGGTAAAAAGTGCACCATTCTAGCAGCATTCAATAGACAACAAGAAGTAACTGATAACTAATGAGCCTATTTTCCTCTACACGGGTGGAAATACATTTGGTATGCACTGGAATCTCATTGACAGCAATATCATTAGAGATGAAACAGGAAACATGCAAAATTATACTATTACAATTAAAATACATATGTGACTTACCTAGGACTAGAATTCAGAAAAACCCGTAAATTTATTCTAGCTTGGAATCAACTGCATCGCGAAGGTATAATTCGGCGCGTCATCCTCGGACGTAGTCAGTTTAATGTTTTTAATGACAGGGTTCACTGATCTCAAATGTTTACTCGGTCATAATTTCAAAATCAAGTGTCTGAGCCACTAAAACATAAGTTTACATGGCCTACATTACGATAAACTGTTTAAAAAAATCCTTAATTTTACGGAAACGTGCTGGTAGAAATTTATCCAGAAGTGTGTATAAACTCTCTGTAAAATTACGGACACTTGGGTTTTCAGAAACGGACTTATCGTAGATTTTACGGAACCTCTCCGTTAGTTTCAAAGTTTTCTGTACTTTCCGTTTAAAATAAAAAGAGATAATGAAAATGTCACTAAAAAAAGTAAAATATTTTGTACTTAAGCGAAGTTTGAACACAAGTCAAAAATTTCCAGTCCACGACTCTAATCAATCAGCTACAACTCTTACTTGAAAGTCGGGGTAAAGGTTTTATATTTATATTCGAAATAACAAAAGCAAACATTCAGTTTCTATTAAATTTTGTGTATTTTCAGTGTTGCCAAATGTTACAGATGCCTGATGCTATTTTTTAATGTTTGAAAGAATATGTCATAGTCGCGTGGATGACCTTAACTGCCGCAGAAACGATAATTTTCTTGTTACAGTGGCGAAGAAAGCTTCGTGTAGAATCGACATTGTTCGTCCCCGTAAATCGAAGTTAAAGGGAATACAGAGACTTTCCGTATTTTGTATCTACGGACTTAACTCCGTTTTTCGTCATTACGGATTGCTTTTCCGTATATACACTGTACAATTCCGTAAAACATTTCCGTAAATATGCGGCAATTTTTAACAGTGTACGTGTGTGAAAAATCTGATAAATGGGTCGATTGGTCTCCGAGATATGGCATAAGAACATTATTTTCTTAAATGGGGCTATCTTACGAAATTGCTTAAAAAGAGACTCCTGACACGATGTTTGTAATAGATAAAAAGTTTGATTGAAACTGTTAAATTGTTAAATATATATAATCAAAGCATATCAAAACATTTATATGGCTACCATTTTTATAATCATTGCCTGACCCCATTCACATCATGTAAAACTATACTTAGCCTTCTGTAGGTGTGCAAAATTTTGTGGAAATTATTCGATGTATTCCGCAAATATGACAAAATATTCAGTTTACTCACCTGGCGATACTTTGCAAAGCAATACGGTAAAGGAGGATCTCTGTATGCATATCGGTTCATTGGTCCTCGAGATATGGCATAAATTTTCCTTTGATCATGTGACGATCTTCATAAATGGGTGGCAAAAATAGCATATATTAGCACATTCGATTATTATCGTCGATATACTATACTAAGTTAAATTTAAATCCGTTACATAGTTTCGTAGATACAGCACACTAATCTAAAGTGTATACCCGCCATTTAGAAAATGAGATAAATAAAAATAATAATATAGCCAAATTTGAAAGAAATCTGTTGATTTTTTGCCGAAATAAGGCATAATTCTATATTATTTAATATGGGACTATCTTAAAAAATGGCGGAGAAATGAGGACATTGCATAGACAATTTTTATGGATAAAACTGGTACTGTCAGTATACAAAATTAAGGCGGAATTTGTTTTTGTAGTTTCGTAGATAAAAAATTCGGAGCTAAAATATTTGTGGCCGCCATTTTAAAAATATGTATCTTTGACCCACTCGAAATTTATCAATTAAGATAGATAGCCTGCCATAGTGCTAATTGTTTGTCAAATTTGATAGGATTCGGTTGTTTTTTCAGAGATCACCTAATTTCAAATTGTCAAGTGTTAGTATTTTATAATGTAGGGGACAAAAGAGATTTTGTGTGTACACATCTGAATGCTTTAATATATACAGGCATCATACAAAGTTTCGTTGGAATAAATAACATGGTTTCGACATTATAACATACAAAACAAAAATAACTATATGGCCGCCTTTTGAAATTCTGTCTGACATACGTAAAACGTACCAGTTAACATTACCTACAGGAGAACATTCTTGTTTGCCATATTTGGTAGGAATAGGAAGATTGCTGCCTGAGATATGGCATAAAAACTTTATTTATTTGTGTTGCACTATCTTAAAAATGGAGGACAGAAGATACCCTGCATATACACATTTGATGTTTGTTATATATACTCCCAGGAAACAAAGTTAAGTTGGAATTGAGAAACGGTTTTTCAAAGATAGAGCATACTATGATAAAATATCTAGATGGCCGCCATTTTTAAAGTGAGTATGAGTTACTTGAAACATATTTTTATGTCACCTGCAGCAGTACTACTTGATTGCAAATTTGGTAGGAATCTGTCAACTTTTTCCCGAGAAATTACACAAAAACTTGATTAATTCACGTAGCCCTATATTAGAAAATGGCAGACAAATGTTTTGTTTTTGGCTTATTTTATGCGTGTAATAGATCCTGTCAGCGTGCACAATTTGGTTGAAATTGGTTTAATGGTATGACACTTATACTGAATAAGCCTAAATTATTTATATGGCCGCCATTTTAAAAATAAGAGTCTCATAAAGTTTATTTATTTAAATTTACTTGTCCTATCATAGTGTTATTTAGTCGCTAAATTTGAAGAAAATTTGTTCAGTAGTTTTTGAGATATAACATAAAAGTTTTATTTTTCATGAGGCACTATCTTTGAAAATGGTGGACAAAAGTAGTTGTTGTTTGGCTTGTACAATACTTGTAGTAGATTCTGTTAGCATACAAAATTTGTTTAAAATTGGTCAAATGGTATGGTAGCAATAACAAATGAAACTAAAATATTCTTATGGTCGCCATTTTAAGAATAAGTGCCTAAGTTAAATTACTAGCGTTTACCTGGCCAATCATATTATTACTTACGTGCAAAATTTAGCGAAAATAGGTTGTGTAGTTTTCGATATATAACTTAAAAGATTTATTTTTTCTTGTGGCTCTGTCTTCCATAATGGCGTTAAAACAACAATATTCACCTCTGAATTTAATTCTTACTGCTTGCGCTGTTAGCATAAAAAATTTGGTTAAAATTGGTTGAATGGTTACCGAGATATGACGTATCGCCCAAAATCATTTTGAAAGTAAGTGCCCGGCGTGACCAAAAGCTTTAAAACTCGGGTGTCCTTACATATTATATGTAAGGACATGCGTTCAAAAATAGTGGAGGGGGTAGAGGGCACAGATGCACAGACAGGAAAGTGATCTTATAAGCCGCTTTCCCTTCGGAAAGTAGGCTTAAAAACTGATCATATCTCAGGACTACATGCGCAGTTGCAAATATTTGCACTTTTTTTTTTGTTTAAATCCGTTCGTTTCTCATGCCAAGTTCTCCTGAATATTTCGGAAACACAGTTTGCACGATACTCGTGTTACTGAAAATTTGTTGCATCTACGCAATTTAATGACGATTAGCAAGTATCGTGTCTGAGGTTTTGCGGCGTGTTAAGTAAGAGAGATGCTTAAAATGGTCACTTATCCATTAATAATCAAGTGAAGCGTTTGTTAATACATGGCATGTGCATGCTCATGTCAAAAACCCTGATCACTGAACGAAGTGGCAGCGTACTCGCATTCGAGAGAAATCGGGTTCGATTCCTGTTCCGGCCGTCCTGATTCCGGATTTTAATGGCGACCCGAAATCGCTCTAGGCCATTGCTAGTGCCTTAATGAAAGCGGTTGATGATTACTTCCCCGATTCTATTGTCGCCTGAAGCCCGCAACACGCAGTCACACTGTGAGCCCCACTTACCAGTATTGCTGCTAGAATAGTAACATTTTTGTTGAAACAAACGAACATGTTGTTACCTAACAAAATACTGAATTTATTGGTGACCACTAAGAGTAATTTTTTGTTTACTTTTAAATACTGAAACAACAAGCAAATGTTGTTAGTACCAAAGAAATATCTTGTGATAAAGAAATGTAGTAGCCACCAACAAAACTGTATTAAGTCAACTTCCGAGGGGATGATGAAAATCTTTAATTGTTACTTTTCGTTACAAATATTTTGTGTTCAAGAGCTACAAATCTATGTAGTATGTAACGACACGATAAGTGGCAGTTTTCACTGTAAAACACCAAGGTAACATTATTCTGCGTATTCCTATTAAGACTTTTTTTTTATATCTGCTATAGGTTTCCTAGTGGGTAAAGCGCTCAAAAATTTCGCACTGTATTTCCAATGTTTGAATATTCGCATGAGACAATTGCGACGCTGTAGTGCTACAAAATCAGGCATATGAATTGTTCATGTAGGTATAACTTACTCCGCTAAGTGGGTTTGACAATGAGAGATTTACTGAGTAACTTTCATTTTAACAATGAAGTGGTGCTCTTCCGGACGTAATATTTGTACCATGAATTTTGTTCAACATATACACTGTTTACCATTAACACTTCAACACCTAGGAAGACGCAAGCTTTCACAACTAGATTTACTATATAGAACGTTCACTATGTCCTTACAGAGCCTCATTTCTCCACCTTTTTTTATAAAATAGTGTCATGTGAAAAAAATTAAGTTTTTTGTCATATCTCCGGAAACGATGAATCGATTCCTACCATATTTAGCGAAGGAGTTGTACTGTGGTATCCTATATTAAGTTATACGTTTTAAGCGGGCAGACAGTTCTTTTCAGAATGGCGGCTATATAAGCATTTTAACTAAATGTGCTGCATATACGAAACAGTGTATTCAGCAATAATTAACGTTGTATAGTGGCAGTAGCCATGCAAAAATCAAATTAACTAACATACCTACATACACTTTTCTACGCCATTTTAGAACATAGCATCGTAAACTTTTGTAGTTCATATAAACATATATGATTTATGATGGTGGTCATATATTTATAAAAAAAATAGCCATGTAAATATTTTTACTTAATGTGCCACATTTCTCAAAGAATTTCATCCGAACTTTGTATGCCGGCAGTGTCTTTGACAATCATCAAATGTGCTAATACATAAACTTCTTGTTACTATTTATGAAAATCCTCACATGAAAAAATGGAGGTTTTATGCCATATCTCCGAGACCGATCAACCGATTGCCAATAAATGTTATGCGCAAGTGAAATGCTACGGTTGGCCAAGTAAGCTTACATATTTTAAGTGGGGCAGGCCTTTCTTCTAATGGCAGCTATACAAACATGATATATTAGTATGTTGTATCTATTAAACAATTCATCAAAATTGAACCACATTTTGCGCACAGAAATATTTATGAAAAACATCGGTTATCTATGCACACAGAGATCCTCATTTCCAGCCATTTTTTTTCTTCAAAATAGTGCCAAGTGACAAAAATGGAACATTTTGCAATATTTCCGGAACAATCCAACTAATTCCCACGAAAGTTTGTACACTATTTGTGAACGCCATGAAAATTTATATAATTTATCCCCCTAACATGAAAAAATAAAATTTTTATGCCATATTTTCGGAAATCATTAGTCGATTCCTACCAAATTTGGCGCGAAAGTTGCTCTATTATTGGCTATATAAATTCATATCTTTCAAGTCGGCCAGAAAATTGCTTTCAAATTGGAGGTCATAAAAATATTTAGATAATTTTGTCGTATCTATTAAAAAATTTAACCAAATTCAACCAAAATTTGAACGCTGACAGTAGATTATCTATTAAACGCATCGTGTAGAGAACTTTTTTTTAGGCAATTCTGTAAGATAATTACATAAAATAATAAAATAAAGTTTTGATGCCATTTCTCACTGAACAATCAACATATTTCCACCAAATTCTTCACACAAGTAGCGCTACGGTAGGGCATGTAAAACTTACGTATTCCAAGTGGCTCAATCACTTATTTTCAAAATGGCGGCCATGTAAATATTTCCGATAGTTGACCCTATCGTTCACAACGTTAGACTGGTTACATCCAAAGTCGATGCACCGAATCCTACCTCCATAATGCAGTTGGTTGCAGGCTAGATTTTGGTACGATGTTTCCTGGGTTCGAGTCCTGGGCAAGGCAGTGTACTTGTAATTGTCTCACTACTGTTGCATATGTTTCCGATTCGATCTCTTATGACATTGCTGTCAGTGAGTCGTTGATGCCTACTTACTATCTAACCCATGTAGTAGAAAGTAGGCTCATTAGCTATACAAGAAACTACTTGGTTTGGTCTTAAGGTTATAATTCTGTCTTTCAAACCACCGCCACGATAATGTAATATATTTTAACATGAATCTGTGGACCGTGTATCGGAGGAGGAGTTGTACATATCAGGATAACCTCCTCTCGAGCCATCGAGCGAGGCGGTGCTGTGGTATCACGTTGGGCTCGAGTTCGGGACTACCCGGGTTCGAATCCCGTCCCATCAATTGAGGTCGGTTTTCTATGGTTTTGGGAAACCATTTCAAGCAAAGGCGGCAGCGGTTTCTTAGTAAAAGGCCAGTGTCGACTCCTCGCCCGTTTCTACTTTCCTGTGGCCGTGGCAACGCCGAGGCTAGAGCGCTCGCCTGCCCTGCAGGGGGGGGGGGGGAATTGTGCCCCACGGGGTACTGCTGGTCGGCGAGTTTTCTCGGGGATCTTTCCTTTCCTTCAGCCCTTATGTTCCTGCGCTGCTCCATGCTCACCTCGCTTCACCTTCATCGGCTCTCAAGAGACCAAATCCCTCCACTCGATTCCCATTCATCTTACCTGGGCAAGTTTTGTCGTCTCTAATGACCCAGTTGTCCAGAAGACGTCAAGGTGGCCGCCTTGGTAATCCGTCGAACGGTGTACAGAGCACAAGCAGAAAAAGTTTTATTCAGAAACCGTCCAACGTGCCTGAGTGAGGTCTGCTTACGCAAAGCATTTACGAAACCTTACGCGTCTGTATACGTTTTTTAGTCTCTCTATTTTTCTCTAAAGCATGTTTTTGTGACAGTGAAAATGGCTCAAACAGGTACTTTCGCAATCATTTTTAGGTATATAAACAAATGGCAAGGTCTCTATTGAAAGTCCCACAGAGACGCGTTATCGACGCAAGACCGCGAGCCAGTTCAGTGCTTTGCGCGTAGAGGCGAAGAGAGAGAGAGATGATGCGCAAGCCTCGATCGCCCCTAGCGCTCCCACGCGTTCAGGCCTCAGACGTGCACAATTTCTTCAACCAGGCGGCCACCTTAAGCCCTACCTACCCACAGAAGTGTACTCAACAGCCTGACGTCCAAGTGAACGGCTGTCATGTGAGGCACCAGACATTGTCTTCGCGAAAACGTATGTTTCTGAACATGGCCGTGAACTCAAACCAGATCCCAAGTTCCTTAACCCATTCAGACCCAGTGTACACATTTGTGTGCATTACGCACGAGTAGGTAATTTTTGGTTTTTACTGCACACTGCGAAGCTCAGTGACCAATGATCTTGCCTGTGGATAAATGATTATTGGTCTAGGTCATAATTAGTTCATATAACTGTAGCCGAACATATAGCCTACAGCTCATTGGCTATGACAACGAAACAATTGTTGTGTCGACTTAAGTACAGTACGTACCATAATTTTCTTTGTTTGAAACACCTGATACATTACATTAATGTGGATCTGGAAGGGTTAAGGAGGCTCTTCGGCACGTTCCTCGAAACTGCAGTCTGGCGCATGGCGAGGAGCCAATGAGCGCGTATGTCTCGCCGCACGTGCCCAGCCGTCGGTAATGCCTGGTTACGTGCGGACGGACCTAAACTTCACCTCTTGCTGGAGGTCGTTGGATGCGCCATTTCATAGCACGGAATATCTTACTGTGGACTGCTACATAGCGTGAGTAGTCAAATGCCGCACATAAAAGCCGGTTATCATGAGTATAGACCGTTCACGGTAAAGTGAGCACTTTTTAAAGCTGTTTAATCAGGCATTATAACTAATAAATACATTTCATTGTGGTCTCGGACTTTTGGTTTTGGGTACGGTGAATGTATACACTGTGTTTATTACTCACATGGCAGGGTTTACATTAACTAGTGGTGGAAGGATATAAATTGGTTGAAAGAAAAAAGGAACTAGGGCTTCAAAAGTGCTCACTTTATCGTGAAGGGCCTATAATACGTTTCTTCACACTTTGCGAATGTAAAATATTTGAAAAATCACCCCATATAAGATGTGTTCGGTATTCTTGTGTGTCGCAAGCCTTTTATACTTGTGTTAGTATTAAAGTACATCATTTTTTGATAAATTAAATTTTTATTGATATATTATCTAGAAATTATTACATTTCGTTTAAAGTTAATATGAATTAAAACAGAGAGAAAATATGTGTGTTTGTAATGCCTAGAAAGAAATAGTTCTTATGCAAAATATCTCTACACTGGGTGTGCAATGAATGCGGTGCTTTGTCCCTTTGGTGTAATTTTCTAGACTCAGATAAGCTTTGTTTTCTTATACAAAATACCATTACAACTGAGTGCGCACGAATGAGGTGCGTTGTCCTTCTGGTGTAATTCTTCAGACTTGTTAAGCTTAGTTTGCACGAGGTGGAGGAATATCCTGGAAGTAGAATATAGCAGGGCTTCACAAAAGTTATAAGGGATCTTGAATGGACTATAAGGTCTCGCATTTCTAGGTGCTGATATACAGCGTGTTTCCAGTTAATAGTGAGTCTTACTGATGAGGCAATCTCCGACAAAATTTTGCACGTGTTACATCACGTTGTCTCGTATACTTAATTTTTGCACAGTAAGATTTTATTTGAACTTTACCACGATAACGTAATTATATATATGAAAAGTATTGTATTCCTTTACATCACGATATTGTTTTAGATTTTAAACTTACTACTTACTACTTGCTACCTCACAACTATGAAAAACTGTTTTTTATTTATTTCAACGACGCAGAACTTCAATGACAATACAAACTAAAAATTATTTTGGACTAAAACCGATGAAATTTCGTTTTCGTTAGCATCGATAAGTTCAAAGAAATCCCTTCGCCTGAAATTTCTTGTTTAACGGTAAATTTGGCACACTGTTAACGTATGACGAATGACAATTAAATTTTAGTAATCGAAATATAGTAAAACACCCGCACAAAGAAAACAGAAAATTGTATATTATATATTTTAAACAGCAAGTACGGGGAAACTAAACAGAAACTTTACGCAGAAGTTTCATGAGTTAATTGAAATTTCCATGAAATTTACGAAAGTTCGCTGTTGAAAAAGGCATGTGTGTGTATAATTTTCTGATCCGGAAGATTTTACCAGCATTTTTCCCTAAAATGTTTCGAAACTACATTCTTATCACTAACAGGTTATACATGCACAAATTTTGAAGTGAACCCGCTCAACAAGGTTTTTGTCAGTTACCTTCTAGCACCGAGTTCACTGGTTCGGCAAGACCTTAGTGGGTTTTCTCTCAACTGTCTCGATTACCTACACATTTCCATTCCACTGCTACTTCCCCCACAATTCTCGTATGCAAATTAATTTTTTTGTGCTAATCATGAACGCCAAATGCGTTATTAAAATAGTTAAGTTTGTTTAATGCCAGCTTCCTATTATACTGGTTTCGTCCATTCTTCAGGCGGGAGCAATGTGGTGATATTGTAGTCCTGAACTCAAGAATTTAATTAAATATTGAAGCGAGATTAAATGTTATTTATTACTGATCATCTTTCACATGTGATGGTCGACCTACGTGACCAACATTACCAAGAAGCCTTCGAGGAAACCACTAGGTTCAGAGTTTGTCATATATAGGTAAGGTATATCTGTGTGTGCCTTTTCTACATATAATTAAATATTTTAGTACGTAGGTATCGCCTGATTAACCCTCTGGTATAAAACAGGAATAGTTAAGAAATAGTGTATTTTTACTTATATAAATATATAGTAAGTAAATGTTACATATATTAGATAAAACACGTATTTTTTTAAATACCTTATGTTTATGATTTAAGATGTATGAAATAAATAATATTTTATTTATATTATATAATATCCGATAATTGGCAGATATGATGCATTTTCAGTTGAAGTTTGCTATGTAGTTTTGATTTCAACGCGACATTTTTAGTTTCAAGTGAACTAATTTACAGAGCGTAGTTCATGAATAAAAACTGGGCGTTTACATTTTGATATCTGCATCATTTTTCACCACGAAGCAGTCCGACGTAACAAACACGATCGACATCCCTACCGTTTCCGTTTATTTTATTTTGCTCCCTTGTTCTTCTCGGGTGGTTACGACGTCCTTATCGGGCTCTGCTTTACTTTGCTTCGCTTTGCTTTCAGGCAAGAAGCTAGCTGTTTCGAGGAGACAGTACAGTGCAAACGGACTGAAAGAAGGAACATTCGTCGGAACATTTCTAAATATTGATTCGACCTAATGAGGAGAAAGGGAACGGGTTGACTTGCATCTCCCGGGGTTGGCCTGTGGCGGATGTTCGAGGGGAGGATGGGGGGGAGGATAAAAGGAATCGTGCAAGGGGTGGTTGAGACATGGCTAGGATTCGCGAGTCAATAAACGGCCCGCAGAGAGAGGTCTCTGGGAGCTCTCGAACCTCGGGGTTCCGCCGCAGATTTTCACTCGCCTGGGAGGGGGTAGGTACGCGAGAGGATGGAGCGGGGGCAAGAGGGAGAGGAAATTAAGCAGTAATTGGCGGTAGACGTCGGTATTCGGGGGGGGGGGGGTGTTTGCCCTTTAATATTTCGGAAGGCGCGGACTCGGGTCGGGAAACACAGCGCTGCGAAGTCTCTGCGAGATGCCATGCCCAAAAAGAAGGTTGACGCTCGCAAAGGCCCTGGTGTCTGCTGGCGAGGAGTTGGAGAGGGTCGGTAGAGTGTCGGACAGCGGAGGAGGGGCGAAGGGGTCGCTAACGAACACGACGAGGCAAAGAAAAAGTAAATTGAAGCGGAGAGGAATTTAAGCCCTGTCCCGTGCCGGCGCCAAGAAAACGAAGGATCATTACCAGCAGAGCAGTGTGCGGGTCTTTGCATTCCTGTTTTCACTTCACATGTGGCGCAGCCGCGTGATCTGGTAATGAGCGGACACGAGGGGCTCGATAAAAGCCTTCCTTGTGCGGTCGCTCCTGTGAAGAAAAGCGACCCCCCCCTCCCCCCCCTTCACCACAAATCAAGCGATTTTTTGACACTTCCCGAGTGGATGAGCGCTTTGGATTCACTTTTAGAGCCAAAGGAAACACAGATGCGCAGAGCTGTGGTCCTGGCAATCAACAGAAAGAAATTATTAAATAGTATGCATATTTGGAGATTGTATGATGTTTCGGCAACAAATTAGGAATTACAGTTTGTCCCTTTGTGAGGGGAGTGACAAGTATCCGTGACTCCTGGATATTTATATTTCTGAAAGTTTCAGAGAACTATTTTAAGTATTTACAGCCAATTTTTGAAAATATTTATCGTACGAGATAACAAATATATAAATTATGGCTCTTGAAAATTATCTACTCATTTGGCAGGAAGACACCAGTTTGTAGATTCGATGAAATATTAACTTGTTGAAATGCGGAGCACACGAATATTATTTTTCGGGCTCTAACGTTTCTTATAAACTCTTACACTGCAGTTTCGACGGAAGTGTGAAATATGTTATCCTCTTATCTAAATCGCTGAACCTCTCACTTGCATACCAGTGATAGTCTACTGCATGTTCACCTCCAATCCAACGCGCCAAATCTCTGCAGCAGCAATGTGTTGCATAACTAGGTTTTTTTTTCTTCCAAAGTGTCCTGCAGTATACAGTTATATTCGTCCATAAAAATAATGAGTTGATTTATGCACAGGGACTTTCATCAAGGCCATAACTTGTTAATAAGGAATTGGGGGAAAACAAATAAAGGAACTGCACCGCTATTTGACTCGGGTGGAAATAGAACCACTAAGGAAAAATCAACCAATCGCTGTTGGTTAAGATCAAACATTCAGCCTCCGAAGTTAGAATCCCGTATGCTACTGCATGACTAAATACACCATGTATTTCTTAAGCCTGTGTGTGTACTGGAGATTGGTGAAATAGCTGTTATAAATATCAATTCTTAGCAGCTGTAGTTCTAATATATAATAATTATTAATTTTGGTTTTTTCTTATAGTGTGTAAATTTTAAATACCAATTACTAACTCTAATCAAGCAAGAATTTGTTTACAAAAACTGTCTGATAAATCGTTCACAATCGTTAGGCCTATGTATTGCTTAAACTGAGTGCAGGCTTTTTTGTGATGAACATGCAGATGTGTTTGTGTGTTGTTTTGACAAACATGGTGCTGTAGTTATGCCGTGCATGATGGTAAGAACCCTTTATCGTAATCTATGCCATTACAATCGCGTAAAAAATTACCATATTACGCATAAAACTTGACTGGCGACGACCCCAGTCCTTTGCGTGACCGAAATTGGGAAACGAGCAGTTAAAGCAACTTCATGTGAAAACGTTATGAGGCAACGAGTCTCATTATCGCTAATCATCGGTTCGTGAAATTTGTTACTGGAACTAGCATCGGTCAACAGTAATTTGGCGGACACGTGAAATGAAAACGCGATTAGGAAATCTGACCTGACGTGTGCGCTCTCACCGCGGCGTTTTAGAGAAACTATTGCATTTTCAATCTCTCGTAGATTTTTTTTTCCGGATAATTTGGCGTGTTTGGCAGCCACAACCGATCGCAAACATAAGTGGTTTGGAAAGGGGGCAGAGTAAGTGGCATGAAATGTCTCGCCAACCTGTTCAGTGGAGGCGTTCAAAATGAAGAGGGATACTTAGAGCCGATAATGTACACATAGCAACGCATAAGTTACAGTAATTCGAGACTCTTCCTTGTGGCTTCTCTGATGTGCGGGATTTTCTGCACCTCTTTCGCATGAGGTGTTCGTAGGGGGAGCGTGCAGTTACTAGGTTATATAATCCATTCACGGTTACTTCAGCCTTCTATGAAGCCCTGCTAATGTTCTACTTACAGAATATTCCTCCACCTCGTACAAACTAAGCTTAACAACGCACCACATTCGTGCGCACTCAGTTGTAATGATATTTTGTTTAAGAACAGTTTCTCACTAGACCTTACCAACATACCTATTTTCTCCCTGTTTTTTATTCAAATGATTTATCAATGAAGCATGGAAATTTATAGATACGGTATTACTGACATTTCAATTCAACATGAAA
This sequence comes from Dryococelus australis, assembly GCA_029891345.1. Taxonomy (NCBI): domain Eukaryota; kingdom Metazoa; phylum Arthropoda; class Insecta; order Phasmatodea; family Phasmatidae; genus Dryococelus; species Dryococelus australis. The sequence continues at coordinate 18,977,044 of CM056997.1, read as the reverse complement.
ATAAGTAACTTTTATGAATACAGGGCATATTTAGGAAATAACTAAACACGTCATACATGGGGAGATTTTTCAAGGGTTTGATTCAAAAAGGCCGAAGAAACCATGAATGGACTATAATCAGTGCAATCGTGGCGCAAGTGCCATTTCAATAACCTGCAAAAGGGTGTCGGAGAGAGGGATCACAAATTGGTGCTATGCTTCCAAGGTTAATTCAGACCACTCCCCTCTCCAGACTCCTCCGAGAGGTGTGCTGTGATTGGCTGACGGGTTCCCTCGCTACTTCTGAGGTGTGCTGTGATTGGCTGTTGGCTGAGGGGGTACCCATTTGGCAGTCACAGCATACCTATCAGTGGCGAGGGGTGATGGTCTGAATTAATCTTGGAAGTATAGCACAAACTTGTGATCCCTCTCTGACACCCTCCCTCACGTTATTCAAATGGTGCTTGTGCCAGTTTTTGTCCTTCTTATATCGTAGTAACCGCACGCTATCGCTACTGATGTTAATGCCAATGGCATCGAACACTTTGGCCACTGTCTCCAAGAAAAATGCTAAACAAAAGTACAACGCATACTAAATAACTATGCCATTGCAGCACTTCAACTCTGAGATTGATATGACACCGAGCGTGTTAACACAAGGAAAAAAAAAAACACATAAGTCGAGTCTCCTGTGTGCTTACTCAATACTAAGTGTAGGCGTGTAAGGTGTCGAATCTGTTCACCCCTGATCTCAATGCGAATCCCCATCCCTGGATATCTTCTCTGGTGGTTTCGCAACAATGGCAACCCTAGGGCTGTGGGACTCTGGAGGGGGAGAAACGAAAGGGTTCGTTCGCACTAGTAACTTGCCACAGGAGGGAGGCTCGTGCAAATAAGAAACATTCGAAAGCAGATTTACGTAATAGGATGCCATATCCTGTCTTTGTGTTCAGAAACGCTTTCGATTTACGTACGGAAACTTGATACCTCCTACGAGTCGCTAACAACCCTCTCCCTTGTCAGTTATACAACCTCTCTAGCTGCCAGAGGTGGTCCAACAAAAGTGTGAGATGTACTTTCAGGTTGCAAATATTCGAGATACTTCACCACAAGAAGTATGAGACCGACAGGCTCCCCAAAAACATGAAATCTTGAGAAGAAATGAACCTGCCGTGTTTGAAGAACGATTGTCATTAGTAAAGCATAATACACAAACTTACTCATGCATAATCAATATAAAACGTTACCTGATTTTCTGTGTTATAAGCTAAACATATTTTTACATTATGGCTACACTCACCTAAGTATATCACTAGTATACAGCCTTTGGTTCCCAACGACAGAGAATGATATTTTTGCTTTTATCCAGATCAATATTTTACAAGTATGCTTGTTAACAGGAAGTAAATTTGGAATGCGTGGGTTTATATATATACATGTATTTATCTTGATATAGATAATATGTATAAATGTATATAATTATAAATCCGTGGTGTTCTACGTATTTTCGGAAATTTTCATTTACTTTATACTGATTACTTCAAAATTTTGAAGTATCTATGGACCATAACTCCACGAATCGTCACCATACGAAGGTACATATTAGGTCTGAGAAGACAGAGGGTATTCTGGCATTTGAATGTCTACAGTTACGGACTTCTCAAATATTTACGCGCGATCTTCCAAACATTATAACTGCTATTTGTTAGCAAGTTTATTTCTAAGTGTTTTTGAGATATTCAACTAATGTAATTTAAAGAGGCCTTCAGTCATGTATATGTTGTCACGTTTTGTCCAAAATGTAGTTTCTGGTATGTGTAACAACAAGCAGCTCCTTAAAAGCAAAGGTCATTTTGATTTGAATACCTTGAAGTAAGTGGTAAAATTTGTCGCTATTTCCGATGCAATGAAATATTGTCTATTCTTTAAGAAATATTTTGAAATTCCTGGACAAATTCGTTGACATATTACTTAAAACATCAACTTTACCTATATGATTATGATCGAAACGCCCGCCTTGCAACTGAATGTATGCCAGAAAGCATATGTCTGATGCAAATTCAGGCAATTCGCAGAACGAAAACACTCAATAACACCTGCTGTTTTGTTACCACAAGTATTACAAATTAAAATATGTGAACTAAATTTAATTCAACGAAACGCCGTGCAGAATAAATACCGATAACAGCCATTAAAAAAATTTTCAAAACGTGTTTATATACTAACAGATCAAAATGTATAACTCCTAAAACGACTGCAGTGGACTTATTTACTTACTAATGAAATATAATGTCTGGTACGTCCACTGAAACGCAATAAAATTGCACAACAAATAGGATACGGGATCATATAAGCCTACCTTTCTTTCTCTCTAACTAATCCACAGGTAATCCGCATCAGGCTGGATCGTGTTTACTTCCAAAGTAATATCCGGATTTAAGCACGTTGGTTAACATAAAATCTGTTTCCTGCTACTTCTCGTAAGGGAAATGACATACAACAGCTAAAGTATACATAAACGAAGTTGCTGCATGCGTCCTTGAACTTCAGCCATGCTTCCCCCTCCACAATCGCAAAGGATTCATGCCCCCTGATATCATGACGTGGTAGTTCGTCCCCAGATCAGCGACCCGAGACGAACCTGCCGGACGCTATCTGAACGAAAATGAAACTGTGCACACCTCGGTGGAGCCAGCCAGTCACAAAGCCCGCTACGCAGCATCCAATCGGACATTAAGCACGTTCGTATGAAAGGCAGATGTCGAGTCATTTCGCTTTTTGAGTACTTGCATCTTCCGTGTGTATATATATATATATATATATATATATTAATATATATATATATATATATATTGTAAAGGCTGCAATAGAGGACTATTCACATTCGACTGTATCTTTTATCCCCACACTTCCCCCTCCTTGCCGTTCGATACACGAGTAAGACAGTTCTGCGTCGGAGTCTATTTATAATAAGTTGTTATAATTTCAACTTCCGAAAACATTAGTTCACTCTATGGCTATTTTACGCAGAGTTTTGTAAGCAAGTTGTTAATTAAAACTTACCTACAATTCTGAAATAATTTTGCCAGTGAGAGATGCATAAATAGCATTATATTCAGTTACCAAGCCTTCAATTAAAAAAAGATGCAATTTGTTGAAGAACTTAGCGAATCAGTGTAAAGCTAGATAACAATTTCACAGAACTTGCGGGTAAACGAAAAATATGAAACTCTAAAAACTGAGATAGCAGATTGATAATACGTTAAAAGTTGTTAGTTATGCTTATTAATACCAGCGTGATACTTCATGTACTTAGAACATAATGAACAATTGTCTAAAATCAGGGTATCAATTTCCAATCACCTGCTATGAACTGGGTTAAATTCCCAACGTCGAATCAAGAATTTTTTCACTCAAATTTCACAAACTGGAATATCAAACAACCGCACTATTATCCTGTCTAATTATCTCAGGTGTGTCGATGAATGGGGATCTTACCGGCCTCCGAGATCTCAACAAAACACAATCGTCACCATTACCGTCATAGTATTTAACAAATCATCGCCATTATCCCCATCGTCGTCATCCTAATCTTCGTCATCGTCACATCCATACCATAATTGTCATCACTGCCATCGTGTTCGTCATCGTAATTATCGCTACTATCTTCAACATCACTTTTTGATAAGGCGACATCGTTATGAGCTGAACCGTATTATCAAAAAATTCTCAGAAATATTCAGCTTTCGCGTTATCGTCCCGATACTGTATGTCCCTGCCTGTCGAACTAGTGCGGTGCCTGTCGAACTAGTGCGGTGCACAACACACACGAGAAAGTCGGTGGCATGCAGACGATTTCGGAGGCGTTCTGTGTTCCCTTTTCTGCACGTCGGGCGTAGGGTAGAGGCGGGGTTTTCCCAATTTCCGGGTAATCTGTGAGGATTACACAGTTTCCTCTCCCAGATCACTTCGCTGCATGAGATCCTTAAATCTTTTTCTCCCGTCCTCCTCCCGGATCCTCTCGCTACCCTTCAGAGCTTTCCTAGACGTCCTTCAAATCCGCAACGCGAAAATGGCGTAAAACTTGAATTAGATTATGCTAAAAAATTATATATATATATATAGCTCGCGGAACAAAATACTACGTAAGATTTTATGGAATAATTTGTTTTAAAGCGCACATATTTAAAATTCTGAATTTATAAAGATGAAAGTTCAGGAGAACACATAAATATTATCTCGTTAGGGAATATAATGTAAATGAAGCCATTAAATCAAATTCCTGTAAAATTTGGATGAATTGCTCATATAACACTTCAACTAACATGCCACATTCTACTAATAAAAGTTATTCATATTAATGAGCAGCTACGTTACGTCATCTGAGAACTGAATCATGTAATCAAATAACTAGAAAAAAATTATAGCACTCTGAAATGACATATTAATAATGTACGCTCTGCCCTGTACCGTAAACGCACCCACCAAATAAAGACAAATATTTATATTATTTATGGAGGTTTCATTACGACATGCATGCCAAATAACATATCTTTAAATGGAACTTTATATATATGGATGGCGCTTATTTTCAATTTATAAATACAAAATATTAATTAATTCTTAATTCAATGCTTAATATCCTTTCAAGTGATCGAAGTGTGTGTGTGTGTATATATACACACACACACACACACACATTGTTTTCAAATGAGTGGGAGGAAATCGACGATTGGGTAGTACACACCAAAACAACACAATATATCACAATGGATATACGTCCTAAAGTCGATAGATTCCGAGTTACAGTCCTTCCAACATTGTAGTGTACAACATGTATTATTAATAGTCGATCTTTTACGAGGTGTCCTTGTTGATGTGATGAGCTGAATTGGCGTGAGTCCTATTATTTGCCCCATTGCATTTTGTACAGCTGACTCGAGTCGAATGCCATGTGCTTAGAATCCCGAATCTCAATCCAATCGACTATTTATTACCTGTGGGGGTATCACAAGGCCATTGTTTATGCAACTCCAGTTCCCAGCATTGCAGTTCTTCGCCAGCAAGTGCAGCAAGGTTGCCAGCAGTAGTAGGGGCTAGGGGTCCTAGGCCACTTTTGATTAATTGGATCAACCTTTTGATGTCAATTTAATCGCATTAATTCTTAATCAAATCTTAATCCGATCAATAATTTTAATCGAATTTGATCTGATGAGATTAATTCTTAATTAGATTTCAATCCGATGAAATGTGATTACAGAAATTTGATCAAATTTCTTCAATGAAAAGGTTTGATAAAATTTCTTTTGCGTATGTGTATAGTAATTTGTACTTAATTTTCTTTCTTTTTTTTTAGGATGGGAAATGGCTCTGGTAGGTCCTCACCCTCGGAGCTCTGGTGTTGTATGAGGAGTGATGAGTTGGGGAAGGGTTGTATATAGGTGAGCGATATTCACCCTGTGAGCACTGGCGTGGTACTGAGGTGTGATGTGCTGGGGGAGGGATATATGTGCGTTGAGTTTTGTGCAAGAGTGGCATAAGTATTTTTTGTGTCTCATAGTCAGTGTTAGGAGAGAGGCGATTTTTTGGTTATAGCAATTAAACAGAAAGAGAAAACTACGTATTGTTAACACATGAGAGAAATGTGGGAGTGTATAAACGTCACATAGGAAAAACGAACGATGTAGCCAGCTATGGAATGAAATAAAATGATTTCAATATATGTACATTTGGTTCGGGAAATAAGCAGATTGAATTACTTACAGCATGTATCTCTGGGAAATAAAATCTAGCCCAACTGATTAGATATGCATTTCGAAATTAATTAAACGGCAAACGAACACAAGTGCATGACTATCACTAAACGAATTTTCGAACCCAGCAATACTTTTTTTTCTTAAATTAATGATATTGTAAACAAAGGAGAAACATATGTCTGGTTGCGAGGTTGCTGAATTAATGATACTAGTATAGGATTTGCAGAGACTTATAAGCACAATTAGAGATGTGGAGCATGGCTGTCATCTGGCAGGCGAATGAGGTTATAGATGGTCGGAAAGAGATGTGATCACAACTATGTGATAATGTATAAAAATTATGTCTATGGTGCACGTACTAATATGTACATATCACTACTTGAATTTAAAAAATAAATAAATGAAATCGCACAAGCACCTCTCCCAAAACACATCTGTCCAGCTGCAAGGTCAGTCAAGGAATGACATTTAGAAGTGGAGCATGCAGCCCAGTTGAAATTATGAAAAAGGGAGTTGAACACAATTGTGTGAATGGATAATAATTATGTTTACGAATTATAATTTCCCTAGAAAACTGGTTTACCACTCATTCTGATAACTTAAAGATGGAAGCATATTACTTGAATGCACTACAACAGACAACTTTATACAATACAGAACAATTTAGCACTTCCACTTAACATGGACAAATAAAGATTTCCAAACTCACATTTTGAATTAAACCCAAAACATGTCCTATTTTCCATCAAATTAATGATTTATTAAATTATTAGTTTTAACTAAACACAATACACGTGGGTCTATCTCTCATTTGTACATGTACCTTAAATTATTTTAAAATATTTCCGTTCATTGTGGAGTCTGATGTAGGAATCAGCTCAGCATAGCACTTACGTCAATTTATAAGATGTGTGTTAGAACGGAGGCAATGTCAACCAAGGTTATAGGGGAAACTCCTCAAACTCCTCTATATTAAATATTTACATCACAAATCAATAAAAATATCCTGTTTACAAATTCAAAGGGTTATACGTCCCCATCAAACTACTTTTAAAGAGTTATTATCAACTAACAATTTAATCTCATCTTCCTGAAAATTTCACATGAAATTTAAAAAAAAACCTTAACCCGTTGCCATGTTTGAAATTCAAAATTTCACTTCTGTGGGAGAACTAAATAAATAATTCACTTACATTGTTTAACAATGTATCCAGAGAATTGGTTTACCACAGGGAATAAATGTTTCTATCGTAATATGAATAATAATTCGCTTTTAATTTTAATTTCCATTGAAAATTAGTGCGGGCTTTGGCTTGTGTCGAAGCCGATGTTAGAACTATAGATAATATTACGTTAAAAATTTGAAATCGCACATACTTAAAGAGAAAATATAATCACGATGTACCCGAACAATTTGAGTATACAAACTTCCTCGAAGAAACTGATGAAATCAATATTAAGATATTTAACACAAACACAGTCTATCGATCCGGTTTAAATGCACAAAAAAATTTTCCCGATAAATTTATGGTTATAAAAAGTACTGAAATATATTTCGAAAAATGGTGCTACAATGACTGTGAGCAGATATGTCAAGCGAGATCTGAACCCGGAGCCTATAATATCGCTAAACGAGAATTGCAGCTAGCGGGCAGGCATATGATGTGTCTAGGGCCTTGGCTCTGTGAAGTCCACTGTCCGTGGGTCTGCCACCCCTTCGATAGTCGCACAGGACCGTGCCAGAATGCCGAATGTGGGTGGTGCGTGTATCCATGGCAAGGCTTGTCTTCAAACAAAAATGGTGATTCTGAGCTGCATGTAGAAGTAGCTCTGCAGTGTACACAGAGAGTGCTACACCACCCTCCCCCTACCACCACCCGCTTTAAAGGAAAATGGCTGAATTTTGTAATCGTATAACCCATCATTTAGGATAATAAATTCCGACTATCAACAAATTATTTACATCTTAAAGAGGTGTCCAAAACAAATAACACTATTCCATCCAACTTATGGAATCGACATGACGAATTATCTGTCAAAAATTAGTTGGAATACCGAAATTTGTATTACATACAAATATTTAAAACATTGTTAAGACAATCACAGCTAAAAATGGCTTATCAATAGACTAACCTCCGACTAACACAATCATTTCTGTAAACAAAGGCGTTAAACATTTGCTACAAAATATTTCCAAACCCATCTCTCCCTTCTACATTCCTAAAATTCAATTAATTTCTATTAATTTTAATCGAATACCAAGTAAAGACATATTCTGTCTAACATATGTAGATTTAACCACATGGTGAATTACTAACCATACTCCCACAATTAATATACAAATATAAGAATGGAAGACATTTTTATCGTGAAATTTTTTATCCTGATACCGCTTAAAACATAAATTTATACAGAAACCAGTTAGTCGACTTTCTGACATTGTGAGATGAATACCTATTCGGAAGTAAACTTTCTCCTCACACCAAAGATTATTCATTTAATCTACCTTTATGTTAATGGAGACATCATCGAATCAACTACACAGCAAATTCTGGGAAAAAATATACACAACCGCCTATAATGTCCGTAGGCATGAGAATAGTGAATGTTTGAATAATGCATCTCGGGTCATTCTTAACTGCAAATACTGTGATAGACAATTTGCACAAATGGATAACTTGAATCGGCATTTCAAGATCTGAAAAAAATAATAATCCTCCTAATGAGAAATGAAATACAATGGCTACACTACATAATAACAAAGAATGAGAGGGAATTAACTTGAATACAAGTAATGAAATAGTCTGATCATATGAAATCTACACTAACATGTGAACGTAAGGATCTTCGACCTAATTTAACACCAATAGCTGCGGAGACCAGTGTCGGTAATGATACGCCCCCTTCAAAGCAAAGTAAAGTCAATATTTATGATAAAACATCAGGTGAACACAACAGTGATGATTGCACCAATGAGTTGTCTTGTACAGGAAATGTGAAGTAAGCTGACGACATTGCATATACCGAATACCTAATTCCAGAAGACTCTAATGAGCTTGTAAACAGACTTAAATATTTGATTAATTTATAAAACACTGGGGATATTCCGGAATAAAAGAGATGGTTTTGATCATAAGAGTACTTAATTAACTAGGTAACATCGAATGAATTATTATCTGCAAACTCCAGAGATGTATAATAATATATTTAGTTAACCCTACTACTTGACCGAAAAAAAGTAAACATTTCAAGTAAACATTGTGTTATTGGAATATGTTTCAATTTTAATTATTATGGCTTCCTCAAACCAATTAAGGTGTTTGAATTTGTTTGGAGTGTTAATTGAGAAATAAGAGACTTATTTGTGAAACAGGCTATTTTTTTTAGAGGAATATAGCATATTTAGTGGAATGGTTTTGACAAATGATTTTGAGGAACAATGTATAACCAGTATTAACATTTTCTGGTATCTCTGTTTGTGAATCATCCTATAGATGCGATTTTGTAACCTCCTATACATAGTTGTTTAATGGTGTGGATAATTAGGAACCTCCTTAGATTTTTTTAAATGAATTGCTAATTTATGATGCAGCTTGTATTTGTGTATATTTTTCTCAATAAATGTGTTTTAATTTGAGTGTTTATTTTTACTTAACCTATGCCTTTTAAAAGTGAACTTTTTTCCCACGAAAGGGAAAAGGAATAAAAATGTCTTAAGGGAGAGAGAGAGAGAGAGAGAGAGAGAGAGATTCTTAGAAGAAGTTTGGTTTCTTTCAAAGTATGTACTTACTAACACAAAAGAGTGTTCTAATGAAAACAAAAAGACTGATGAAATGGTCTGGAAGCAGCCATTCCAACCACTTTTCCATATCTAACTTTGCAATATACCATTCCGGATAAAGCATGGTTAGCAGTAATCTAGTTTCTGTGTTCGAGTTCTGGCTAAGGCATGTATGATTGTATAGCAGTAACCATATAAAATAAAAGGAATAATGAACTAATCACATAGTTAAAATATATAAATAAATGTTAGTAAAAACAGGAATTTGTTCATTTACGAGAATGGGTGTGAACAGTGTTTAATTGTATTAAAATGAATTAAATGCAATCTGACATATTTTAAAATCATTTAAGGTATGTGTACAAATGAGGATATGTACATGTATGTCTATTATGCTATTGTCTCTTGTTAAAATTTAATTATTTTATAAATCATTAATTAGATGGAAAATAGGACATGTTTGAGGTTTAATTCAAAATGCAAGTTCGGAAATCTTTATTTGTCTGTGTTAAGCAGAAGTTCTATATCGTTCCGTATTGTAAAAAGTTGTCTGTTATAGTGTATTCAAGTTGTTTGCTTCAATCTTTAAGTTATGAGAATTGGTATTAACCAGTTTTCTAGGGAAATATTAATTCATAAAAATAATTTTTACCCATTCACATAGTTGTGTTTTCAAGTCTCTTTCCCATTATTTCAACTCGGCCGCAAGCTACACGTCTACAAGTCATTCCTTTACTGGCCTCACAGCTGGACAGGCAATTTTTTGGGAGAGGTGCTCATGTGATTTCATTAATCAATTTTTTAATTCATGTAGTGTTATTTATATATTAGTACGTGCACTGTAAAAATAATTTTTATCCATTTGTCACGTAGTTGTCTAGTCACATCTCTTTCCGACTAGCTATAACCTCATTCGCCTGCCAGATGCTGGCCGTGCTCCACATCTGTAATCGTGCTTATAAGTCTCTACAAATCTTATACTAGCATCATTAATTCAGAAACCCCACTGCCGGACATTTCTATTTCTCCTCCATTTACAGTTTGATTAATTTAAAAAAAAAGGATAGCTGGGTTCTGTAATTCGTTTAGTGATAGTCATGTACTATTGGTGGTTTCCCATTTAATTAATTTTGAAATGCATATCTAATCAGATGGGGTAGATTTCATTTCCCAGATATACACGCTATAAGTAATTAATTCTGCTTATCTCCCGAACCTAACAGAAGTACAATGAAATCATTTATTTACATAGCTGGCTACATCATTCGTTTATTCTGTGCGAAGTTTAAACACACCAACATATCTCTCATGTGTTAACTACATGTTGTTCTCTCTTTCTGTTTAATTATTATATTCAAAAAATTGCCTATCTCCCAATACCATCTATGAGACACAAAAAAACATTTATGCCACTCTTGCACAAACGTCAATACATATATACCTCTTCCCCAACACACCACACCTCAGTACAACGCCAAAGCTCCGAGGGTGAGGACCTACCAGAGCTGCTCCCCACCCCAAAAAAGAAATAAAATAAAATACACCTAACTATACACACACAAAAAATTCAATCAGAAAAATTTGATTAAACTTTGTCATCAAAGAAATTTGATAAAATTTCTTTGATCACAGTTTATCGGATTAAGGTCGGATTAAGAATTATTCCCATCGGATTAAAATCGGATAAAAAATTTGAGCAGAAAGTTCGGATTAAGAATTAATCCGATTAAATTGATATCAAAAGGTTAATACAATTAATCAAAAGTGGCCTAGGACTCCCACGCCCCATCTACTGCGAGCATATATGTGCTATTTCTGGATAGTTTGAAAGTGTCAGACAATCAATGACGTGGTATGTTCAGGTGTGCATTCACACGCTCTAAGTGGACATTCAGAGTACATCTTAAAGAGTGACGTATCACTGCTGGTACACGAACGTGGTTACAGCCACTCGAACTGGAATGTGCCTGAATGACTATTACATCCAGTACAACATTGGAAGGTCTGCAACTCGGAAACTATCGACTTTAGCACGTATGTACATAGAGGCATTTTATGTAGTTTTGGCGTGTACTATCCACTCCCCAATTACATTCCACATATTTGGGGACATCATATATATCATTTACTATTTATCCTTTCTTTCTTGTTAAACAAAAATTCTAAGCATATGCATTTTTTTTAATGTATGTATTTAATTTAAACGAATGTTGATAATAAAAAGTGAATAGTTAAATTAATCCGTCAAGCAAATAAAAAATGTGATCTTTAGGACTACAATTTAATTTACGCCAAATTTGTTATTCTTGCTGCGTGCTACGAAGGGCAATTACTCTGGATACTAGCATGTGGTCATAATAGTGGAATTCGACTGGGTATATAGTGCCCAATCAATTATAAGCATTTTAATTGCTGGGCAGGAAGTTTTCCAAGGCAGCCTCCAACAAGACAGTTTTCTCAAATAAAAAACCATCGCTAAATAATCAAGCAACAAGAATAAAAACAATCTCTTCGCAAGAATTTTTAGGAATAAGAGTTCCGTGCAAAACATTAAGTTGATATTAGAGTAAAATTCGTGGCCTAATACTCTCCGGACCAAATTTAGTAAGTTGGAGTGACTTGAACAGACGATAAGATGATTGCGTGCGGATACATCATGTCTTTGAACAATTTAAGGGGATGAAAAATTGATTACCTCGTGCGCTTTCACAATTTACCATATAGAAAGGGTAAAACAGTTACTGGAACCTCTGGAATGACCAGCCGTATTCCCGATCTGACATATCGTAATAATCGGGCAGTTAAAACGTTGTATTATATGAGGAGATAAAGTATTTACACAAGCCCTTCTAAATGCATGTCTAGGACACTGCAGTATGTTGAAGGGAATTTTGCGCCGCAGCTCTGCTGCGGAAATTACTTACACGGGAAATCAGTAGAGGATTCTCGCGGTTGAGTGCTTTTGAAAGCCATGGTCAATATATACTCTTCTGCTTGTTTTTTTTTCATCAATGTATTATTAACATTATCATCAACCTTATCACTTTCTTGATACGTCCATAAGGTGGAGGTGTAAAATGGCTGTGGACGTAAATATGTTAACTAAGTGCCAACTCTTAATTGTATGTTTGTTGAACAAACACAAAATACAGACAAGTAAGTTCAGAGTCTACAGATTATATCAACTTAACATTTAGTGCGACGTTAAACGTGAACCTACATTACCGTCATGGCTGCAAACCTTACTGTGAAAATGTCAGTAAGTGTTTACGTCATATCAAGTTATGTACATAAGTTTTTTTCAAACGTTTATTTACAAAGTCATTTCTTAATAGCGAACTAATTATAAAGAGTACTATGTTAACAGCCACATTGCCACAGTTGATCTTCCTTTACGTCGTTTCTTTTGACCACGTATTACTTTGCATGACTTCTAACAATAAATAGGAGGGTAAATCTAAACTTGACTATCCCATAGGAAGTAATGTACTGTTTGTGTTGCTTTTTCTGACGAGCAACTAAACTTGTATTATTCAGTTGTAACTTCATTTTACAGTCGCGCAACTTCGCTCTCATTTACCCGACCCGTCCCTGAAAATTCTGAGTGTAGTTTCTTCAGCGCAGGCAACGTATCCGTAAAGTAGGTTTCTGCTAATGACGTCTGCCCAGTCGTGTGTTGGAAAATTACGATTATACTGCCAATAAGTGTTTTTACGCGAATCTTGAATAATAATTTACTTCGAATAATTTAATAATATTTCACATTTACAGCATTATGCTATTGAATCCTACGAGCCGGATGTGCTGACGTACGCTTCGAACTGCAAAAACCGACAGGCCTAGTGCTATGGGATCTTCACGGTAAAATGGGTACTTTTGAAATATACGTGTATTCATTGTGTATTCTTCCTCAACATAAGAAAAGCTGACATTTCCATGCGCTCGATCATTTTATTCATACGCCAGTCAAGAGGAACTGTGAAAATATCACGACACTATAAACATTTTACAAATTCAGTAATTTTACAGAAAGCAAAATAAATTATTTTAGTGTTCACAAATACTAACTTAGCACTTTTTAATTGAAGGTTGAAACATGGAACTACTTTCACCTCCGTCGTTAGCAACTTAGCTAGGCGCTTTCCACTCAGAGTGTGCCTTAAAATATTTACCGATAAGGGTGGTGGCTAATTTAAAATATTTATTTAATAAAAAGTACTCGACGAACTATCTATGGATGTGGTGAACTAAATCAGATATCAGATGGTGCGCCCGGTCGTGTGATCCGGCAGCCGTGTAATATTTACGCCTTGATTAGTCGCGTGTTTCGACGAGGGCCAGGCGACCGGAGGAGTAGCTTGTTGACGACTAATTGGACCGTTTAACACGGGCTTGTCCGCCAGGTCTCGAGGCGCTGGTTGGTCGTGACGTGATTGCCTCTGCGGAGCAGTACGAGTTCGAGAAGGGGGGGAGGGGTGAGAGCCGGTAACGGATTCGACGTCATCCGGCCGCTAACAGCCTAGCCCCTAGCTTTAGCGGTCACCAGCCGTACACAAGTACTCGGCGGTACGGTCTGCCCAGCCAGGAGGTCGGTTTCCCGCGCATACATGTTCAGTAAAGGTTGAAGTAAGGCAGGATTTACAACTCGTTACATCCGTCCGTCATACGTTTGTCCTCCTCCCAGCCGAGCGATTTACACACGAACTACGAACGTCCGTCGTACGTCCAATGCTGCAAACTAATTAAGACAAAACTGTTTACAAATAGGAAAAAATTCTCCATAAAAAGTTAAAATATTTTGCGTTATTGTATTTCTAAGAACCTAAAACAACCATATACGTACGTAACGTAAATTAACTGACGAAAAAAAATTTAATAGCATGCAAAACATAAATTTATTATCTTGACTATTTGCACAAAAGGAGCTTGTGTTTCCAAACGTAAATATCAATAAATCTTTAGGAAAAAGTAACTTAATTTCATTTTACACTTATATTAACAAACATATGAAGACAGCCAAAACAAAACACTGCACACACTACACAGCCTTGTAAAGAACTCAGGTTGAACGAATAACAAAACGAGCTAGTTTAGAAGGCTGTAATTTCATCCGTTCGTCCGTCAAAAGTCAAAACTTGCCAAGGTATCGACGGACGGACGGTTAGAATTGATGGCCACTTCTGATTGGCTGTTGGTCACGTGATTGACGGACATATGCTGGACGGACGGACGCGACGGGTCGTTGTAAATCCTGCTTAAAGCAACTGCCTATGGAGCACTACACCAATGACTGTAAAATGTGAAGAACTCGTAAAAAAAATTTGTACAGGCACAACAAAAATTGTCAGAAAAGTGTGATTTATGCTGTATGAAAGAAGAATGTACATATCTTGCAACATTATAAAATATTTTACTAAAATTTACTTTTGAAATTTAAAAAAAGTAATCATTGGATAGTCCGCATTTTTAACCAAATTCAAGCGCATTTCCATTTTTGATGCTTCGGAAAGCAGAATTGACAAGAAAATCTTCAAGGAAGATGGTCAAAAATATTTACCGTGAAAATGTGTAATAAAATCGTAGTAATAATGTTTCATTTCAATTTTATAATTAACTTTATTTGCGTCAATTTCAGCCATAAATGTTTGTGACAAATGGACGCACATAAAATCAATTGTAAAAATGATTTCCTACTTAATTATTTCAATTTTCTTTTATACAATCATAGCAAGCATTGCGACAATATTCCATGACGAAGTTTCTCTTGCGAATTCTGCTTTCTGAAGCATTCATAATGGAAAATGCTTCAATTTTGTTAAAATTGCAGACCATTTCAATAGATTTTTTTTGCATTAAAAAAGTATAATTTAGAAAAACATTAACAATGTTACAAAATATTTACATTCTTCTTTCATATGCAGCATAAATCGCACTTTTCTGACAACGTTTATGATGTCTGTGCTACTGTTTGTATGAGTTCCTCACATTGTATAATTGGGTGCAGTGCTCCACAAGTGGTTACTTTACTTCAACCTTAACGTTTGTTTACGATAAAGTGAACACTTTTCAAATCAACTTCAAAAAAATGTCATAGTCCATGCCTGCATATACATCAACGGGCGCAATGAGTGACATGCGCCCGGTAAAGCTGGTAACGAGTGATGGAAAGTAGTTCCACACCTTAACGTCGAACAAAAAGTGTTAGGTAACAATTTGTGATAATTTTAATTATTTATTTCGCTTTCTGTTTTTTTTTAATGCACCAGTGTATGAAATTAGCAGAGTTTGAAAAAAAACTTAATTCTCAAATAAAACCAGTATCACTTGACCGACGCATGAACAAAGTGATGAGGCCCGTGGGAATGTTAACTTTACATTATGTGGAAGAATACACGACGTGCATACAAGTAGATCTTAAGCAGAGCTTTCAAAAGTACTAATTTTGCCGTGAACAGCCTATACTTCTGCCAGTATAGGTAAAGTTAAAAATCTTAAAGGCCCTTCAAAAAAACGTTAACCACTGATAAATGTATTTTATTGCAGCATCAGACGTTAGCTTTTGAGACTGGTGAAATATATACAGCATGTTTAATTGTCACGTGGAAATATTTATACTAAAAGGCGAGGGGGTGATAGATTGGTTGATTGAAAAAATCTTGCAGGATCTAAAAAAAATGCTCACTTTACCGTGAATAGCCTGTACGCAGTAAATAACTGTATATCCTGCTACGAAGTAACTATATTTTAACTACATGACAAATGTCTGCATTATAAAGTAAATCTTCGCTGCTCAAAAAAAATCATCTTCATATTAGATTTATAGAGGCCGAATTAATTTGATATGAGTGGCGTCGTTGCACAACTGTTAAAAGTATATTAAAGTTGTATGTCTATGAATGTATTTCTGAAACACGTTTTTTTTAGAAAAATGCTCGTTGTCAATTTACATAAAATTAATTTTTGATATGACTGACAGTTCTGTGTAATCTGTAACTATTGTGTTGTTAATAGAAAGAGAAGTGCTTAAATTACGTGCCTTTTTAAATGTTTTTTTTTTTTTTTTTGTAAACATGAGAGAAATTTACAACTCTACGGCCGATTTCAAATAGTTCTTTTTGAAATTCCCAGAATAATAAATTATTATATATATTCTGTTTCATGTAAAAATTAATAAAGGAACACAAACGATAAACATTTCCTACGTAAATCGAAGAAAAAAATCAAAAATACAAATATTTTAATACAACGTACTTATTTTGCCTGACAAACATGTAATAAAATAATCATAACTATGTTATAACTATTAAATAATTTAGAACAGTATTGTTACAGCCCCCCTGTAAATAACGGATGTTGTTTTCAATTATAAATTAGTCTGATAATTTACAGATTTTGTCTGAGCAACGTCAGATTTTTATTATAATACAATGGCACTTGCGTCATGTCACAGCTTAATTCCTGTCCACCAATCTAGTTTTCCAGTTATCTTCGGGTCGTATCGAATTCGGTTGCAACTTAATATTGGAATCGAATTTATGTGAACTGTATGACGGTGCATGAATATACGTCGTTTTTCGTTCTAAAGCATATTTCTAATAATAACACACTATTCAAATTTCAATTCCGCGCATTAATACCAGTTTAAATAAATTTCATAATGGCATAAAAATTTTGTTTACTCAAAAACTCGCAGTAAGACTACTGTTTTCATTCCGGGGATAAACTATCTTCCAACATGTAACACCTTAGACATCGAGTTGAACGTTTCAGCCAAAAGGCTTAATCATCGTGTTTCATTACGCAAGCCTCCTGGTGTTATAAAGGGCGAAGTTTATTAACTCTAGATAATGTATGAGTTTCATAACATCGTTGTTAAAAGTGTTACCTTCGCTCTGCGGGAAGTTCGGTTATACAAGCTTACCATTTCTCTCCAAACTTTCGAGTTCTGTTTAATTTCCCTTACAAGAAAACAATTAAAGCTGCACGGGTCTAGAGACGGTTTTCTAAAAACAAATCATAAACGCGCATTCACGGTGTAAGGCAAAATTCCAACATTTTTCTTTGGGTATTAAAAATAACTCGTAGGCTAACATTCTTGTTGAAAAATTCTGTTTTAGTTCCAGAAAAATATTTCTTTCTTCTTTCCATTTTGTATATTTAGATGAATGACAATACTGCTTTGCGTGACCTATCGTCGTCAGAAAAAATTCACGAAATGGCATGGCGAAATCTAAGCTTGCAAATTTCTTTCTGCCTACGAATGTCGTTTGCAATAATATTGTGTTTATCATTCTCTTCAGCCTACCGTAAATCAAATAGTTGGATAATTCTGGATAACCGCTATTGGCCTGAAAATTGAAAACAGATAGATCATGTAAAAAATGCATCATCACGTAACACATGCCTAGAAAAATTAATAAATGTAACAGGACTATCAATTATTTTACAGTAGAATTTATGGACAGTGATAAAGACAACTGCAAAAGCTTGATTAATGTAAAATTGGACAAATCTGTACAATTACAACACAGAAAATCACAGTAATTAAGATATCTGATTGAAATTACTTAAATCATCGCTATGATTTTGCATTAAATTTTGTGACTTGAAATCACAATTGGTTATAAAGTGACGGATGTCAAAATTATCAAAAAATTGTGATATTTTCACGGCACCAGGTACTGTTTTTGAAAATGTAACAACAATTTTAAATGCTTGCTTGTAGGCAACTTTCCTAAACGCGAGCTGATAAAAGTTGCGACACTAAAATACGCAATACAAGCTTTCAAGAAGCTTCTTCTGTTAAGCAATAGAACGTCGGTAAGGGGGCATATCAAATTTTGTCTTTGTAATCCAAAGAAAAAATGTGAAACCATGTTATGGAATTTGTATAAGATGTTTCTGTCACGATAGAGGTCCATGTTTATTATTAAGGACGAGAATCCCACATTTGCACCAGAGCGAAGGATGCCTGTCATTTTGTCCTCCGAAATCCATCAACAATATAGGGGAATTTATTGCGAGGAACGATTCCGTACAAAGAGACATTTCTCCAAACCCCGTCATCGTGTTCATCGGGGAAACACAATTAACTTGAGACTTCATATTCCTTCATTACTCTCTTCAACAGTGTCTTGTCGCGTTTGAGTTCGGCATTCGAATCTTTTTCTCCAATAAGGACTAGTTTAACTTCAAGTGTAACATTTCGTGAACTGAAACGAGAAACTGGAACGTGTACACTTACGACTTACTTTTTTTTTTTTCCTTACCGCCATTGGTTCCGTCATTTTGCAACAGGAAACTTGTCATCGCCTCTAATTAACGTAGTGTATGAATAGAGTTTAGGCCAAACACCAAGCAACGCGACTAATATTTCAATCTCTTTACGTCATCAAGGAACAAAGATGTTCAATTTCATTTGTTGACGGAACTGGTTGATAGGTAGGTCGGTAGGAAACTTTCTAGGGCTGCTTCTACGTTTCCGCAGTCGGGGTGGAAATTTTATGCGAAAATGTCGTCCCCGTCAGGAGTTAAGCCGTCACCTATGAATTAGGGGTTATTACTAGCAAGAACATTGTCAAAATGGTGGGATAGTTCGAGAATTTAAAATTCAGTAATAATAATTAATGCTGGCGTGGTCGGAAGGGCTTAGTTCTGTTACGAGCGGCACTCTGTAATTTACTGTAAACTTTGAGCATATTTACACGCTAAATTAGAGATTGTTAGCCGATGTGCTAAAGAGTTCTTATTTTCATTCCTCGGGATAAGGCATTAGAGCGCGGTGCTTCAACAAATATTACTCACAGTTCCGTTATCTACCGTCCGAAATTTAAAGTGCCCTAGTGGTCAAACCAGGCATTTGCGACCACAGCGTCCATTAATTAAAGTTACTCCACTTTTCATTCTCTATCGCCGCTGGAAGTTTGCCGGTGTTTTACCCGAGCCGCCCCTGTATTCCCGGAGAGTGGAGTTGCAGCGGGTACAAGTGTAAAAGAGGAGATGAATTAGGGGCGGGGGAGAGATAGAGATAGAGAAAGAGAGAGATAGAATTGCGTTTTGAAAGCGAAAATGACGCCATGTTCGAGGAAAAGACACCAGCGGTGCAGAGCCCCGCAACTTACCAGCGCCTGGTTCCCCTCTCATTGTCAAGAACTGAAGCAAGTAGGCCTTGGCACCTGTCCTTGTGGACTGGGGGATGGGGGTGGTAGATGGGGGTAGCTTTATGGCGTCTTGTGGTTCAAGTTCCGCGGTACCGGCGAAGCCGATGCCAACTGCAAAAAGCGCAACTCCAAGGCTTGGAAGGGAAAATGGAGAGAAGGGGCTGTTTCAGGGTATAGTGTATTCATGGGCCTCAGAGGAAGGTAAAAGAGGGGGAGGGTGAGAAAATGAAGAGAAAGAGGGGGGGGGGGTTGTATGCTGCTATAGCTATCGCCCAGCCACGGCGCGCTGGTAAACAATGACTTACAACCCAGGGACAGATATCTGCAAACAAGAACAAGTTTGTGTGGTGGTAGACGGGGTGGGAGAAACTGGTTGGGAGGGGGAAGGAGGGGTGGCAGCGGCTCGGAGACAATGGGGGGCTTAAAGTTCTCAACAACTCTTCGCCTTATCGCCACAACAACCTTCCTCCCCTCCACAGGCCACGCAGTTCGACCTGTCTGGGGGATAAATTCCGCTGTCAGGTGATGGTCCCAGGGGACACCACGGGTGTCTCCCTTGGGACGCGGCCTTTTCTGATATAATAATCAGCTCCCGGGGGAGAGAGAAACACAAAGCCTTTTCTCAGCCCGGAGGGAGACCAAAAATCTAACTTTTCGTTAATGCTTACCGACCCGCTGACGTAGCGAAACCTTGCAATGCTGTAAAGACGAGTCCAGAAGATAACCACGAGGTGGCTCCTCTCCTAGGAGCTTGCTTTGCGCGGAGTAGAGACTACTACACTGCCACACCGCACATATCCTGGCCAGTGTTGCCATCTCTGTGAGTTTCTCACCCGGTTTGGTGGGTTTCTACTCCTACTCAGTGGGCGAAATTGTAATCAAATGGTCGGTGTTTACACTAGCACTAAGTTTTCGAGAAGAAGAAAAATCGCTACTTAATAAGGTGTCCAAGGGTTTAATTGAAATGTGTATGTAGTAAAGTGATAACTATTTATAGCATATCTTTCTAACTGCTAACAGCAAATTGGTGGCGTAAATTTACAATACTCGAAAAAATATGCAAATATTGCCATCATGAAAATTTACAGATCTTTTACTGAGAGAGAAGCATTTTCTTCAAGTGCTCAGGTTGAAGGTGCTGCTAAGTGGATGACGAATGATAAGTTATTAAAACATAATTATTTTATTTTAAAATTTACTGAGTTTATTAAAATTTAATATGTTTACATTTTTGCGATAATTTAAAAAATTTAGAATCAGTAAATAACATAAAATTTTGGGAAAACCATGAACATTTTCTACAACATTAATTACCTAACAAATGCAATTAAGAAAATTAAAATATGTTAAAGAGAAATTATGCAAATCCAGAGTTTGCATCACAGCGGGCATGTAAACATAGGATATTGAGCTTCCATTCAAACATTTTGTAGCACAATAAAAATAAATACATGTTCCACGCATCTTAAAGGCTTTTTACTCATAATTTTATACAAAAAATGGGTTCTGGAAGCTGTAACTTTAATTTTCAAAATAATACAGCCCACTTCAAGAACGAAAAAAATAAATTTTTAACCGATATCCACGGGCGAGAATTCTTTCTTATATAAGTAAATATGAATAGCGCGGATATATTGATAAAAAAAAACAGTAGTTCAACAAAATTAAAAATTTTGAGAACCTAATATAGATGTGTTTTTAAAGTTTGAAATGAAAGTAAACCTGAAATTTATCCAGGTATTGTTTTTACAAAAATTATATTTTTGGGCAGACGAAGATATTTGAAATTGATTATTTATAAGTGTAAGTATGTGAGCGTGCCTCCTTAAGTGTGTTTTTGAGAGACGGAATCAATAGTCCAACATCATCTTCAAGTATCCATAACTGCGATTATTATGAATGAAATAAGCTTGTTCTTATTTCTGATGTAATTTTAATATAGAAATAGTATCTTCGCCGCGATTAGAAGTATGTTAGTACAGCCATAACAAAAATAAAAACTTTGTACCTGTACAAGCGTCCGCAATGATTCAAATACGAAACGTACACAATTAAATTAATCTTGGAAATTTGATGTGACAAGTGAACTAATTTAATTTTTTAAGTTTTTATTGTTAGATTTTCATAGTTTATTTTTTCAATTATCTATCGCACATATGGGAGAACTAACAATTACTTAATTGTTATCAAGTGTAATTTTAAATTTTAATTCCTAAGCTTTCACGTATCTCATTGTAACCAGTTAATATTCGCCTGCTGGTATTAAAGTGACAGCTAATAATATCTCAACTGGTAATTACGGGGGGGGGGGGGGGTCACTTGCAAAAATGTTGACTGCGCGCAGAATGAAATAACACTCCCCTAATAAATTAAAGGCTGTCAGACAATTTATTATTCCACAAAACGCTCTCTTGATTATATACGTGTCTTCAAATCACGACATTTTCCTAGCATTTTGTAATGCACATTATTAAAATCTTTGTGCATAAAATATAATTTACTCCATTTTTAAAATATAATCGTAATTAACACAAATTTGTACATTGTGCATATTTTTTAATTCAAGGCATCAATAAAACACATCTTACTTTATGAAAATATTAACCTACATCTGTATTTTCAAAACGTATTTTGTGTTTGTGATTGAAGAAATTAAATTGAAATACTAAATACACCTCTTAAAATTGTACAATATTGCACGTCTAATCATAAACTTAAGATTTTAATACATGTTCTTTCAAATTAAAAACATGTTTACATGTCATTTAACAACTATTCTTTAGGTTTTTGTTACAAAGCAAGAGACAAAGACATGAGATACGCAAATTGTAGCTAAATCATGGTTGACTAACAACTTTCGAAACAATCTCTGGAAAAATATGTTTTTCCCAGAATCTTTTGTAATTCTTGGAGTGAGTGAGAGAAGAGATTTGGGCGGCTCTTAACAGCGAGGTCTTCGGAGCCGAATAGGGCGATTGAGGTATGGAGCAGCACCGGAATGAAAGGGTGAGGGAAACGGGAGATCCCCGATAAAACCCGCCGACCAGCGGTATCGTCCGGCACGATTCCCACTTGCAAAAATCCGCGAGTGACCCGGCCGGGGATTGAGCCCGGTCCGCCTTGGTGGGAGGCGAGCAGGCTAACCGCTCATCCACCACAGCTCCTGCTTCCATACGCAGTCAGTTCAATGGAGTACATGTTTATGTCAGTAGCGTTCACTCCCTCGCAGTGTATCTGCACTATTGCTCGCATAGCCTTAATTTAGCTGTAACAAATACTCGTCCTGTTCCAGCAACCCGAAACTCTATGGGTATTGTAGGCATCTATGCATTTCTTAAATACCCTAAGAAACTTAATGTTTTAAAAGAGTCCGTTTAATAAAAAGTTCCTATAGCCATTGCAGCTCGTCTGAAATCGTGTTCAACTGGGTGGATCGAGCATCATCGTTATGTCTATACACGCAGAAATGTTATTAATAGAGAAGAAAGATGTATAAAATTAAGTCTAAATATTATAGGTTGCAGATATTCAACAATGTATCTGTGCTGCTGCTTCACCTTTATATAATGTACACCAACGCTGTTTACGGTAAAGTGATCACTTTTTGGGTCCTAGTTACTTTATCTTTTGACCCTTTTTTTTTATCCATTAGCCACATTTTAAAGTCAATATTGCCATGTAAGTAATTATACAAGGCGTGTATATTCCACTGCACTCGAAAGTTAACGTTTAAAGCTAAAATGAAATATATTTATCTACTATTATTCTGGATTACGCTATACAAATTAGATAGGAAATATTTTTCAAAAAAACTGCATCTCTCTATAGATTTTGTAAGTAATTATTGGGATACTTCCTGGATCTTGTGTTTCTCTCTAGTTCTGCCACTCCAGCTATCTTGCTGCCATGTCCCTGGAGAAATTGTAACAAGCAGCATGCGCTAGACAAGCGGTTATGAAGGCTTCCACCACTTTGTTTACGGGAGAGGGTTTAACACACTGGAGCAGACCTCCCGAGATCCTCGTTGAATATTTACACTCGGCGTCTCGCTGGTAATTACGGCGTAGCCATGTGAAAATAAGCAGGAACGCACACAAACACCGCAGACTTGGAACCAAACGTGTTACTAACATGTACAATTCGCGGCATATTCCTACCGTCCGTCGTACCTGAACATCTCGAAACTTGGAGCCGTCGTTACTTTTCGTTTACTCAACTGTAACGCTATTTTTAACGTAGTTCACAAAGTATGCTTTAAATAAAGAGTAAACAGACATAATGTGATTCAAACGAAACCATTGCTTGCCATTTAAAATAAAAGGCGTCAAGTGACGTCACCGTGTTGCACAATTCTGAAGGCTGGACCAAATCCGTGGCGAATTTAAGGACGTATTAAGGAGGGGGCTACTAGAGGAATGGCGCACTGTAAATTACTATTGAATTACATGCTTATAGGCTGTTTGCG
This sequence comes from Dryococelus australis, assembly GCA_029891345.1. Classification (NCBI taxonomy): domain Eukaryota; kingdom Metazoa; phylum Arthropoda; class Insecta; order Phasmatodea; family Phasmatidae; genus Dryococelus; species Dryococelus australis. Next base: position 18,952,903 of record CM056997.1, on the reverse strand, counting down.
GTAAACTGAGCACTTTTAAAAGCCCTGCTTAAGATCTACTTGTATGTATTCTTCCAACTTATGTAAGGTTAACTTTCGCCATGGGCCGCGTCACTATATTCATGCGTTGGTCAAGTGAAACTAAAATAATTACAAAAGTAATATATATACAAATTTGCTCAGTTTTACACTTCGATGCATAAAAAAATAGAAAGCGAAAGAAGTAAGTCTTAAAGTTATCATATGTTTGCCAAACACTTTTTATTCTACATTGAGATATGGAACAACTTCCCCGCCTTCTTTACCAACTTTACTGGGCGCATGTTACTCAGTGCGCTCGTTAAAATATATTCTGACAGGGGCAGTTACATTTTTCAAAGGTTGTTTTCAAAAGTACTCACTTTAGCGTGAACAGCCTTTACCAGTAAGTACCGAGTTTCGATGTTACATATATATGTTAGTACTTAGTGGATAATCTGTCAAAATATACTTGAAGATTTTCTGCTTCTATAATGAATGTATGTATCAATGCTTCACTGTTAATAATGTACTTTGCATCAATAATAATCGCATTAAAGAAACGTATAATCAAGATCGAATGGAGGGTCTGAAGCCACCTCGACCCATTCCCCTTGCATCCGCCACTGGGCCAAATGCCATCTATTCTAAGCCAGTTACAAACCTACATCTTTAAAATGTTGTTGCTATTATAACATTTTTCAGTATTATCAAAATGTTGCTCTTGGGCCTTAGCCGAATAGTTGCATTCACTATCCCAAACGCATTGAACACTTGGCGAAATAATAAAGAATAATTTTAGCTTCAGACGGGTTTGAAGAATAAATATTTAACGTTTCTATAAACAGCTAGTTGCCACGTTCGATGTTGCGTATGCATTCGCCATATATTTATTCGACTTGACAAGCTTTGCTGGTGTTTGTTATTGGACGTCTGTTTTCCAGGCTCTCGTGACTCTCCTGCGGGGATGACTAATGATAAAATGTCAGAATTTTCGTCTGCTAAATTGTTCTCTCTCTCCTCGGAGTATTGATTTACAGATGCATGGACTGTGCCAATTTAACTGCTCGTTTCGGAAGCCCTTCTCTGTATTACACTTTCTCGACATCGAGTTTACTTATGAACAAGGAATTTACAGACATAATTGATTTACCACCTTTATTATACAACATGTGTATGCAAGTAAATTGTATGAGATTTCCAAACACTTGGGTATTTTTAACGCATATGAGTGTTCGTTTTATCTAAGCAGTGGGAATTTTCAACTAGATTTGATAGACATCGTTCGCATATTTCCTAGGATATAATGTAAGCCTACAACAATAATGATTTGGTTGTAGTTTCATTAAAAATGGCAGACGGATGATGCCTTATACGGTATTTTTCAGTTAACATGTTCACCCCAAATATCTTCCTAACCACTGAAGGTATTAGAATTTTGATTTTGAGTTCGTGTATGACACTAGACGGCTTAGAATACAACCTGTGTCAGTTTTTTTTTCTCTTCAAACGGGAATGTATTTATTTTTCCCACTGGCGTAACATGTTAAGTGGCGAGTTCAGTGACGTGATTATTTTTAAAATCAGACGAGCACTTTTTGAGAAATAGGGGGAGTATCCATAGGTGTATGCATTCGACTGTAGCTGTGACGTGGTAGGTTGCATCATCCGCTGGGAGATTTCCAACGGAGAGTTCCCACACAGGTGCCACACGCCATTATTGAACGAACGCGAAATGATGTTGTTTGTTGTTTGAGTAGTTTGTGACAACAACAAAACTAAGTGTCTAATTTGATATTCGCAGTTTGATGGATATTAATTCACCTAGCAACCACGTATATTTCACAGTCCACACCAATGAAACAAAAGCGTCGAAACCTTGAAGCGCATCATATACCACAACGTGTTCCCGCTCATTGTGCGCAGCGAGGTACATGTCTGAATACTCCGCTGGACATGCCCCAGAGAATGACGCAACCTGCCCCGCCACAGCGAGTCACATATACACCTATGAAAAATCCCTTACTTACCAAAGTTGATATCGCTAGCTCAGTAATTAATTACATCTCGAAACAGATATAGACGGTGTCTTACGAGTCCGTAGTGTCATACATGAATGCGATCTCAAAATTCATATAACGTCAGTGGTTTGGAAGATATTTCGGGTGATTCGGGAATCCTGTATAGTAACTGGAAAGTATACAGAAGGTTCATTGGCACACCAGTATTACATTAAATCTCTGTATTGCTTGAAGATAAATGACAGATGGCCCCACAGGAATAACATCACTGCTTTGAGAATAAGAGACCACTTTTAAGAACAATTAAGTGGCATTATTACTTCTTGCATGCATATGTAATGGTAAACTGTTGAAGAGTTACTTGAAATTTAAACGTAGACATCACATATCAAGTGACGGATTTCAACATTGCACACTGAAAGACTTTTTAAGAACCAAGTTTTATTGTTGTTGCTATTCAGACTATGAGATTATTTTATGAATTCGTGAAGTGATACCGACGATAACTTGTCATAAATACCAAACTATTCAAAAAACAATATTAGTCGTGGTTTTTAAGTGTTGACGCAGCCATTTAGAATATAAGCAACTCAGTCATTATAAAATAATTGGTTTATGCTGTCGTTAATAGTACTTTTGGTAGGTTTGTCTGAGGGATTTTGTTTCGGTAGTTTCCGCAATATTAATTTAAAATATTGATATATAAAGCGGCCGTCAAAATTTACGAATACTTTATTTATTGACTTTCTTGGTTATATCGGAACAGTGTTTGGTTAAAATAAGTATAATGATTTGGCGAACATAGCATACTAAACAGATATATTTATATATGCCTGGTCTACTAAAAGAATCTATGTGCAAGTTTAAGTGACGTACTACAGCACTGGTGGTGGTCAAAATGTGGCTGCAATTGGTTAATTAGTTAAAAAGATAGATTTAAAGACTTGATTCAGTTGGTTCTATGACACACAACAGTGGACAGAAAAAAAAGGCAGTGAATCAGTACCTTAACATGAATTAACACATAGCTCATCTTCTTATTTATTTTGCATTTATTTGTAACCGGTTTCGTTTCTTTCACATATGTGCTCCAAAAAACACTGGTACCTGTATTTTGCCTCGTCGTTGTTACGCCACAAGTGATCTAGGGAGCTACGGGGGGGTTGTTGGAAGTTAGCTACCTGCTCCCCCACCAGAGGGACGGCATGCTCTAGCCTGGCCACTTCCACGTCGGCGAGCCTTGTGATGCAGCTGTGTGTGCGGGCGCGGCCATGAAGCCAGTAAGCCACTTGGCGGGCGATCGGAATCCCCCCCCGGGGGGGGGGGGGAAGCAACATAGCGGACACTCGCGCGCGGAATGCGTTTAGCTTACATCCGGCGTGGGGTCGTCACAGTGCGACCTCGCGAGCGTGGATCTCCCAGCCCCTTACAACTACCCCCATTCCCCACCCACCCAGCCCCCCAGTCCGCGATCAGTCGGGACCGACCCCTTCAGCACAACTCAACAAAGCTGGGGATTTGCTGTTTGCTCGCAGCGCCCTCGCTTCGGAGAGCATACCCCGCGTGTCGTGGTGCGTGGGAGGAAGGTCAAGTCCCGCCTGGTCACCACTTGCGTCCTTCAGTACCAACACAGATTAGGCTCAGCGCCGGAGATATATAAGGGCGACACCGCCACGCGATTCAAGTGCGCCATCGAAGCTAAGCGCAAGGCTCCCAACTGGCGTGCAGTGTTTCAGTGAGCGAGTGAAGAGATTTGGGTGGCTCTTAACAGCGAGGTCTTGAGAGCCGATGAGGGTGAATATGGAGCGGCGCCGGAATAAAGGGGTGGAGAAAACGGGAGATACCCAAGAAAACCAGCCGACCAACGTTCGGCACGATTCCCACTTGCGAAAATCCGGTGACCCGGCCGGGGATTGAACCCGGTTCCCATTGGTGGGAGGCGAGCGTGCTAATCGCTCAGCCACCGTGGCCCCATAGTGTTTAAGTCACAATGAACCACTACAATGCCTAGCTGTTCACTGATCACGGGAGTTTCAAGGCGAAATTCCACAGCTTGGGACTTGTTCTGCCACCTCTTTGTGATGTGTGCGAAGTGGACGACACGGTAGAGCATGTACTTGTACATCGTCTCAAGACAAAAGATTTACGGGACTGGCTGCAAAGGGTAGCAGACAGAAGAGGACTGCAACTAACACCGCAGCAGGTGATGGAGAACAAATAATTAAATGAATTGGAATCATTTTGCCACCAAAATTGACAAGATACTTGAAGAACATGACCAGCGGCAGCGAGAGCAATCGGATGGCCCATGAGCGGGTGTTCGGGTAAAGGCTTACGCAAATAAGTCGGAGCACTTCCGATTGGAGAGGAGGACAGATTTTCACTGAGAAAACCGGCTAAGGCCGTGTAAGACTAAGAAAGAAGTCACAAGGCACCAAGAATGAAGACCAAGAGGAGGAAGTGCCACGCACTGCCTTGCTCACCCGGGTACAGTTCAGTGCGGGAGGATGGAGGGTGTGCCGGCCTTCAGGCTGTGAAAACCTGCGTGTACCTATGGGACTTTCAGCGGCGACCCTATTATTTAATTGGTAAAAAATCTGTTGGAAGGTCGAGTGCAGGGACCTTGAGTAAATGTGTGTGTATACGATGCGTATATTTTGAGATACAGTGCTTTTAAAAAACAATTTTTTAAACCCTTTTGAAGTAATCTAAAATGGTCTTTCTAACGTACGTAACGTTTTGTAAGTACTCAACAGCCCTAGTTTTAAATGTGTGTTCATTTCGTAATTCAGCACTTCGGACACGCGTTTAATAGTTCCTGGGGGGGGGGACAAACGTGTGTTGCAAACACACTGCGACGCAGTTCCAACGCCAGGCAGACGGGGACCTTAATATTCAAGGCTGCGATGTAAACCACGTGGGCAATTACAAATCAGAGGTCTCTCAGATACAACAGCTACCTATTTCCTCCTTTGAACTCAGCCGCACTTGTAGGCCTACTTGGTAATTGCTAGCACAGTTTTGTTTTCTCTTGATGCTTCTCAACCAGCTTTACCTTCCTAATGCTTTACAAAACCTGTTGTTACGGACGAATATGTGAACTAGACCCTGACAAGTCGAGGTGTCTCGAAGCGATCGCAAAGATTTTCGCCAATGTTCTCCGCTGTGAAGCACGAATTACTGTGGAAGAAGGTTAAAAGATCGCGCCACATTGTCGTATCGTAGAACGCCTATTATTTTTGCGTCTTCCGTAGCAAGGCTGTGCTCACAAAACTTTCTCGCCAGATGAACATGACACAGTATCTGTCCGGATACGTGGTGCTCTTCGTATTCCACCAAGCAAGGTGGCGCAGTGGTATCTCACTGAACTCGCATTCGGGAGGACCCGGGGTTCGATTCCCGGTCCGACCATCCTGATTTCACTTTTCCATGGTTTCCCGAAATCACTCCAGGCACACAAAACGGCGACTCGTAATTTGAATAATGACAGAGTTTTGAGCGTGTATCCGGTTATGGTTTACCTATGCTAGTTATGAGAATTACGACGTTTTGCTCCAAGAGTGATCGTTGAACCCACATATATTGCATCGATGTTAAGGGCCACTGAAACGTCCCCACTCCGCTTCAATCTACACACTGTGGCATAATCATATGAACCATCAACAGTACAATGCAACTGCGAGAACAAGGTACACACTAAATTTCGCAGTGAAATTCAACTACTGTAATCAGTGAAAAGGGCTCCACTTAGAATCGGTGGAAAATCACTGATTGAATAAGTGACTTGAAACAATTTCACTGATTGAATAAATGACCATCTGAACTACCACGCCAAGTTATATTCGTTAGAGGAAAATATTTGTCTTATAGTGTCGCTGAGAAATCGTATAGTTTCAAATTGTTTGTTCCTCCTTTTCTTTTTTGGTTTGATTGGTACCGTTAGGATTGTTAAATCGAATCGTACAAATGAATCCACTCTCTTCGCCGCATTATACAGTTCAAACTTTCAAACAGAATGATGCGACGATTACATGCAAACGAAATGAAAGACGTAAAATCGAAATGAAAGGCAGTGTGTTCATATTACCTCGTAAAATGGCGTCTTGAAATACGACACCCATTGTAGAAAGTATTTTGTATTGGTTTTATTCGTTTAGTCATTATGTTACTTCACTTGATACACGCTGTTTAACGGCCATTTTTAAACGATGTTCGATGGCCATTTTTACACCAGTCAAAAATAATTAGAGACGGAGCAAGTTGCTCATATGTTTCACTGGTCCATCAGTCAAAATAATAAACCACTGAGAAAACAGTGGAAAAAATGACTGACGAATCAGTGGAAAATGTCACTGAAACAATCAGTGAAGGAAATATGGCATTTTTTCAATGGTTCATCAGTTAAATTCACTGAATTGACTGTTGTATCAGTCAGATACGTTTGACTGATTTAAACAGTGAAATTCTCACTGATTCAGATTTAGAGTGTGTATCTCCGAGTTGTTTTAACTCGGATAGTTGTCCATGACAGGAATATATAACGAATGTTTTGAAAATGATCATCTTGTGTTAAAAGAGGTAAATTTTCTCTTCTTGATACTGTTGCGATATTTATTACTGAAAATGAATACGTTTCGAGTAGCCCGAGTGTCAGTCACTCTCGTATTTCAGTATTTGAAGAACATTGTCTGTTTTTTAATTTCTTTACTATGTTTTAATTAATACCTCTGATCAAAACCTCAACACAACTTTTGAAATGTATCCGCCAACCCGAGTAATAAATCATTGTGCAATTCATTTTACTGTCTTACGAAAACTGAAATATTTTTTAATGAAGAATTTAGACTTTTTTATTTTTGTTTATCTTTTTAACTGTCCGAGAACTTGTTTATCAACATTGCGGTCATCCACAAAACCAGATACCGCATATTAATAACTCCAAATTGATAATGTAGATAGATCGGGCAACTTAAATAAAAAAAATTTAAACGAAGGAAAACGGAAGACACATTTATATACGTATTTAGAGGGCGGTCTTTAAATTGTCACGAGTTTTGAAGACGAAATTTAACTCTTCTTTTATTAAAATTTGCTCTAATTATGGCACCTACATATTCTGGTAACAATACTACTCCAGTAAATCTTTTGCATCGCTTTTAGGAATAGTTCACAATTTAAAATGTTTGCACGCAATGTTTCCTTTAGTTTTGTTTATTAATATACCGTTCACAACTAATCTTACCTTAATTATATAGCACGTCGTAAACAATAACTATAAAACATGAATTCAAACCAACGCTGTCGTAACGACCATTAACTACATACAGCTTCGAAAATGCGTCAGATATGCTTAAACTATAATTATAATGTTGCATTTTGTAGCTACATGAGTATTAATCCTTCAACTTGTTAGCGACGTTTGAATCATTAACATTTTTCTATAGGCTTAATCTCAAAGTATTCATAATGTGTAACAACATTTAACAAGGGAGCAATCACGGCTGAGAAGCAATTCTGATTTCTCTGTATTTCAACCCTCACAGTATGTTTCGTTAGTCTCTGATTTCAGTGTCATAAATCCAGATTATTAATGGTTAGACACTTAACATTTCGTCAGTAAGTTTACCTGCTCTTCTCTTTGCTGTATGGGAACAACAAACATTTCGTCAATAAGTCATGCATACACACTCATTAAGTTATTGTCTGAAGCAGAAGACTTTATCTACTCTAACGTCAGATTACTTTCTCGAGGTAAATCCTGATACCATCTCAAATGTTGTCACCATACTCTAGGTAGTATAGTTAAGTATATTTTAATTTGTTTCGTCTTAGTTGAGCGCATCGCCATGTAAGTGGTGCCTTGATTATAGGCCTTTATGAACCGCACATGCACAGGTTGAAGTCCAGGAAGAGTTTCCTTAGAACATCGCAGGAACTTACAACCACAACTGGAAAAAGCCAGATTACAATTGTGGAAAGCTATGGTCCCCCTCCCCACTGACCGTGACAAGGGATTGTCTGAGATCAGGAGTGGGCAAGATGGGGCTACGCTAAGTACGACAACCTGAAGTGTGACTGTGAAGATCAGAATGTTCAACACATTCTCCAGTGTCGACTATGCCCAGTCTCCTGCATGGAAGATGACATATATCAGGTCTCGGAAAATGCATTGAAAATCGGAAGGTTTTGGCCCAATATTATTTGATTTTTGTTACTGTGTAAATATGTATGTTTCTGACAAGCGAATAATAATAATAATAGAAGTGTCTGTGCTGGCGCATATCATTCCTTCCACTAGGTCATTCAGTTAAACTGTTTCCTCAAATTTTTCCTTAATTCAGGTATTTCACGACAGGTTCTGCATTATAAGTCTTGTGTTGTAACAAAAATCAATACTTGTAACATTGGAATGTTTAATCACATTTTCATATTTTTTAAATCGTAGGTAGTGTAGATCGCTTTGTCAGCTATATTGCTACCAGCATGCTCGAAAAAAAAATACGTTTTGAAATCACTTGAGCTGAACACAAGATACAAGATTTCTCTTCATCTCTTTGCTTAGCCAAATTCTCCCGAAGCACCCCATCCCAACCTGCAGGATTTAATCCCAGCACGCCTTAAAAACAAAAAGAAACACCAGAAATTCAGAGGAGAATGCCCGGAGTCTTTACATGTTTCACTACCGAATCGTATTTAACAAGAAGCGAGGCCAGAGCCCTGGCGGCGCTACAGTCTGAAACTCTGTCGTAACTGAGTGACGGCGTAAATTTCTGAGTCTTTATGTCCGCTATTTCAACTGGTCCCTTCCTCTCGTGCGCTTGCCTGCGCCATCAGCTCCATTTCCCTTAACTGGCGCTTGTAGAGTTAAATCAGCGCCCCCGCGACTCTTCGTTAGGCGCAGACCGCGGGGTGGGGGGACGCAGACTCGAATTGACAGCTTTAATGGTTGACCCGGCAGCTCCTCGCCTCGCCTTCTCTCCCCCCCCCCCCTTCCACACCAAGGTCCCAGGCACACATCACCGCCCTTTCTTTAACCTCTCTTCCCCCTCTCTGTCATTCTGCCACTATCTTCGTTTCCCTCGGGGGCGGCCATCACCGGCGACGGCAGAATGGCCCTGGCAGGACGTAGGTTGCGCTAACTCGGCCAAGACGTCTTCTCCGGGTCCCCGCGTTCGGTTCTGACGACACATACACGCCGTTCCCTATTAACTCGGAACTTTTGAAATCAACCTTTGAAAAATGTCACCAACCTTACCTGCACACATCTTAACGAGCACAACCAACTATAAACCAAGCACAGAAAATTACACCGAAGGGACACAGCTGCTCACTCAGTGTAATGCAATTTTCCATAAGAACTATTTCTTACCAGGCATTACGAACACACTTTATTTCCTCCCCTTATTTATTTATATTAATTCTTTATAAAATACTATATTTTTATACAGGATATAAGTGAAAGTTCAATTTAAACAAAAATAAGTTACTTTTATATTAACACAATTGTAGAACTCTTGCAGTACGTGACATTTACGAAACATGTAGGGACAAAGAAATTTCGCGTTTTAAATAACATGCGAGTTAGACTCCACTATGCTTGTATTTTAGAGCCTCAGATCTGTGTTCATTGGCTGGTGTCGCAGTGTGCAATCAGTTTTGTCTCAAACCAGGTGGTATAAGATACGGTGCTTTTTCTTTGAATTTCTGTTATTGGCTCAAAGTTCACCTGGGCGTGTCTAGCCAACTGTAATCCAATTGCAAACATACCAGAAAGTTACATGCGTGCGATGTATAGCTTTTCCTAAAATGAATTCACGAAATATTCCAGTTTCTAGTCGTATGCAGAGAGAGTTTCCAAAGGTTTGATTGAAAAAAAGTGAAAAGAAACTGCGAATGGACTATAGAATGAGTCCTGTGAAGTTGTTAACGTCGGAACTAACTCGGTGTCTTAATATCGAATTAAAAGTGCCAGACAAACGTTTGTGAGTAATGGACTTATATTTTCTGCTTTCTGTACTTCACTTGACGGCTCCGCCTATCAAGCCGGCAGCCAAGGAATCCAACCCTTTCAGACCCACGTTTATTTATGGTTTCGGGTGCTGCAAACATAAAATTCTACGATACATAATGTACTTAAGTCGAAACAACACTTGTTTCGTTGTCACAGCAAATGATCTGTAGGCAATATGTTTGTCTACAGTTATATGAACAAATTATGACCTATACCCGGATAACGGCTAGTAAGTCATTTACCCACAATCAAGATCATTGGTCATTCAGCTTCTCAGTGTGCAGCACAGACCAAAAATCACATACACGTGCGTAATGTACACGATTGTGTACGCTAGGTGTGAATGGGTTAAATGGCGAACCAGTGTTAGGGAAATTTTTAATTTACTGTTAAATTTAAAAAAAAGGATTAAACGTGAAAATTGGCAAGATTTATTCAGTTTCCAGTATTCCCTTTTGTTTTAAACAGTCCTCTTTAGACTGATTAACTGAGAAGGAATATTTTTGATATCGATTAATCATTTATTCTTTGTGGCTCCAGGCTGTGCCCTTAATACACACATGTGTGAGAATGAGCAAATATGTAAAGGCTGTTCACGATAAAGTGAGCACTTTTGAAATGAACCTAGGAAAAAGTCACTGCCCCTGAACGCATATATTTTAATGGGTGTACTGAGTGGCATTTGCTCAGTAAAGTCGCTAACGATGGATGGATAATAGTTCCATATCTTAACGTCAAATAAAAAGTGTTAGGCAACAATTTATGATAACTTAAATTATTTCTTTCGCATCGAAGTGTGAAAATGGGCACATTTGTACAATATTTACTTTACTAAAATTCTCACAACTTTACTTGATCGACGCATAAAAGGGTGAGGCCCGTGACAATGTTAATTTTACATAAGGCGGAATAATACATGACGTGCATACAAGTAGGTCTAAAGTAGGGCTTTCCAAAGGGCTCATATTACCGTGAAAAGCCTAAATAATATTTACTTTCCTACCAATTCCACAGTTTTACTGACCGACGCATTAACAAATTGATTAGGCCCACGGAAACGTCAATTCTACATGTGGAGTAAGAATACACAATGCACATACACGTTGATCTCGAGCAGGCTTTCACAAGTGCTCAGTTTACCACGGACAACCTATATAAGGACTGCGAAGGCCGTGTAAGATTAGCTGAAGTCCTGAAGAAAACTTTCTTCTAATTGACTCGAGTACTCGCAAATCTGGTGGACACTCCAGACCTACAGGACGCCGTCCTGCCCTGCCTTGTATTTATATGTTTATTTTCAATTTCACTCCTCTACTACTCCTGTAAAAGTGATTAAAATTTCTACAACAAGTATCGTACATAAAAATGTATGTTTTTCAAACAATAATTAACAAGAGCCGATAAGTCATGCGTAGTTTTTTTGTAATACACCTACTTAAAATCACAAAAATAATTGGTATACTACAAAATTATTTGCTATAGAAGAAAATAGGCAAAGCAATAAAAATTGTAGGAAATAATTTTTTATTTTGTGTTAAAATGTTTTAGAATATTTAAGAAAGTAATATACTAAAAACTTCTGAAGAGCCAGCGAAAATATCAAATTATAATATCGCTTAAACCAATTCGTAAACACGTGTTTCAACTAACCATTTAGCTCACATTTGTTACATACACACGAAAATAAAAAAAAAAACGGCCAAGGTAGTCGAGTGCGCTTAAAAATAGGAACACAAAATTTCAAAACTAGCTTAATAACTTTGTAACTGAATTATTTCACAGATCGTAAGCCTCATTATTTACTAATACTAGAGTAACTGTAGTTATTGTAATGCTTCAGTAAAAAGCTGATATCATATTTATTAACCATTTCTGGAAATCCCAGTCGTTCCAAATATGTCTGAATGCTTCAGGGTTAAACGAAGCTCGATAAATTATTGCAATTTGTCTGTTTTTCAAGTTTTCGTAGAACGCTGCTTTTTTTATCGCTAGCACGAAAAAAAAAACAGCCAACGTGAGAAAACGATAAACGTATTAGCGGTTCGGAAGATAATTAATTAATCTTCACTTATCTGTCAATCTTTAGAATTATAGAAATTTCGTATTTTGACATACTGTTTTACCAGGCCATTTTCACAGATAATTTTCATGCTAGTGTAGAGGTCGCTTGTCACTTGGCAGCTGCTCCATTCGTAGAACAAATTGTCCTATTCCACTGGACCAGTCGCAACAAATTTAGTTGAGAGGTATTAGCGTCTGGCGCAACTTTTCGTTCTGTTGACGATGGAGTTGCGGCGTGGCATAGACCCCATAAGTCACCGGAAGCGTTCGGGAGCTGTATACTGATCCATGACAGCTACACAACCTCTCAGGATGCACGGAGGTCAGACCGAGCGGTATCCAAGGTAAACACATCCCTTTCGACAGCATCCAAGATGGATTTGAGAGGATCGAGAGTATTTAGGTCGGGTGACCTCAGGGACCAGGCAAGCAGACTCAAGTCAGTGGAGTGTTCTTCAGCCACTCGGTCACAGTTCGGGTGTGGTGGGCCGCTACATTATCTTGCTGTGGGTACAGGTCTTCTGCAGGGTGCTATAGCTGCCGAAGTGGAGACACGTGATCTGCCAGCAGGTCTCAGTATCGTTCGCCAGTGAGGGACGATGGCACACGTAATATGGTACCCATTTCATCTAACGTTAACATTAATCATACTAGGATACTCCCACTAGCCCGAACTGTACCCTTCTGACAATAGGGATCCATTGCTTCATGTGCTTGGCGACGCATTCGTACCATCCATCAGCGAGCACCAACCTGTACCTCGGCTCATCCGTCCAGGCTGCCTATTGACATGTGTCGAGGGTCCAATGGCGTTGTACCCGCGCCCAAGTTAATAGTTGAGCTTTGTGACGTGTGGTAACCAGAGATGCCCTGGCTTATGTACCTCACAGCGGGGAGGTTGTTCTGGTTGGTATGGCTACTTGCAAGTCGTTCTGATCAATTATAAAATTGGCGAGTGATCTGCTACACTGCGGCCGGTCTATCCGCTGTTACCAACCGAACTAGCCGACACGGCGACTCGAGTCATCACGGAAGTTGTCCCGGGCGACGGTGTTTTTACTCGAATACATGTACTCACGACACACGATACGGTACCCCCTGGAAATCCCAGTGCCTGCACGGCCTCGGAAATGCTTCGTCCCATACGTCTGGCTCCGAGATATGACCACGGTGAAATGCGCTGAGAATTTGTTTCCTCCCCATTCTGGGCTCGACTGTTACTCAGACGACAAGCATAAAGTCTGACGATATCCTATTCACGCGAGGCTGGGCTCTATTCTATTCGACAGGGCGACTACAGCGCCATCTCGCCAATATTACAGGTGTCTCTAATTCAAATGTACACGAGTGTATAAGCCATAATGAAGACAGGTGTAGGGTTAGTATGATGTTTTGTGAAGTGTGTCACTCTAATAGCACAATTAAACGAGGAAAATGTAAAGTAGTGGTGAAAACGGGAGAAAATGATGAGGAAGGTTGTTTCCGTGAATAAGTGAGTCGGGCGACAGCGGTGGAGAAAATTCGCAAAACGCCGGCGGAAGGGCCCTCGCTTCACCGCGGCGCTCATGCGGGGGCGGGCGCGCTCACAAGAGGGCTCTCGAGCCAATTTCCCAGGTCGGCTTGTTTAACGCGAGAGGAGACAGTTGGCGGGACGAATTAGCTCGTATCAGAGCCCCGCCGCGTACCGCGCCGGTTTTGTGTGTGTGTGTGCGCGCGCGCGCATTTGTGTACCGAAAGTCATCTGCAAACTTGGCTTGCCCGGGGGAGGGTTCGGAGCAAGGGGATGAGGCGAGCCCCCACGACGGCTCCAGATCCGGCGAATGTCTTGAGAGGCACTCCACTGTTGCCAATCTGTCTCTCCTGAATTCCCTTCTCCGAGATCGTGCCCGAATCCCTGCCTCGCGTTGTTTGCCGGGACGCCGTTCCGTCCGATGAGAAGATGGATGAGATCAGCTCTTCTGAATTACGTAGTGCAGTGAGGACGTTGCGATGCGTGGCTGCCTACATCGGGCCCCCCAGTCAGTCCACGAACTTACTGAACACGGCACTACATAAGATACAGACACGAACCTGCGGGAGTTATTTACATTACGGATATCTTCAATACACCCTTGATTATTTTAATGTCTACTGCAGAAGAACATTTCCCCCAAGGCTGTTGCCTGGTTGAGAATTTGGTATAGAGAAATACATGTTGATGAAACTCCATTTTTTTTTGGCGTTTCTGTCAAGTATAGATATATATCTCCAAGGACATTTTGAGCAGAAAAATATGCGTATAATTTCTCATAACTATGTTTTTTTTTTCTTCGAGTTTATATCTCCAAAATTGGCTTCTAAAACAGAATTTCATTGACGTGTATTTCCCTATACCAAATCGTCAACTAAGCAACAGCCATAAGGACTGCGTCCTACTAGCTGACAAGCTCACACGGTTCTCGCCAATGCCTGCCACAACTGAAGAGCGATACAGATGTGACAGATGAAGCGTGTGGTTTAATGTATACATTTTCGACAAACAGAAGGTTTATCTTAACTAGTAAAGTTATTTGAAGTAGTGGACCATAATTAAATATAATTCTACAAATGATAGTTAAAATCTGTTGGCGAGGGAGAACCAATACATTGTCGAGTCACTCAAATAGAATATATTAATACACTGTACGACTAACATGAATGTAACATTGCTGTAGGCTGAATGTTATAACGGCAAGCGACGAGCAGCACGCCAAATTTGAGCTGTTTCTTGAAGATTGTTGTTCTCGGCGTGCGTGCACAGACAAACTGAGAGAACATGGAACAAAATATTTGTTTGTATAGTGCCCAATTGTATATTTAGTTTCCCTAACAATATGTATTGTTGAGCAAACAAAATTTTAAAAGCAACAAAATTACTTTATTGAAACACACATTATGTTATACGAAGATAAACAAAATCTCTGTTTTGTGTCAAAACAATTAGACTGTCAACTAGATATTTCGTTGAATCAACCGTATATATTCGTTTGGCCACTCATTTGACTGCCTTCGTTCAAAAATACAGCTCGAGGGTTTGTTTGTATTTTTTTTTGTGACAACTAGGATAGTAACCGTTTATTAGTGCTTCTATTGATGCTTAGGAATCGTATAAACACAGTAATAAAACAATGCAACAAGAAACTGACAAGCAAAGCTGTAAAACTTGAAATATTTGTTTGCTCACGTTGCCCAATATTTGTAGAATGTCTATTTAAAAGCTTTCCGGCGTCATCAGTTGTCACATTAGCTGAGATTACTAAGGCGTGGATGATCTAGGTTCGAAGCTATGTCGAACTTGTAAATTTGTTTTGTATCAGCCCAAACAGTTTAATGTACGTGTAGCCAAACAAATTTTCAGTTGCACCAACCAAATATTACAGTTTGGGGCAACAAAATGAGAACAACAAAACAATTGGGTTTCAGCAACAATACATTTCATTTCCCCTATACAAACAAATAATTTGGTTGCACCAAACAAACCTTGTTTTATTCAACGAAACCTTTTTATCAGTGCAAACAGACAAACCCCAAACAAACCAACCATTGACAATATTCGCTACGTTTCCACGTTAGTGCTCTTCATCAAAAATAACCCATGTAAGAAAAAATTTCGCAGCCATTCATTTGCGTTAGTGAAAATAACGGCGTGAAACACGTCGAATTATATATATTTTAGGGATTGATGTTTAAATGTAGTCGCATTAATAAAAACTGCAGGTTCGCGGTTAACTGGTCCATTTAAAAAGTACTACTGAGTTTCTCATTTTGTCAATTCCGTATCGTCCCGTCACATGCATGTATTTTCAATGGTTATTTATGTAGTACTCGTCGGTCGAAGGAAGAACGCTGCCAAGTTGTCAGAAACGTACATAAGATCCAAAGGTGCCAAATGTTACTCTATTTGTCATTTGCCAGTTTTTGCAATAAATTATAAACATTACATTTTTTAAAAATGTTACAACATATAACAATTTTATGTAATAAAGAGTCAAAATTAATGGCGATAAGATTTTTTTCAAGCTTATTTCAAAAGTAGTGAACTAACATAAAGGTAAGTTATATCTAGGAAAAGACTATTCACTGTTAACTGAGTACTTTTGAAAACCATGCTTCAGATATACTTATATCTAGGGATATGAAAATATCGCGAGTTCTATGACCCGTAGGCTATACTCCTCAGTCCTCTGCATACTGGCGCCCCAGCTGTGTGTTCATTGGCTGTTGCCCCACACCTGGCAGTTATGGGATTCGCAAGGCGTTTCCTTGCAAGTCTGCTATTGGCTCAGAGACGCGCAGGGCGAGTCTAATAAACTGTGATCCAATTGCGAAGGCGACTTCACCACATGTGTGTTTGACGTCTATCTTGTCCTGAAATAACTCGCGAAATTTTCCTATCCCTATTTGTTTCACAGTGTGTTTCCTTCCGCCATATGTAAAATTAGCGTTGCAATTAGCTTGATCCGTTTATTCATTCGTTGGTGCAGTGAAGCTGTGACATTATTACAAATGTAATGCTTTTATAAATGTGCTAATTATTATACTTGCACATATTAAAAAACTACAGACAGGAAAAGAAGCGTTTCAGTATTCAGGAATGTTAGCCCCTAACACTTTTAATTCGACGTTACTGCGTGTAACTACTTTCCCACCGTTGTACTGGGCGCATGTCTGCAAGGGCGCATGTTAAAATATATGCAGATAAGGACAAGTGGTACTTTTGAAATGTTGATTTCTAAAGCGCTCAATTAACCGCGACGATCTATAAGCTGCAGAGGTATCTCGGTTTAGAAGCAAACGTAGAGCATAATTTAGTGGAGGTTATAGCTGGACCAGTGGGCCAGGAGAGCCCGGACACGGACTGCGATAAATCACAGTCGCCATTGTCCGATACTTGAAAGGCGTCCAAGAAGGTGGCCCCTGCGTCCCTCTGGAGGCGAGGAATTATGGTCTCGCCCTCCCATTTCGCTGTCCCCCAGAGGCAACGCCAAGCCTCCAGCAGAGAACAACCGAGTATATACGGCGTGCTGGTACCTCTGGCCTGCGCGCACCCACTCGCTGATTGGCTGCCCACGGCTCTGAATTAAGCCTTGTGCGCGATTGGTCATCACTGTAAGTTACGATACTGTCTCAATTGTCTGGGACTGCTGACAGGGAAACAAGTTTTACCAGGCAGGCGCTGATTGGTTAACAGTGTCCTGACATGTTGCTGACTAGTGACGCGGCTGTAGTTGGCAGTATAAGCGACCCTTTCACTTCTGTATTGTTAGCTACTCTATTAGTAGCTCCGCGTAGGACTTGGTAGCTCTGCCAATGTCAAGTCTCTTCTCTCCGGGAAAAGAAACATTTGGTCGGGTGGTAGGAAGTACCTGCAGCTCTTCGACACACAAGAGCTGTTGCCATGTATAACGAGACACATACAGCAAACGGACTCTTCGAAGCTACCCCCTTCCCAACCCCTCTATTTACGCCACTGAACCCGCATTCCAAACCCACACCTTGTCCTAAGCTATGGACGCTGTATACTTGAAGTTTGAAACTCACTCCTACTGGGGTCATTTATTGGTTTTTATGAATTACGTAGTAAGTGCACAAGCAAACCATGCACTATTTTGTAACATACCAGTGACAGAACGTTGACATACAACTCACGAATACAACGCATATATTATGTATTAACAGCCATCTCTACACTAAAAAAGCTCTGGGATAATAAGCGCGTTATATTACAACATACAAGATTTAAAAAATAATTAATTAAATGTGTTATTTCAACAACCAAATTATATCATTGATAGTAACTACATTAGTGTCATAAGAAATATGACACGATGAGTGATAGTAAAGATAATGAAATTGTATTTAATGTATTATAGCAGGAAACGTATGGATTGTTTTTCTTGAATTCTAAACACCAACGCATGCGAGTTACCAAGGCACTGTTTTGCGACCGCAACACTTTACATTTACCCCCGTATCGCCTTCGGCCATTATGTATTTATAATCTCTAAACAGATCTCTCGAAACGACGCCGTTTGAAATTTTAATGCTGCATGTGGCATCACTGTGGACTCGTTTGCCCGCCCGCCGGCGAATTGTCGGGCGGGGTTGGTGCTTTGCAAGTCGCACTGTCTCTCTCTTTCACTTGGGTCCGTTGTTAGGTCCGCGCGACTATAGCAGAACTGTCCGGCTTTGCCCGGATGTACAAGGACACTGAAAAATGCACGACCCCATTTGATTGATTTCCAGCCCACTGGCGGGCTGGAGGCCATTTAGGCTTGCACAATATTTTCAGTTTGGTACTACATATGGATGGTTTACAGAATACCACATAAAGACAATTAAATGCTGTTCACGGTGAAGTGAGTACTTTTGAAACCAACCTTTGAAAACTGTCCTGCTCCTACATGCATATATTTTAACGAGTGTAATGTATGTTCTGCGCCCTGTTAAGTTGCCACCGACGAAGAGAAAGTAGTTCCATATTATAGCTGAAATGAATTCATTTTCTTTCTGTTTCCGTGAAATATGCATGAACAAAGTGATCAGGCCCATGGCAATGTCCAATTTACGTGTGGCGGAAGGATACAATATAATCACAGAAGTAGATTCTAAGCAGGGCTCTGGAAAGTGCTCCGTTTACCGTGAACAGCCTATACGTGTAACCGGCGGTCTATAGTCTGTTCGCAGTAGTATCTTCAGAGTTTGTGAATCAAACCTTCAAAAATTCAACCCATTTGTGATGTGTTTCGTTGCTTTCTAAATATTTCGTGTATCACATGCGTTTTATACTTCTGTCAAAATAAAAGTATTTTGTTTATGGTAAAATTGAACTGTTGCTTATTATTGATGTCCAAATTATAATAAGTTAAGGACAATTAATACGAATAAATAAGAGAAAATATGTGTGTAATATTTAGTATAGGCTGTTCACGGTTAAATGAGCACTTTTGAAAGCTCTGCTTAAGACCTACTTGTATTCACGTTGTGTATTCTTCCGCCTTATGTAAGATTAACATTGCCATGGGCCTAACGACGTTCATGCGTCAGCCGAGGGAAACTGTGAAATTATTAGAGAAGTAAATATTTAACAAATCTGCTCATTTTTACAATTCGTTGCATTATAAAAAAAAACAAAGTGAAAGATATAATTTAAGTTATTATAAATTGTTTCCTAACATTTTTTATTCGACGTTAAGATACGGAACTACTTCCCATTCATCGTTACCAACTTTACTGGGCGCATGCCACTCAGGACACCCGTTAAAACATATGCAGTTAGAGACAGTGACATTTTTTTAAGTTCGATTTCAAAAGTGATCACTTTATCGTGAACAGCCTCTAAGAATTAGTTCTCATGAAAAATATTATTAAGCTAAGTTCTCACCAATGCGGTGCATTGTCCCTTTTTCAAGTTTATTTCTGTTTGCTGGGTGCGGAGGGATTTTCTGAAAGTAGAATTTTAGTATGGCTTCAGAAAATTTGGAAGTAACCACGAAAGAACTATAGCTGTCTTTGTGAAAAAGACGGTCGCAGAGTGTCTCTTTAACTAAGCACGAGTTTCCTATTATGACCGGTTGCCTGTTTACTGACCTCTCCTGGAGAAGCATTGGCCACACTCGGTGTGAGGTGACAACTCTGCACTGTCAACTACCCCACGTCGACAAGTGACTCGGAGAACTTTCCGCTAACCTCACGTGCGACTGATCATTGCCAGATCGCCACAGCTCATTATCAAGGGTCCCGCCTGTCTGCGTAGTTCTTCTCCTTTTTTGTGCCGAGAAACATGGGAGCTATAAGGGTTACACTGGCACGTGCTACGAGAGCGTTATCGCCGCTACGCGCACGGCTCTGAAATGTCAAACTATCTCCAACGCAGTTCCAACCCGTGGCAGAGCGAGGTGACACCACCATAAGCAATTGGAATCGCATTCGGGAGGACCCTGGTTCAATTCCCGGTCTGGCCATCCTGATTTCGGTTTTTAGTAATTTTCTCGAAGTCACGCCAGAAAAATTCTGGGATGTTTACTTACTACAGGGCATTTCCGATTATTTCCACGCCCGTACATCTCTGTGCAACCGTTTCTAATGGCCTTGCTTTTCACGAGACGCTAAGCCCCACCCACAACCTCCACAGCACATTTCCAATGTACATTCGTTTATCGTGGAACATTAATAAGCGTTTCTCAATTTCAGATGTTTTTAACTTTTGCAATTACGCGTGTCCTATTTGCAGCAAACATTTTAATGTACACGTATCATATATAAAAGTCAATACATTATTTCACTAATTGTTTCTGATTTAATTCACATTAGAAGTTGATGTCGAGGCTAAGAGTATCAGTTCTGTTGTATTCCCTGGGCATTGGTCTTAGTTCCGTTCGGCAGAATAAGAAGAAATTTTGGAACATGTCACCTTGTCAGTGTCTATTGTATGTCTATTGCATGGCGTGTTCACTGCTCAGTCCCTGCCTTTAGTTCCAATGAAACTGTTCAAAAGTAAACAAACTCTGTGTTTTTTCGTCACGAGACGATGATATTTGGGAGGCGCAGACCAAGAGAAATATTTGTAACTAACAATAATAAGAAAAAGAAATAATCTAAATGATGTTTCGCTTTTATCCGAACTAATATTGCTGGGAAACAGCCTATGTGTACTTCATTCGAAAAGGCTGAACTCGGCCTTGTCATCTCTGTGTTATCATAAACAGAACGAATACTTGAGGTAAATGTGGAAAAATAATTAGGCGAAGCCCGCCTGAGAAGAAAAATGTTCGTGGCATTCTTTAAACCCGGGTCGCATTTGTCTTTACAGATTCCGTCTTAAATTTTATATTCTTTAGAATATCAATCCTGTTAGTAAACATATCCGAATAGAAATATTAGCACTGTTAAAGAAGTTAGGTTATTTCTGTACCTCACTGTTTACGAGGGTCCTTCATTTCCTCACGATCCGCTGTAACATTTATAAATAACCCTTACAACTTGGCCTAGTTCTAATTTTATAGGGGCCAGCATCTTGGGGTTTACCTTCACCTGCAAACATAAAAGACAAATAAAAAGATAAAATACTGGAGTCTTGTCTCAAAAATGCAATTAATTCCAGTCTTGAAAATATCTCCCTGGAAATTACGGAGGGTATAAACTGTATACAAACGGTTGTTGTAATTATGATGAATTAAGATATAAGAGTTCGTCATACTCTCAACAGTGAATTATAAGATTCAGTGAAACTCTTTGCCACTGTGAATTTCAAAGGGTTTGTGGAAACTGCATAGTAAATCAGCTTTTAGCGTATCGTGAACAAATGAATTTCTTTGCCTTACATAGAAATTGAACTCGGTGACAAGAAACTGAATTATTTTGTTAAGTTAAAATTAATTTTCTTTGAAGAGTATATGGAATTGTTTGTTGTGATAGTATTGAAGTTCTTCTGACGAAACTGTGACTTATAATTTTTTTACGCACTACAGTCACTTCTTCCGCCATCTGATATATTTGTTTACTCTGCCCCACGCGGGGCGGCAAAAAAAGTTTTGGAACTCGGTGTTATCCACCCTCCCCTACACTCCAGAACTGTTCTTGCCCTCTGTGCTTGTTTACGGCGTGACAACCCGCTGAGCGTTTATTGACTCTTGCCATGTATACTCGGAAAGAACTGAACTTTTATCCTATTTGCTTCTTCATTTTCCTTCCCTACCAAGGCCCAGCAAGGCGCCCGGCTGGGAAGACAGACTGCACGGCCTGGAAGCTCTGCTGGTTGCATGTGTAAAAGGCGTGCCGAGCAGGGACTGCCAACAACGTCGATCGTAATTCTCTTGCCTACCATTTAGCACGATATCCGCTGTGCCAGACGCGGAAGGGGTACAAGGAACTCCGGCTTCCTCCGCAGCATTGCCCCGTCTCTTTGAGCACGGTATCTGATATTAGAGTATATCTTCCAGAAACATTCACAAATTTTATATCGCTAAGGTTTAGAATGAAATATATAACTTTTTTTTACAGTGCCGCTGTTGAGATATGTCTAGTGAAAAAGCGTATGCTAGTAAATGTTCTCCAAATCACATGAAACAACGTCTATAACCACCCTAATCCCAGAGAGGAAAAATATAAACCATTTTAACGTTGTCAGTAAGAGACGTGTAACTTGCTCGAGCCAACCGTAAGCATGATCAATGTCGTCTGAACTTTTAATGAGAAACAAATGATCCTAATACTGACTAGAGAAAAAGGCGAGTGGAAACTAAAGCAATTGTCAACCACGGCTACTACTATAAACTGGCAGTACTCTTCGGCGCCGGAAATAATGCGTTCTCTGAGCATATCCCAATATTACTCAAAACTATAGTATTGTATATAATATATTGTAACATTAGGTTTTTTGAGTGATCACAATCACAATATTGATATTTTTGTTCGGGAATTATACCTTGAAAAGAAAATTTATTAACGTGTATGTATAGATGACTCAAAATAAAAGATTTTCTGTGTAAACCTTCGCGCACAGTATATATTTAATCAGATAAGGATGTTTATTGTGAACTCCGCTGGAACATCAGTCTATGCCTGGTTTCTAGTAACATTTTTAATAGCTCGCACGGAAATAAGGAACATGAATATGAGGCTCTTGGTGAAGATTTTTCCGATAGGATGTTTATTAAAACACACTCGCTGAGACTACCCTCTTCGTTTCGCCCCATTTCGAGGAAGTGAGCGGGATGAAGATAACCTTAATCGATCAGATACATTTAAAAACAAGAGCATCACTAAAGGTAGCGGTGTTTCTTAATAGACTGTTATTGTAAGACAACATAATTTGCAAGTGTGGGAGACACTGGCAGCGCAGCAAGCGTTTACAGGGAGCAAAACCATCAAATATTTAGTCTAAACTGAGTGGTTGTATCAGATATCTCAAGGTGAAAATCTTCTCAATCCAAGAAAGCTTACTTTTGTCCGACAATTCAACTACGCACTTATGAGTCATTCAGTTTGCAAACTAATCAGTATCCGAATATTCAAAAGGTTCATGGAGACTGTGGCGAAAATTTCTATGTATCATAGGGACAACGAAAATAATGTTCACATTATTAATTGAATCGCTTATTTGGGAAACCCCGTGTGTCACTAAAAATGCCAAAATGAGTTATCAATTTACTTGTGCATCTACGAAGGTAGTTCTAGCTGCTATAGAGAAACAACATTATTCCTCCCAATTGTTCACTTGCTATAAATATGGCGCCAAACTCGTACGAAAGAGAAACTATTTAAGTTCGTGACTTATGGGGCTTCACCACCGAAAGGAAGTACATAATTCAGGCGAAGACGAAAATGTTACACTGTGATATCAGAAAAGTAACAAGAGGTGTTTTGTAAAAATTTCGCAGTTTCGAGACAAAGAACTAGGAGGATAGTCATTTACAGAGCTTAATATCTACTATGTAGTCTGGCCCATAGTTTTGTTTTGTTTTGTGATAAAATATTTCCATGATGAAAAGAAAAATAAAACGAACGGATACAATCAAGGAATACAAACAGATTATGCTACTTTTTTTCAGACAGGCTTTTCCAGTTATCTTGACTGAAGATTCAACAAAAATCATAGATTTCCGAAGCTGGTGGCCATTGTATTTTAAGAAATCAATGTTGTCTGCAGAATCTGCAGGATGGAGCATATCTAAGGATCGTAAAGTAAGCCTACACCCTTCGCGCACTTCTCACATGCAATAGCTACACCGAGTGTAGAAATGGCCACGAACTACAGCAATCAGCCTATCCTGCTGAAAAATGCCCTATACAAAGGAAGAAGATTGAGGATCGCTGGAAATTCAGGAACCACTTGCTCCGTGACGTAGAAGTGCAGCAGTTCTATCAAGATATTTGGGGCTGGCCTACATCTCATAAGGATATCCATTATGATTAGTAAACCACTATTTAATGTAATTTGCAGAAACACACCTTTTATTGATTTGCCTTTCTTTCTGTTATTTTAATACTATTCAAGACTTAGTAACAGTAATGACTGTAACATTCATCCTAAAAATTATTAGTAGTAATCAAAACAATTGCTTCAAGCATTTAAGGTTGTTTATTGATTTATATAAACTTATACAGTAATTTTGATAGGTAAAAAAATAGCGCGCTAACAAGTAAGTTAGCCTGAATGTATTGTAATATTGGGTAACCCGATAAGTCTATTAATTTCAGATATTAACATCTGTAAATCTATTAGGTGGATACTAAAATATTTTTTGGTATGTGTTGCAAGACAAACCGGAATAATGTATAATTCCGTTTAAATGCTTCATTTTATCCCAATATTAGATGTACACAGTTTTTTTATTTACCATAATTTGACTCCTACGGGCTTACGGGGTTTCTGAAATAAGCTAGTCAATTAAAGTTTTGTTTTCTTGTAGCATATCTCGAGTTCTTATATTAATTAAGTTGCATCTACTACGTCTAGACAAAAACTGTTTCCAGTCAGTCAAACTAATCGATTCTATTTGGATTGAAACAATCATATGAAAGAAGAAGGCTTTATTTACTGATCTCTCCTTGGCTGGAGGATTTAAAATATTTTATTTAAATGTCCTCGTGAGCCTCAATGTTGCGGCAGAACTGGCCAATCACAATCATATCTGCAAGTACTAGTTTTGAAGTTGATCTCCTTGCACAAAGCAATATTGCTGGTACGAAGCATCTTCGTTTTGACCGACATCGATCACTTTCGCAAGCTGTTTCCAATCTATTTGTACGTCAGAAGACTAATAACTCTACACTCATAGCCTTTTAATTTCACTTGTAAATCTGAGACACAAACAAGCAGATGTATTGAATTATGCACACCAAAGTAAACGAATTAAAACTAATTGGTTCGTAAGCAGCGAGGAATTCCATTCAAAATACTTATTTCTTAGTCGAATGTGATGTAAATTATGTTCGTGAAAAGTGACAATGAAGCTTAACTCGGCAACTTTGTTTAACTCGGTATATTTGTTTTAGATGGTCACCTAGATAAAACCGGAAAAATTCAAGAATTTAAATAATATCTTTACATAAACTACTTTATGTGGTGTACATTATTTCTAGAATTGTGTCACAGTCTGGCAATGTCAGGAGTGTTATAAACATGTAGTAAAATTTCAACAATAATTGGAGCAACATATGTACGTACACCATATTAATAATGTAATTGTATTATTGCGAAGGATACGGCCACGAGCAGACGATAATGACTTTACGACATTCTAATAAATTTACAAAATTTTCGTTCTTCTACCGCCACGAGGACAAAGTTCATCATAATTTCCAACATTTGCATGTAGTACTTAAAAACCTTGCATAACTACAGCGTACTTTCCTAATATGGTAACTAAGGCATAACGCTCATGTAACAAAAATACCGACCTGACTATGTTTCAAGAGCTCAGAGTCTCAGGGTCTGAGAACGAGGTTTTGCGGCCCATTATCCCCTTGACATTTCCGCAACCAATCACTAGGTGTTAAAACTCGGTACAATATCCTGTAGCGACTCCTTGTTCGGAACTGTACTCGATCTTTCGTCCCCTCCAGAGCATCGCGGAGCAACCTGGGGGATATGGAAGACCTGACGTCACGAACTGGGAGCAGTGGTGAATCGCGAAGTAATCCGCCTTCAACCCAGTATCCGTTTGAGCTTCAGATCTAATCGAGAAATTTTTCTTTTTATAGTTTCTTCTCGTCGATAATTTTACAGGATGTCCGGAAAATCTTTCCCTAATTACTGACTTTATTTACATCCGCTATGTGTAAGATAGAGATGTAGAACTGGTGCCGAAATGTCGACAAACTAACAAAGTTTATTGGTTGCAAGTTTCAGTAACGTGGCTCTGCAGTGGAGCAGTCACAGTGTCCAGGAAACTGACTGTTACTTCATGTCGATTCTTCACTGAGAGGAAATCGAATAAAATATTTGCTCGTATAGGGCCAAATATATTATATTTAGTTACTCTAACAAAATACATTACTGAGCAAACAAAATTTGAAAAGTGACAAAATTACATTTGTTCGTCTAGCAAAATACATGTTTGAATAAACAAAACCTCTGTGTTGGGCCAAAAAAAAAAAAAAAAAAAAAAAAAAAAAAAAAAAAAAAAACTGTAAACTAAATATTTTGTTGAATCAACTGTATATATTTGTTTGGCCACTCATTTGACTGCCTTCGTTCGAAAATACAGCTCGAGAGTTTGTATTTTTTGTGACGATTATGATAGTAACCGGCTTTTTTTTAGTGCATCTACTGATGCTTAACAATCGCATAAACACATTAACAAGACAATGCAACAAGAAACTGAAAAGTAAAGCTGTAAAACTTGGAATATTTGTTTGCACACGTTGCCCAATATTTGCAGTATATCTGTTTTAAAAGCTTTCTGGCGGCATCAGTTCTCACATTAGTTGAGATTACTAAGGCGTAGCGCCCGAACACAGGTGATCTAGGTTCGAAACTCGGTTGAACTAGTAGATTTTTATATCGGCCCAAACTGTTTAATGTACGAGTAGCCAAATAAACCTTTGCTTGCACCAACCAAATCTTACAGTTTGGGGCAACCAAATGTGAACAACAAAATAATTTGGTTTCGGCAACAAAATATTTCATTGTCCCTATACAAACAAATAATTCGGTTGCACCAAACAAATCCTGTTTGATTCAACAAAAACCCTTTTCTCCGTGTTGCTTATTGCGTATCCGTCCATTACACAGTATAAAATATCACAATCCTAGGAATAATTGCTTGTTCAGATGCGTTGATTTGTAATACTGCCAAGTTGGCAGGAATATAATTACGTTGTTTTTACGCTGTTTCATACTTTCATGCAAGTCAAACAGAAAGACCCTAATTTCATGCGTCATTAATTATAAACGTTTACATTTTAAGCGACATAAGTATGTAACACTCTTTTGCAATATCCGCTGCAAATGCTGCTTTTAAGAACTCAAGTTTATGTTTTTCTTAAAACCTACGTAGCTATAACTAGCAGGAGTTAGAAAAAGGTGATCTGAAAAGTTTTAGCACATATCAAATATTGTAAATACTTTCCGTTTACTGCACACAGGCTTAAAAAAAGTTTAGAATTTCCTCGATGATTCCTTTAAATGGGCCTTGCATAATTTCCTATGCATAGTTTACATTTACATTTCTTTTACCGTTGCTCTCCTTTTAAATATATCGTAACAACCACGTTTTATATTTCCCATTTCAATTTATTTAGGTTTTCTCCCATTGCTCTTTCCAGTTGATTACCATTGCATAATTTCTTACGGAAATCTTGCTTCTCTCATTCTATATTTGACACCATACCCAATCAGCTGTTTCTGCTGTGTATTTTTACTACATATTCTTTTATACAGATTTATACTTTATATTTCTCTTCTCTTCCTTTGTAACGTTCTCACGGATATTAAATACCCTCTTTCAAACTCTTCAATTAAATTGGTAAATGTGTTTATTGCCAGTCGTATGAAAGATGTATGCAGAATATCTCAGAAAGGGTTAAAGAAAAATACGACAATGGCAGTTCGAAATGCTCTTTTACTCTTTGGTTTTAGAAAGTAAGTGATATCGTCTGGTCCGTAGGCCAGAAACAGCTAAATAAGGCCGTGGTCAAAGATTTTGTAGATTACTCTGAAGTAAAAAAACTGCTTAGAATTTTTTTAAATTTGTACAGTCTTCCGTTACGTCACTACTGTGCAAAATTAATAAAAGTAGCGAATCTCATCTGTTCAACTGGTATACGATATTGTTTTCATGTGCGACTGCAGGTATTTTCTTTTTAATTATTTCTATTTGTGATGTTCTTAATCAGTGATTCTCAAACTTCTCAGACCCCAAGACCTCTTTATATGTTCTCGAATGACGTCAGCTTTCCACTCCCCCTCCCCACTCTCGGCTCCAGAATTATGCACTGCCATTGATTGTTTATATAAAAACTTATATACTCATGTGCTACGGGGTTAGGTATTGTAATTAGTATTTTAATGTTGTTATATAATTCTTTTTCTTCAATTTTTTTCCCCGCAGTAACCACGCCTCTCCCGAACTTATGTCATGCCCCGTGTAATGATCTACTTTTATAAACTTCTTAGGGTTCGTTTATTGGCATTTATATAATCACAATATGCATGGAATTCTTCTGAGTGACACAGTTGGTACTATTGAGCTAGCTTTAAAATGCCCTTCTAATGTTTTGATTTAGAAAACAATATACTTGGCATAAGAAATGAGATGCAAAAATCAAATAGAAATTTTAAAAGGGTTATCTCAAGATGAAATCCCCTCAAACAAAAAATAAGGTCGGGGTGTGGCTCTGTCAGAGAGATACCAGTAATTTCCCACTAACACGTCTGATTTAGAGGATAATATTTTCTTTGGGATAACAGAATTAAATGAAGGTATAGACCATTCACGGTTATTCGAACACTTTTGAAAATATGCTTTAAAAATTGCATAAGTACTCAGTTAAGTTGGTAACGACGGAGAGACATAAGTTACGTGTGTTAATGTTGAATTACAGTAAATAGTGTTATGTAAACACCTGTGAATACATAAATAATGAATTCAGATTTTAAAGTTTTTAATCGCCCATAAGAATAGAATTTGGAGAATTTGTAAAATACGAGTACATACTTTTCTAGAATCTCGAAATTTGACTTGACCGACGTACAGATAAAGTGATGAAACCGTGGAAATGTTAATTGTAACATACGGAGGAATAGTACACAACGTGCATACATACAAGTATATCTTAAGCAGAGCTTTCGAAAGCGCTCAATTTACCGTGAATCGCCTATGCGCTTTATACCAGTCTGATTTAAACCCATCCGGACCGGGTATACAGAATTGTTTACACAAAGCACAGCAAGGTAATATTTGGCATTTAAATGTCCAATGATCTACCACACAAATAACTGTACTAGTATTTCAAGCTGTGAATAGTTCATATTACTATTGTCGAACACGAAGCTCGCACAACGAAACAAGAGCTGTGTTGATGTAAGTATGGCACTGAGCAAACATTTCTTTTTTGCGCCACCTTAATACGAAAATCAAAGAGGTGTCTGAAAATCTTAAAGGCGTATTCACTCCAAAACAAAACGGGAATTATACATAACTTCAACATTACTTTTTTCTTTTTTTTTTTTTTTCTGCTGTATTTCACATTGTAGTTCTGCAAGGAAAATTAATTTCGAATTTCGTCTGCTAGCGGGTCGTAAGCACGTATAGGCTGTTCACGCTTAATCAAGCACTTTAGAAAGCCCTGCTCAGAATTTTTGTTTCTAATATGTTTGTATCCTTCCTCCATATGCAGGATAACTGATCGTTTTATTTTATTCATGCGCCATTCAAAAGGAAATTATTTCGGAAAAAAGAATGTGTCAATAATTTGCAAATCTCTGATCTTGTGAGAATAAAACAAACAACTTTGACATCTGAAGTCGTAAATTTAAACTCAGTCAAAAGCGTGGAACCATTCGTTTAAATTCGCTGCCAACTTTAGCAGGAGCCCGCATGCTCGTGGGTGCTGTCATACATATGCAGTTATGGGCAGTTATTTTTTTTTTCAAATATTGATTTCAAAAGTGCTGGCTTTACCGCCAAATATGCATTTCACATAAGATAAAGTAATAAAAACAACTAAAACTTAGTCTCCGAGTTAATTACCTTCGTATCTACAGTCATTTGGGGTAACTTTTTAACAGCTAGGACCAACTTTCTACCACGTGCGTATTTTGATTTCATATAATGGTTCAAATATCACTTGCACACTATAGTGTTCTTTGTAAGTTATTTGACAGTCAATTACATATGTAGGTGAACAGTGATACCTCGTATTAGCACTAAGTTACTTTGAAATGACTTTAAACTTTCCCTAACCTTTATTTATGGTAAAGTGCATGTATTGCAAACTGTTCTCTTTATACGGGGCCGCGTTGCTGAAGTGGTCAGCAGACTACTTGCCTCATATCAAGGGGAGCCGCGGTGGCCGAGCGGTTAGCTAGCTCGTCTCCCGCCAAGGCGATCTGGGCTCAATCCCCGGCCGGGTGGGAATCGCGCCGGACGATGCCGTTGGTCGGCGGGTTTTCTCGGGGATCTCCCGCTTCCCACGTCCCTCTCATTCCGGCGCTGCTCCATACTCACCTCAGTCGCCCTCATCGGCTCTGAAGACCTCGCTCACTCGTACGAAAGCGAGCTGGGTTCTATTCCCAGCTGTGTTCGCTCTCTGAATATTTGCATGTGGTAATCGTGCCACTAGTTGTAGGGTTTTCTCTGGGATCTCCCTTTCACTCCATCCTTTTCATTCTGGAGCCAATCGATACTCACCTTGCTTCTCCTTCATCGGCTCTCAAGACCTGGGTGTTAAGAGATATCCAAGCCTCTGGTCCCCCCCTCCCCTTTTCATACAGTAAAGAGCCTTTACCCGAAGTGCGATCCGTGAGGAGGAAGGGGGGGGGGGGGGGGTTGGTGACGTTGGGCCGATGGCGGCAGCGGCTGTTTGGGCGTGTCACGTGGGAATGGGGGCACAGGAAATCGGGGCTAATTGGCGGTCGGGCCGGCGCTTAATCGAGCCTGTCGGAAGGCTGCGGTGGCCCCCAGGCATTGTTAGCGCGCTCTGACATCGTGCCGAGCCCGAGCGGAGAGAGATCGCCGCCGGCTAGAGACCAGAGCACGCCCCACAATACAATGCGGCTCTCTCCTCTCACCTCCCCCCCCTACTAAGAACACGTACATCGCGCGTGCCAGCGCCGTCATGGAGTAAAGTTTATTCCTAGTATAGTCTCGCTTTCGAATGGAAACTTCGAAATATTACCCTATGGCTGTGTTCGATTTCAGTAGAATGTGCCCATGATCACTTACCCTTGATCCCTTCCCGTTTCACGAGCCCTTGTTCCCTTCCATATATATATATATATATATATTCGTTAAGTGAATTCGAATGCTTGTACTCGTTTCCACCTTGAGTTTTACTTTGTCGAATTTCGCTCTATGCGAGTTTCATTTGTCTTTGTGACGTTCGCAAGTGATTTCTGCGGCCGTGCGCAGTTGTAAACACACAAGAAACGCGAACAAGTGAAATATTTCACACGATTGCGAATTGAAAACTATCTAGGGCTCGAGAAGGGCAAGCTGCTCGTGCCCTTGACTGAAGGGGACTTTCTAGGGTGCGTAATGTGCCCTTGCTGTGTGAATTCGGACAGCGGCAATGTGACGTCACATCCGGGATGCACGAAGCCAGATAAGGGCCCTTACTTGGCGAATTCGAACACAGCCCAAGTATGACGTACACTCTAAATTCGAGTTAGTGGAAAATCACTGATTCACAGTGAAATTCGACCACTCGAATCAGTGAAAATGGCTCCACTGAGAACCAGTGGAGAAGCACTGGTTGTTTCAGTAAAACTATTTCACTGATATAATAAGTGGCAGTTAACTGCGTGCGATGAATTGAATATTGTCGTAGTTTAATCTAGCTAAATGATTACGATAAATAAGCATATTTTCGATAGTCACTGTGCATATTGTGGACTTTAACGTAATTTAAAAAAGTATAAATTTTCCGTGGTGCCGAGGATTTGAACTCGGAGCATCTAGTTGCCCGGCCGTAACCTTACCAAATATTTTTTTTTTCTAAGTTGTCTTCACTGACTGCACTAACCGATACATTTGCCGTTGGACACAGCGTGATTGACGTTTGACAGTGTGTGTATAGTTGACGAGCGACGAGCTCACGTTAGACCGACTTGACGACACATTCATAGGACACGTGTGCACGACGTGCGAACTGGAAGTCTGCCGCGGAGAAACCAGGTCGGCCGCTCCGCCCCTGAGCTGGTAACACTGTGGTTGTTAAAACAATCAGTTCGAATGATTCACTTCACTACACTTAATGCAGTTTAAACCTTCAAACCAAATGCTATGATGATTACGTGAAAACGAAACGAAAGACGTAAAAATGCCATGAAAGACTGAATGTTCATGTTACCTCGTGAAATGGTGTTATAAAAGACGAAACTCACATTGAAGAACTATATTTATTATGGGTTTTATTAGATCATACGTTGTATTATCATTTTGTACACTTTGTTTTTTACTGATGGACCAGTTAAAGAAACAAACTACTGAAAAAACAGTGAATGAAATAATATATGAATCAGTGAAAAAAGTAATCGAATCAATATGTAAAGGGAAACTGGAATTTTTCACTAATGCATTATTAATTTCACTGTAGTAACTATTGAATATGTCCAGTGCTGTTAACTGATTTAAAATAGTGTAATTCTCTCTAACTATGATTTAGAATGTGTTTGCTTGTTTTCTAAATATGCTTTTTATACTTCTAACGTTATGTTCATTTTGATTCAATTAGACTTTTACAATTATTTTAACTTTCATTTTTAATTAATACAAAGAAAACAGAGAGAAAATAGTAGTTCTCATGGAAAATATTATTAAACAGAGAGTGCGCGGATACAGAGCGTTGTCCCTTTGGTGTAATTTTCTAGACGTAAGTTTCTCTTTGTTTACATGAATCGGAGAGGTAGAATGAAGGTAATTATATACTCTGTAGTGCCCAAAAAGAATACATTTAATTCGCTCATTTGTACTCATCTACTCCACTCTAGTGTACATTTTCATTTGTAAGAGTGCGTCCGGTATATTTGTGTATTTGGCACTTTCCTGCATTACATTCGCTCCATTAGCAGTTGAGGTTTTAAGAACGTCGTTATGGGCACATGCATTTAACGATTGTCTCAAAAAGAAACCACATTTATACGTTGAACCCCAAAGTTGGTATTACCAATCAAAAGAGTATATAATCTTCTGCAGTAATTTTTAGAAAAAGTTAATGTATATTGTGTTTGCATAAGGAATAAAATAGCGCATTTTTGTTAATATGATTTACCAGAATAAAGATCATCTTAAAAGTGACGATTTGTGTCTGAGAAGTTATATTGAATCTGAATGTGAGTTCTTTGATGTCTTACTAAAATTTACTTTGAAAATGAGCACGTGTTTATCATTGGCCTGTTGTTGATGAATGTCAGTCTAGTTTCTTTTTTTCTTTCTTCAGAGTTTGTAGTTTTGACGTGAATACGTTTCTAAATTTGCAACCATAGTGGGAGGCAATCCAGAAAATCCGATGATAAAAAAATCGGGAGATACAGTTTGGCATTGCAGCTCCGAATCTATCGTCTACATTCAAAATTCAATTACACCTCTCGATTTCCAAAGGAACAAAGAATATGTTATGTTTAATGAGGACTGCGAAGGATCGCGTGCGGGATTGGAACACGGTGAAGGGGGGGGGGGGGCGTGTGCACCGCAATTTTGAGTTAGTTTCGCCGCGTCTCATAACTTCCGCGTAGTAAAACTTTTGACTAGGAGAAGCTACGACGCTCGTTTAAGTTTCAATCGACAGCTCTCGTGAAGATCAATCGATTGCATGTATAAAAACATTCGTGTGGCGTGGTTGTGGTGAATTTGTATGAATTTAATATAAAAAATTGAGAAAACTTAACACAATGCCGGCCCATACTGGTCAAAAAGCCAAGTCGAAATACGGAAATCTTATACGGCTGAAAGAGCATCTCAAAAGCAATCCAGTGGTATGAATAAAATCACATATGATCGAGTGAAGAAGCGCCGGGAACGTAAAATAAACATTAAGGCGCCCGAGCGCGTCAACGCAGACGTATTCACGCAAAAAAAAACGGCTGTGTGGCCAACACAGCCACATCCCATTTTTTTTTATTAGTTGCATCATTCACAGAAGACGAATTGTTTGGTCTGTTGACTAATAGAAGCAGTAAATATTTGCGAAAAGGTTTTGTTTCTACGTATTTTTGAAACACTCTGGCATCGTTTTTCGTTAAACGATTATCTGACAATGTTATCTCATGCGTCTTAGCTGTCCGAACGCTAACCAGACATGCAATACTGGTCCAGTGAAATGCGAAAACGTTTATCTCATAAGATGCTAGTAGCAAACTAAATGTATTCACTAAGAGATAGTTTTTGTTGAATCAAACCAAGTTTACTTGGCGCAAACAAAGTTTGTTTGGCGCGACAAAATTAATTATTTCTATAGGTAAAATTAAATATTTTGTTTTTGCAAACGAATCATTTTGTTGTTCTTATTTGATTTGCCCCAAATTAAGCGTTTGGTTTGTGCAACTAAAGATTTGTTTGGCTCTACATACATTAAACAGTTCCCGATAATATCGAAAGTCCCACCGAGATTTGAACACAGTTCGCTTGCACCCAAGCAACCTTAGCCAAAGTGACCCTGATGTACTTTTAATATTTTAAATATTTCTAGTTCAAGTACTGGACAACATAAGAGAATATATGTTTAAAGTCTTATAGATTTACTTTTCAGTTTCCTGTTTATCTTGTATTACGAGGAGTTTCATACTTATATTAACTACCAATGATTACACTAACAAATTCTGGTACTATCCTAATTTTCACAAAAAATACAAACAAAACTCTTGAGCTGCATTTTAAAATGAAGGCAATAAAATGCATGGCCAAAGAAGTGCACCTATAAAATTGATTCAACTATCTATTTCGTCGACCGTCTTAATTCCCAACACCTAGGATTTGTTTATTTAAGCGTGTACTTTGTTAGATGTTATACGATGAACAAAATTAATTGTAATGCTTTTCAAGTTTTGTTAACACAACTAAATATTTTGTTGACGAAACGACATATATTTTTGACCCTATACAAACATTATTTTGTTGGCGGGAACAAACTTCGTTCTCAGTGCTGTACTGTAGGTTCTAATCAGCACTTAACAGCGATGTCTTGAGCACTAGTAAGCCGTACATGGAGCAGAGACAGAATACAATAACCGCGGGGGGGGGGGGGGGGGTGACGGAATACCCCGAGAAAAGGCTTTGGTTAACAGCCAAGTCTGTAACATCTAAAAATTATATGCTGCAGCTGTGTAAAAGTGTCTGTAGATAATGCTCTCGGCGGGTACACGGCCGGATTTCTGCAAATGGAAAACATGGCGGATGTTGTCATTAACAGGTGGTTTTCTCGTAGTTCTCCCGCCTTCCTTCTATACACCTCGTCCTTCAAATTAGTTATTACCCCTTACGGGCGGGGTAACCCTACTGGGTTTTGTTCCTACCCACAATCCCCACGTTCTTACACCACGCTGGTTAAAAGAACACTGCGCTGGGAACTGTGGCGTGCGTTCCGAAATGATAAATGTCCGATCGGCAATTGTTTACAGTGCGCACTACAAGCGGCTCGTGTCGAGTGGGATCAGTCGGCGCACTTTGTTTGTCTTCGTACTGTTGCGAACATAAAAAAAAACGCCAATTGCTACGGCAAACAATCATGTATGCGATGTGTCTTGCTGCGTCTCACGGAGGCGATGGTGGAGTATTACTATTTCCCTACACACTTGTATATCATAATAGGTGATAGAGCACTTTTAAAAGCTCTACTTGAGATGACAATTTCTCCTAAATTTCTATAATTCTGCCGTTCAAGGGTCTAAAGACTTCATTCATGCATCAGTCTCGTGAAAACGTTAAACTGTTAGGAAACTGAATCTGTTACTACGGTGTGTATTCGTATTGTAATGTGTAAAAATAAAAAAAATCGATTCGCCCTTGCAGTAGAAAGTCAAGAATTGGATGTTGTTTACTTATTTCGCTGCCAACTAAACCCTTCCAGCTATAGGATGTTGCACGGGAAATTGCTTTAATTAATGATAGGCACTATATCGTAAATTGTTTAGGTTCCTCGCCAGTTAGAGATATGATTCGTGGTTGAGGCAGTTCTGTAGGCTCACGGAAACTTGCTGGCAATAATACCAAGCACCAACGTATTTTATTGACCCAAACAAATGACGGAGGGTTGTGCTGATACTATTCAGCTCCCAACGAAACATTTGTTCGTAGCGGCACCTAAAACTATACGTTTTATCTGTGACTGGAAGGGAGAACTAGGAGCTTGCATCCAAACGTGTGCAGTCAACGGGCGGTTATTATTAAATTTTTCAAAGGTCGATTTCAAACGTGCTTACGTTAGAATGAACAGGCAGATGTGTACACAATATGTTGCAATCAAAGTGAGCGGAGTTGAGAGATTAGGGCGGCTCTCAACATCGAGGAATTCAGACCCGACGAGGATGGAGAGTAGTGCGTATGGAGGAGCGCCCGGAATGCAAAGTCGAGGGGAAACAGGAGAGCCCGAGAAAACCCGCAAATCTATCTGCATCGTCCAGCACGATAGCTACAAGCGAAAATCCGGGGGGACGCCCCCCGAGAATCTAACCCGATTCACGTAGTTGGGAGGCTAGCAGTCTAACCGCTACAACTCAAGCGATATTGTGTTATACGTGAATACGTCTACGTTAGTAGGTAATATTTTCTTACAGTTACGGATATTAAATTAACGAAATTGATGCTTGGCTTTTATGTCTTTATTGGTCTGATCTATATAGCTTATTTTGTTTGCCACCGAAATAAGCACGCTAGCACATCAGAGCCACGAGATATACTGGCCGGGAATTTTCTCCCACGGTCAGAATGTTTGGCGCCAACTCAAGGCCATGCTCTCATCGCAGTCGTATAGCCGATTGAACGAATTGATCGCCCTGATAACGTTACATTTCTGTTTCCGACCTATAGCGGGACTTTGTAACACGTTAGCTACCTAGGAAATATAGATCGTCAACTGCTCTTGCCGAGAACTTTCATCACCGAGGAGTGATTATTAAATGCCTTGTTAACTGGAGATTTCGGGCATCGTATTGAAAATCGCAGTTGACCAAAGCTGTGGTGAACAGAGAAATTTCGTTCTTAAACGAAGGGTCCGATACACCTCGTTTACGTTTCGATTAGAATTGCATTACTGATGTTCGCAAATAAGCAGTAGTATTTTGGACGAGTTCCTTAAAAGCTAAACTTAAGCTAAGGTGAATTCAGCCGTGCAAGTGAAACCAGTGAAATAATATTCATTGGACGATGACTGCTGAGCTCGCTATGTGTAACGTACAAAATGACGGATGTTTGTGAATACATATAGCCTAATCAAATTGAAATCACTTTAATTAAATTGTGTCTTAATGTACAACTTGTGACTTATTATCACAAGCTATCAAAACAGTTAACGTGTATGGAATATTAATATATTTCCCATACGCGGAATAATTGGACGTGGTGATAGGCGATTACGTTCTTTATGTAATAAGGTAATTGGTTAGCGTATTTGCTCTGTGTTGGAAGGTTAGAAGTGTAGTGTGGTTTGAGAGTTCAATTCAAACGCCATCAAAAGTAATTGTTTGAGTTCCTAAGTTTAATTAACAGTATTATTATAAATTTGTAATACGTATTTTGAGTACAAATTTTTGAAATGTAAATAAGTTCAATATGTTACTAAATATATGCAGAATATCAGCCGGGTTCACAACACTTACTTAAGTTTGTGCTAATTTTTCTGCTAAGGCTATTATATAAGCAAAAATAATATTCTAAATACATTCTTAATAGTGGATTTTTTAATCAGATAATTCAAGAGTAACTGTAATAGTTGCAAGGGAAAGTCCGTATTGTTTAACAATAGCTACCATGTTATGCCGAAAAAATATGTGACTTCAATAATTATTTAAGAGTTTAGCAAAATTCGAAATTTTCATAAGATGCGGGTTTATTATAAATAAATTATTTTATGTAACTTAAAAATAAATACTATGCAGCAGCTGGGATTTGAACGCAAATAAAAAACCTAAAATAAATTTGATTTTGTGTCTACGCCTCAACCAACTATGGAATCAAAATTATTTGTGGAGGCAGTTTAAAAAGAATAGGTTAGTATTCTAACTGTCGAAGCACCTAAAGTATGTCATGTATTTAACATAGTGTTCTTATAAGAAATGTTTAATGCGGAAGAGTCCTTCCTTTGCTATTTAACAAATATGTGAAGTTTTTGGGTTCGCCGCTGTGTTTAAGAAAATTATCAAGTGGACAGCGTTGTGGCGTTATTAATAATAGCGTTTTTTTTTTAATAATAAATAAATCTGAAAATAACGTATCTGCTAGTTTCTTTACGATTCTATTCTCAGATATATGGCTTTTTTTTAAGCTAATTAAGTCCCGTAAATGGTAATTAACCGGTTAACCGTGTTAAACGTCGTTTAGCTGCAAGGATCTGTATCAGAAACTGTAAAGAAAATTTTGGGTTAGTCGTTTACTACTCGTGTCGCAGATCTTCGGTACGCGGCAATCAATAAATCCTCCGATTTTCGTTAAGAAGTTTTTAACGAGTTTATTAGTTTCGAGAATAACAACCTACAGAATCCCACTGCAGTCCATTCGGGTTTAATTCACACTTTTCTGAAGCCCTGCTAAAGATCTACTTACAGGATATCCCTCCGCCTCGTGCTGACAACGCGCCGTATTCGTTTGCGCTCAGTGTAGTAATATTTTGCATGAGAACTATTTCTTACTAGGTGATACCAACACAGCTTATTTCTCAGTGTTTTTATTCGTACTGATTATAGACGAAATATTAAGATTTAAAAATAAAACTTCCATTGAACCTAAAATATCGTACGTTAACATAAGTATAAAACGGTTGTGATACATGGACTATTTAGGAAACAACCAAAATGGGGTGGTTTATCAAAAGTCTGGTTAAAAAAGTGTGAAATAACGGTGAATAGTATATACTTGCATGCCGTGGGGCGAGGTGATGTTGAAGGTGTAACCATGACAAAATCAGCGACTGCGCGGTCAGGTAATGCTGGCGGGCAAGGATAAGGACGCTTATGCAACCCGCGTCATACTGTTTGTTTCGCGTGTGTCGGATGTCCCAGGCGGCGCTCCGAGCCACTTGTTACCCGAACGACGTGCTTCGAGAGCTATTTCCGGGCGTGGGTAGTTGAGCGTCATCACCGCCGGCAAGATGAAACATCGGACCTGGGCGAGCGGGATATCGGGAGGGCTGGTGTAGGTAAGGGTGGGGGAGTGAGTCATGTGCCGGGGTCTGTCGCCTGATGGGGTCGAGGGCCTCGAGGATACACGTCGAGGAGGGGTAGGGTAGGGTGCCAGGGGTAGGTTAGAGACAGACAACACCGTGGGTACGATACACATGCGGCTAGGATTACAACCCAACCTACCCTCCCTCCACCTTAAACATGGGTTGAGGGAGCAGAGAGAGATAGTTTCGGTTGAGAAGGGTGGGGTGAGGTAGATATTGATGGGACGAAATTTGCAAGGCAACCTCATGCTCTAAACCATTCACTGTTAAGCAGTGCTTTATAAAAGTATGAATTAAGTTATACTTCCAGAATATTCCTCCGCCTCATACAAACAAAGCTTAATCAAGTATAGAAATTTATTCAAAATGAATAATTCGCCTCATTCGTGTGCACTCAGCGAAATATCTTTTGCAAAAAAAAAATCTTAGTAGGCATTACCAACATATATATTTTGTCTCACTGTTTTTATAACAATAATTATGAATGAAATATTAAAATGTACTGATAAAGTTGTGAAAAATCAATTAAACAAAAGAATATGGTACTTTTATATTAACACAGGTACAAACCGCTTGTGATATACGGTACATTTAGGAAAAAAATTAAGCACGCAATACGTGCATTTTTCTTAAAAGTGCGACGAAAAGGGAAAGGACCATAGCACCTACCTTTGACCCTCAGGGAATGCTTTCAAGGCCATTTGTGAATGCTAGATCGTTGTGTTTAGAATTTATTAAATGTTGTTTGTTACATACAACAATACATTTTAATTTGCATTGTGTACATTTAATTAATTTTTAAATTTAATTTTCTGAATTGCGTTACAGAAAATCTTCTATATATTGTCCATTAGAGTTTATAAATTGTCAAAATAAAATCGTTATTTGTTATCGATAATTTAAGGGTAATTTCTAGTAATGGTTTAAACTATACGATAACTAATTCTAAAATGTATTTGTTGAATTGAGAACACTCTTTTTATCCTAAAATCTAGGTTGTCCTATGAAGTGATGTTATAACTTTCATTGCATTTTTTCTTATTTGCCATAAAGTGACATAAAACAGGCTTTCGGTCAAATACGATACAGCGGTGTGATTGAAGTTCAGATGTTTCCACCATTTTCGTTTAAATGGAACTGTAAGTTAATTCTTATCTCCCTACAAACTGCCTGGTATCTTAGAAAATGTGTACATTTAAGTGACTGTGCCATTTGGGCATTATAGTATTCCAAGCTGTGATCATTATCACGGAGCACCAATGGCCTTAATATGAAATAATGCCGCTAGCTTTAAAATTGCGAACGTCGCACGTTTAACACCAAAATCTGAACTGCTAAAATAACGCTATATTGTAGAAATTTACTTGCGATATGTTTCTGAACAGAACAACAATTCAGAGACTGTATCTGTACAAACTGTCAAACATTTATGAAATTGTTGGCATGTTTGAGTATTATTTCATTTATCTATTTATATATTCTCCTAAAATGTTACATAATAGTGTGATATCAAGTAGAAAATTTAAATTGTAATGTTTCCTTATGATGTTTTGCTTACATTAGCACAGATTTTTAGTTAATTTTAGGTTTTATTCTTTCAATTCATTTTAATGTTTGGTTGATATTTTACATGAGTTTCTTTTATTTATTTATTTTTTCAAAAACAATTGCTTATTACATGACCCAGCAACATAGCGTACGTACAAATAAATAATTCCAGACTATTTTTGTTATAAAAAACGTGACGAGACATTAACGCGCAGAAAAATACACTAGTTACATATCATTAAATCTAAATTGCCCATTATTATCATCAGTTTGCAACATAACACTGTAATCCTTTTTAAAATACTTCCTCGCAGTTCTATGTTTCAATAAGCAACTTGTTGATTTACTTAACACCGTAGCAGGCATTTCTGGAACGGTTGGGGAAATTGCTCCGAAAAATTTCGCATTGTTAATTAAATAGACAGATAGATATCAAATAATATTAATTTAGATGTTCTACTTTTTGCTGGTCCAAAATATGTCTGACTCAGCTTATTCTGAGAGTAAATTCTCAGTCTATGAACTACCCAACAATTAATTCTTACTTAAAGTACGTTTGTCATTGCGTATTCATTCACATCAGGCATGGGTTATTAATTCAAGGAAAAAAAGCGCAAAAACTTTCAGGTGTGTTACGAAAGTAACTTGTCAACTACATCACATGTCTGTCATCATAAGGCAGTGACACACTGTAATTTTTTTTTTTGAACTTTTAAAAGAAAAATTATTTGAAACCAATTTGCCAAGAAAATCCTTTATAGAACTACCATCAGTTTTCTTGTAAAATCTGATTTATATATATATATATATTTATATTGTGTGTGTGGTGTGCGTGCGTGTGTGTAATATTGCAAATTGTAGGCTTGTACTATAACTTACATTATTGAGAAGTGGACATATTTTTTTCTTCTATAAAATCAATGCATCGAATTAATAACAGATAATACGGAAGAAAATGACTTCAAAATATAATAAACGAAAGAAAAAAAATGCCCCACCTTGCCAGCACGAGTACTTGAACCAGCATCCTTCGCTTTATAATCCTTCACCTTCAACTACAAGGCCAACTTGGCTTACAAGCTTTACAACTATTTTTTGTAGTTAATATATCAGTAAATACCTTAAAAATCTCAGTGAAGTCATCCGATAGAAAAAATTTAATTTCAAGAGTCCTGTGTATACATGAAACATTATCATTAACAGTTGATGAGTAATAGAGTAATGTGTTTTTAAAATTGTCGTCACTTTCTTATGATAATTATTTTAGTTGTTTTAAGTATTTTACGTTTTTTAAACTTGCAATATAATTCTTTTTGGACACAACTAAACTTTAAATCACCTCTAGTTTTGCACGAACAGCTATATATGATTTTAAGTTTTCGAATGTCTGCCACTTTGATTGAGCTCGTGAATATGGGTAAATATGGTACCCATAAACATTTCTTGAGGTCTATTACAAACACGGCTCTTGTAGTTTCACTAACTAGTAATTCTACATGATAAACGTTTGTACTGTGAAAATCATTTGTAAAATTCAAACAATTTCTCAATAAAAATTACCATAAATTTTTTTTTTTAACAGTATAGGGGTGTGTTCATTCAAAAAGATAACACATTTAACTTTGAACCAATGTCGAAAACAAATAACCATAAGAAATTGTACCCGTAAGCACAACGCCAGAATCAAAATGTAGAGCAGCGTTGTTACAGTTCTCGAGTACGTTGCAATTTTTTGTAGACGGCACAAATTTTGCTTTCCAAAATAAAATTTAAAAAATTTCTTTTGGCATTCAACTAACTTTATCTAACGGAATAGGCCTATGTCTTGGGTTAAAAAATGAAACTCCGCAAATGATCAAGGGAAGAAAGAAGAAAAATAATAGGTATAAACGTAAAAAGAAGAATTTCAATGAACGAAAAATTTTAATCAAAATAAATTGTGTTTTGCAACGCAACATGAATTTTGTTGCAGGATCGCTGGATGAGATACGGTGGAAGGGAAGGGGAGCTAAAAATATGTTTAACTAACTGTCTACTTGATGTTTATACGAACTCATCCGTCTTTTAAACTTCCTCTCAGAATCTAGAAAACAATTTTTATTTCGTATTACTTCTTCCGTGTCTTCCTAAGCAATTCCATCTGTGGGGGCACACACACACACACACACACACACACGTGCATGCATACCAGTTTCAAATTAATTTAAAAGGCATCCCCTAGGAACGTCTGTCCTTAATTATAAGGCCTCGACGGAAGAGGGATGTGAGGGGGGTATGGAAGGGGAGCGAAGGGTTTAAAACTGCCACCAGAAAAAAGCGAAATGGCTGGAGGCTGACCCTTGGAGCGGAGCAGAGAAGGGAGGGGGTGTCTTGGGATGGCACAGCCCCATCTTGGTGATATAGCGGGCCTGCCGAACCCTCGCGCCCTCTAATACGTGATCCTGGAAGAGGGGGCGGGGGGAAATAAATTTCGTTAGGCCTCCGCCGAATGGACGCTGTGGGTCAAACTGAACGGCCGTAACCCTGGGATGGGGATTAAAGGCTTCAGTTTACACTCGCCGTCAGTGGGATCTGCGCCCGGCTGTCTCCGAGCAAGCACCAACTGGAGCGGATGCTGGTGCGCCGCTGTCCAGGAAGCACGTTTATATTCCTCCTCTCGCGATCTGGGATGCGATGTTTCACAAAAAAAAAAAAAAAAAAATACTTATTCGGCGGCTTGTTAAACAAGCCTTTGTAACATTTCGTTTACAGTATGGTAGTTGGTAATTTCTAAAACTTACACCCAAGCCAAACGACCGAGTGAGGTGTGGCAGTGGTAACAAAGTGGACACGCATTCGGGAGGACCCGGGTTTGATACGCTGTGAGGTCATCCTGATTCCGGTTTTCCATGTTTTTCCGAAATCACACCAGATGAATGCTGGGATAGTTCTTTAATACAGGCCTTCAACGTCCCTACATCTCTGAGAAACTTGTCCCTTATGTGACAACCTCGCTGACTACGAGATGTTTAGACCAACCTACCTACCTACGGGGTTTGAATGTTCATCTGTCTTCCAATGAGGCGGTCGTGTGCTAAATTACTCCTTAGATGGGTGTGTGTGAACTGAGTGAGTGAAGATATTTGGGCGGTTTTGGACAAGTAAGCTTATCGGTTTTTTTAAATTTATTTGATAGAATGCGTAAGGCAGCTTTCTGATTACCCCAAAAAATTAAAACCATAGATAATTTAAAACAAACAATTTGTAACCCAAACACTAATATACTGAACACTCAACTATAACTTCATTTTAGGAAGAGTTATTTGCCCATTAAAATATACAAAAGACATCAAATGCACATCATAATCATAGTTATAACTTAGAAGTGCACTACATTAAACTTGATTGAAGCTGCAACGAATGTACAGTGTTACAAATTTGGTAGGTCTAGGAGTTCATCGAATGCCCTTATTTGAAGCCATTATGTTTCTGAGCAAAATGAGAGTTAGTATTTAATTATGTTTACCGTAAAAGCATTACTAAAAGTTTTAGTGGTGTTGTCAACGAGTGCCGAAACTGGCAGTTATGATTAGAGCGAATTGTTGCAACCCATAGGCATAGAAAACAAGGTATATTATGAAGTACTATGCGAATCTGATCTTTTCCGGAGGCTATGTCCGCTTTAATGGCATGAGGTTGACATTTATTAAGAGTCTGAGTATTATCACGGTGTATTTTTTGACGTAAAGAGACAGGAATGAAGCCGGATCATCCAGTGAAAATTGCCACACCATGAGAGTTCGCCTCATTAAAAAACGAACGTGTTCGGGTGTGACGATTACAGAACAATCATCTCCTACTAGCGTACTCAGATACGTCTTACAACACAGAATGTGC
Source organism: Dryococelus australis (assembly GCA_029891345.1). Taxonomy (NCBI): domain Eukaryota; kingdom Metazoa; phylum Arthropoda; class Insecta; order Phasmatodea; family Phasmatidae; genus Dryococelus; species Dryococelus australis. The sequence continues at coordinate 18,908,329 of CM056997.1, read as the reverse complement.
TACAATTCAGACGCGTAACATAATATCTCACGTATTTATAAAAAATATAACTCGTGAAGTTATTGACAAATGTGACACATTATAACCACGGAATTATGTTATACAATGATCTATCACATGGGCCCCTGTGCTATCTGGTATTCAACTTTCTATTTCAATTATTTATCTAGGCTCAGACACTATCATTTTCTCCATCTGTAGCGTTTAAACCATAGTTCAGTGTGTAGAGAGAAAAAGAATGAACTCTGGTATTTCCGGGTTTCTACCATGGAAGTAGGAATATCAGGAGATGTCACACTATTATGTCGTTGAAGCTGCATTTTCGTCCATCGCCAGAGTCTGACAGCCAAAACATTGCAAATGTTGAGGCTGGTTTTTTGTATTTAATGCATGTAACATGTTGACGTTTTTAAACAAATAACTAATGAGGCTAAACTTTCAGGCTGAATATCGAGATGATCTGATTTAATAATTACATTTTAATGTTGACATGATAGGTTTCCAATGTTTTCGCTTCATGGTTTACTCATGGACATCCACAGACAAGTGTAAAGGAACATAATTAGACTCCACCCTCGTCTACGAGCAGCTTAAGACGGGACATACTAGTTTGCCTTTACATGTTGCATTTTTTATGTTCACACAGTACGAAGACAAACATTGCGCGCCGATTGATCCCACTCGACGCGTGGTTTAAAAATATCTGCGTAAGCCAGTTGGAGTGCGCACTGAAAACAATTGCCGAACCGACATATATTTCGGAACGCACCCCACAGTTCCCAGCGCAATGTTTTTTTTTTTTAACCGACCCGACGGGGATAGAAACGAGAGGGGGTTGAGGGTAGGAATAAAACCCGAAACGGTGGACGAGTCTGGCGAAACGACGGAGGGGGTGAGGATTGCGAAAGAAAGGGGGAGAGTATTTGGCTGTGGCGTAGGAGGGTAAGGGGAGGAACAATTGCCGCCACAAAGGGCGCATCATGTCCGCATGACTAGCTACTGGGATAATTGACGGATGGTTGAGCAATTATTATTCCTAGTGGAGGGGTTGTAGGAGGCCGCTTGGAACTGTTGTACGGGGAAGAAGGGATGATGGGGGGGGGGGGGTGGTGGTTAAGCGGGCTGTGTTGGATTGCAGTTGAAGGCAGAGTTGGTGCCTACCTGGTCATGAAGACGTGGATGTGGCGAATATCGACAGGGTACGCGTGGATAGAGGTCAACCCCAGCTAGTACACTTTTTAAATCTACGCCTTACACTTGGCATTACTTAGCTAACATATCAAGGTATTTGTACAAGTTCAAAACAACTATACTAAGTCGTCTCGGTTTTCAAACACGTTAGTTAAATATATTTCTCCTGATGTAAATGAAATAATTTCAGTGGTGCATGAAAATACGAAAACCATTTTACCGTGAATACGCTTTTCTTCGGAGATTTCTAGCATAGTTTAAATTATATAAAGTATGGATTATTATTTTTTTTTATGTTCAAGTTTTTCTTCTACTTATTACACACTAAAAATGTATCACCTGGAGTGTAAGTGGTAAAAGTGGTGAATTGCGATAATTGTATTATTACGTTAGTTACTTACAACTAGGGCGTTAAATTAACTACGGAAGATTAAAAATAAGATCGTTTTTGACAAATAGCTACGAAATTCTAGAAACTGGGTTTTGGTTGTTTGTAAAATAACTTGAGTGAGTGAAGAGATTTGGTCGGCTCTTAACAGCGAGGTCTTCAATAGCGTGATTTTGAAAATCTACTGCATTGTGGGACCTTCATCCCAACTGTTTAGTCAAGAACACTCACTAATGAAGAACTGAGTGTCAAGTAAACGTTATGCCAAATGCAAGAAGGTGCTCATAGGCGTACTGAAATTCCGTTTCATTAATAAGCTTTTCGTTTCTGTGTTCTTTGTTTGTTAACGGTTTTAAACACGAAAGCATAGCAGTGGTAACATGAAGTTTGCGTAGCAATAAATAATTTGTTATTGTACTAAAATTTGAGCTTTAACAATAATAACGAAATATCTCCGGCTTTTATAAATGTAATTGTAGGTCGATTAGTATGCAACTTGTGGCGTATTATAATATAAGAATCAGTTATATAAATATTCGCAACTATGAAAACCAGTTTTACAGCACTGCATGCTATTGATTTTGTTAAAGAAGGGATATTTTATGATAATTTACGTACACATTTTGATACCGTAGAACATACGAATAGAATATACACGCAAGAAGACAATGCGAGAATTTTAGTTTCCACTGAGTGTCTAGACAGCAGTGTCGAGTCTCCATCTCAGACATTTAAGGACATGTTAATGCAGGGTAAAGGCCGCCGCGTGTCTCCAGTAGAGCGGCTTCTCCCCCTCCCCCTGTTTCCCTTATCAACACTAGAGTGCGCAGCTAGCGTGTCGTTAGCACGGAGCTGTTAAGTAATTCTGCGTCTGCCTGCGAGTGTCACCAGAAACGGGTGCACGGACAAAGAAAATGTTAATTAATCAGTCCGTGGAATTGTAAACACGCCCCCGTGTTTCTCCAAGTTAATGGCGTCAGCCTCCCTCCCTCCCCCTCCTTCGTCGACGTCACCCCTCCTCTACCAACGCTCCTCTTCCGGCGCTCGTCTTTGTATCGTTCCTCTCTGCGAGTCCTTTGGCAGGGGCTTCAGCGTGCCTGAGCGTTACAGACGAAGGGGGGCGGGGATGTTTGTTTGAGTTCGAGATGACGGTTTCCTGGAGTTTAGTTTGCCATGTGAAATGTCAATTCGCAGTCTTCGTGTGCAGCTCCCCGTCCACCGACTTTATCATGTCAGAAACTCCCCCACACGGCCCTACACAACCTTTCCGCGCGCGAGGAGAAAAGGGGGGGTGGGGGTGGGTAAGGGTAAGAGTCTAGAGGGTCACCCTCCATCTACATAACTGTCGGAATTAAAGATGAAGAGAGGCGGGTCCGAAATTATACAGGAGCTCCCCCCCCCCCTACTCGTACAGATGTGCTTGGAAGGGGGGGGGGGGAGAACTAGCCTCTCAACTGCAGTAGAGTAGTCGGTAATTAAACACCGCGCGATTCGCAAGTGATGGGAATGTGTCCTCGTCCCTTGCGAGTCGATTATAACCCCCCTCCACCATCCTGAACCGAGTAACACGCTGAGAAATTATTCTCATCATTCGTCAAAAGGCGACACACACGTTTCATCCCTAATATCTCGTGTTTCTCGTCTGCGTGTAATAACACCCGGGACTAATGTCTTAGCTGTGAGGTTCCACCGGTTTTCCATGGAAATGTCACTTGCTTCCGCCATTCGCTGCCTTGTGGCAGCAAAGAAAACGCGGTGGTTCAACATGTCACATCTTGTGCGTGCGTCGTCTTCATTGAATAATGCATACAGGTTAATGTACCGATGGGAAATTATGAAGGACACTTAATTTCGACATATATGACTATCGAATAGAAAATACTTTGGCCTCGAATTACACCATTTCTACAAAATCAGGGGTTACTACATATTTGATCTTTCATCTACGAACATGGTACTGGGGTTGGTTGTTTTCCAAAAGCGTATTTGAGGGGGAGTTATAGGGGTTCATGACCCCTCCATCGAAACATCAAAATAGTGTCAGTCCCACAAAAAAAAAATGTTTTTTACTGTTCAACAACCAACCTTCCAGAATATGTTACGCTAATTATTGACTTTTAGCATTAACTATTAAATATTTGGGGAAATTACGAATACACACAAACAGCTATTACTGGGGAAATAGGTCCTTATATGCATTGTTAGTACGACGGTGTGTTTTTTCTCTTCGAATTATAGCTCTACCCGCTGAATCAAATGGGGAAAAATATGTAGAGAATATTTCCAGAAATACCTTTACTTTTTGGGAAATAGTACACTGATGACATCTTAAATAGGGAACACAACTATGCGTTATACGGGGAAATTGCACCACCTATAACGCGGAACTTTCGAACCTAAATGACAATGGACTATTCATTTCCACAGAACATCTTTCCGTATTTTTTTTTTCAATGAAAGGACTATGTAGCCTTTTATTACAGCACTGTTGCACTGCACTAGACGATCAACATTGCGAAAGGAAACCGCAGACGTTTACGGCAAACGGTGTGATCATACGTTGAGGCTTATTTTATATTAGATTTATTTATATATAATTAGGTATTAACTCTCCAGAAAAAAAAGGGCTATTTTTACGTAAAACTTGATGCAATATTTGAAGTTTGATCACATAATGTTTCAACTTTCGACAATAATAGTAGTTATTTATTTTTACCTAGTGGTGCAGTGGCCAACTCTAATTCGGGAGGGACTAGGTTCGAATCCCATTCCGGTCGTACTGATTTCTCTTTCCCACGGGTTCCGAAAATCACTCTTTGATGGATCCTTGATAAAGGCCGTGGTCGGTTCATCCCTCGTTACATCTTCAACGAGCTCGCTGTCAACAACACGTTAAGTACTCTCTACGTTCCTTGTTTATTTTTAAAAATACGATGTAATTTACGTTAATTCCATCTACTTCAGAATCCGACCATAAGTTGTGAAAAAAAAAAAAACACATACGTAGTTATTGAAACCTGGTATATTTAACACAGTTTAGTTTTGTCTATCCAAGTAGATCCAGACAACGTCTTAAATTCAGTAGCAGTTGAGAAGGAAGTGGTAGGGTACATCTTTCTTGATAGTTCTTTCCACTTGCTGTTTTTCCTTGTCGGCCAATTTTTGTGGGCCTTCCAATCTTCGTCGGTTTATTAAAGCTTTCTGTTCTTGAACCTACTTCGTATGATAGGATCCAGTGTTAACCGCAGCAGTGGAAATGATCTGTACATGTAAGCATTATGCAGAAGACCAGAAAGTTAGCGAATCTACTTCTAGATAAGTTAGACTTCCGCCACACGTGTCTGTTTGAGTTTCTTCTTTTATCGGATCACAGTTTGTTAGACACGTACCGGACGATTTGGAGAAAACAACGAAACTATAAGGAAAAAAGACCAGATCTCCCGGTACCTGGCCTGGGGTTAAACTGGAACAATATAGCCAATAAACTACCAACTGAAGTTCGAACTCTCCAAAGGATTGGGCTTTTAGCTTGTAGCCGATTGATCCCGCGATATTTCTTGGTCACTACCTATGGGACATATTTAGCGCAATTGCCGAAAATTTTACAATGTGCAAGTAACCTGCTATCAAATCAAGTCCGCGGATAAAAATTTTCTTGCATTATTTGTGTCGTAGTAGACTATTAATTTAACATATCGGCCACGAAAACTTATGGCGACGACTTGCACAACTACACGACCTAGTTTTAAAAAGTTATCAGGAAATAAAATATTTATTCGTGCCCTTTGGAAATAAAGCGCTACTTGCCATCTCTGCAAACGACAGATACAGCCTACAAACAGCTCGGCATAGTGGTTGCAGGAAATATAGCTACGTTGAAAGCAGCCTCCCCCCCCCCCCTCCACGCCGAACACTGTATTCTGAAAGAATCTCCCCCACTCCGGCGAACGAGGTTGGTACAGCGGCAGACAGATAAACTGAACGCATCAGTTGCCGCGCGCTTGTCTGTGGACCGCCACACGCGCTTCTCCCTTGTGACATCCGCGGGCAGGCGAGACACGTTAGCCGGGCTCGCTGGGACGTGTAAATGGCTGCGTGTACGTTTTCTCCCTCCCCCCCTCCCCCCCGCCAACAACATCAGCCCTGTCATCAAACCCCTGCGTCCCGTTTTACTTTCGGAGCCTTCAGAGATGCGGTACCTCAAAGGGGTAGCCTACATCATTCGTAACGAGTTGTGTATTCGGTGAGGGGGTGGGAGAAGTAGAGGGGGGAAGGTTGGATGGGGAGGGAGGGGGGAGTGGGTATTTTCATACAAACGTCGAGGGCGATATTCATATGTACCACGACCGTTAAGAGTTACGTAGAACGTAGCTTTATTTTCATGACATTCCCGTCTCTCTCGAACTGCCCCTCCAACCACCCTCCACCAACCGCCTAGGCTTCCATTTTTTTTTAAATCTGTAAAGCAAACAGGATAAATAAGAGAGAAGGAAAATGCCGGGACACGCCGCCTGTCGGAAAACAGACGCTGGCAAACTAGCAACCAACGATTCGGACCGATTTCCACTGCTCGTGTGCGCGTGACAAAGCGATTAGAGTTTAATCAGTGGAATGTGTAGGCACGTGGGAGGGAGGAGAAACATTTTTGTGACAAATAATGACTGGAAAAAAAGGGGGGGGTGTATGAGAGGCCCTTTTGTTATCGATAGGCGAGGCTGAAATGTTTGTGACCAAAATGTTGATACTGTTCTCATTCGAGCCAGGCCGCGGAGCGATAAACGTGTGGTTGCTACTGCGTTTCTGTCTGAACAAAGGTATTATAATTTGGGATTACCTTCACATGATCAACTATTTTTTTTGGGCGGTGTTCCCTGCTTAACTCCAATAAGTCACAAGGAAGGATGGGATACAAGCCAATGAAGGAAATGGCTGCTATCGCTGGGCCTCCTCGGGAACTCCACACTTATAGACAAGTGGCGCGCTCCGTTTATTGCAATGTGAACTACTTGAAAGCAAATAGCGCCATCGTTCTCACTAGTTGCTCCAAGCATTTGCAATGCACGCATAAGCGAAAGTGAAGTTCACACGTATTACATATAATTTATTAGTGTTACTGAAACAAGAGTATAACTGTAATGTTAATTATGTTTCATTGTCCACTAAGATTTATTGAAAACATGAGGCATACCCGGTTATTTCACCATATTGATGATTCATATGTACATTTTGCAAGAAGGGACAGGGCCGAGTTAATCAATACAGTAAAGCTATGGTAGGAATATATTTACAATAACCACGAACACGTTTTCTGTTGTAGATGGCTGCAGGGGTGAATTGGGTCGGTAGTAGGAGGATGATATAAGTCCCACGTTAGCTGCAGCGCGGAATAGTGATATGAGCGACAATGAGGCTCCCAGAACGTACAGTATACCACGGGCAACATAGCAGACTCATTTGGTGGGTAACAATAGTTTTGCTGTTGAAAAGGAAAAAAATATATAGGCAGTACAAATGATCTACTTGAAGTAGAACAACTTTTCAGATGTGCTAAAACTAGAGGAATCAATGTTTGGCATAGCATCTACAGATCTGAGTATATTGGTGTTTGAAATTGCTGTAAGAAATTGAAGTCCACTTAGGTTTTAAGACTGAAAAAAATTGCAGGGAAGAAATAGTACTACGCATTCATGAAGAGACATCCCTAACTCAGTTTGCGACAGCCAGATTCAACTTCGTATGAGACGTTTTGATAAGGAGAATGTGCAGTATTATTATGATGTGCTAGAGGGAACCGTTGACGAATATCAGCCCGATGCAACGCGAGTGTTTAACGTTGATGATACTGGTTTGTCTACAGTGCATAAGAAACCGAGGAAAGGACTAGGTGGAAAAGGTAAAGGGGCGGTAGGTTCAATAGTCAGTGCAGAAAGGAGATCCACTACCACTGCAGTTTGCTGCACAAGTTCCGCTGGACAGTATGCTCGCCATTAATAATATGTAAGCGTTACCGCACTGATAACGGGCTGGAAGAAGGGGCTCCTACAGGGACAATATTTGCGTACAACCCAGAAAGTGCATACATAAACATAGACATTCTTGTGATTTGGTTGCAAACATTTCATCGTTGCTGTCCACTCCACAAAGGAAAGGAAAGTTAGGCTCATTCTATAGACATATGGCCGTTGTACCCATACTAAAAAACCTCCGTGCCTTAGAGATAGCTCGCGAAAACGGAATAATAATGCTGTCACTTGCAGGACACAAAATACACAGGCTGGGGTTTAGAAGGGGGCGCAAGTATTCCTCTCTCAAAACTGTGACTAATGTTTTTAAATAATATCACCTTGTCTATAACCGTTTAAATTTAGGTGCTAATTTAGCTATACTGTGTCTAAAAAGTCAATTTAGTCTAACTACATGGATATGGTTTTGATGGCAATGAGATTTGTTTTTTGATAATATTTTTAATATATTTCTCCGTAGTTTACAATAGCTGCAGGTCTGTATATAGGTCTCATGCGTTAATGACGAAAATATTTGTTTAATTTTCAACAATTTTGTTGGTGCTCTTTCAAAATTATTTTAGAGTTAACGATGGCCTTGGACGGGGTCCAATCAATTAACAGAAGTCCCAGATGTGGCTATTAATATTGACGATAGTATATATTGAAAGTTATCAACACGTGTATTGTGTTAAACAGTTGTTAATCTCTTCTCACGCTGTCAAATTTTTCCGTCCAAAAACTGCTTCTAATAAGTTTGATCAAATAAAGTTGGACAGTTATGGCGTAATCGAAACGTCATAAATGCCGTTATTTATGTCTGAGAAAGTCGAACGACTTCAGCTTCTATCAAACATTTTGAGATTGGACGGTATTTAAATTTCTTAAGACGTTTGACGGTCTCAGCCAATTAGAATCGTGCACGACAAAAATGGACGTCAAGAAGCTTTAAAACAACGGACAATTGCTGGAAACGAATAGGCTATGAAGATAATTAATTTATGTAGAAGCTATATGGGTAAGAATTCTATTTCACGTGAATACTGTACAAAATATTAGGAATTTAGGAAGCATCGTGCAGGAAACACATCTAATAAATAAAATTTGAATTTAATAAAGAAGCAAAAATAAATTACAAGATTCCTTACATTTCTTCTTGAAAAAAAGGCCATATTTAACTACGAAAATAATTTTTAAATAATAATAAAAATTTGATTCTCCCAGTAAAAATATTTTGACAGCGTGACACATTTTCAAACACATTCAAGATTATTTGTTAAAAATGGTTGGAAGGAAAATTTTGATGGCCGTATTTGGTCTTCAAATTATTGTCAAATATAGTTGAAGGCGAAAATTTTACAGTGTGAGATGGGCTCATTACAGCAGCTCATTCAAATTGCGTGGCCCAAACGATGGAGACTGGTTTCCTTCATTGAGCCGTTCACACTTATTAATTTTACTTTAAATCCATTTAGCTAGTCATTTTCATAAAAGCCTATCAGTAACCAGTGCTCATATTCAGCTGTAAAAACTGGAAAGTTTATTATATTTAACGATGCTATGAAGTGTTTTAAGTAGCTTATTGATAGCAACCTTCCCTTATCTAACATCTATATATTCCACGTCCTCGCCAGAAGTGGAACTAGAATACTCGACTCCCCAACTGTCAGGTTGCCACGACCTTTCAACCGTGACATTTTGGCCAGACTTGGGCATTTGTGCCAGCGTCCATTCTCTCAATCGTCGATAACGACATCAAAGTTGTGACGCGAATATGGTATTTACTCCGTCGAGTACATTAATAGGTACACAATACTGCTTATTGAGTTATTACAGTCTCCGGTAAGGTAAGCGAGGTTACTGCTTCAAGCATGTAGATGTCACGTCTGTGCGACATGTGCTCACCTTGTAGCAAACGCAAAACAATTTATATTTCTGTAGCAGGTTTGACACAACGTGCTTATGTAGGTCATGTACCAAACTCTCAGAGGTAACAGAACGATAGGAGTAAACTCGTCTACGAGACTCAACGTCGGGTGTCATTCCTCACCACAATTCCTAACTTAACAGAAGTCTGAGGAGTGTGTGGATAACACGCAACTCTGATTACAACAGTCGCAAGTCAACACCGCGCGGTGTGCCGTGAACAAAACTTCAGTTTGTCGCGGTTATCACGTGCGAGAACATGCCGGAATTGACAGTGTCCCATCTGACACGGGCTTTGCGTATGGGCAAGTAGATGACATTACGAGGACGGGGCTGGATCAGCAACTGCCAGAAGCCAATACGCCGTTGTTAGAAGACATTGCATTTGTGTGACAGCGTATGCGGTTCAAGTACGACGGGGCCACCATATCTTGCCCTTTCTGTACAGTGACATCTCAACGCATTTCCTCATCAATGGACTAGGACCTTGCAGAAGTGAAGTCCACACATGGCCTGCATGGTCACCACACTTGAACGCGGTAAACTTACTTTGCCTTCATCTAAAAGTCTTGATTTTCGAATTTTTTTTGGTTAAACAAGGTGATATTGTGGCTCGAATCATAAACGACTTTTATACAGTGCATAATACGACATTTGTTTTTGCTCAGGTCCAAAATAATAGTTAGTTGATACAATACGTGTGTTGAGGTCACTGGACACAACAATTTAGAATTGATTTTTTCGACAGTCTCTACTTGCATAATTACGTAGAATATCTGCTTCGGTTTCAATTCATAATTTCTTGGTCAACACACAAATTATATCAGAGTCACTACTAGGCCCTAAAACAGTTAGTTGCGATGACTGATGCGTGTTTAGTATTTCCTTCTCTTAAACAAAAAAAAAAGTAAGGGCGGGAGTGTGAGAAATGGTCAGATCATTCGTACTGCATAACTCTACAATCTGAAGTTTTCTCTTGTGAAGTACAGAATTCGACATATAAATTACGGGAATGGGGGTCAGATATATTTTCTTAGTAAATAAGTAATATCGTATAGTGGCCAGTTTTATATCGGGCCTGGACTAATGATTTTAAATCTTCCACCAAAAAACTGCAGGCGTTATCACGGGTGAAACAATTCGTCTGTAGATATGCAAACGTGCACACTTCCTTGTGTATATTATAATAAAAATCTATCACGTCTGAAGATAATTGAGTTATTTTACTTGACTGAATATACAACTTGAGTCAATAAATTCCGTCTGTTCTGTCAAATTTTAATATTCTTCTTATGACATACACACATAAAGAGGTTGACTTAATTCGTAATTTGAGGTTTTAGTTTTAGGATATTCTTGATTACTGTTTGAAATATTTTACTAAAGCATGTTTAGAGTATTTACAAGAACGCGAAAATGACACGGTTAAGAAAATTAGAAGTAAATATTTTATACGAAAAAACATTTCTTGAATAATTTTCAGTGATACAAGGAGATGTCATTTTAATATCTCATATTCCCTATAATACGCTTAAATAAGCATGAGAGGTCTTCCTATTTAAAAGATCTACACTTTGAAGCTCTGAAATATTTTCAGTCTAGTCGACGTATTCATTGTTACGATGGAATCCAAGATGCAATGTAAAGTAGCCAGTGGAATCAGGCTTTCAAGCGAATCTCGGCAATAGTTTGCCTAACAATTAAATTTAATTAGACATTATTTACAAAGTGCCAAAATTGTTTCCTGAACGATAAAAACATTCCTCCTAGTTAGTTTTCGCATCACGTTAAATATGCACAAGGACAAAAATTACTCAATTAGCATTTGTTAAAAAAGTAGTTTACTATTCTTCTCCCACGAAAGATAAGAAAAAAAAGTTTTTGTGTTCTTTATCAAGGAACATTGCTGGTGGAGAAGTTAACTCTTTAAACGAGATTGCAATGCTGTTTTTAGTAACTGCTTCTTCGTCTCTAGGCAAATATAAACACTTTGCGGAATAAAACTTAGCCATGAAAGATGGCGGACATCCTAACAAAATAGAAGAACGAAAATATCGAAAAGTTTGGTCGTTAGCCACTCATTTGTTTGTGTGGCCTAAAGGAGGGCGGAATCAGATTTGTTAGAGCGGATAAGGTATTCAGGGGAAAAAAAAGAAGGGAGAAGAATAGCGAACGCGACTTCTCTCCCTGCCACAGAGAGAAAGAACGATGACTGCCTACCAAGTTCTTTCATATTTCTCGCGTCATTAAGAATTTAAATCGCAGAAAGTTCTTGGAAACTAAGTTTAAAAATTGTCCCATCGCCCATGACGTGCACTTCATCTCCAATTCTTCAAATCGGTGTTTGATTAAAAATATATTTGAACCTAAACTTTATTTTTAGTATGAATTTTTCATACGATTCATTTTTCTAAGTTAAACTATCAGAACATTATTACATGCTTGAAAAAAATTACACCAATCTCTCTGTGTTCTTGCGTATATAATACTTACTACTTTGGATAAAAATTGGCTCCAAATGTAACCTTGACAAAATTCGAATAAATATCTGGTGCATCGTTTCCAATGTGATTCACTTGGTTCATTTTGGCGTTAATGTTACTTACATGCAATATATATATATATATACAATAAAAAACATAGAGAATTTAAAATTACATAGAGATTTAATTGAAAGAGCCATTTTATAGCTCCATCGCTTCAGAAAATTTATATCGAAAATTACTTTCGTAGGGATAATTTACAAATAGCTATTTTTACCAACTCGTTAGCGGTTATACGTAGGTAACCACGCCTGTGGTATGCTATAAGTTAAATATTTATAGCAGAAAATTAATTTTGTAAGACAAACTTATTGTGCGTTTTCTTCGTTCCGCACCGACTTGATGGTCAGAATTTAAAATGGCGGAGTGATAAGAAATAACACACCGAGCAATTTAATAATCAGACATTCAAATGAGATAATCTGAAGCTCAATTTTCGTTGCAAAAAAATAGGAAACCTTGTTTGCTGTGTCTATTCTAAATAGGACTGATAAAAGAGTTACAAAGTAGCCATAGTTGTATATAGAACATTACATTGAAACACACGTTTGTTATTACAACAAAATGATATTTTGTATAATAATGCATGTTTATTATTTTCAACTATTGATGAGAAAATTCATGTCTGAAATTTTAGAAGCAAATATAAATACGTAAAACATATGTAATAAGGCCAGTGGATTGAAGAATAGTAGTCTTACAAAATGTTTTTTGAATATTAGAGATATTACAATAGACAGAAAATAAATTCCGTTACTACTATGGTATGTATTTCAAAACTGATTTTTCTATCACTCTACTCCTCCGGTTTGTTTAACTCGACATTTCTTAATTCTTATATATTACTTGTTATGTGCATCCACATTTTTCGCTAAGTGCAGCGAGTAAAATCACCCATTTTTCGTCGTGTAGTAGTTTTCCTAGTATCGAATGTACAAGTTACCATCTAAAGTTTTACTCTCATCTCCAAGAGACAAAGAAACGCCCAATCGAATTATCCCCAAAAATACCTGTCCACATGGTGACAGAAAACGTTTTTTGGAGGGAATGAAAGAAGCTAGAGTAAGGGTTTTCATCTGCCTACAGCTGTTGTGTTGGTTGTTTAAATTGATTATTCCATATCGGGTAAAGGATACTTCTTATTCGAAGATAGCAAACTGTTCGAAAAGAGGTTCCATAACGCATATCTGCAGGAACCATTGACAAAACTCAACCCGACGAGTATGGTCGTTCGGTTTGAAAGCCAGTACCTCTTGCGGATGGAATAGGTGCAGTTGTGTTATGCCACATCCGCCAGTCGTAAGGTTAATACGCAATTTCTGGGCAATAGAGTTTAAAATTTTTGAAGGATTGTTCTCGATCTGCTCCAAAACCTCCTCCTTAAACTCGGGCCGCAGTGGCTGAGCGATTAGCCTGCTCGCCTCCCACCAAGGCGAACCGGGTTCAATCCCCGGCTCAAATTTTCGCAAGTGGGAATCGTGCCGGACGATGCCGCTAGTCGGTGGGTTTTCTCGGGAATCTCCATTTTTCCCCCGCTCTTGCATTCCGGCGCTGCTTCATACTCATTTCACCCTCTTCGGCTCTCAAGATGTCGTTGTTAAGAGCCGCCCAAATATCTCAACTCAACTCATACTGTTCGCTCACGACTATCATCGACTCTGTGAACCTAAAAAAGAATATCGCGAAATTGATACTGCGCATTAGAAATGTTGGTAATAACGCATGACCACGGGCAATCAATTTGATCAACTTGTTTGCAATTAACAGATTTCGCACAAGTGGTGAACGGTCGCAACAAACTTGGGATGATTTGGCACACGCGGTCCAAGACATCGCTCCATATAAATACGTGTAGGAAATCTTGAACTACCGTCGCATGCACAGTAAACCGAGTGCAGGTACGTTAACGCATCACATTGTCACGACGTGAAGAGGCCTTAATTCGACGGCCTGCCTGAACACTCCATCACACACGAGCTGTAATCAGGACAGCTAGTTGTCGCAATCGGGACTCGCATTGCCAAAGCCCGGTAAGCAGGAACTAAATTCTAACCGCCGATCTGAGGGCAATGCAGAGTGGCGGAAGGAGTCTTTCTCCACGTGACGCTGGTCAAGATGGAAGTTCCACTAGAGGCGCTACTCCTATAAATTGGCTGACGCAGTGCGTGTGACGTAACACACTGAGACAACGATATCATACGAAACCATTTCCTATCATGCGTTCAGCCGTTTGCGGCGACCGTTAGGAAGGTAGTGCCGTGCGGCCGTACCCATAAGTATGTTGTGCGGACCGCCGTAACTAGGCATACATCAGCCTCCGGCTACTTCTCAAGGTGAGACAAGTATAATACAGTATCGTCGCTCTCAATAGGGTAGTTTATGAAGATAACTTAACAATGCTCCCCCGACCATACACTATTTTATCTAATATCCCGATGTTTGATTATATAACCGTACAGTGACCTATAGCTGCTTATTTTCATTTACCCCAATTGCTGTACCATCACGAGATCCCCTAAACCTTAACAAGTACGGCTTAACCCCAACATAGTTAACAAACTATAACAACAAGCCCACAGTTCCATCGCTCTTTTCTAAACACACAACAATTTACTGTCTGTGTCTTGTCACAGCATGGGCCTGGACTGTAAGCAGACTGCTTACGGTAGTACAATGTTCATTCGCTCCGCTCTAAACAAACGACAATGTACTGTGCGGTGTCACAGCACAGACATCGTGCTCTGACGTCATGACGTTTTAACGCAGTATGTAACATTGATGGTTATTAAAAAAAAAAAAAACATTTGCTGCTGTCCCTTCTCTTAGACCTCGAAGTTTGTGAATAGCATTTTGTCTCGCCCGGTAGGTGTCACAGGATTCGCCAGATGCTATATCCCAGAGGTAAATAGCCCTTGTGGTCCTCATAGCTGTCAGTACTCTTAGAAATCTAAGTCGCGGAAGGGGAGAGGGAGAAACACGAAGTCTGTTAATCAGTTTCTCTTCACTACTGCGGCCACTTTATGGTCTATTTGACATTTTTATTAGATACTGCCGCGAAGAACGGCTACCCCGTCCCATTCGCGCAGATGATATTTGTAAGTTTGTTGTACAGATCGTTGTCATTAATAAAGTCTTGCAGAAATATAAGGAAAGTCTACAGCCCTGTCAATGTTTTGTTGAATAGCCGCGCCTTGGAACGCGTTAAGACAGTCGAGATATTATCTAATGATCTAAGCTTTCAGTTTATCAGGCAATTAACGTACAGTTTAGTTGCTTCGTGTAAGAAACTATGTCAGCAGTATTAACGCCTCAACGTATTACCCCGTATATAATAGTTCACGTCTGACATTTCGCAGGGTGAGTGATGTCATGGTTGCATACTCTGCAAGTCCAGATGCTAACACCAATCCGGACATCGCTTTTTACCTGGACAATGCTATCCTTTGCTGCTCAAAAGCAAACTCTTTCGTAACTAAATGCTTCTGCGCCATGAATCTACTCAGATCCTTCCCGTAAGTTCTGAAATGTAGGTCGTTAAAGGCTGCTCACGATAAAGAGAGCACTTTTCAAAGCCGTGCTTAAGATCTTCTTGTATGCACATTGTGTCTTCTTCCACCATATATAAAATTAATAATGTAATGGGACTGATCACTTTATTCATGCGTCGGTCAAGCGAAATTGTAAAATTGTTACAAAAATTAATATTTTCCAAATTTGCTAATCCCTGTGCATTTAAAACATAGAAACCAAAACTAATCTTTTCAGTCTTCACAAGTGTTTAAAATGCGGAACTACTTCCCCGTCCGTCGTTACCAACTTCACAGAGCGAATGCCACTCAATGTACCCCTTGGAATATATGCAAGTGGGGGCAGTAACATGTTTCAAAGGTTAATTTTAAAAGTGCTCATTTAATCGTGAACAGCCTATACAACAAATCCGTAAGTACTTCTCAGACAAAAGCTTATTCTTTTGCAAAAGCTGAAACGAAATAATATATACTCTACTGGATCAATATTTTCTGACCATATGAGTGTGAGATTATAGCCTTCTCCGCCTATTCATTGTGCGTGAGCAAGCATTTTTTATATTATTTTTAATTAATGTCTTATGAGTAGGCCCCTAGTTACTTAGCGAAATTACTTGGCTGTATGGTAGACTTCAAACACGTTTTTTTTTTTAATTGTAACGTCACGATTGTACCGCAGTAAATAGGTAGTACTGCTACGACAGCAACCAATGACAGTGGTTGAAATGAAATCAAATCCCTGAATACCGGGGGTCCTATCTATAAGCAATTCAGCCACATTTCTCAGTTTACTTCAAAATAATTAATTATTGACAACCAGAAAATCTTCCCGAAATAATTTGATGGCATATCTCATCCAAATATTTATTGTCTTGGATTCCTCTCTAGGAGTAGGTTTACTTTTCACTGCTTTGGGCATTTAGAACCACCCAAGAAATGGATCCGCTAAAGAAAGTCACCCAAACATATTTAAATTATTCAAGAGAAAAATGGGTTCTGGCCGTTGCAGTAGCCAATGAACACGTGACAGATTCGCGAGTTAACCGAAACTGTAGTAGAGGATACACAACAATGGGCAGTCATTTTTACTTGTTACTGATTTCAAAGTTCAAGGAGCGTCGGTTAACTTTACACATTCAGCTGTGTGAGACTACTTTCGAAATTACTAAGTTTAACTTAAGCCATTTATAAAATGCTTAATTTTAAGGCAGGGACTTTGAGTTTGAGATACGTGACAGAGGTGTAAATAAACCGTCTTTGCTCTGAGATTTGAAAATACAGATGGAGTCCGCGAAAGGACTATTCCTTTTTTTTTTTTTTTTTTTCGAAATAACCTTAAGAGGAGTGTGAAGTGAAATATTTTTTGTAAAATCGTTGCTTGCGCGTATTCGCGTATCTCCGAAAATATATGTTCTGAAAACACGGCATTTTTCTAGAAAAGGTAAAAAAAAAACTATTATCTATGACTCTATGTTTTTACTTTTAACATATTAAGTACATTCATGGAGAAAAAAAATCGTGAAAATGGTCAAATATAGCATTTTTGAAGCTTGCCGATGCAGTTTCTTTAAGCGGCAAGAGAAAAGTACAAATATACGGACGTAGCTTAATCTGTGGGCTTCCGTTGCATGTAATAAAATCCCACTGTTACAGATCTGATTTGCACAGTACAGGAGCAGGACGGAAACACTGCACGCCTTGCACGTAGGAGCGATAAGGCACTAGGCGTGCGTGTTAGTGTCGCCCGTATCGCTTCATCGTTTCTTGGCCTTGGACGCGCACGTTCCTACTCTTTAGAGTAACTACCACCTACGTCATCCACATCATGGCAGGAGTTATTCTTATTCAGTTTAACGTTTAGTTTATTGTTCCAGGAGTAGCAAAAGACTGATTCACGATCGTGTCTGTCACTCCATGGTGTGGCTATTAGCCCACGGGAGTGGAAAGGATTAAATTATTGAATTTCTCGCATTTTATATCGATGCCCGTTAGGTATCGAGCCATTTTTAAACTCGTTATTACTGCTGTTGTGAGTTTACAGAAGTTGAAATATATATTTAAAAAAAAAACTTTCTGTTAATATGGAAGGGATTATTTTCTATACGCGCGTTTGCATTTAAACTAAAGGAAAACTCTTCGAATATGCGAAACGACGTGCATCTCGTATACAAAAAGTCTCTTAGTAAAAAAAAAAAAAAATTATCCAAATTTTAAAGATATTATTCCAACTTAGTTGATTGAGTTTTCTACCAGTGCTTCCCACGCAGCACCACATCAATTGTATGAAGTATAGGTAATTGAGTGATTTTAACTTAATATGTTTGAAGTGCGTCGTACGGGGAACTCGTGGTGTTTCTGTAAAGTAACTTCATATAGCTACGAAGTGCGATAATTCGCGACCCGCGATAGACACACACGCTGGCTCTAGCCTCCTGCGACGGGAGATCCTTGTCGGTGGGATGTGCATTACTCGCACAGAGGGAAAGGAAATAACGGTTTGCTATCGAGTAATGTTGGCATGCCTGTTGGAAATGCCACAGAAGGAGCAGCCAGGGGCTTCTCTCATTGTAGCGAGCTGGGAGTCAAAACGCGGCGGAAGCAGGAAGAACAGGGAGGGGTGGGGGAGAGAGGCGGAGGGGTTTATGTGCGTGGAGACCGAGAGAGGGCGGTGGTGGGAGATTTGCATAAGTCGGCGAAGGGAACGCTTCAGTGCTAACCAAGCCAATGAATATTTATGGATTCGTATTATGGTATGGCGTTTTGGATAGGGTTCAGATGGCTTGGAAGGGGTGGGGGTGGGGTAAAGAGTAGCAAACGAGCAGCCAGTTTGGTTGGTGGAGGGTGGGGGGTAGTGACTCTGGGTGGCACGGACCACGTTCACTGTGCGGTGCAGCTAAGGAAGGGTGGGTTATACCTACCACCACCGCCAGTAACACTCCAAGCAGGCAAGCACCCATCCCTACCACGCCGCCCTATTTTTGCCACCTTCCAGTCCCCCGAGAGCCAGATCGCGGCAATAGTGCTAAAAAATAACGTCGCCCAGCCATCCAGCCGTCTGTGTGACTGGCTTCCTCGCGAGGAGAGCCCATCGCTGTGCTTGCAGTCCTGGCCACGGATCTGAGACCGCAGTTTGCGGATGTGACTGGGGAACGACTGGCTATATAGCACTGAATAATAATCTCGCTGAAAGAGGCCACTTCCAACAATCACTTCATTTCAGCTTCCTTAATACCGCTGTCACTGATGCATCTGAATAAATAACTGGACGATCGTCGATGGCATGGCCGTGTTCTCTAATGCGTAAACTCTTACGGTGACGGATTGAGCCAAGCCCCTGTTATAATCCTTAAATTATGATGCCCATCACAGTCTGTCAGTGGAGACATTCATGCTTAGCCATATGTGGACATCCACCGAAAGTAAAATGAGAACATTTAACATAATGAGCGAGACAACCATATTTAATGACCCCGATTTATAGCTGCATGATCACTATTATTTAACGCAAGCGCTACTTATGTTAGATTTGTGTTCAAATAAGATGTACTGTAATATACTTATTTTTAATGGAAATTTGAAACATGCCAAAAATACTGTGTTTGATCACGTGTCGTTTGACTACTTGTGTATTGTCGAAAAATAACAGTTCTTTCTGTTGGTTGGAGTCGTATAAATTCACGCAGTTATAGCTAAAGACCCAGGATATTTCGCTGTTTCACTTAGCAACTAGCTACACTTCAAGACACTATGTATGCTCAAGCATGAGTTAATTGTTCACTGGCTGTTGCTCCAGATTAGCCCCAGACCAGATAACATGGCATTCGTTCCTTGTTTCCCTTGCAGGTTCATTATTGGCTGAAAGCCCTTCAGGGCGTGTCCTACGCGGTGTGGTCCAATAGAAACAGAAACTGAAATGTAGATGTGATTGAAGTTTAACTTGTCCTACAATGAAGTAACGAAATTTCCGGCTGCCAACAGTTCTATAACACATGAGCAACTTACTGATGGTGCATAGACATTCCAGAATAAACTTTCCGTAGTATGGCAAGCAAGAATGTAAGCCTACTCTTTAATTACAAATAGTTTTCCACTAAAAACTTCACTCGTTACAAAATATACAGGCTTACAGGCTTTGCCATTTTTTTCGAGTGAATTTAAGTTATGTGGAAAAATTCTTGGACTTATTACATTCCTACAAAAAAAACTGTTCCATTTCTCCACCACATTCATGTAAATTTTTCCTCTGTAACCAAGGCAGTGCGTTTTCTATCACCGTGAACATTCATAAATTGCATGTGTACAAACATGCGGACATTTAAATAAAGCAGTTTATTCCATAAAAGCAACGAGAACTCATAAGGTACTTAAAATCTATGCGACGCGCACTTTTGGCAGGCTCAGCCTTGTAAAGGTGATAAAAAAGAAAATCAGATTTTAAGAGTCACCAGTAAATAACGATATGAAATTGCGTTTACCCTTCGAAATTGTGCAAATATAACTCTCTATATTTAATATAAATTTCATGAAATAAACTACTGGCTTTGATGGGATAGGTGCTTCCAAATAATATCCGGATTATTAACAATTTCTCTGCAAGTTTAATGCTCAAAAAAGCTTGGAATTCATGTTCTGTATTGCCATCAAAATGGCTGTTTGGGGCATCGAAGTGACTTCATGGCAGCAGTACACAATATTATTTACATCCACGTCCAATGAAAATTAAAACATAAGTTGGCGTCTTTTTATGATAGTTTCGCATGATGAAGCACTTTACAGGCCCAGTGTTGTTACTCCTGGTTTTGACTGAACACCCAATTTGGAATACCGCTAACTGTTAATTTGTTAAGCAACAATATTAGTTGTAGACTTAAAGCTATGTATCGCCTAGAAACTCGATGAATTGTAAGTGATTATTGGGGAAATCGGTTACATTGCATTCTTTGAGCACAGCGCCAACTCTACAAAATTTCATAAATCATACAGTGCCTTAACAATTGGGACTGCCACGAGAATTCTAATTAATTAGGAAACTATTACCTGATACGAATTCAAAAAAATTAATACCAAGGTGAACGAGACACTGTTTTTGATGTCCCCAGATTTAAAACATTTTTTTCCCAGGTCTTTATTCAGCTAGGTGTAGCGGTGTTTCAGTGTGCGTCCTGTCGAGATGCAACTGTAAATACGGCCCACTATCAGTGTGCGACATGCCTCCCACGAGCCTGGATAGACATTCAGCGAATGCGCCCAGTCCTTCGTAATCCAAAAGATAAGCTCCTAATTGTGGATAATTTGCATTCTAATTAACCAAGGGGGCGAGGAGAGGGAGACCCCAAGGGGTGGAATTAGAGATGCGCCAGGATGGAAAAGAATAATCCATTCTACAAAAGGACAGGAGTTGAGGTTGTCCTTGCTTGATAAAACTATTCGGGAAAGTATTCGATGTTTATGTATACGGACAATTTTTTTTTTTTTATATTTTAAATATTTACACGCCAAAATCATCGTGACTGATTAAAAACTTCTGTAAATTAGCAAAATAGTGATCGTATCCCGTTTGATATCCTCCTTCCGTACACAAATATTATTACTGACACGTCGCTGACAACCAACTCAACGTTTACCGCTCTGCAAACATATTTTATAGCCACTCAGTAATGAAGGAATTTATAATAGCTATTAAGGTCAAAAATATAAATTGATTCAACTTAATTTTAAAACTAATTTAATCTTCTCGTGAAAAGTTGTTCTGTGTATTATTATTTTACATGTAGATAATAGTTGACGTTCACCAGAGGAACAGCATGACAAATTATGACTCGCGCAAAAGAAAGACTTCCATGTTCTCATATAAACTGCAGTGAAATGCTCGTGCAGCACTTTTAAAACAACACTGTAAAGTATTTGTAAATCTACATTTACACATTTTTTGATAATTTTAAATTTTTTATATGTAATTTGTAAACACAATTACAGTACGTGTAATTGTATACAACTTTTCTTAATCCAATATATACTACATATTTTTGGTGAAAATACATAGCCGTATGTCTTTAATAAACACACAGTTTGTGTTAATTTACACATTTTAAAGTATGTCTAAAAATACACCCATTCCCTGTATTAAAACTTTAAGTTGTGTATGTATACTGCTACGTAGTGGTTAACTACTCAGTCCATATCTGGAACTACCGTCCAATCAGTATAGTCAGTTCACTCTCTGAGATTTACGAACCAGTTTTATTGCGCCGCCTAAATAATCACATTCGCGAAGCTAACATATTACCCAACGAGCAGTTTGGCTTCAGGAGAAATCATCCCACTGTTCATTGGCTTGTCCGATTATCCGAACATATTACCAATACCTGTAACTGGCGCCATTATACGGTCGCGGTATATTTTTAGTTTTGTTAAAAGGCCTTTGACAGGGTTTTCCATGTAGGGCTGATTTATAGATTGTACCATAATAATTTCCCAGATTGCTACATTAAGTTTTTAGCCTACGACTTCGATGGGCGCTCCTTTGTCACTATTGTAGGGGAGCCACTTCAGAAAAGAAAATTATTAGGGCTGGAGTCCCCCAGGGTTGTATACTAGGGCCATTTGTATATGGCATACACCCACGATATTCCGCGCCTCCCTAACTGGCATATCAATTTACTGTAGGTATTTATGCAGATGAAACAGCCATCTATACGAGGTCCCGCAATGCTGAACTTGCCATTCGGAGCGCCCAGGCACATCTCTTTGAGCTTGGAAATTATTTTCGCCTGTAGCGAATCGTAACAAACGTGGGTAAACGCGAGGCGTTGGTTTTCACACGCCGTCACATCCCCCCCCCCCCCCCAAATATTCCACAGCTCACTCTATTCGGGGAGGATATTCCCTTTAAAGGTGAGGTGAAATACCTCTGCCTTATTATGGATAGAAAGCTGACATGGCGGCGTCATGGGGATGCCAAGCAAAACCTTGCCTATAATACATTCACGGTTACTCCAGCCTTCTATGAAGCCCTGCTAATGTTCTACTTGCAAGATATTCCTCCGCCTCGTGCAAACTAAGCTTAAGTCTGGAGAATTGCACCAGAAGGACAATGCACCACATTCGTGCGCACTCAGTTGTAATGGTATTTTGTATAAGAACTGTTTCTCACTAGACCTTACCAACATACCTATTTTCTCCCTGTTTTATTCAAATTATTTATAAACGAAGTTTTATAATTTATATACAAGATATTAATAACATTTTAATTTAACAGGAAAAAAATTAACTTTTATGAACACAAGTATAAAACGCTTGTGATACAGGGCGTATTTCGGAAATTATTAGACACGTTAATACATGGGGAGATTTTTCAAAGGATTGATTCAAAAAGGCCAAATAAACAGTGAATGGACTACATGAGCGTATGTCAACCTCTTATCCACTTATTTCCAGCGATTAATGCTTGTTGCAGACAAATGGAATTAGGTTATATCAGACTACGACCCGGCCCATTATCACTTATGCAGCCCCAGCGTGGGACTACAGCGCACAAACTCACTTAGATTCACTGCAGCAGGTGAAAAATAATGGCCGGAAACTCATTCATATATGTACCTATCAGATACTTCTATGCAGAATTAAAACAATCAATGTTGCAAGAAGTCATTCGAAAACAGACTATTAACACCTTTATGACTCAAATGAGGAGCATACAAATCCTCTCATAGCTGTCCTTGGGGACTACGATGTTGACGAGACCAGCGCTATAAGCGACACATCGCTTCTAGCGCATAGGCTCTCTTAGCTCTGCATGTAATACACTGACAGGCCTATCATTATAGCATCTGCGTAGCCTCCTAATTTAACTACTGTAGGCATACTTTCTTAATTTTGGTCAACTGAGGTGACCCTGACACGCAACTTACAATAGTCCGAGAAGTCCTTACGGGAAAACTCAATTTTAGCTTAGATTATTATTAGGTAGTGTCCTTACACACCTCTCATTCGACAGGTGGAAAGATACTCTGTTACAGCCCATGGCTACACAGTTATGCCTGCTACAAGGCAGCACAGCATTAATACACTTGTGTCGCCGAGGAAATTAATTATTATGCTATTTAGGGTATAAATTAAATTTTCTTTCCTTTCAGGCTATTTAGCATCTCCCTTAGAATTAGTACAAGCCGATCAGTGTTGGCACTGATGACACTCACTGGCAGCTCATTTTCCTTTCACTTTAAGTTTTCGGGACTATAAGAGCGTTTGGGGGGGGGGGGGAAGTCACAATCGTACCACTCCCCTCATCAGAATGACTTGCAAGTAACACTCTGGTTCAGCCAGCGCCAATCAATCTAAATTAAAGATGATGTCCGTCCCATCTCTACTAGTTTATCTTTTCCACTAATAAAGAGCTTGGTTCCAACGTCTCTGCTTCTTATAGCATCTCCATTAATGCATGCAATAATTTTGAATTATTTATAGTCGGAAGGACTTTTAGAACCATCTACTTTCTTCTTTCTTTCCCACACAAGCAATCTCGGAGGCGTAAGGGGTTAGGCTGCGAGACGCAATTAGCTCCTGTCCCTGACTCAGGTTCACACTTGACACTTAGATATAAGGTAAGGTCAGGTAAAAAACAATGAAGTTGGTTGTTACCCACATTTTGGAGATAATTTTTAAATGCTCTGTTAAACAGCCAAATTACAAAACTGAGGTAAATAAGTGAACACTGTAAAAATACACATACAATGTATGTGAACTAACATGACGCAGTTGTAAAAGCACATATGATGACGCTAAAATTGCACAATAAAACAGTGAAAAATTTACAGAAATGGTAATATTAAAATTACATTTTATCTGCGATTCTACTTTTTTGTAAGTAAGAAAATACACATATACAGTGATGAAATTACAATTGCGATGTTTGTGTAAATTTACTTGCCACGGAGGTAAAATACAAGAATTGTGCAATTTGTTTTCTGTTGCACAGTAATTTTACGCCATTCTATGTTAAATTAGTTGTGCAGCGTACATACAATTTTACTAGTTTGTAGGATTGATGTATTTGGATGTAGGGTAAAAAAACATTGACACATGTAGATGTAAAATTACATCATCAGTGTAGACACTGCTGCCACATACTTTTAGTGTTAAATTACACAATTTTTACAGTGAATTTTGTTTCTTTTACTTTGTAAAGTTCTAATAGTTATGTTCAAACATAAAATAAAACGTCCAATAAAACTGCATAATGTAGAAACTTTTAACTTCAGAAACACTATAAAGAATATTTATGGTTTACTTCCTGGATTTAAATGGAATTGTTTAACCTATACCTAGTATGGAAATAATAATATACAGACCGAGTCTGAATATGTAGGAATATTTAACGTCACTGCTATACAAATTTGTAAAATTTCGTATGCATTTGACTAATTTTCCGAGCAAGGGTAGGAACGCTACCATACAAGTATGGGGAAAAAAACTTCACCATTCGCATTTTCTCACTCTACGTATATACTAATATGGCATATTTGCCAATTACTTTCTTAGAATAAAGATAAACTCGTGTATTGTATGAACGAAACGTGCATCCTACGGAGCTTCAAATTATGTTGTTTATATTCTAACCACCCTGGTCTACGATTATCAGATTTTGCGCACCTTATCTATGAATAGATTTTAATAATATATGCACGTGAATGCTTGATGGCTTGGGAGCCTCCAAAACTATTTGTACGTATCCTTGTGTACTACTCAAAATTTATGTATATTATTTTTATGTATGGCATTTTCTCCGTTAAAGAAACAACGTGAAAAGGTAGGCACACTCCTAACAATCAAAACGGGTAGTTACCAAAATTGGTAATATTATGCGCATGTGTGGAAGCAGACTTTTGAATGGCCAGTTTCCGTAATATTCCCATACTGATGTGCAATAAACGTGTAAAACAGAATCAAGTGAGTGGAAACATCTACGAAGAAATGATAGCTCGTTTACCCTCACGCAACTTAATACTAAACTTGTAAACAATATTTCCACTTAACATTTCGTAACTGTCCCAGATATTTCTGGACAATTTTCACTGGCAAACGAAATATAATTTGGTCTACTAAATGAGGATTGTGAGTTTTACCACATAACAACTATCATTATCTTTTATAACGTGGTATATTTTGAAGAGTTAGTAATAAGCTCATGTATCTTACACTTGAAGTGTAAAGGTGATAGGCAAGGCAAAAGGAGATGTCTGCCAATGGAACAGTGCGCTAGGCTGTAAAACATGCAGCACTAATTAAAGAGTACTACTTATACTACACAAACATTGTCAGAAAATTACGATTTATGTTGCGTATGAAAGAAGAATGCATATGTTTTGAAGCACTGTAAAAGATTTGGCTATAATTTAATTAAATAAATGCTTTAATAGTTAATTGGTAAAAGTAAATTTCAATCAAAATTGAACCGTACGTCCTTCATAAAATAGGAAATCATAAAAATTACTATGGCTGTATGAAAAAAAATGTTGGTACTAAAATTAAAAATATGTTTCATTATTAATTACTTTTATTCCAGTTATGAAAACGATAACTTTGTGGCTTAAATGAATGCGAGCAAAATAATTTGTTTAAAAAAAATGTAAACATTATTATTAATTTTGTATAACCTAAAACCAGAGTAATTATTATAATGGTCTTACTGATGATGATTATTTCTTTTCCATATGTGTTTTCTGAAGCATCTGAAATAGAAAAACGGCTTAAAATTTTATTAAAATATACTCTTGTAAATTGATTTTTAAACATTTAAATAAGTAATTCCTAGCGAAATATTCTACAGTGTTAGAAACTGCATACATTCTTTTCCATATATATTATATATATATAATTAAAGCCTGTTCACATTAAAGTGAGCACATGAAATCAACCTTAGAAAAAGTCACTGCCCCTAACTGCATATTTTAACGCACGCACTGAGTGCGTGCGTTAAAGTAAAGTTGGTAACGAAGGATGGAAAGTAGTTCCATATACTAACGTTGAATAAAAAGTGTTAGGTAACCATTTGTGGTAATGTAAATTATTTCTCTCTCTTTCTGTTTTTTTTAAATGCATCGAAGTGTAAAAATGAGTAGATTTGTATAATCTTTACTTTTCTAATAATTTTACATTTTCACTTGGCCGGCGCATGGATAAAGTGATGAGGTCCATGACAATGTTAATTTTACATAAGGCGGAAGAAAATACAACGTGTATACAAGTAGATCTTGAGCAGGGCTTTCAAAAGTGCTGATCCTACCGTGAACAGCCTAAACATGCAGACGCCTGAGGGGCGTACCTGAGTTTTTGAAGGATGGAAGTCTTAATAAAAAAATAATACTGACTAAATATGATTTCTAATTCATTCACTTCGCTATTATTTACCGCATTAAATTACATGTCTTCACTTTTACTCTTTTTATTTAACAGTAACAGCAATATTAAATGTTTATTTCAAATCTAATTAACATCCTTATTAATCGTCTCCTTTGGTTACAGTCGATTTACTCATACTCAATACTAACATGTGTTCCGTCTACCTGTTGCCATCATTTATAATGTATTTCACTCACGCATCTAGTTTAATAGTCCAGCCTGCCAGCAGCACACTTCACTGCTTGATACTCGCAGTCGCAGACTTCCATTTCGCTTTTCACTGCTACTGCTGCTCGTCTTATATCGCTCTGAACTCAGTCACTCATTCACTCATCAAATCCAACTCAACTTCACTCTCGGCCCGGAGGCCTGCCGCAATATTTGTAGTCACGCTGAGAAATCGAGGTCAGTAATCCAAAGTATTCCTAAGATAAAGGCAGGCATTAATACTGCAATGGTCAGCAGCGTGCACGAAAAATAGATGAGTATGTCGGCTGGATCTTTGTGCAACTGATACGAGGCCACCGGCCCATCGCTCACGCTGCCGCCGCTATAATATAACGAATCTCTACCCTCCTCTTCGCTCGCACGGCGCCAACCAGCGACATGTAACACTGCCGCCTCCTCAAGTATGTTCGTCCCGAACAGACTCTGCAACATCCGGACCTTCGTAGAGTGCCAGACGGTCGATGTGGGCAATATTCGGCTTCACCCGAGAGCCTTGGCGACAAATCCGAAAGATCACATCATTGATATTCTTCAGGATCCTTTAGGGGCCTTCCCAACATTTCTGTAGATTCAAGTACCTTTTTTGTCTCTGTGGGATTCACACCCAAACCAGTTATCCTTCTTGAAATACCTCGCCCGACATTCTCCTCTCATACCGGGTCTTCATACTTTCACTATATGGTGGTTTGTGCCTTAAAGAAGACAATTTCATTAAAGGTTTGAAAAGATAAAGCAACTCCATAATTTCCCTGGTATCTTCCTTTAGACCATGTCTACCAATCTGAAAAGTGCTGGCTCTTGTGGTGGATGCTGCAGGTTGTGGCTGGACCCTCGACCTATGTACACTGAAACACTGGTAGCTCCTGTCGATTGCCTCACTTCCTTTCTCGACTTCACACAGCTGGTTCTTTGACCCCCGATTCACTTCCTCCATGGGACTGCTATCCTCAGGGGTACTAGTGAGAGGAGCCATCCTATCACTCGCTCCATGCCATGGGCATCTATCACTGTTATATGGCCCGCAAGGTGTGCACAGTGCTTCTGGACGGCACTCGCAGGTCCACATTCCAACAACCTTGCGAGGTGTGCAGCTTGCAGCATCAACTCGTCGATGCCGTGTGACAGTTGTTGGGCATATGCACGAAACTCACAAATTTTTTCACGCAAGTGCTTGTATGCGCTCGTCGAGGCCATTTGTTCTTCACCACGCTGTCTCTTTACTGGCTGCTGATTCTGTTATGAGCAATAAGCTCTCAGGTGCCGCAGCTGTCCACATGAGCAACACTCCCTCCATTAGGGTCGGGGGTGGCGAAGCTCTGTAGTACGAATCCTGGAAGCGATATCCGTCAAAGAACACTGCAACTGGTTCAGTGTCTTCGTTATTCTGCCTTCGCTTTATTCAGCTTAACAGCGCATACTGGACGTCGGGGTGCAGGCTCCTGTCTTGCTGGCTCCTGTCTTGCTGGCTCAGCCTCCAGTGCTCGGACCAGCCAGGGCGTCCTGAATGTTGCGGAGTACAGCCAGATGTGCAGCTTGTCATATCTCTGTGTCGGCGATGACATCGTTGGAGAAATCGACTTCTATGATGTCGTGATCTTCCTTGGATCACCCCTTCCAGGGTCAGCAGCATGTGCAAAAAAGATATTAACATGTCGCCTGGCTCTTTCTGTATTTGATACGAGGCCACCAACCCATCACTCGCGTTGCCGCCGCTATCATGTAACGACTCTCCGACCTCCTCTTTGCTCTCTAGCACGGCGCAGGCCAGCGACACGTAATAATATTTTTGTGAAGGTTCAGTAAATGCAGAAATAATTTTCCAGTAAACTGTAAAAATTAATTAGTACGGCGTAATGTTAGAACGGTAAATACTGAAACGATTCCTTTTTGGATTTTCCACGTTTTATGCTGGCAAGACTGAAAATTGGCATTTAAGTAAGTTATATACGGTTATAATAATTAACAGTTTCAATTGATGGAACGAATATTTTCACCGAGTCGATGACAGTTATTTTTCATGTGGTAGGAGGATAACAAATTAGCAGAAAAGTTTATCGTGAGAATGGCTTTAAAAAGAGCTCGGTTAACCACGAAGGGGTACTCTACCCACTGAGCTTCTGCGACCCCCTTATTGGGTGCTCTAGCTACTGACCCACAGCGGCCCCACATGATATATATCTATCCACTGGGTCACTGCGGCTCCACTTGATATATATCTATCCACTGGGTCACTGCGGCCCCACTTGATATGTCTATCCACTGGGTCACTGTGGCCAAAAAGCCGTAGTGGTCCGGTGGCTAGAGTTATTCCAAGTGGGGTTATTCCATGTAGGTTAGTTAAGCTTGGATGACTTCCACCACCTAGTCTCCCGACATTAAGGAGGCATCGACATAGAAACCAATGATAATGAATCAATCAAAACGTACCACAAACACATCGATGTGGCTGTATATGTGGTGCAGTTGAATTGTGGTTAGACGTAAGGATGGTAATCTCAAAATTGCGAAGTGCTTAATACATGGCGGTTGCGAAATGTTCGTTACTACATAACCTGCAGTATTATTTGTTTCAGGAAAAAAAATAATCCCCGCAACATTTGTTTACTTTCAATAAGGTTTGGTTCGTTTTTATAGCTCCAAGTTTTTAATTTAGAAATTGCGAGCGTGGACAAGCCTTCACATCGTGATTGCCGTTCACTTTAATAGCAAACTCTGTTTCCCTGATGAATTACAGTTGATTAAAACACTGCGTTATACACGCACAGAATATTGGTTTTTCTATTAGCTGTCAAGAGTGTCGCATTTCGTTCCCTGAATCGAATCGAAAAAAAAAAGTTTGTATTGCTAAGCACACAAGTTAACGTATGTAGTAGGCCTACATTATTTTATTTTTTGAGATAAAATCTCACTTCCTTTCACCACAAAATATTCGTTATGAATAACCCTTGTGGTTTTGAAAAAAAAAATAGCGTTGGGTGGAATGTACATAAACAACTGAGGAACTGTTTAAGCTATGGAAAACAGGTTTTTTTTTTGAACGGATGAGACAACCTATTTTGGCTGTAAATCGTTCCACGAATAGGCTAACCAGGTACATATCGGGATCGTTGCAGAATCGACCAATTACAAGCTCGTTTTTTGAATTTTTATTAACTCTGAAGTTTAGCACTAAGCTTAGTTTTTTTTTTTGTAATTGTAATCTGGTCGTATGATATTTAATAGTAAAAATGTCTTGTTATTTTACAGTTTAGTTAATAGTCTATTAAACTACCTATTTGATAATTAATAACTAGCCAAAATAATTAGTCTGTTAACTTTGAAATGTATCTTGAGTGCCACGAATGAAAAATTTACTTACGATGTGTGTCACTACTCCAGTAATGTCATAAGTGTTTCCTGAAAGGGGCCCAAGTAGTGTAAAGTGAATATTCAGTTTTACTTACTTAAATCTACCATAGTTTCCGAAAATGGATCAGTCACACGCCTAATATATGTAGCCAAGGAAAATTAAACTAGGATACAGAATACATTATCAGTGTCTAATATCATTGATTTCCATTTATTGTAATATGTATCATGCAATAACAACTCAGCGTATAAACTCAAAAAGATTTTATATATTTAAACTGCGGGAAATTTTGCTTTTGTCAAGGGCAGATCAAAACTTATAATCTATGATGTAGCTAGTCACAGAGTAAATTTCATTTTTCGTATTTTTAATCACGAAGTACTTTTTACAGACTATTTTGATCAGTGAATTCAACTTATAAATATATAATTAGCATATAATCTGTGTTTGCTACGAGTATTAAAAAAAAATTTACTCTAGGCAAACAGAGATATATGAAAATTGATAAATGACTCAGCTGAACTAGAAGACTGGCACTTAAACTTGAATTCAGCTGGCTTGATTATTAATTCCAAGTATTCTCGTTATCCTTTTTTAAATTTATTTATTTATTTTTAAGCTTATAACGTTATGACAGTTTTCAGTTCTCTCTATTTTCTTGTGGTATATTATAATTACCACGTACTTACGAAGAAAATTAAATATAAATATATAGGTTTACTTATGCATTATTAGGATTAGTTGTTTATATAACTTAATATGGCCTCTTGAAACTACTACATGGAAAAATTATAAGTTACTCTATAAAAGATCGTTACGTGAAAGAAGAGAACCGCTGCATGCGACTTGAGTCCAACGTTCTCTGCGTATTTTAACGCTCATAATATAACAGCTTGGAAACGTAAGACACGTAAGGTGTCCCCTCCCTTAATTTGATACATACATTCAACCCCGAATTCCCCCTCCAATTCACCTTGCCCTAGACATCTTCGAATTTTCAAGATCAAGGAAAACAAACTACTACAATTTTTTTTTTTTTTTTTTTTTTTTTGCTATTTTTTCCGGAAAGGAACTTTCTCCTTAGGAAGGTGCAATAAAATGCAAATTCTTATCCCAGCACGAAGGATGAATGAAAATGAATTCGGTGGAGAATTTTATCTTTTTCCGCCCTCCTCCATGGCGATTCAATTATTACTCACATGGGAGGGGGGACTCCCGGGGGGGACATAGTGGAGCACACACAGGTTAGCGATGCGTTGCATACATGTAGAAAACCCCGTGGTCAGGTAGACGCACATACGGTGACAAGCACCGCGGGTTGCCTTCTCACGAAGCAACCTTCAAGAACATCTCCTTGGCTCGCAAACATCTAATGCCTTTAAGGGAAAAATAAAGAAGAAGAATGACCGACATTAGGACGGAGTTTCCGCCCCATTTTAAGGTAGTCACACACAAACTTCGCGCCCGAACGGATCTTAAAAAGAGCGGGGAAATTTCACATGGAGTGGAACTCGGTATGGGGACGAAGGTGGGTCGGGCGGTTAAGGATTTGGAAAGGGGAATGGGGAGGGGGGAAG
The DNA here is from genome assembly GCA_029891345.1 of Dryococelus australis. Taxonomy (NCBI): domain Eukaryota; kingdom Metazoa; phylum Arthropoda; class Insecta; order Phasmatodea; family Phasmatidae; genus Dryococelus; species Dryococelus australis. Next base: position 18,876,198 of record CM056997.1, on the reverse strand, counting down.
AAACGAGCCAGGAAAGAGGGTGGCTCCAGAGTAGAAAGACGAACACTTTTTTCACCCTCGGATATTTTTCTCAGCCCCCTTTTTTTTTTTTCCTCAGTGTGTAAGTGCGGTTCGCATTCGAAATTTTAATCGCCCACCTAGCTCTCCCACTCTTCGATTATCTGGCGTTCGGGCGAGATCTGGGGCCAAGATACGTTCGTCGTTCACTCGACCTATTTCTGCGCTCCTATTCTGAACAACGGCGATGTTGCAATGAGCGTCGATTCTCATTAGGTACGCAGGCAAAGTTGAGAAGTACCCTGAAACAGTAAATGACCCATCTGATATCAAAAAATTAATGATACCAGTGGTACGTCAACGTGAAATCACTACAAATGGTTCCTTGCCGAAAAAAAAAAAAAAACCGTTTGACGCTACGTATATTTTACTAAACAGCCACCAAGATTTGGTGACTTCAAATAGGGGAACTTGAGCATCGTGTGATATTGTTTTATCTTATGTTTCCTGTCTAAGTAACGATAAGTACGGAGAAACTATCAAACAGTAAATAATTCAGTCTGGCTAATACAGGCCTAATGTCATAAAGTAGTTCAGTAATATCTGTAGGAGTTTACTTTAGTGGGTGAAGTTCGAAATTATTCAGAGGCCATGTGAACTAAACATTTCAAGCAACGCCTTAGGTTTTTAGTTAAAGTGCGATAACTACCATAATACATTTCACACGGTTTGTCACAGCTTGCACACGCGGGTTCACAAGTTACATTTTAACTGCACCAGACTGGACAGAATGTAGTCACGAAAGAAAATGAGACATTTGGATGCAAATTCTCTGTGACAGAATAGTTAAACTTTATTTTATGTAAGTATTTACATATACATATATATATGTTTATCGTGCCTACAAACGCCACATATTATATGCATGAAGTTGGGGTGGGGTGGCGGCTTCCAAACTAAATTATCTTATGTTCGCATCTAAATACAACATATACATTTGTAGCTTACCTGGAATTCATGTATGGAAGTTCGTAGTTTTGAGAAAGCTTAACTGACCTCAAACGTAGAAGCCGCCCGTATCGAAAATATCCAACACATTACTGAAAATATCATAAGGCTCTCTGAGCTACAGCTGGAAAGCATCAAAAAATAATCTTTTATGAACAATAATGTCATCAAGTTTGCAGAGAAGGCTACATGGCATTTGTGTAGGTCGCAACCATAAATTGTATATTTCAAAACACTCAAAACAAATCGTCAATTTATATATGGTTTTAAGGTTGTTTGAGTGACAAGTGATTTATAGAATGAATAAATTGTTAAATAATTTATATTGCAAGCTTTAAAGTGCTCACCACAAGGACTAGTTTCGATGACCAGGAATAAGCTGATTCTTGAGTGGTTGTAATTGCCTTATGCATTTAAAGACCAGTGGTCCTGGCGCACGAAGGGAATTTTACGCGCTTGAGAAATCCCAGTCCGTTTGGCAATTGACCTGTTGTGTCAGTCAGACGTCCTAAACACGAGGCAACGTACTTTATAGATAAACTCTGATGCTTTAATTGGTATGTTTTATGCATTACGATAATTGGTTATTAAAGACATAGCTATGTCTCCTTTATTAAATCCTACAGCTTTTACGTTTGTGTTATTTTAATAAAAAAAATAACGTAGGCCTATGTATTAAATATGATATAACCATGTTGGCTGCTATTAAGTAGATGAAGATTGATCTAACCACGTATAATTAACTTTTAAAGAGCATACTTTCAGTGCTTCTAAACGTTTCCCAAAAACAACTACACATCGTTTGTTTTCTTCTAACAACAAAATTCTCGTAATCAATTAAATTAATTTGTCAGTTTCTTCAGCTATGTTGTTTCTCGGTGCAGTGTCGTGAAAAAATCTAAGTGGCCTGCGATATAAACATATTACAGTCTCGAAATTATGTCGGCATTGAGACTCCCAAACTTATAAAATCTTTACACATCTGAGGCCACAGCTGTGAATATAGATTAATTCCTACGAAATAAACATTTTTTTATACTTACAGACGGAAGACACGAAGAGCAGAATTATTTTCATACTTACATTTATTGTATTAAAATTTCAAAATATCACTTTAATTTAAAATTTATCAAATATTGACTTCGCATGATTCTTAGAATGGATAAACAATGAAACTTTTTTTAAAAATTCTGATTCACAAATATCTACAACATTGGGCAGTTTCTTCTATTATCATTTAAGGCTTGAATTAAAAAAAAAAAAAGTGTAAACATATTGTAAATTTTAATTCAATAGAGAGCCTACAGAAAAAAAGAACAGCAAAAATTGCAAAATTTTATAATTGCAAGTGATCTACATTATCATAGATTTGTACGTGCACAGATGATATGCTCATAATAAAACTGAAAATGGTATCGAGACACCCTACTAATCTCTTATATATTTTATAAGCAAACCACTTCCTGTTGTGAAATATATAAACTACGAAAACATACATGTGTAGAACTACAGTCGGTGTAGATGGTAAATATCCGATTTCCTATGTGGTGAGCAAGGTTTTTTTTTTATAATGAGTGAAACTTCGGTGAAATGTATTTATTTGATTTTCTTGGAAATGCTGTTTTATTTATATGTAAGACAAGAGGAAAAAAGTAAAGTGCAATATTGTATTCAATTGGTCCTAACCACGGTTAAAATATATTTTACGTGACCTTTTTTTAAAAGCTATACCGTCCATTGAACGGTTTATTGTGTATTTGTAAGCTATGTAAAACTGAAGGAATTAGATTTCGGAATGGAAGTTATTTCTTGAGAATGCAAAAAAGTTGTCACATAAAAACTTGTTAATCCACTTTTGATGTTTAGCTAATGCGTCTAAGAAATTTAGAATAAACATTTTACAGACGATTGGAATATTTTATAAAGTTGTGTGCTTATGCATGGGCTTCTATAAATAAACTTTTATGTTTGCAAGAATGAATGTGACTTGCGATGCTTTCCACGCAGGTGATTAAAAATGAAAACTTATCAGTCATGTGCGCGTATATTATATATATATATATATATATATATATATATATATATATATATATATATATATATATATATATATATATAAAAGAAACGCACATTTTTAGTACCATTGACAAACATCTTCGGCTACTTTGTACTCGTAGACAACCTGTCCGCAAAAAACAAAGTGAATTTTCTTAACACACTGGCATTGCGGCTTATCAGTCATATGCAAGTCTGCGTCGTTACTCGTGTGGAAAACAACTTCTTATCAGAGACAACCGAACAAAAGCGAATATTTTCAATGCCCTATGTTACCGAATATTATAACGGCGACTGACTGCAAGAACAAAAAGAAAATACACGATAGGTTTCTGTAGTTATTTACATTTCTGTTTGACATCCGTCCTTGCGTATAGTTAGATATTTAAAACAGTATCTAGAAATGTTGTAAATGGAATTACCAAATATGACCAGACTACGCGAATGCGTGTCAGTAATAATATTTTATAACGCTAATTAAAGTATATACTTGTATTAGTGTGGAACGTTTAGTATGTAGCCCAGGATTGGGTAGCAACAATTATTTTTCTGTAGCTTTACACACGCCGCACTCGCTACTATGTATCAAAGCTGTCGTTAAGGTTCAGTAAACGACCATTGGTTTTTGTGCACCCAACAATATTATTCTGGTAGTAATAAGAGAGTGTTTTCAAAAGTAAATAATAATAAAGAACACTAGATTATGCGTTACCTTAACCTCAGCACAAATCTTTATTCAAACATTCACGACATTTCAATTCACTGACACACACTGCTCTCCGCATTCGTATGAATTAGCTAGTAATAGTAAATTAATTTAAAGCATTAATTTTTTTTCTTTTACCTGTAATGTTTCATCTATAAACGCGTATTAAGTCTCGTAGTATATGTATCTGAGCCACTGTAAAGTACTGTGAGGCACAAACTCTTATGTAGCTAGTTAGTGAATTTTTCATGTTTTTTGTGAATCTTCTAAATGCTTCTCACGCAAGGAATAAACGGGTCGGGAGGGGGGGGGGGATCTTCTCTTACTTGGCAAACAATCAGTCAAGAAGGTACAAAAAAAAATTTGCGCGCATCGTACTAACCTTCGGTAAAGCTTTCAAATGCAAAATTGAGCGCGAACGATGTCGAAAGTTGCCATGCATTGACCGACGGTTTCGGCAACATTTCATTCCGCTTCTGATGAATGTCCTGTTTGCAGGGCGCCATCATTCCGAGCGACGTGTCGAGGCACTAAAATTGACGTCATTGCCAAGCCACACCAGGTCATACAGGGGGAGGGGGGAGTAGGGAGTAACTCGCAATGAAAGTATACACACCTGCGGCCGGCGGCGTGTCACTTAAGGAAATTGGCAATCGAAACGGTACTTGCGTGGAGCGAGTTGCAAGTGCCAAGGGGTAAAACGGGGCGTGGGAGTTGCAGATACGGAGCAGTGCCTCCTTGCTGGCCTCTCTCCGGGGAGCGCGAGAGCAGTCGGACTGCCGTTTCGCACAGGGGAACACATTTTTATTCTCTGCGCCGTCTTTACAGCAGCCGCCTTCGCCAAGAGCATGCAAACAGCAGGCCCGAGTGTTCCGCGGGAACTTGCAAGCACAATTTCCCCTTCCATTCTCCCCTTCCCTAAGGACTGTTCGCTATAACAACAGCATTTTGGAAATCAACCTAAGTAAAAAAAAAAGTCACAGTTCCTACCTGCATATATTTTGACGGGAGTACTTATGGCCCCAGTAAAGTTCATAACGATGGAGGGAAAGTAGTTATAATGTCAACATTGAATTAAAAGTGTTAAGCAGCAGGTTCGTGATAACTTAATTTAGGTAGTTACTTTTATTAATTTTTTAATGGTCGAAGTGTATAAATTATGAACTTTGTAAAATTTTCACTTTCTAAAAATAATTTGTACAGTTTCACTTGATCGAAGCATGAATACAGTGATGACGCCTTTAGAAGTGTTAATTTTACACGCCACGAAAGAATACACAATGTGCATACAAGTAGATCTTAAGCAGAGCTTTCAAAAATGCTCAGATACAAAAAACACGCCTCTTTTTGACGTGAATACGTTTTTAAATTTGCAACCATAGTAAGAGACAATCCAGAAATTCCAATGATAGCGAAATCGGGGGACAGAGTTTGGCATTGCATCTCCGAATCTATAGTCTACATTAAAAATAATATTACACCACTCGATTACCAAAGGATCAAAGAATATATTACATTGAGTGAGGACTGCGAAGCATCATTTGTTGTTGGGGGTGGGGGGGGGGCGGTCGCCGTAATTTTGAGTTCTTTTCGCCACGTCTCATAACTTTCACGTAGTATAAGTTTTGACTAGGAGAAGCTACGACGCTCTTTTCAGTCGACAGCTCTTCAAGAACAATCGATTGCGCGTATAAAAACATTTGTGTGCGCGTGGTTATGGAGAAATTGTACGTGTTCAATGTAACGATTAAGAAAACTTAACGCAATTTCGGCCTATATTCGTCAAAAAGCCAAGTGAGAATACAGAAATCGTATACGGTTGGAAAGAGCATCTCAAAAGCAATCCAGTGATACCCATGGAATCCCATATAACCAAATAAAGCAGTGCTAGGAACGTAAAAAACTTCAAGGCGTCTGAGCGCGTCAACGTAGACGTATTCACGCAAAATAAACGGCCGTGTCCCCAACACAGCCACGCCCCATTTTTTTCCTTGCCGATTGTTCTGAAGGCACGTGCTAAAGTTCCTCCCCATATGGTGACTATGCTCTAAAGAGTTTTATATAACAAAAACTTAGGCAGTATGCAATAAGCAGTTAGTTGTATGCAGTGGAGTTCCAAAATTCAACTGACACTGTAGAGATGTTTCTGCTAAAATTCGACCAATAGAAACGCGTCTTTGTGTGTGTGTGTATTCCAGTCAGAACGGAAAAAGTTGTTTAGTTATCCTGACTATGTATAAATGAATAATAAAGTGTATAATTTGAAATAAAATTTTAAAAATATATTTAAATATATGTTTTTCGGTAAACAGTTAAAGGTAAGACTTCCAGAATGATTGCACTGCAGTAAGTGGCAGCAACTCCATTGTGTTGGACAAATTTCTACAGCTAATTGTGTAATCCCTTTAAGACCTTTATGGTAGTCAGAATAGCACTGCTGGCACGACGTGACAGTCCGACACGACGAAATCTTATATGATATTATATTCAGTATTCTCTATGCCCAGACGGCAAGTTATTCCAATACATACATACGAAAAAGAGGGATTTCAAACTAGACCGAATGGTGATTTTGGCACCAAATTAGTTTATTTCATAATGAAGTAGATAATAATGCTCGAAAGTTTGTTTTGTAAAGTTGTAATTGGATTCTTTGCGCACCCCGACAAGCCTGACACGTCGTGCTGTCAGGTATGCGAGTAAAGACTCCAGCATTACTCTGGCAGTACGTAACAGGCTTCAACCCCACTTCATATTGTCCAAACAAAGAACCACTTCAAATAAGTAAGGCAAAAGATGTCATTGTCTAGAAGGTCACGTACACACGATTGGATTTATGACATTATAAAATGTTAACCGAAGCTATTCGATTCACAGACCAATAATCCCACATTCAATCAGAAGTCCATAAAATAAGTACGGTCATATGAGATCCCCTTGTTCTGTTACTAGTTCGGAACGCCCAGATCTAGCGCACTATGAAGATACTCCATGTTCCCACTTCGGCAGGCTTTAAAGCGGTCGATAGTTATGCATATTCACATTCTGAAAGACCTTAATGACAGTCTGCATAGTAAGGAGACCTATGTTCACTATTAAGAAACTGCTTTGAATATCGTAATTTCTATTCTCATGAACAATTTAGAGCTGGACAAAACGTCTGCTTTCGAGAAAATTAACTATATTTAACCACAGCAAAGTAAACCTGTGAAATTTTTCTTTTTACGTCGATTCTCTTGCCTTGAGATAATGTAAATGTCTAACCACATACATATCTATAGTAATTTCTGAGTATTAATTTATTTCAACTCGACGGTGTTTCCTACATCAAGGCCCGCTGAAGATTATGTATACATACACACGCGCGCGCGCGTAGTACTATATGAAAAATCTGGCACTCGCTTTTGAGTTATACAATGATAATGGAGTTGTTGCACATACGTTCGTGCTAAGCACCTGCGTTTAATTCCTTTCGAGTACAAAAATACTATTGAAAAAAAAGTGGGGAATGTCACAAACTTTTCGCGACGTGCTGTATGCAGCTGAAGAAAACCTACAATTTGTACATATTTATTCTTCGACGAGAAAATAAATCGGAAACATTATATTCCACTTTCGATTTCTTAGAACAATACAACTCTCCTTTAGTCAGAACTGAGACTCTTAGTATACAGTATTTGTTACAGAATGCGTTGGCTTCGGATATGTTTTGCAACAGGTATAATGAAAGGAATGGCAAACTGATTTCTACATACACATTTGCAGAGATTTCGCACCTGAAACAGTCATATGTTTAAAGTTTTCCTAGTAATTTACTGTTGCTGCGAAACGGAACGCCATCACGTGCTTACATTGCCTGACCACGAGCGTGCTACATATATCAAGGTCGCGCCACTGGCGAGTTATCTCGACCTCCCGTCGCAACATTCACAGGCTGTACTGCTCGAGTTCTTGCAAGTCCTCTCAAGCCCATTAAACAATTCCTACGTCTCCTTTGATAATTATGAATCGTGTATTTACTAACAAACACAGATTTCTCTTGCGAAAGTGTAAAGTAAACGCGAAACTTTATAAGTGAAGTGGTAATGGGGGAATTCGCTGCATAAGCCAACACAAATTCTCACGTAGTTGTAGATATAATAATAATTAGTAAAAGTGCTGTAAAAAAAATTTTTCTGCATAGTTTATTTCTTGAAGACGACGTGTGTACAAATGCCCCATTCATATGAAAATAAATACGTTTGTATATAGTTAAAATACAATTGTATTTATTAAAAAGCATAGTAAGTAAAAACCATTGACCATTATAAGTATGACACAAGCAAGACAGAGGTGGACGAACAGTTGGTTAAATGGCTCGTAATGAAAACGGCGCAGAGTAACTTGGTGGAGAAAAGTCGTGGGCGAAGCCAGAAACCTCCTCACATGTAACATGCCACAGTAACTGATAAGTTCAGTGACGGATCGAAGAACAACTTCACAACTGGTAAACTAATAACGTTCCTGTGCTCAAACGCAGCGGAATATGTGCAACCACCACCACTCAGTAGTATTAACTGTCCTGGAACTGTTCGCATCATACTGAATAACACTACACTTGTCGTGACTTTCTGTTACTTCTGTTAAGTATTTCAGTCAGTAATTCGGTTCAAATATTAACAGTTACGGTGAGAAATATTTCCCAACGTCTGACTATAGAAAAGTTAGTTAATATTTAACAATGATCATTGGGAAGTTTTGTTCCAGATGAGAAATGCTACATTTGACTGAAAGTAGAAACTGGATAGTTATGTTGGCACAACGTTATTGGCCATAAATCTGATTTATAATATTTAAGCAACACTTTGTCATTAGTTAAAATTATTCTTAAGCATTACGAATTTCATATACGTCATAGATCTGTGAAATAGGTCGTTTATCTGATAACTTGAGCGCCTGAGTTACGTTTTTTTTTTTTTTCCTTTCGGTTAGTTGTCAATATCTTCTGAGCTACTTTCGATAAGCTCATAATGAATTCTTTGGCAAAAATACACGACCATCATTTAATCTTCGAAAGATAGGCTAATGCTTGCATTTTTTGCCTTGCGTTCTATCCCTCCCGCCACGTACTGCGCCATTATCCTACCTCTTTAACACTACTCGCGACGCTGTAGCTTATTTAATATGTAAATACATTTCAGCGCTTTCCGCCTTCTCCTTCCTCGCTAACAAGAAAAATAAGACGCACGAGCAGAAAGGAAATGCTAAGAAAGTATTGGAGCAGATTAGCATCGTATTAGGCCATTACTAGCTAATGCAAAGCTACGATACATACGCGTGCTTTATCTGGAGTTTCTTAACTTCTGCTCTGCGCCGGTAATGCTCCAGAAGCGACTCTTCCTTCGTTCCTCATTCCTTCTTCGGATTTTTTTTTATAATTTATTTTCCGTGAGTAAAAGATGAAACTTGGCGCCACTCCCTTAAAGCTTGTAGCAACATTAACAAGCAATAGCGGCTGTGTTATGTTAATGAAGAGCCTGGGCTTAGGCGCCCGTTTTTGGGGCACGAGTTCGGCGGAAATTTCGTCGCGTTCCGCGGGCTTCCTTCAGGTGAAGCAGATCCTGATCGGCGAACTTCCCCACCCGAAACTTTCAAACCGACAGTTTTAAGACCGCGGTAGAACACGCGCGATCTCTGCGAGCACAGACGTCGTAAACTAGTCTGTTTTAAAACATCATTCGAATAACAGGATGCTCTGCCGAGATACGCAAGTTTAGTAACCGTCGTTCAGTCGCTACAGTGTTGTAGGGACATCAAAATAATACTCTGTCATACAGCTTTGAATGTGATTTTTAAAAAGATACTGCAATTAAGATCGCTTAGCAGTTATTTGATGTGGATTCAGTAACCCGAGAACCCTTTAAGTGTGACACAGTGGCATCTCGTTTATTTCTTTGAATTTCTATCAAGTGGTCTGCATTGCTCGAAGTATTCAGCTGCCTTATTTTTGAGAGAGAGAGAGAGAGAGAGACGGATCACCCGGTCTGTGTGGGTATTGTGTGGGTAACTTAAAGGAAGAAGGAAAAAAAGGGTGATTTAAAAGAAGTATTAGGGCTAAAAATACCTTTTAATAGCAAGCAACACTATTACAAGTCCTCGGGAACAGGTTAGGGAAGGACTTGGCAGGTATTGCTCTCTTTCCCCTGATTGTTTGTATAGGTGGGTGGTATGGCAAGTTGGTCTTGTCGGTTGGTCTATCCGGTTTTGTAGGAACTGGTCTAGTCGGGAGTTAGTCCTGGTCTAAGTCAGTCTAGTCAGGAATCAGTCTTGGATGGCGTTGGTTTTGGGTGTGGTCGGTAGTTAATTAGTATTGTTAGTCGGGATTGTCCCTGTTGTGACCAGCTAGCAACTGACTTTTGTATGGACTGCGATTCTTCTCAATTTTTTTAGCTCAATTAGATTGGGTTAAGTTCAATGTTAACAACTAACATGGTAGCTAAATCGACAGCTTTTCTAGCAACGAAATCGATAATTAATACACTAGCGTCACTTAGGTGTAGAGAACAAATGACAAATAAGATGGTTTCATATGATCGAATGAGCAAATGTGAAAAATGTGGAGGCATGTTGACTATTCAACCAATCAGAAACATTAGTGCGGGTGGAACAAGTGAGAGTAATCAACCAATAAAACTACTTTTGTGGGTGAAGCGAACACAAGTAATCAACCAACGAGATACATTGGTGGAGGGATTGGAGGGGAACCGACTAAATAACCAATGAGTAACATTGGCGAGGGTCATTCATCTGCAGGACGTGGTTCTGAGGGAACCTCATAATATGTAAGTTTTTAAATAATAATTTTTAAATATTTTTTTTTTTTTTAGTAATTGATTTCTTAATTTTTGGAGCATTTTGTAATTTTTTTTATTCAAGGTCATACAAGTTCATGGGGTCAAAGTTAAAGGTCAAGTTCAAGGTAACTTGGATTCATTCTGGTGACTGGGTGATGTCATAACGTGGCAGCCGAAGAAAACCAGATTGACAAAGTATGATGTCTGCTTAGGCTCTGGGCCCCATTATGTCCAAACATTCCAAATAATTTTTGCAATTTTTTTAATTTCTGGTGAAGGTTCTTGGGTCAAGGATCTTGAGTCTTGGGTCTTCATTCTTGAGTTTGATTATTGGGTCAAGAGTCTTGAGTGGGCCAAGCAAGAGTCTTGAGTCTTGCGTCAAGGGCCTTGCGTCTTCAGTCTTTAGTCAAGGGTCTTGAGTCTTTAGTCAATGGTTTTGAGTCCTGAGTCAAGGATCTTGACTCACGGTACTTGATTCTTGAGTCACGTTCCTTGAGTGTTGTGTTAAGTTTTTTTTTTTTGAGAATTTGTTGTAATGTTTTAAATATTTTTTGGGGATTTTTATAATTATTTGGCTTCAAGGTCATCCAAGGTCAAGATTGTAGGTCAAACTCAAGGTCATTAACAGCTAACGTGGCTGACAATATCGACACTGGTCGAACTGGCGAGGGCCAGTCATATCGGGAGCATAGCCGACCCACCTGTCATCGAACCCCGAGCCTCCTACAAGTACATCTTTAAATAATTTCTAACGTTTTCCCCCAAATTTTAAGTTCAATACTTTTTTTGTAATTTTATAATTTTTCTAATTTTATTTATTTTTTATTTTTGGGTTAGAGGTCTTCCAAAGTTATGGGCACAGGGTCAAGCTCAAGGTCAAAGGTCAATGTCACGCAGACCAAACATGGCGGTTGGGTGACGTCACAACATGGTGGCCGGCTGGCGTCTGGTTCCTACTCCTGAATCCTTTATGCCAGCATGACCATAGTCATTCTGCTCTCGGCAAACTAATTTCTTTTTCTCATCCTGAAAAGGAAAACAATTTTGGTTGAATTTGAGTGACACACACTAACATTTTCGTTCAACCATTAGGACCTACTTAGTTATTCGAAAATTTGCCACCCAAATCAGATACCGCCTGCGCTACACACGTTTCAGTTATATGTAACTTTGGAGATACCTCAGGACTAAACCCAGGCGTCGTGGTGGTTCTGCGCAGCCAATGAGATCTCTCTATCCCGTATTCACTCGACGGTTTTGTCAGTTGTATTGGCGATGGACAATAAAGTGTTGGGGACGGGCGCAGAAGGCAAAACTGTTGTTTTCCGATCTCGTTCCAGAAAAAAGGTTGGGGCAGTGCCATAACATGAACCATTCAAACGTCTCGCTCATTAGATATGTGTGTCTAACGATTAGCCCACATGAGCAAAAGGAATTGATGTTTGGGTAAAGACAAGGAAGCAGGCCGCAGAGAAAATGGAGGGATTTCTCAAGTGTATTTATTATTATTCATTATTATTATTACCCAGTATTCGTTTACGTAGTTTAAAATGAATTCCGCTTGTTTTTATTTTGGTTATTAACAATACGCAAATTAATTTTTGAAAAATACATCTTTTTTTTTTCTCCAAAGATACGTCTTTCAACGAAAAATTTCAGTTTTCTTTCATAAAATAAAGTATTCTGTGATGTTCCTCCCTGGTAAAATATTGAAGTGTCATAAATTTAAGCACGACTATTTCCAGGGGAAATATTCGTGTAGTATGTGTATGAAACTTTGTTCCTAAATGCGCCATTTTTATTTTAGTTATATACTATTTTAAGTAAACACACACATTATTATGATACTGAAATTTATATAAAACTATAAGCCGTTCACGATAAAGTGAGCACTTTTGAAGCCCTAGTTACTTTTTTCGTTCAACCAATTTATATCCTTCCTCCACTTGTTACCCTGCTATGTGAGTAATAAACACAGTGTATACATTCACCATACCCAAAAACAAATTTCCGAGGCCACAAAGAAATGTATTTATTGGTAATTATGTCTGATGAAACAGCTTCAAAAAGTGCTCACTTTACCGTGAACGGTTTATAACTTCGTTTACGATTTGTTCAGCAAAAGCTATACTCCTCTACGACTATCAAGACTTCGCTGTTATGGCTCGCTCAAATCTCTTCATTCGCTATTATCCTCTAAAACACGAACATTTAGGACTTAATTAAAACAGAAATAAAAGTCGTTTTGAATATGCTTCGTAGAAGCTCGTTAGCCAGCAAAAAATCTCATTGAAATTGAAAAAAAAAGGGGAATTATTAAACTCATGAAAAATCCCGCAATGATTACTCCGTCGATAAACGGTACTAGACATATTTGCAACAAACTCTACACAACATTTTGGTTAGCTATATTTTTGCTAAATACGTCCAGTTTCTGGACATTCAAAGATCCCCAACATGCTTGCAATTAACGTAAAGTGACAGCGAATACGTTGGTCTTATCCTATATATCCAACAATGAAGCGCTCATTAAAAAGTTGGGATTTAATCACCAGATTGGCAATTCCGTAACTTACCGAGCCGAGTCGCGTTATAAACTGATATACAAAGGTGTTTTTAAACAGAATGTCGAAATGAAAACCACGGCATCTAAGCCTAATATAATCAATAAATCCTTGTAAAGGCTGTTCATGATCAAATGAGCACTTTTGAAAGCCCTGCTTGAGATCTACTTGTAGGCACGTTGTGAATTCTTCAACCTTATGGAAAATTAACTTTGCCATGGGTCTTATTACTTTATTCATGCGTCGGTCGAATGAAACTGTGAAATTATTAGAAAAATAAACATTCTATTAATTTACTAATTGTTACACACTGAAGCGTAAAAATACAGAAAGTGTAAGAAATAATTAAAATGATCACAAATGGTCACCTAACACCTTTTATTTGACATTAACATTACCAACTTTGTCGGGCGCATGTCACTCAGTGCGTCCGTTAAAATATATGCAGGCAGGAGGCAGTGACATATTTCTAAGGTTAATTTCAAAAGTGCTCACTTTATCGTGAACAGCCTTTAGCAAAATGTTCGGAACGTTCATCTAGTGTGTTTAAATTGAAATTGAAGTTGAAGTTAGCGAAACATCGCCGGAAGTTCGCAACTCCACGTACCAGATTGCACAGCAGGTTGCATACGAGGCCGAACGGAACTGCTGCGCGATGGAGAGCGCCTTCGCCTAAACAGGTTCGTGGGCGCTGTTAGTGGTTTGCTTGGAAGTGAAGTGAAAAGATTTGGACGGTTCTTAACAGTGAAGCATTGCGAGCCGATGAGGGTGAAGCGAGGTGGGTATGGAGCAGCGCCGGAATGAAAGTGTCGGGGCAAACGAGAGTCCTCCGAGAAAGACCAGCGGCATCGTCCGGCACGATTCCCACGTGAGACAATTTGGGAGCAATCCCGCCGGACATCGAACCCGGTTCGGGTAGGTGGGAGTTGAGTAGTCTAACCACTTCACCACTGCGGCCCCGCTTGTTGGTACACGTGTGTCAAACTACACGAACAATGGGAGATTAGCAATTGAGCAGTAACGGCTGCCAGAAGTGATTGATTATTTTTGTTTCCAAAAACACACGAACATCAGTATGGGCGATGTAGTGTCTGCAAGTATTTTCGTAGTTATTTCCTTCCATTTTAAGTTAAGAAACCATCTCGGTTCTTTGAACCTAAGATGGTAGCTTTAAACTTTAGTCATCCCAGAGTTCGGCATTAGGTGATTTTCTCCATAGCATTCCGCTAGACTTTCTAGAGACTTTTCATATTATTCCAAATTCGTCGAAACTTTCTCCCCTGGCTATCGCGGTGTCCAATATATGTGTCAATTGTCTAAATGTAAGGTTCAAAATACACTGCAGCTGAAATCGTTTCTCTATATGTCATGTTTGTAACAATTTCACAGCGCTTCTTTATCGACGCATGCTGCAGTCAATATATAATTCTTCGATATATTGGCATGACCCAGTGAGATACACAATGGCGGGGCAGTTAAAAGCCAATCAGAGGTCACGAAAGTTCTCAATCAACCACGGAGCAATTATTCAAAAATATCCATATACGAGGAAATTTGAGATGAAAAAATGTCAATAATTATTTTATGAGAAATATTTTCTTCCGCTATGGAAACCTAGGTCGGGTATATTTAAAGATTATGCGTTTTCTACCGATCGTATAAGACCACGTGAAGCAAAGTTTAGGGCTTTGAGTAATTTCCCATTCCCGTGTTCACGTCGTGCAACGCAGACAAGACAACAATTACTTAGCCGCGACGCTTACTAGTTAAGCGTCTGTCAAGTGAGACCGGTTTGGAGGGGGGGGGGGGTCCTTGTGAAGAAGGGAGGGAGGAGGAAGCAGAGGTAGAAGTGGTAAAGAGGGAGGAGGAGAGTGTTGAAAGAGAGAGGAGGTTGATTCTGTGACTTCACCTTGTCCCAGCAACAGGTAACAGAACAGACATCAACAAGCGAAGTCTGCCCCACCGTCTTATTTGATTGGCGGCGTCTCCAACGCACTGATAAAAGCACGAGGCAGAAATATTGCACCTTTTCTCGCGCCGACGAAATACGCCACGCTATTTCTGGAATCCTTGCGTTCGCGGGTAAAATTCAAAGCACGGTATGAAACGATATTTATTCACGCCTTTTTTTTTTTTCGTCGCGCGTTTACATTCAAAAGGCTGCACGTTCGAATCCTACCGGGAGTACAAAGAGTTATCCCCCCCCCCCCTTGGATTACCACCCCCGCACTTACAAATGTTAATTGAGTTCTTATATTTGCGCGTAAGCTATGAGATGTATAATTATATAGTTCATTACAGCAATACTTTCCATTTTTATTTTGATTTTAATTATACTGTCGAAGTTAAATCTTCAATGCCTTCTCTTACGTCTAACCAGGTATAACATTATGCGTATATACGTAAACATAAAGAGCAAGAAAAATACTTACATTAACGAGAAGCGCCACAGAACTATATTATTAACAGACAACAATACTTCAGTCTGTCTTACCACTCAGAAAATTAATAAATGTCATATTTACTATTAAAATGCAAAGAAGAGATGGCAGCATCTAGGGAACAAACTTATCCATTCCGTTTTAAAATTTGTGGAGAATATTGTACCTTACTTTTTTGTTTTGTGTCCCTACGTAACATCAAAGGAGAAGCCTATACCTTGGCTACGTTATGGTTTCAGTAGTTCCAAAGTTGGTGGAGCCTGACTTACATCAAAGGAAAAGCTTAAGATCTGGCGAATTAAATGTTGCAGTAATTCCAAGTCTCCAGGAGTAAATATTATACTGTCCTGCCCACACGCATGGAAGAAACTAGTGATCTCGAAAGAGCAAATTAAATTTTTTTTCGTGCAACATGCGTCACTATACAATCACAGGAGATATGTTACGTTCAAACTGTTCATATGGAAATGATTAGGTGCTGTCTTAACCATATAAATTTCATATGTTTCTATGAGAATCGGAAAACTAGTAAAGTGCCTCAGTTGATCACCTTCTCATAAAAGTAAGTATGGCATTATTCACGATGACCGAGCAATAAGAAGTTACTAAAAACTGGAGTGAAAATTAAAGCGCAGTAAAAATAATATAGTACACACACTGTGAAAGCGCTGTACAACCATTAATAATGCGAAATTTCGCGAAATGGCATTTGTGATAATCGAGCCAAGAGATACATACAATTAAAAATCAGCTACCTAAAATATCTTGTCTAAATTGCAAATACCATAAGGGCCCGACAATACAAAAGTTCGATGCATGGAAGCCTTTTTAGATGCCAGGTTAAACGCTTTATATTTTGCTGAGAAGTATTTGTTTTAAAACACGTCCTGTCTTTAGCATCTCGTACGCTTAAACAACAATTTGAAGGTGCAAATAATTAGCCTTTTTTATGCGACATCTATAATTTCAAGCAAAGTTGTTAACATTTCCAGTGAACACACAGATATATTTCCTGAAAGTCGTGCGTGTAGTTCACATCGATTTCCATAAAATGTTACAGTCATCAAACTATTACTGATATGTCTTTTTGGATTTATTGCATTTTATTTTTCATTAAGACGATAGTAAGAAGTTTCTTAATAAATTAAGAAGAGTAGTCAAAGAAATCGTAGGATACTGCATTAATTTCTATTGTCCTCGTGTGTCGTATACGTATAGCCTCATTCCAACTACTGTGTTCGTCTGTTTCTATCAATGCATTTTTTTTCTTCTATTTTCTTCGTATACCATCCTGGTTGTTTGTTTGATACTCATTCTGGTTATGTTGTGTAGTTTTTATTGTGACATATGACTGGATTCCTTCCTGGAATTTTATCAAATTTATATATTTGCAACAACAGCTAACTCTGGCCCGTTTAGTGGTTTTCCGCAACTATAACAAACAGTTGCAATAACGTGTGTTCATAATAATAGTTTAGATAATTAAATAGTTTCAATTTAATTTTTAAAACCCATATGATCAACCGTTTAAATCAGTTTAGTAACATTAGAGTTAATGAATAGAGGAAAAGAATATAAACCCATCTAGGGACTTAGCCTCCAATTCCATAAAATGGAGGAGGCTGAAATCTTAATGCCGCGACTAGGTACTGTTTTAAGTATTTTGTAGAAATAAATTGGTTCATTCGATATTATAATTTTCATTTATAAATGTTCGCCGTGCAAAAATACCCAGCAATGATTCTATAAAAACTAACGAGACCTGTCAACAAAATTTAATCTAATTTCAATAATCCACTGCACTTCATGTATCCTGAAATCCTAAAGCATCAATTTAATATTTTTTAGAAACAAACAAATACCTTAGTTTTAATTTTGGCGGTGTTTATGAAAATAAAAATAAAATGTTTTGCCACGTCAGTATGTCGGGCTGTTGGTGTATATATATATATATATATATATATATATATATATATATATATATATATATAGACACACACACACTTATGAGATCTGATTTCCCCGCCGTCTGGGTCGAGCAATGATTTTAAAAATGAGCATTTACAGCCAACGGGAATCAAAATATCAGAAAATATTTTGGAATCATTCTACAAAAGTAAGTGTAATAATGACATTGTGCCAATTTTGAACGTGATGATTTACTACTAGCACAGTGAGTATCTTAAACACCTTGTAAACAGTACTATCAGATACGTTTTTAAGAACATATGTTTTCTTGGGTATTTTTTAAGGAAATCCTTTGAGGTTTAGTTTATAATTTGTTAAACATTGCGCTGTTTATAACATCGGATTTTGGGTGTCCGTAGATATAACATTTAAAGCTGTGAATACAGTGGCATCAATCATAGACCAGAATCGTGTAACTCAGTTTCACACTAGAATTACCTATGTCTGGAGTACGTCTGTTTGACAGCAATAATTACGTATCGTTCAATGTAATAATAAGTTTGCGTAACTGTTGAAATTAGATTTTTTGTATTTTTTTAAAACTTAAATTTAAGTAATATTTACATTGCACAAGCTAATTATTTTATCGCAAAATATAACTGCCTTTCAATTGTCATTAAATGTCTTAAAACATAATTTTTAAAAGTGCTCGCTTTAATGGCAAGTTAACTTCATTTGGCGATCGTTGTATATTTACCGTAGTTCTTCGTTATTCGTCAATACAATAACAAATTATTATCTTGCCGAATACGGTGTCTTTGTTACAGATATTTTATTAGTCAATATATATTAAATCATTACTTCTCACCTCTCCCTCGAATTCTATTATGGGTGGAAAAAAGTTTGATTAATCAAACTGCAGGACAAGTATTCTACAACACGCTGTTCGTCAAAGAAGGTAAATGAATAATAAAACTGGATAAATCTGCTTTATCCGTCAGAGGTAGTGTATAATATAAAGTAGCTATTTTTTTTTACCTGTAAATCGCTTCTGAAAGTTTCATTTTACGTTTTCAGACAGGTATAATATTACATTATGTTTTTGGCTGTAACTGTATTAAAGCACACTCCGATTCGCACGTTAAGAAAAAAAAGTTTCACGTATATGCCTTTACTGTCTTGGGAAAGAAGGTTTCGTTTGCAGAAAGACTGAGCTGAACAAAGAAACCAAGCAGTTGCAGATATAACTAACAAGCATACTTACGTCTACATAGATGCAGGTAATGTTGATGAATCTTAGATGATAGGTAGTAATTACCATCTTGTTGACAACAGTGCAACACAACACAAGAGAGACAAGTGCCAACTACACTACAGAGGTAGATATCGGAGCATCAACTTCCATTTCAATCAGTATAACGTTTTCGTAGGTAGGGTATAGTAACTGGAAACATGTAAAAATTTTGTCGTTTTGAAAATGCCTAAGCCTCTTAAATCATGAAAGTTTACATGCGTTGCCTACCATAGCTCTACTTGTGCGCAGTATTTGAGGGAAAGATATGGCATAAAAAGCTCTAGTTTCTCTTGTAACAATATCGCACAATGTGGCTTAAAAGACGACCTGTACACACACGCATGCTACATCTAATATACGTTGTCAGCAAAAAAAAAAGTTTGATTGAAACTATTTCAAGTGTTTAATAAGTTACGTACTAATCTAATATTTTATATGGACGCCATTTTCAAAATGAGCATTTGACATGTCCTACTGTACCACTACTAGGATGCAAAACTTGGTGAGAATGGCATTGGTTATTACCCGAGACACTGTACAAACATTTTATTAATGCGCTGCCCTATTATATAACGGCGGACAAAAGAGGCTTAATGTAGACATATTCGATAATTGTTATAAATACTCCGAGCATACACAGTTAATTTGAAATAAGTTACATGGATTTGTAGATACCGCATGCTGAGGTTAATGTTTATATGGACACCAACTTGAAAATAAGTGTCAGAATCATCACATTAAATGGCCTGCCATATTACCACTTTTTTTTTTGCCAAAATTTGATAGGACTAGGTTGATGTTTCCCGAGGTATGGGACAAAATCTTTATTTTAAATGTCATGCTATTTTTCAATATGGCGTACATAAGAGACTTTGAATAAACCAATTCGGTGACTGTAACGGATACTTCAAGGATAAAAAGTTAAATGTCATTGGTATAAATGGTTTCATATACAGGATGAATGTGCACCTCTGCGACAAACTCCATGAGGATGTTCCTTGCAATATGTCAGTTAGAAAATGTGTGACAACAAGCATCAGAAATCACTATTATGTGTAGGAAACCCTTGGAAAGATGAGGTTGCAATATTTAACTTTATTTAATTACACGGAACCCATAGGATATCAAGGGATGATATTTGTATGCATGTCAAATAATACTATATCGTCAACACTCGTATACCGTTGTTGACTTACTGCATTCCCTACATGGTGAAATGGGGATTGCCACCCCTCTGAATAGCGGGAAAATGGTATACGTAAATCGTTACGTAATGTTTGATTACGGGTTAAGGATTACAATGACAAGACGTAAAGATGAGTCCTCTTGGTTTAAAAAGCATCCGATGAATGGTATGCGAGAAAACAGACGTTAAATAATACAAACGCCACGTAATGCTTATGAGGTTGGCTAAATGGTTGATACCGACTGACATGTACGGCTGTTAACATAGTAATATGTTTGTGTAACACCTGTTTTGTCTTTCCAAAGGAAAGTAGGTTAAAAAAATCATCAGATTATGCACGAAGTATCATTTTCTCGTTACGCATTTTGCCAACATTATTATACGCTCAATTGCTGTGATACTATTCAAAATGCGACAAGCACTTTTAAGTTCCCTGGTATGGTGACAAGAACAACAGTCGAGCAAGTGCTAAGTAGTAAAGATTGCAGACAGGTAGCAGACTACAATAGGGACAAACCTACTAACCTCCACAAGTTCTTGACCACAGACTTTCGTTCTCTGAGCGTCTCTCCTCCAACATTCCAGTAGCCAATTTCCAGTATGACTTCCAAAATAACATGGTCAGCAGTGATGAACATGTTTGTTCGCATAGTAATTAAAAATAAACACACACTTTTGTATTAATAAAACACGCTTGAATTCGTAAAAACTTGGTTGGATAAAGTTTAAAAATACCCCAAAATTCCTACTTACACAGTGTTCAAGCCTCAAATCGTATCCACGTCTTTATTTTTTTATAATTCTTTTAGAAAGAAAACACTCCAGCGTTGTAACACGGAGAGATTCTACTGCGCAGCTTGCATGAGTATTTTGCCTCTCTACACTGCAACCCCTATCCCCCTTTTTTTTCAATTCTTATTTAACGTTCTCGACAAGCTCAGTTATCGCGTCTAAGGAAGCCGGGGTGTATTGGAGATGATGCGCAGTTTCCTACAAAGTGTCGCGCCGGGCGAAACAAGGAAGGGAGGTGTGGAAGGAGAAGAATAAGGACGAGTAGTTGTCCTGGGGAAGAGGGAGGGGGGTGGAGGAAGAAGACAGGGGTTTAGGAGGGGGTGGGACTGAGAGAGTCAATATTGACGGGACCTTAAGGCCGCTTAGCGGTCGAGAGTTCTTCACTTGATTGCATCAGTGTCGCCGCCTGGCGGGGGCCTGATGAAACCTCCGGCGACGAGTAGCGAGCCAACCACCAGCGATGTACGCGGCGGCGAAGATGGTGGAAGAAGGTGGACAAGGAACGTGCAAACTTTCCTCGCCGTTCGCTCACTTTTTTTTTTTTCCTTTTCCCGCAAGTCCTGTTCCTTCATCCAGAAATAGATGAGCCCGGTGTAGGGACTTGAACGCTGCAGCGAATGATGTTTCACACCCCTCCCCCCCACCCTCCATCCCCGTGGTGTGGCCAGCGATTAAATACTAGCAGGGTTTTACCTATCTTAGCGGGTAATTAACACTGTAATATACGTTGTTTATGATAAACTGAGCACTTTTGAAAGCCCTGCTCAAGATCTACTTGCAAGGACATTGTGTATTCTTCAACCATATATTGTAAAGGTATTTGTCAACACACACAAAGGATGAGGTCCTTTGACTGTGTGTCTCCTCAAAGCTATCGTAAAAGGCACTGTGTTTGCTACAGAAAACGGTTCTACATAATTTCAGTTTCCAGAATCCAATTGCAAAATTACTTTTCCCTCAAGTTATACAATTTAAATTACGTATCAAATATAACTCTGTTTAAAAGAATATTCATTTCTCTAAAATAATTAATTCGATGACATAATTACATAACTTAGTAAAATGGCAGCAAGCCTCCCCCCCCCCCCCAGCCCTTTTTTTTGGGAACTCAGGAACAGCAGTTCCTGCCTATATTGAAACCCAGTCCTGTCTCCCCGATCCTAGGTGTGACCATATATTTATACAAATTCCAAGAAACATTTTCCGTCCGGAAGTAGGCTCTGGTGGCGATGTCACTGGCTGGCCGACGTCACGTGGTCGTGGGGAGGGGTGGTGGAGTGCGAGAGGGTTCGCCGGCGGCAAGCATTTGCCGAGCAGAAGTCGTGAGAGGTGGACGTGTGGCGAGATGGTCCGTCAAACGATCCTCGCCACACCAAATGTACGCCGTGCCATACGGCCAACACTTGTACCAAACTCCACCTTAAGATTCCGATGGTTTCAACTTCCATACGATGTGCACGGACAATTGTTACGATGTAAAATTGACATTGCCATGGTCGTGATCACGTTATTGATGCGTCAGTCGAGGTAAACTGTGAAATTATTACGGTAGTAAATAATCTTCAAATTTGTTATGCCCTTAGCACTCAGGGACGCAACAAGGGGGCATTGCAATAAAGGCCAAAAGCAACACGAGACCAAATTTAAAAAGATCTGAAAAAAAAAAAAAAAAAAAAACCCAATTTGAGCAAGATGTTGGAAGTTATAGGGAAAATCCACTATATTTACCAATATAAAACACGTGAGTTATACCATATTTCATTTAATAGTAACTTCCTTTCTTTGTTTTTGAACAACGGTGGAACAATACATGCTTTGAAAACTTTATCCTCTAGAACTATTTTCATCAAACTGTATTCAACGAAAATTTACCCATCCATAGAATATATTAATGCGCATTGCGCCCTACACTCCCATAAAAAAAGAGAAAAACAAAATTCTCTATTATATTACGAGTTTTTTTTTACATTATATAATGAATGATTAAAATACTAACATCATTTTTATTCACACTTTCCTATAGCAGAAAACAAAATTGATTATTTCAGTATACAGAAATGTTTACCTGACACTTAATTTTATGTTAAAACGTGGAACTACTTTATCTCAGTCGGTACCAACTCAACATTGTCGTATGCGAGTCAGTGTGCCCGCTAAACATAAGCAGGTAGAGGCAGTGACATTTTTCAAATGTTGGCACTCAATTTAACCGTTAACGGTCCTATATCACCTGGCGCGCTGCTTCAACCTGTGCCAGTGTTCTTTTAGGAACGACAGCTGTAATACAACGCACAATGTGCCTTACAGTTGACATCTGACCTCTCCATAAATATGCGTTTCAATCACGGAGTTACTGGTTAAGGGGAACCTTCTATCGCCATAGCGGTTTTGGGTTTTTTTTTTTTTAGTTTGTTTATATTAACAAAAATACTCTGATGGTACGCCAACACCTGACTAGTTATCGACCTAGACAGCAGTACAGACATAACGACACATGTTCTTTCAGAATCGTCTTCTTTTATAAACACGAAGAAGCTAGGAAAAGCAAGAATTCTGAATGGCAGGGGTAGATTCCTCTTGATCGCAGTATTTTCTATAGACCATTGTATTACATTGCAAACTGCTTTCGCTTTGGCTTGTATATATTCTGGCGTGAGCAGACATTTTTGCCACGTTTTAAAGGCAAGTATCAAACTGACACAAACTATAGGCTGCTCACGGTAAAGTGAGCACTTTTGAAAGCCCTTTGAAATGGAATGATAGTCAATAAGTATATTTTATATTAGCCGCAGACGTTAAAATTTGAATGCGGTGGAAAATACACATTTTGTTTATTAGCTACATGGCAATATTTACTTAAAAACGATAGTTAAAGGATACGAAATGACTGAAGAAAAAGAGGAACTAGGACGTCAAAAGTGCTCACTTTACCGCGAACAGCCTATACCTGGAGGGATGGCTGCGATATGAGAATACTCCAATCACTAACCTCCTGCCACAGACAGTGTCTACGCGGAGAAGTGATAGGACTGGCGCGGCGGACCTACCTGAGGTAAGCCTGTATGATTTTCGTTGTCTGTATGAAAGATACCATTTTGTGAGTCGAGGTACGCTCTAAGAAATTATTCGCAAATTTACCACACCTGTGTATAGGTATACTGTGAAGGCGGGGATGGTAAAGACTGTCCCCATAAATATACGGCAATGTATATTTGTTAAAGAAACAGTCAGATGCTTAGGGAAGTTCTCAATTATATATAGTAGCGACAGCAAACTGTGACGATACCTCGTCGCGTAATTTGGCGTCTAGTGTTTTTCTGTTAACGTTGGCAACAGTTGGTTGCCGTGGTGCAAGTCTAGAGTATTTTTATTCAGTGTGTTTTTTTTAATCGACCGGCTGATTATTATTTTCTATTGTGTTTATAGAATGTAGCGGAACATTTAATAGTTTTAGAATTTATTAATTTTATTTGCTTACTATATATTTATTTTATGCTCGTATATTTCAAATAGTACTTAAGTGTAACACGCGGCGCAGTTTAAATGGTTGTTACGGCGGTCGCCGCCAGGTGCGCTACATGTCGCGTGCCGTGGGGCTGCACTGGCTAGGGCCTAGTCGGCTGACGCCCGTTGCAAGGAGCACAAGTAGTGCTTTATGGTCCATGTGCCGCACGACCGCTGCCAAACTGTGGCAGGTGATATACGAACGAAGGCGGTCTCGGGCCGGAATGTTTTGCACGTTGTCACGGAAGTAGGAGCACCCGGAGGAAACTCAAACTCCGCGGCAGTAACCAAAGCTCTGACCGCCAACTGACATACCAGGTTCTAGATATTTAGTAGAGTTCATAAGACGTTTAGCAGAGTTGAAAAAAAAAAAGTTAATTTTTTCCATTCTCATTGATACTGTATAATTTTCACCCCCAAAATTGTGAGAAATGAACAAACCAGAAATATATTTCTCTCTTTGTTTAGATGGGGCTTAATATTTCTTTTTCTTGCAATGCCCCAAAAATATTGGTACAGATATAAAAAAAAAAAAAAGATAAACGTGTTAATTACAAGTATGCCCAAAACATGCTTTCATTCACTTATTCCTGAAAACAGGCTCCAAAATACAAAAGGTGCCAATAAGGGCACATGAGTATAAATAAGTTACAAACTCCCAATTTTACCAAAAATGATTTTAAAAATGGTGTACAAAATTGAAGTTCCAAAAATACATCATAAAAATTGAAAAATTACTTAACTTTTATACAAATACCCAACTTGTGTGTTTTTCCCTGTATTAAAATTTTTTTAATATGCCCGTTATAAAATTACTCTCTTAAAACATGACAGGAAAATGCCTTCTGCCTGTTTTTTCCCCGATCACATTTTAAATGTGAGTGGGGGTGTGTGTGTTTCCTCCTGTCGCGTGTCCGGTGCTGTGTGTCTTGTCAGTGTATCAACACCCATCATATATAGTCCAAACTTAGTGCTGTAAAGTGTGGAGGAACATGGGAGAACAATATGGAGAGTTTTTGATGACGTATTCCGCCGCATCGTAGAGTTGCCTAGCGACGGCCAACTTTGATGACGGGCGGGAACCATCGAGGAGTTGCGGGGGGGGGGGGGTGGGTGGGACGTCAGCTGGTGGCACCGTGCAGTGCTGGAACCGATGTCGAGCACAGCAGTCACTCTGCCCGTAAGCTCCTCGCTCGCCGTCGAATGGGGCAGCATACTGGTAAGTCTTCACAGCCCTGGTAGCTGAACATTCTCAGGTGGCGGATAGCTGGTTCGGTGGAATAAAATACTGAAGTCGGTACAGTGATACTTTCCAGCACCGTTACAACGTAACGTAAACGTATAGAGTTGCTAGCTTGTGTAACGTAATGGTAAAAGGGGAATATTTACACCAACTGGAAGCTATGCCCGTGCCACCGCAGAAGTGTGCCGGCCCTGTTGTAATGCCCCCCCCCTCCCGGGCGCAAGTGCCGGGAGTGATAGGTAAGCGTAGCCGCAACGTAACTGTAGCGTGCAATACTTTTAATCGTACGTGGCTGGCGAGTTCACAAATGCTACGAGCGTAGGGGCGCATTGAATGCGCCGGAGCTGCGGTCAGCTGACGAGCTGTGCGACCAAGTCGTTCTGGAGGGCGCTGGAGCCTCTGACACGGCGCAACAACGAGGATTTTCCTGGGGCTGTGTGTTGTCCCGTGCTGCTGCGTCACTGCTAAATTACCAGGTATGAGAGCAGCGAATCTTGGTGTGGCCAGTGCTGTCCGGGCCGTATATTTTCTGCATGTTCTACGTCGTTAAAGTGTTGTAGAAGTTTGCGTCGCGGAGCGCAGCTTGTCTGCGAGCGTCTTGTCATGTGACACGTAATATTAACTGTATATAAGGCCAGGAATACTTTACTAATTGTGTTGCCCGTAAGCGTAACTTTTTAGTATGAAATGTTCACCACTATAGCATTGAATTTGGAAGCGGAAATGCTTGTTATGTATGATATAGAGTGTTAAAACAAGTGAAGATAGCACAGACTGTAAAATATTAGTAAATAAAATAACTTGCAATTTAAACTGAAAATTAGTGTGCGTCGTCAGTTACTGTTTCAATCCTCTACCTGCATATTTGACAGTTGCAAATATTAAAATCCAACTGATGGCCTATTGTGTGAATAATGAGATTGCGCAACGTCTACCCCGATACTCTAGTAATAAAACTTAACAACGAGTTTGCTACCTGTTCTTAAGATTTGTTGCTCTTTTCTATTATTGAGTTCGTCATCTACTCACGAGTTGTGTTTGGAGATTTAGGGTACTGTTGGCAAAGTGAGGTAGCATTTGAGTACCCTGTAACCCGCGCTGGGTAGAAGGCGGCTTAAAACATTCCTATATTTACAGCCGGACCTTTGGTATTACTTCCATGCTATGTAAAGGTGAAAAACTTATATTAAAATTGAGGAAGTTTACTATAAATGTAGTAAACCTTGTCCGCCACCATCGGCCGTGCTGTGACCGGGCACACACGCATGTAGTACTGCCTGTAAACTAGGAGCCGCTGCATCGCTGCAGTGGGATGTGACACAAACTTTGTGTGCGTTTTAAACGAAAACGGTGGGTCCTAGACAATTGCAACAAGGGGGCCATTTTGGTTTCGTAGGCCATACTGCTTAATAAACCAGCATCAAACGTTCATAATTCCCGACGGTAACGAAGTTGCCTGCGATGAGAGGGTGGCAACCCCTGTTATTTTCGTAATGGGGAGTGTTATTATTGTAAATTTGCTGTTAGGTTGATGATCTCGATAACATAAAACAATGTTCAGCGTGTTGTTCTTTCATCTTAACTGGTTTACGATATTTTGCAAAATTACATTCCAAAGTCTCCATTTCCGGGGACTTAAGTATTACGCCCTAAATATTTAGTTTAGGTACAAAGTGTCCTTATATGTGGCATTTGATTTTGCATAAGGAATCGCCTCACGAAGTGAGATGGTCGAATTCAGCCCTCCTATATATACCCCCGGAGGCCATTTTATAAAAGGCTGTTTGAAATTATTTTCTGAATGTAGAAGTTAATCAGCCTTTGCCCGCTCAGAAATATTAAGTAACGCATCGCAGCAAATGAAAATCTGTAAAGTCACATCATACCAAATGGTTAATGTAATTTCAAATTGTTACGTAAAACTTTCCTCGACAGAGTATTTTTAAATGAAGGTCTGTTTTATAGATTGTATACCAGCCTTAAATAAGTATTAGATACAAAATTAAGTTATTTTGTATACTTGTATGATAACATTGAAGCGTTACGTAAAGTTGCAAATTAAATGTATAATTTCCTGGAGAGACACTTTTAAGTAATGGCTGTTTTAGCCTGAGGAAATGTTTGTAAGCCTGAGGTAAAGTTAGTCTAGAGTGAGATATTTTGCAAACTTTTACATTATTCAAAGCCCACGCATCCTGAGAATTGATTGTTTTACCGTTACAAAAAAAAAAAAAAAGAAGCAAAGTTTACAGAGAGGTTCTTCTTAGGGTGTTTTTTTGTAATAATAAATCAAATGAATTTTGTAGAAGGGTTCTTAGGCTTTTATAAAGTAATTTTAGAGGACTTTTATACTGTATTCTGCACTCTTAAAGTATTCTGTTTCCCTACAGTATAATGGTCTGTATCAGGATTATATGGCATTTGTTGCGTTGAGGAAATGTCCGTAAATGAGGTGCTGAATATTTGTGAAATTGTCTTAGGGCTTTTTATTGTAATTATAAAAAGCTTTTCAAAATATATGGGATTACCAAACCACTCATGGTTTTCTGTGCAGTATTGAGCACAGCTGCGGCAAAATTATTCCTCCGCTTGTGGTCTTCATTCTTTGGTTTTTTGTGAAGTGGTACATACATTGTGTCTCCCTGCCAGTGTCAGAGCGTAGCAAAGACTTCAATATATTAAGTCGAGATTGTTTTCTTTGTAGTGTTTGTAAACAAA
This sequence comes from Dryococelus australis, assembly GCA_029891345.1. Lineage (NCBI taxonomy): Eukaryota > Metazoa > Arthropoda > Insecta > Phasmatodea > Phasmatidae > Dryococelus > Dryococelus australis. The sequence goes on along the minus strand of CM056997.1, from coordinate 18,847,949 downwards.
TTGGCAAGTTATTATTTAATCTGTTACTTAACTAAAACCTCCACCCCTTAAAGATCCTATTTCAGCCCACGGACTGAGAAATTGTAACAATATATTAAAAGCATAATAATATTACGTAATTTTTAACAGAAGTCTACACAATTAAACTTTTTCTTAAACAAATCTTTAAAGGAAATTAAAGGTTGTGTCCTTCCAGGGTATGTTTCAAACTACGTTTCAGCAAGACGAAACTAGAAAGCAACAAGACATTATAATACGTTCCTTTTTGGGTAATACCGTTCCTATTCTGCCCTGCCCAATTAGATCGCTAGATTAGTCACTCACTGTGAGCACAGGACATTATCAAACTACGTGTACACTAGTTAAAATGAAGATAGATGTGTATACTATGGTACGTTCATGAACGTTGAACGTAGATGAACTGTGTCTAGTTAGTAATTTTTAACGCTTTAGGAATGTCTTCAGAAAGAACTAACTTAATATGCATATAGTTTATATGACAAAAATTTGCTAATCTAACTTTCTTTATACTGCCGAGTAAGCATATTTTTGACAAAAGCTTTCTTGGGTTACTTCATGGTGTCCTGTTTTTTTTAATGAACTGTGTGTATCTTCTTGTGCCATACACGATCCTTAAACTGCCTTTTTTTTATTGTTTTTCTCGGAGGTGCGGTTGGCGATTCAGTACCGTCGCCCAGGCCTGGGGTGGTTGACAAAGGGAGGCGAGAAAAAGCCGAACCGGAAGTTCCCTCCCCCAGCCCAAATCTCTCTTACCCTTTCATTCTCTTCATTCTCACCCCTTTTTATTACTCCTCTTGTAAAATAAAGCTAGTGGCTACTAGCGGTGACGATGACGAAGCCCCGCCGTCGCCAAACCCGAACGAAGTATTTCCGTCTGCAGAACCCACCCCCAAACCCCGCCAGAGCACCCAACCTCCTCAACCCCTTCACGAATTGAGGTTTCGCAATTAGTTACTTCTCTCCTCGTGTTCTCTCGTCCTCCTGGCTCTCTCCAACCTACTCCCCCTACCCCCCACCAGTCTTCAGTGGATACCGTTAAAACCTCTCTTCATCCTACTGGATCTGCTATTCAATGTATGGTCTGATGAATCGAGGTAAACACTGTCTCCATTCCGAGCTAGAATTTCGATTAAGCGAGGGGCCAGGGACTTGATAGGCACATATCTGTTCACAGTCTCGAGCAAAGTGAATATTGGCTTGAAAGTTTCCCCGGGGCGTGTAGTATGTAGTTTTACAACGGGTACTTTTTTCTCATCAGGAAAGGTGAAGATCACTTCTGTTAAAGAAGGCAACAAATTTTCCTTTTGAGATTTGCACGTGATTCGCGTGCGTTTAAACACTATACATATTTTAGAGAAATCTTGGAAGTTAATGCAAAAATTTGTCTTCTTAACCCATTTCCGTGTCAAACGACACCTGTCCGTGTGTGTCTGGGCTCGGTCCCAGTTCTCTCCGCTCTCGAATTTTGTAACTAAAGGCTGTTCACGATAGAGTTATCACTTTGCAAATCAACCTTAGAATAAAGTCACTGCTCCTGCCTGCATATAGTTTAACTGGCGCACTGAGTGACACGTGCCCAGTAAACTTGGTAACGATGGAAAGAAAGAAGTGCCAAATATTAACGTAAAAAAATGGTAGGTAACGATTTGTGATAACTCAAATTATTTCTTTCGCTTTCTATATTTTTAATGCGTCTAAAGGTAAAAATGAGTAGACATAGAATATATTCTATTTTTAATAGATCCACAGTTTCACTTGACCGACGCATCGATAAAGTGATGAGGCCCGTGGCAATGTTAATTTTACATACGGCGGACAGAATACACAACGTGCATGCAGATATATCTTAAGCAGGGCTTTCAGAAGTTCTCATTTTACCGTGGACAGCTTTTATCGTCTGGTGTGAGCGGCGATTTGAAACGATAATTTTCCTTAACCGAGTTCGTTTCTTGGAGCTTGAAGGTTACCAGTGCGCGAGTACGACAAACCCACATAATTTTTATGCCAGATTGGCCATAAAGGCGGAGGCATCTTCTCTCGTAAGCTGCGGTGACAAGCGGCCCCGACAACAGGAGCGGCGATGAAGCGGCCATGCGCTGCGGTGAGAAACCATTCCGGCATTCATTCAGGAAAAATGATTGGAAACTGAAATGAGGATGATTGGAACGGGAATAGATTCCAGGTCCTTCCAAATGCGAGTAGAGGGTGCAGCAATGGTTGCAGAATCCCAAAGGGTACAACTATACCGGGCCTAGCACTTACAGATGAAGAAAGTGAAAGAAAGGTCATTTCGTTGTGGACCCAAAGTGCTAAGCCTTTTGTAGGATTTTTATAAACTGTAAATATAGTTATTAGCACAAGTAATCTCAATCAATCATGATTCTTGAGTACTGTTTAAATTTTGTATTACATATTTGTCATGATAACGTGACGAGAAAACAAGGGTGCGAGCGTGTGTTTTAATGTTTCATCATTTTGTAACTGTTGTATAGAGTGGACAAATATAATAATTTATTATGCTTCTGAATAATAATTTCTCTCTTAAGTAAAATAATTACTTAAATATTTGACCCAAATAACAATCATTTTAACTACAAATAAGGTCATCTGCAGTAAAAGCCTCAGAATATTAGTTTAAATGTTATCTCATCAGTGAATGAGTGCTAAATTTTTCATTTCTTTTTAGTTGCTTGGATTTACTCGGGTAGTAGATGGGTAGTATAATTAAAATGGGGACAATGTAATTATGGAACTGTGATAGCGGTTAGTTTGCAGGAGAATCCAAGCATCTAAGAAATTGTTCCGCCAAAAGTTTACTTGCTTTGCATGGCATTCATGTATTGAGAGGTGATATATAAAGATACGTTAACGATCTTGATGCATCGAAAAGAAGAGAAACGTCTTCTCATACCGGCTAAGCTCGGCGAGTTTAGAATCTTATTCCTATACGGTAATGAATAACTTTGTCTGGGTTTAAACACCCATACACCTTATATCATTTAACTAAGCCAGAAAATAAAAGCACATTAAAGATAGCAATTAATACATTTTACTGCTGAACTGAAAGAAAATAAATAGGTTTGGGGGGAGTGAAAGAGCCCTATGACTATACATAATATGGCTTGTTGACAATGAAATAACTACTTCAAAGCCCTTATTCTTATTTCTAAAATAATTTAATTGTTGAAGTTTGTCAAAATATTTCAGAAAATAAGAGACAATAATACTAAAAGGACACGCTCGGACGCCTGCAGTTAAATTTGTTGTCTCCTGAGATGGACAGAATGCCTAAAACAGAAGTGGATTAGTGCTTACATAATCGGAGAGCTTAAAAATTGGAACTGAACATTCATATGTTATTTTCCGCGGCGTTTATGTTTTCTGAATGAATTTTGCATTGCTAAATATATCTGATTCAAACGAATACATGGGCAGCAGACAATCCGGATTTTATAAACGACGCGTACTACGCTAGCAAGTTACTTAAAGTTGTCTTATCACCTCCTAAAAGCAGAATTTAAGTCACGTTACCCGGTTCGAATCGGCATAATTCGCTTTGTCACCAAGCGGTACTGACGCAGTTTTCTCGGCACAGCAGTTCAAAGTTTTCTTCCAGTACTTCATATTATATGAAAACTTTTTTCTGCATTATTCGATAAACGCACACTAGTGAAAAATTTTTGTCATAAAGCTTACTTTTATTCTGTCCGTCATATATACACGGATAACCGAGATCATTTTATTTGCATTCAAGCAATGGGAATAAGTATTTATTAACGCCAATAAAAGCGTTTTACGAATTTTACTCTTATGAAAACAAAACGAAACTAAATTATTTAATTATACGTGTGGTACTGCTACTTAAAGAAGCCTGGTTAGCAATCAGTGTTGATATTCAGGTCTTTATACCTGCTGTAATTATTTAATGCCCGAAAAACTGTAGCACCTATTTGCGAAACTTCCAAAACAAAATTACTTTATCTGAAACGTTAATATAAGCAAATATCTTACTATTCATGTATATTATTTGCATATATGCATGCGTTTCACGGTTTTCAATTAAAGTAATTTTGATTGTGAATTGGCCTATACGAGAATATAAATATGTAACGAATCCTATCTTTCAGAAATATATGTTTCTTAAACGTTCGAAATTAAATTATAAAGAACTTAACGAGTGAGTGAAGAGATTTGGGCAGCTCTTAACATCGATGTCTTCAGAGCCGATGGGGACGAAACGAGATGAGTATGGAGCAGCGGCGGAATGGAAGCGCGGGGTGAAAGGGAGATCCCCGAGAAAGCCCTCCGACCAGCGGCATCGTCCGGCATGATTCCCACTTGCGAAAATCCAGGGGGGCAACCCCGCCGGGAATCGAGTTCGGTTCCCCTTGGTGGGAGGAGAGTAGTCTAACCACTGCACCGCCACGGCGCCCAAATTAGCAGTAAATTCTCTAAAGCAGCATAGGTGCGCACAGAGCATATCGGGTACTTGTAGTCTCCTGTGATTGGTGGGTTGCGAACATGGGGTAGCCCGGCTCACGTGAATTTAGTCATGACTGTGGTAGTCGGCCGCCGAACCATCATCGGTTTCGGCGCATGAGAAATTCCGCGTAGGCGTGGAAGTGTAACTTTTATCAACGAAAGCAATGGATCCGTTGTGCAGGTAAAAGCCAAAGGTTTCGCTCGCAGTAAGAAATAGGGTCAGCATTATTGTGACAGCCTTACAAGTTTAGTAACACAGGCTGAAAGCTACTGTTAATATAAACATGAGGCTGTCATCATTAACATGTGTACATTTTGTCAGATTTTATTCAGTCATTTCCCTGTTCAAAACAAGCACGGCACGATTCGTTTTAAAATTTAATAAATTCACTTAACTTAAAAAAAGTGAATTATTAAATGTGGCCACTGCAACAAGTTTTCTAATGATTTGCTAAGTTTTTTTTAGTATATGCTTAAAAACATCACAAAAATAAATTTATAAACACAAATTGAACAGAGAGTATATAATCTTTAAGAAATGAGATGACTTCGTAACGCTATATCCATGTGTGGGGTAAATAAGAGTAATAAAATGCACAAACACTGGTGTTTTAAAAATTATCCTGCTTGGATAATCTGCGACGAGAATAACCGTACTTCAACGACCTAGAACTTCGGTCACTCTCGATTGCAGGAGCTAAAAGGAATGGCGTCGAACGTTAGTTATACTTTGCGTCAAACATCCTCTGTTCACAGTTTCGGAGAGTACGTGAAAACGTGACCGAAAAACAAAAAGGACTACAGAGTACACAAAAGCACCCTCGGCCCCTGTATCAAAATATACACGCGCGCGCTGCTTGCCTGAGTTATATTTTTGAATTTCGTTGACGTCATCGGCTATTTGTCACAATGACCCACGCTGTCATTCCGAAGCGCTGAAACGCTGGAGTTTGGGTGTTGGAGGGAGGGGGGGAGGGATATTGCTCACACTTGATTAATATTCCGTTTATTCGAAGGCATGTCGCTGGAAAACTTCAGCTCGGCAGGGTATGGGCTGGTTATGGGGGGGAGGGGAGGGTTGGAGTGGGACGGCGCACAGGGCATGATACACCCATAATTCACGGGGCTATAGCTCTTCTCTGACAACGTTCGGATACGTTTATACGTGGACAAGGGGCATTTTGAGGGGGAGGATTTGGGGGGGGGGCGGAGTGGGAGTGCCAGCACTGGCCAGGGATATAAGAGACGAATGGACAATAAATTTTTGGTTCAGAAATATTTGCATCGTCGCAAAACTTCACACGTTGCCTCACCCCCCCCCCCCCCTTTTTCGCCGCAGCGTTTTTTTTTTTTGTACCTGCACGTGACGATCAATGAACGCGGCTGGCGTTCTGGCGAGGTTCATAAAACCGATGACTCGAAACATTTTACTTTCATAAATGGAGTTTAACCAGCAACTCTTTTTCCATCTGATCTGCAGTTAATGGATTAAAAGGGTAAAAGGGCAGTGCGTGAAGTGAAATTATCGGTGATGTTAACATCGATTTTACGTCGACACAAATACGAAAATATCCGTAAAATATTTTGTACTAGTAAAGCAACAATAGTTACGTTGGTAACTTCCTCTCAGTAAGACAGAAAATATTAATGCATTCCGTACGGGAAAACTGAGCTGCACTATTAATGGAGATATGAGGGTAGTATTTATTTACTCTTTGTTTCGTTTACTTCACGAGAAAACTTGAAACCTTGGCGAAATACAATTTTTTTTTTGTCGTGCAAAACATTTTGTTACTCAATTCAAAAAACACGGCGTGTCGTATTAAAACAAACTGCATCGCCACAAAGCAATTCATTACTACGCACTCCCAAAACAAAAATTAACATTCTTTGTTACAGGCATCTCCTTGCAAATATCCCCGCAAATATGGCATAATTTCGTACAGAGCTTTTAAAGTTGTAAGTTTGATTTTATTCAACTAAACAGTCACATTCTAATTCTCACATTCAGTTCTAAACCGAGTTCTTCTTTGATGCAAAGAACAGGCAGAGAAAATTTTCCCCATATCACCAATCACAAATTTTCAAATACCTTAATAATTCATACACGAAAAAACATTTTAAAATTTCTTATGTTCCACAATATGGTTTTTGCTAGTTTCAGTACTATACGAATATGCAATTTGTTACCACTTTTCACGTATGTTCGGTAAATTCCGCCCGCTGGCGGCTAGGACAGAACCGTAGATTCCCAGAGGTGAAAGGCTAGAGTATGAACCCATGTTCCAAATAAATGTGTCGCGACATCCTACGCTCGTTCTACGAGGGTTTGCAGCCTGTGTGATAATCATCCTACAATACTCCAAGTGCTGAGAGTAAACACAGTAAAAGTGTGTGCGCAAATGACTGCAAAGTACCTTGCATTTTGAGGCAACGTGTAAAAATAAATTTACATCATTTAACTGCGTCGTAACTTAACCATTTGAAGTTAAATTTTACTATTTTTGTCTTTTAGAAATAATTAAGAGGAAGTTCCGAACACTGTACGCATTTACGACTTTTTATCTCTCTAATATTTTCAAAAACTATTTTTTTTGCTTAAATTTGTAACTTCTTATGATGTGATATTTGACCGTTTCGTTCGGTGTTAACGTATATAGAAAACACTTATCGAATTGGAAAAAGGGAGGGGGGACAGTGGTGCAGTAGACAGACTACTCGTCTCCTACCAAAGAAAACAACAGGGTTCACATGCCAGCGAGGTTACACGGATGTTCGCACCTTTGGGAAAACATGGCGGACGTTGCGGTTGGCCGGTGTTTTCTCAGAGTACTCCTGTTTTTTTTTACAGTCTTCACTCCACCGCTGCTCCATCTTCACCTCGTTTCACGCTGTCAAGTGCCAACAAAAACCACTCAACTCTCTTACTACCGAATAAGGAATTTCATTTTCATCGTTTACCGGAGTGGGCATATCAAGTCGAGCATTGCCCCCTACCCTCCTAGTCTCAAAACAAAATAATTCCAGTGAACCAAAACTAATTCTCTTTTCGCGTTTCAGACATCTTAGTATACCAAATACGAGTATTTTCCTTTAGCATCCTCTGTTCAAGTAGAAACTTTTTTTCTACTTCATAAATTACATGCCACATTGCAAGTATTTTCTGGTAAGGAGTTTTTAGTGTGTTTACGCCAGATTTTAACCCTCCCTTTGTAGTTTAGGTTAGATTATCATGGGGGGCAACCCTGGCCCTTAATCGCGGCCAAGTTTGTCAAATGCCAGTAAAGCCGCAAGAGTGTGTCTTTGTACAGACTGTTCACTGTAAAGTGAACACTTTTGAAGCCCTAGTTATTTTTCCTTCAGCCCTAACCACTTTTGTAAATAAATTTTACAATGTATGTAAAAAAACAGTGTGTGTATTCCACAACACTTGGAAGTTAACGTCTAAGACTAAAATAAAGTATATTTCCTGATTATTATTTAAATTGAGAGGTATTTCAAAAGTGCTCACTTTACCTTGAATAGCTTATAGTTAGAATATTCTGCACGCCTAGGCGTATGGAGCTCAGCCCTGGGACGCACTTAAGTCCCATCCCTACCTATGACTTCCGACTCAGCTCTTAGATTAATGTTAGGTCAGAAAATAAAAATAAAAATAGTTTACCAGTAATCCAACGCATCATTATTTGGGAACGTTGGAGTAATTTATGAGAATTTTCAGCGTGCATTAAATTTGTCTTGACGCCAGCACATATATTATGCTAATCCGCCTTAATATAAAGCTCCAAGTTTAAATCCTAAGCAACCTATGGCAGAGCAACCTGTTTTATGGCGCTGAGATTTGACTTGCTTTAGTTTCTAAGTCACATTCCACACTCCCATTTCAAGCTAGAGGCTTGAAGACGGGTGTGTTACTGCGTACAGGTTACGTAAAAGAGATGTAAACAGTTACAGTGGCGTTTAGCTTTATCTGTTCCAGAGCGCTACCAGTCCTTTAACTACGTGAGGAGAAGAATTCAGGGTGTCCACTGAAATTCCATTTTGGAAGACCCTGACTTTTCCAAGCAGAATCTTACCGTTTTCCCCGACCTGTTTTCCGGACCGAAACCTTCCAATACCACGTTTTCCCTCCCTCCCTCCCCTGACAGAACAAATATACTATCAGCAAAGTTGAATTAAATTACACCGCAACAGACCAAGCAAACAGGACCAACATTTTATCAAGCCCATAGATATTTCTCGCTAAAGGCTGATCACGGTAAAGCGAGCAGTTTGGAAGCCCTAGTTACTTTTTCCTTTCAGTAGTTTTGTATCCTTTAACCATATTTTTAAAATAAATATTGCCATGTTAATAATAAACAGTGTATATATTCCACCTAACTTGGAAGTTAACGTCCAAGGCTAAAATAAAAAATACTTAAGGACTATTATTAAAAATAACAGAACTTTCAAAAGGGCTCACTTGACCGTGAACGGCCTATATAGACCCTATTATTTCACTCGAGGGGCCCATTACAAATACCACAAAAACTTTAGGTCTTATGTCACTTGGCCAGACGTATTATTGAAAATTCACAAACTTAAAAATTGGAAATTATAAAACACATATGCTCACAGTTAAATAATTCTGTATTCACGCAACTAAAAACTTTTCCAGTGTAGCAATTAGTTATATCTTCCTTGACCCAGGTGAATATTTCCCTGCCGCCACTGTGGGTGGACGCCATGAAGAACAGGTGAAGCAGGTATTCACTGAAGTCGGGCTGTTGGTGCTAACCCCCACGTCTAAATCTCCATGCGACGACGAAAGCATTCCTCGACACCACCCGGAAGAACTAGTCGTCCCACCGACCGCCTCGAGAAATATTGTGCCATTTTAGCACGTTCTCCACCCCCTTGCGAGAGGCGACACTATGATGAAACGCTTCTGGTTTATGTGGACGGATGGCTGGAAGGGGATTGCAACTCCCCGTTATTTATTAGTGGCGGGCACACACAGGGGCTGCGAATATATATATACACACACACGCACACGCGGTGGGCGCGAGCTGGAGAGGGTGCGGACTGAAGCGGGTAGCACCACAACCTCCCCCAGTAACACACCTCACCCTCTGACCAACCAGCGCCGTGGAACAATGCACCGACGCGCCTCCGAACACAACGCAAATAAACAATGTCCCCGGCCACTGAGCGGACCTCTTGTCTGAACCATGTCATACAGAAATAACTCATGGTGCTAGCTGATACATGGCGACTGTGGTGGGGAAAGGAGGGGAGGGGACTTGGCTGGAGGAGGGGGGTTGGATTTTCGCATCGGGCTGTGTACAAGCGCTGCTAGTTCCACGGAGAATGTTAGCCCGGTAGAACGTATGTCGAGGAGCGAGCAAACGCGCGCATCAGGGAGAGCCCCTGTGTTTGTTGTTCTTGTTCCGGAGGCTCCCCCCCCCCTCCCCCCTCCAGATAAACAAACTGGCAGACTTTCAAAATACGAGCGAGCCCTGCCGCTGATGGCCGGCACATCCGCCTCTAATGGCGCCGGCTTTAAAGCGCTGCTAGGTGGGTGGATGTTCGCTTGTCTTTAAAAAGTTTCTGCCGCGCGCGTTCGATGCGCGACCGTCGCTGCAGTGGAAAAAATAGGTTTTAACTGTTTGTAAAACCGTGCCGTTAACAAATATTACAAACTTTACGTTTGCAAACACTTGCGCAGCAGCCTGGTCGGTGGTACTTCGAGTTTATTTTGGCAGCGACGATTCTGACGTAAACTGATACGCAAGAAATATTTTCTAATCACTGTTCTTAAGAAGCGCTTTACTTCTTAAGTATGGCGGCTTATTGATGAAGGTATACTTAATTTGTTTGAATTATCCGAATTTGGGTTGCTTTAATCAAATGGGCCGTAACGGCTTCAAGTTCACTAATTACGAATACACAGTATTTGTAGTGAAACTGGAACACGGCTGAGGATAGTATCATTTTCTCCCTTTACAATTATGTCCAGCGTGACATATTCTGATAGATGTCTACTGACGCACACATATGCAGCTACTAATATACGTATACATACGTATTTATACGTAGTGGCAGTGTTCCATTTCATAGAAACACACACACCAGAGATCTCGCACTTGTTTGGATGTTTCAAGACGCCTCAACCGAACAGCATGCGAGAATTCTGCACGGAGAAGTGACATTTATTTACAAACAGCTCTGCAATTTTTCTTTACTTAGCCACTGAGAGTAAAGAGGAGGGCATGTTAACTACAAACATGAAAAATTAATATTACTTTAAATAAACCATTAGGCAAGTGTTTCAAAATAAAAATTCATAAGAGTTGTATTCTAGAGAGTAAATTGGAACATTAATGAGAACTGAACACAAAAAAAAAGTAATTAATGATTTGACTTAAGTATTTGACAAAAAAAATTGAGTGAAAATTGAAGGTTTATTACGTGTTCATTAAACGTCTGCGTCAGAACAAAATCACACTTTGTACTGTTAAGTCCTTCCCGCGGTATGGCAAATGTGAAAAAATCTCTTTCTAAGTTCTCAAAGAATTTCATAGTGAAATCCTGAATTGCGCCTCTACAATAGAACTTTGAATAAGTTAAGATGCATAGACTGACATCTCCTTGCAACTCACAACTCAGATTTATGATACACGAGAGACTAAGTTATTGAATGTTTGCGAGATTAAATTTTACTCCGAACATAATGGAAACTTGTATTAAATCAACTTGTAAATTGCATGACAGAATATTTTAGGTTGCTGACGTCAACCTACACATCCCAGACTTTGGAAAAAGTTCACTCCCGCGTATTAACGGCAAAAATCAAAATGCATGTCCAGACGTCGATCCATGGAACGCATTCTCTTCGCACGTCCAACAACCTTCCGAGAATATTCGCATTTCGATACTAAGATTGCCGTAGGCCATTAACAGCCAAAGATAGGACCAAAATCAATGGCTAGCCAAACCACGCGTTAAGCCCGACTCCATTCTCACAGAACGATTCCCCTATCGACCTTGGTGCCGCTGTGGTGTGGTAGTTGCACTACTCGCCTCCCACCTTGGCGAACCGGCGAGGTCGACTCCATTCTGACAGAACGATTCCCCTATCGACCTTGGTACCGCTGTGGTATGGTAGTTGCACTACTCGCCTTCCACCTTGGTGAACCGGCGAGGTCGACTCCATTCTCACAGAACGATTCCCCTATCGACCGTCGTGCCGCTGTGGTGTGGTAGTTGCACTACTCGCCTCCCACCTTGGCGAACCGGCGAGGTCGCTCCCGGATTTTCGCATGTGGGAATCGTGCCGAACGATGTGCCGCTGGTCGGTGGATTTCCTCGGGGATTCCCCCCCCCCCCCCGGCTCTTTCATTCCGGCGCTGCTCCATACCCGCCTTGCTTTATTCTCGTCGGCTCTCACGATCTCGATGTTTAGAGCCGGCCAAAATATATTTACTCATTAACCCTATCGACTTTAAAGTTTCTCAACGTGTCCCGAAGCGCATGACTACAATGCTCTGCGAAAATTCCTGGTGGGACAATCTAAGGCTTGGCCAGCACTGAAAACATCCTCTTACAGTGGTAGACACATAACCTACTCACTTACTACTTGCAGCGATGGCTGAGGTGTAATATAACTGTAAACAATTTTAGTTTTTTTTAATCTAATTGAGGCTAGGCATTAATACTTATTAGTTCTAATATTTAATTCTTTATTTTAAGATGTTAGTTTGATTCTGACTATTATATTAATTTTAAGTAATATATACATAATAATTTTATTAATTTTACTAAGTAAAAATAAATAATGATATAATAAACATAACAGTTACGCTATTTCTTGCGTTGATGCAATATCTGTAACGTGCGGATTGAACGCATATTGATGCATACTGTTATGTAATGGACAACTGTGGCAAGCCACATCTATAGTGCTGGCATGAAAGCGCCATTCTGAAGTAGGCGCCATTGCCAAATCACGGCCGGGCAAATAATGACATGATATAGGCGAGCGAGACGACTAGGAGGTCTGTTCTCGCCTCGACGCCGACCGGGGAAGACTTCCCAGAGAACCAGAAGGTTGACGACATGCCGACCTCAGTAGTCCGCCTACAAACCAGCCTTCGGTATCATGTAAAGTGGGAAAGATCCGTCCAGTAATTAACCGCGATGGTGGCTTCATATTAGGCTTCATTAGAGTGTATTAAAATAACTGAAATACATAAAGCGCCAGCTCCTCCGATATGTTTCCAGTTAATTTAATGTGTAAAACCCATGAGTCAATTATAGAGTAGCTCTAAAGCATTGAGTACGACCCTCACAAACGTATATTTTAAGCTAAATAGTATTGGGATTTATAAACTATAAAGCATCAAATATAGCAATGCCTAATAGTTATTCACAAATTCCATGTGGGTTCGTACTATACAAGTTCCTTATGGTGGTATACTCTATAAGCTAGAGTGGTGCATTAATTTCACAAAAATGGTGGGGATTTGGGTGATGGTTAGCGGGAAAGTTGATCGTAATTTTGCCAATTTTTTGTAAATGACTAAGAAATATGTTTTGCTGACAAGTTTTTCAGAATAATATACTTAGGTAATAATAATCACCTAAAGTCATTCTTGACGAAACAGTTAATCAAATGCAAATAAGTAACAAATATATATTAGTCTAGAGCAGGACAGAAACGTCATCAATTTCAGAATTTTTATTATTTGCAATTTTGTGATATTCTGCGAATGCATGGTGTTAAAATGCTTGATTATACAGGATAGTCCTGAGTTACAGGTACAAACGATCCGAGGTGATTCCCTATGCAAAATGTAATGGAAAACATCATACAAACAATGTCCTACAGTAACTCGTAAGTGAGGGCCCTCCTTGATAACCGATATTTCAAATGGTTCTACCGGAAAATAATGAAACCCAAATGAGATGAAAGAGCCATTCCGTGAATAATGATTTCTCTAACCAAGACCTGAAACCTGCTTACAATTGTGACATACTATGATCCCCTACATCGAGACACTAGGGGGTTGTGTTTTATTATCCTACCAAAGGTGTGCGTAACCCTCGGGTATTTTGTACAGGTGCCGTCAGACATTACTGCATGGGAACACGCTACCTTGATGTAACACACTCAGGCGAACAATGTTCGAGACAAAGGACAAAGTTTGTAAGGGTACACTTGGTTGCCAGCCAGGTATGCAGCCAAGTGCACCTTTACAAACTTAGTCCGTCGTCTCGAGCATTGTTAGCCTCAGACAGTTACATCAAAGTAAAGTGTTTCCGTGCAGTGAAGTAAGAAGACCACTTCTTTACAAAATGCCCGAGGGTTACACACACACATTGGTAGTATAATAACAGAATGGCCCTTTCATATCACGTAGGTTTCACTACTTTCCGGTAGAACCATTTGAAATATCGATTTTTAAGGGTGGCTGTCTACCTTACAAGTAACTGTATGACAGTATTCGTATAATGTTTTCCATTACATTTTGCTTAGGGGATCATCTCACAGCGTTTGTACCAGTTCAGGACCATTCCGTACAAAACGTTATTATCTAATGTTTTCCGCAACAGGGTATAAAGCATTTATCTGTGTTACTGTCACTCATCGAACTGTGATTCTATCCATATGACGTTAAAATTCATTGCTGGTATAATAAATAAAACAATTTTTTAAAAGTGACAAATTTTCTTAGTTGCAAACAATAAAGATGATTCCAGGAAATATTTTGTCTACTGCCAACTACTTCACTATTACTTTCGAGCAAACATTGTGATGATGAATTTTCTAAGATTTCAAGCAAGCATTTTCTTACACAATCCAATTTTCATCTTCGGGCCAATTCAGCTACAGTTCTGGCGGGATGCGGAATTTTTCCCGTTGTCAGGTAGATGTGAAAAATAGGACGCACTTTAGTGGCGGTAATAAATCAGAATATAATCTATGGACGCTCTTAGACCTGGTTTTTGAATGATGACGTCTATATCCCGGCACAGGCTGACGGCAGTGGCGGAAAGGGAGAGCAATAATGCTGTCTTTGACAAATGTCGGAATGCCGGATAGCTGAGAGAGCAGTCTGGAACATGCGTCGTAGGGAAAGGATTTGTGAATGCTAAATAAATCAAATTTCTCTTGGAACCAAATGCTACATAACATTTCAATCTTTTTTTTTTTCTTTCAGTCACAGTCTCCATGCTCGTCAACTGCAAGACTGATGGTCTCTGCTTCAGGTTTGCCACGGATATCTATGAGAGAAGTCACGTTTGCCCACCTTTGTCGAGTCCGCACCCAAGTGGTTTGGTTCCCCTTATAAATAAGTGATCCAGTTAACTTTGGCCTTTACGCATACATTAGGCGTATAACCCAATCTCTGAACTTTTATGATTGCCTGTATTAACCCATGTAAACTTTATAAGGCAGTAAAGAGAATTTTGAATATATGATATATATATATATGATTTTATTGATTTTTATTCAGTATGCACACTACGAAGTGTGCTAAAATAATGAATTGACACATCGTTGAGCTATTTTAAGTGTTTTCAAATGCGGCATCTGTATTTCAAGATTTTTCCACAGAGCATTTTGTGGAGAAAAGGTATATTTAGAGTTTTTAAAATTTAAAACTGCAAATGCTATATTCCAGTATGTGTAACTCATGCGAGATCTATCGGAACACTATCTGATCGCATAACTTAAAAGTTTGTAACTTCAGTTTTAATCTCGAACCACACTTGGCACGGCCTACGGTGTACTACGTTCTGCGAGGGCATGTGCGGGCATTAAGTTGGCTACGGAGGTGGTAAGCAGCTAACATGCGATCGATAACCGCACCTAGAGCCACTCTAAACAGGCGCTCTCAGGGCGCCTTGACGTGCGGGAATCCTACCAACACGAAGAAATGTAACAGCGCGTGACGCACAGTCCAGGAGCTACTTTATCTCGGGTTACCGAGAGGTGAAAATCGTATTCACCAATAGAGAATAAAACAAAATGACGTACCAAACGCTGCTAGCTGATGGACCAGGTAGAGGATACACACCTCCGGCCGATGCCGCTGGTCAGCGGGTTTTCTCGGGGATCTCCCGTTTCCCCCCACCACACCATTCCGGCGTTGCTCCGTACACCTCAGTTATCCTCGTTGGCTCTCAAGACATCGATGTTAAGAACCACCCAAATCTCTTCACTCACTCTAATAACTTAGCTGTCGACCAGTTGTTAAGCCCTACCTACTATCCCAGAGGATGTAACAAAGTGCTTTGTGGTTTTACCACATTTCTACGTGAAATTACAATTAATTTTTGTATAAAAACGAGGCAACCTAAATAAACTATTTAAAACCCGCAGAGTGTCCTTCCAATAGGGCCACAAAAGCTAAACAATGCATAATACCATAAGAAACTTGCCGTTATAGGCTGTTCTGGATAAAGTAAGCACTTTTTGTGGACCTCGCAACAGGCATTTTCTGCTAATAAATATATCTTATCGCAGCCTCAGACATTACATTTTGATGCTGGTGAAATGTATGCAGTATGTTTATTGGTCACATTGCAATGTTTATATTAAAAAGCAGCAGGAAGATGGAAATTGGATGAAAGGGAAAATTTGTAAGTGCTCACTTATACCGTGAGGAGCCTGTAAACTCTCGTTCCCTGGACAGACAAAATGATCTAGGTGCCACGTGATCAACCAGCAAACACAAGTGTAGCCTCGCACTGCAGTATTGGCGTGTTCATACAACCAAAGCCTCTGCTACATCCAACACGTTACTCCCTCCACATATCCACGCCGCGCTGGCCATGCATGCGTGCGGGCTCCGAAATTACGCGACTCGAGCGTGCGTGCGTGCGTGCGTGCTACGTTACCGCATCCAGTCCCCCCCCCCCCCTTCACCAGTCAGACGACGCTACCGTGGAGCACTCCGTATGAGGTCTCGGCCGCAGACGTGGCTGCGAGGTAGGCGGGTGGAATGCATCGACGACCGCGGTCGATTTAATTACGTCGCTTGCTAAAAACCTGCTGCCCGCACCAGAGAAAGAGGACTGACTGATCGGGAGGGTGGGGGGAGGAGTGTAGGAGCGAGTGAGATATGGAGATTGTTTGCAGGTGAACCGATACCTGTGTGCGGATTCGGTCGCCGCGACATGTTCGGGAAAACGTTATGACGCACAGAGGCAACGGACGAGGAGATCCTAGGAGCAGGGGGGGGGGGGGGGGCAATAACTGCAGAGGAGTGGGGAGAGATGAACAGAGAGCTGCGTCCCTGGGTACAAATTGTTTCTAATCGGGTTCGGCGCGAGAGAGCTGAATAATTAACGGACGATTACGAAACTCCCCATGGCCCTGCATCCCTTTTACAACCCCCGTTGCTACCTGTCTTTCTCGCTCACTTCTCTTAAACAAAAAAAAAAAGTTGGGGAAAAAATCGTTTGTGATTACGGTTTTTCCCCGGGCTGTTAATTATATTCAAAAGCTGTTGCTACGTGATTTTGCAACCACAGGGAAATTGCCCGTAATCGTAGTGGGTGGTGGGGGCCAAAAATTAATACTTTTTTGTTACTTAATTGAAGCTGACAGGTCTGGTAAACTACGTTATATTCGGCCTTTTTTCCCCCCTTCCCTCACTCGAGCTAAATTAGAAACTGTATTAAATATATTCAATGAAAACTCATTCATACCGGATGGGAGCTTGCAGTGGCACTCAGCTCAAATTTCCGGGAGTAAAAAAAAAATCTGTTAGTGCTCTATTTCCAACACATATTCAATTGGCTCAGTAATCAATGCATTAGGAAGTTTTTGTGTCCATGTTGTATAAAGTTGCTTAGATTCACACATTGTGTCGGCACATATAAAAATACAGGAGAACGCTCCGAAATGTGAACAAATGAATGTCTATTTTATTTAATTTTTATTTTGGCCACTCTAATTTTCTGGGCTTTTCCTCGACATAATCGAACCACTTGTCACAATTTATTCGCACTGAATTATATATTACCTAATGGCATTAAACACAAATTCTTTGTACATAAGAAACCATGCGTTTACAACATTTTACACTTGTTGATACAAAAAATACTTCAGTTGTCGAATCAAATTCCAGTACATCTACCAAATAAAATCAAAACATTTTATGACGCATTGTGCCAATTCCTAGGGAAATGTAGGGGCCATGGTGGCTGAACGGTTAGCCTGCTCGCCTCTCACCAAGGCGAACCGGACTCAATCCCCGGCCGGGTCACCGGATTTCCGCAAGTGGGAATCGTGCCGGACGATACCGTTGTTCAGTGGGTTTTCTCGGGGATCTCCCGTTTCCCCCGCCCCTTCGTTCCAGTGCCGCTCCATATTCACTTCAATCACCCGCATCGGCTCTGAAGACCTTGATGTTAATAGCCGCCCAAATATCTTCTTCACTTCACTTCCTAGGGAAATGTGTACTACAAACGTGGACTTCCAGAAGTTATGCCAGGATGTTGTTATATATGGCAGTCTTATATCTTCACCGACGCTTCAGGTGTATTTGGAAATGAGATAGTTATCGGTGGGAACATTTGAAATAAAATCAGGAGTAAAAAGAACTCAGCGACGTCCAAGTTAATGGACGTCACTCAACAAAGGACTTTTGTTCAGAGCATGTGTACATTCCTTCTTCATCAGCGATACAAACCTACTTAAATATAGTAACTTTTTGTGTTGACTGATGATTTGACGAAGATCCTATCACAGTCTAACTTTCAGTGGTTGGCGAAACAAAAACTCAATTTCAAAAGAAAAGGAGTATGAATATAGGCACCCACTTAGAAAGAAGGGGGCGAGGGAAGCCTTTCAACTGGCATTAAAAATAATAGCGAGCATGTTGTGTCAACATGTGCATTGTCGTTATGTCCAGGTATATATCGCGCAATTGTGTGTTTACATTGAGTTAAGAGCGACGCAAAGGTAAATTTTTCACACGAGAAGTTAACTCAACTTCAATATAACGTAAACGTAACATAGTTTCGGGCAATCATATTGAAGGGACGATTCTTTTATTTTGTTATTTTTATTCATTTCAATCTCTACCAAAATACGACTAAACTGTTTGTTGCCTACTACGCCACGATTACAATAAATGTTGAAGTTAATAGTTGCGTTTGTGCGTATTTGAATAATAAACGAATTAACGATTTGAAAAATTCTAGAATTAAAGAAAATAGTTGGGTTATATTTGGCGCCAGTTTATGTGAGGTATAAGGTTATTATCGACACGTTAATGAAAGCTAAAACGTGCGTTTAATTGAAAATATACACAAGTATACACTAGGCTTAATTAAAATCCCAGATACAGCATATTTGGCAGTACTGAAGTACAACTTATAGACGAGCCTTTCTGAACTTCAATGTTAACATAGGTATGAATTAATACATCATTTAGACACAGAGTAAACGCAAAGAGAACTAGACGAATCACATAACTTCAATGTGAATCGGCCTTTAGGCGCACCTCTTACATTTTTGCTCCTCTTATAAATTTCATTTCGGTGAGATAAAAACCTCAATTACATGCGCTGTAAACAAGGGAAAATCAGTAACGCAAAAGCGAAGATGTATGTAATTGTAAGAAAAACACGATAACAATTCATTCAAGAAAAATACACAGAATACCAACGCATCACGGAAAACACAAAACAGTTAAGACGCTCTGCGTCTTCCGATCTCCTTGTTTCACCGGATTTTCGCCGGTAATAACAACGTGATTTTCTACGCTTGCCTGTCACGGTGGTTTTTCGTCTGTGGAAAATAACTTTTGAACTGCATCCGAGACCAGCTCTGTTGACCCACGCAGCAACGGTACAAGTTATTCATGGTAAAGTGAGCAATTTTGAAAGATCTTTCATTTGGAATAATAGTCAACAAATGAATTTTATTTTAGCCTTAGGTGTTGACTTCCGAGTGCGATGTAATATACACACTGTGTTTATTAATTACATGGCAATATTTTTTTAAAAATATAGTTGGTTAAAGTATACAAAATGGCTGAAATAAAAAAAGTAACTAGGGCCTCAAAAGTACTCACTTTACTGTGTACAAACTATAGCTGTGTGAAAGTGGTGGCACGTGTTAGCCACCGAGCAGTAACCCAGCAGCGTTCCTGCCTCGTCGAAGGACTCCCTTCTGCCGCTACTGGTGACTTTATTGAAGGAATCGGTCAGGTAAGGGTGCCATTTGGAGACGCTAACTTCTGGCTGTAGCCACTCCTTGTTTTTCTGCTCGTCACTATTGCTGAGCAGAATCTGACGCCCCCTGACAAGCGTAAGGCGGATTTGACAGTTTTGGCGTCTATTTAATCCCATTCTGGCGCCCATGACTACATTGAAGGAATGGATAATTCATCTCGTGCCCCCCCCCCCTCTACCGCCTCTAGTTACGCCAAATCGAGTAATAAATGGCTTTTTTTTTTTTTTTTTTACATCTTCTAAACCGCACAATGAAACAGAACCTGTGTTTCATGGTATAATGGTCTCGGAATATTACAACGTCGGTGAAGAGATTACGGGACTTGAAATATAGTTAATGGTTTTGCCTAGCATACGTCGCACGCGAAGTACGAGGAAGATGATAACTTCGGTTCAGAAAGGGCTCCGAACTATCAGACTCCACAAAACTGTGCTCACGAACCGAGTTGTGCAAAAGTTTAAACATGTTCACAGAGACGTGGCGTGCGACCGCGTGGTGCGAAATGTGCCCTGTTTGCTGGGCTGCCGGGTGAAGAGTGGAGACATTTGGACGGCTCTTAACATCGAGGTGAGTATGGAGCAGCGCTGGAATGAAAGAACGGGGGAAACGGGAGATCCCCGAGAAAATCCGCCGGACAACGGCATCGTACGGCACGATTCCCACATGCGAAAATCCGGAAATGACCCGGCCGGGGATTGAACTCGGATCGACAAGGTGGGAGGCGAGCATGCTAACCGCTCGGCCACCGCGGCCTCGGTGCCGGAAGGCGAATAAGCAGCCACGCGCTGATTGGCGGACGGAGTTACGACATTTTTCTGGTGGGTGACGCCATATTGCTGGAGTGCGCGGCTGAGGCTGTTTCACCACTGTATTCTTGCCATTTTCAGTCCCAGAATAATTCACGAGCTCAGGTGTTGCAAACGTCAATTACTATGATGTGTGCTGTACTTGGGTCCAGCGTGCTTCTCGCTACCAGTGAGCAACGTCATGCGCGAACGCTGATATAGGCTATTCACGATAAAATAAGCACTTTTGAAAGCACGTTGTGTATTCCTCCGCCTTATGTAAGATTAACATTGGAATAGGATTCATCACTTTATTCATGCGTCGGGCAAGTGAAACTGTGAAATTATTAGAAACATAATTATAAAATTTGAGCAGATTTGTAAATGTTTAAGTGCAATAAAAACCAGGAAGCGAAAGAAATGATTTAATTTGTCACAAATGGTTATCCAACACTTTTTAAGGAACTAATTCTCATCCATCGTTACCAACTTCACTGGGTTCATGCCACTCAAGGCGTCCGTTAAAATAAACGCAGGCAGGGGCAGTGACTTTTTCCTAAGGTTGATTTCAAAAGTTCTCACTTTGTCGGGAACAGACTTCATCAACATTAACCATTCACGGATGAGATATGTGGAAATATTTTTTAACAACTCTGATTTCTCAAAATTGAGACGCTGGAGAAACATGCCACTGATTCGTTGTTGTGTACAGTGCCAGCCATTAACACCCTTCATATTGCTTATGGTATGGTCAAGCCCTTGCTGTGGCGCTCGTATGAACGCAGCATCACACCTCCAAGATGAGCGAGATCACGGAAGCGAAGCGCCGCCGCGACAATCAGGACACGAGCCGTAGGTGCAGTTTGCAAACAAAATGAGTAATTTGTAAACAGCCAAGTATACAAGGAAGCCAAGGAGTAAACTAGGGTCTGAACACATCCAGTCGACGACGGGGAAAATGGACCAGCAGATGAGGTTTTGTCCGCCGTAGCCGTAATAGAAAACAATCTTCGGCAACATAGAGGTGAAGTCGTTCCGGCAGTTAGGAGAAAAAGACTTGGATCGATGCGTGACTTGTTTTATTAGATAATGCACAAATACGTGCAGGTAAATAAATAAATAAATGCGTATGGGGGAGGGGCGGGGGTGGACCCAGGGCGAGGCAACAACCTCCGAATGACGGGCTTTCCAGCTGGGACCCGTAGGCGCCCGTCCTCTCTGAACATGGCACGAAATGAGACCCTAGGATGAAGCGGCGCTGGAATGAAAGGGCGGGGGAAACGGGAGTTCCCCGAGAAAACCCGCGGCATCGTCCAGCACGATTCCCACATGCGAAAATCCGGGATCGAACCCGGATGGCCGTGGTGGGAGGCGAGTGCGCTAGCCACTGCGCCACCGCTGCCCTTTGCAGGTAAGTAACTTAACGTAACACGCTCCCCCGGTGCAGTTTTAGGTATTTACGTAAAATGTAAAGAGTTTTGTAATTTATAATGTAAAAATATGTACATTTGATTTAATTAAATGACGTAGTGAAATAATATTGTGTTCTCCACAAGAGTTACGTTTCCCCACATAGCTTGTGTGACCCCCATATGGTAGCACAACAAAATGCGACATATTTCACGGGTGAAGTACAGTAAAGTTCAAACGAGAAAATAATCCTCGCGCAGGTTTGAGGGGGGAACTTAGAAGAGACGGCGTGGTTGAGTGATGGAGGGGAGCACGTGCCGCTGCTGGCTCTACACACATCAAACTGATAACATCGCTCTTCACTACCTTGCTTTGAATGCCGTGCTGCGCGACATACGTTTTTTTCTATAGGTTGTAATATGCGCACGCGTAGCAGCTCTCGCCAGACCTCTCTTGGCGGCCGTCACTACTGAACTGAACGATCTCGCCCCTTCGTGAAGCGGCAGTGGACTCTCCCGACTCGGCCGACGCGTTTTCGACTTCTCCACACTCTTTTCTCCCTAGGATCTCACTATACACTACTTGTGCCCGGTTGCACCATCATAGTTCGAAACTCGATCCGAGATCGGATCTAAGATCGACACAGAAAACAGTTACACCATTTGAGTTCAGAGCTGGACTGGAGGTCGAGACGATGTTCTCGATCCGAGATCAGCAGCAGTCGTCGATAAATGTAGTTTGAAAATATGCCAACAGATAGAACTACGTTCGATTGTTTTCTTGGGAAATTAAAACATTATACGCACTTTAATATTATTCAGTAAAATTCGTACAACGATAATTCACTTAAAACAGATCAAACATCGCACATCTAGTTCTATCTTTAGTGAAAAATACGCCTACTTCCATGACGTCATATATTACGAACCAATAGCAAAATTTGTCTCAGACTTAATCTCGATCACTCACTTTGGAACCAAGATCGATGGATCGAAGATCCAGAATCATGAAATATCGTTGGTGCAACACTTTTACGTTGGAGCCAATATAAAACTGGATCCCGGTTCGGAACTCGGATCGGGGAAGGTATCGGTCGCGCGGAGGGTCGGGCTCGAACAACACGAGACAGTCGGCTGTTCGCTGTGGCATGGGCGGGTTTCTCCGCGAGAGGGTGCGGGGAAAAAATTAACCGTAGGGAAGGAGGAGACGAGAGAGAGAGAGAGAGAGAATCCGTTGCCACAGGGCGAAGCATTGCGCCCGCGTGCGAATTACACAGGCCATTGAAAAAATAGCAGCCGCCGCGCCCCCGTCGAGCGCGCAGACTGAAGCAGGAGGATGGGGAGGGTGGGAGGGAAGAGATTGGTGCCGGAATGTTGATTGTCGGCAGTAAATCTGCCCCGTGACGGGAAGTACCTCGCATCCCGAAATGAGCATTCCGTGGGTGAGCCGCGGGGACGTGCACCTCGTCTAAATTTTGGCGCTGCCTCACCACGGTTGGCGGTTCCGGAGGCTGGGGAAGCGACGGCCAAGGACTGCCGATTAACATGGAATCCCAGTGAGTGCTCGTTGTAGCTGCTGCAGGCGATTAAACTACCGCCCGCGTAAGTGGAAGCGACCCCCGGGCCTAGACTCCGATAACACAACTTTAACGCGCGCGCATGCCAACATTGGAATATTTTCACTGGCGCCTTTTTTTTTTCTCCCCCTTTTCTCTCCCTTTTCGGCAAATTGCATGTGCCTGGAATTACAGCTATGCACGTGGCAAACTCCAGGATTCCGGTTGGTGGATGTCAGGGTGGTGGTAGACGATTTGCCGACTGCTTCGAAAGTGCAACAAATACTTTGGTAAACTTCATACCTAAACCACACTGGAAGATTTTTAACTACACGCAATAATGTAGATACATCACACATCAGGTTGCAAATACAGGTTTGCCGTTGGAAACCAATCGACGAATGTGACTCCCTACGAAATTTCACTAAATTTAGCCTCGTTGCGTTAATTTTAAAGGTAGCCATTTCAAACGAAATGCATTCTTCACGAATTTTCTTAGCAGAATATCCCTACGAACGTGGGGTGTATTTTCAGTATAGATAGGAAGCATGTACATTTTTGTTAAACATACATTTTGAAACATCCTTGCAAACAGGCTATACATATTATAAAAACATCCCCGCTGTACGGAACTTCTCCTTAAAAATTCGCAAAGAATACATTTTGTTTAAAACGCCTGTTTTTTTTTTTTAATTAACGCACTAAGGGAATGTTTCCTTATCATGGGAATAAAGATTCACCATTCGTACATGTTCTGTACACGTATAACCAATAATGTGGCAAATTTGCGAACAATTTGCTATCGTGTTATTCGATCAACTGTAAGTCTACCCGACCCTCAGGCTGAGAAAAAGCGATATTCGAGCTTAGGTAGCAGGCGCGTAAACGTGTTTAAGTAACGCAAGGCTTAATATTACCTTTCTCAACCGATATGTATATGAAGAATGCCATACAAGTAAAGCGTCTGTGGACAGTAGTAGCCACGTATTATGCGCATTCGCGCAAGGAAACAACCCATTCATTCGCCAATTATCCTAGGTATATTTCAACCTTTAAAAAAAACACCCACACATATGGTATACCATAAACATGATTGGAGTGGAATTCGTCAAACTTGATGAGGTGCTTTCCTATGCAAGGCCAAAATGGATAATGTACAGGACACTTTCTGCATGAATTGTTTATTAATAGAGATATGTGTGTTCAGGTCCACAAGAGGAAGTTTGGTCGGAACCAAGAGCACAACGCGGGAATGGAGGCCGCGTCGCGACCAAGGCAACTAGGCAGGATGATACCTCGGTGGTTTCCCCTTCGCCTTCTGCGGGATGGATGAGATGAAACGAGATAACACGGGAGCGGTGCCGGAATGAAGTGGCGGGGGAAACGGGAGATCCCCGAGTAAACCCGCCGACCAGCAGTATCGTCCGGCACGATTCCCACTTGTGAAAATCCGGGAGTGACCCCGGCAGGGGATAGAAACTGGTTCGCCTTGGTGGGAGGCGAGCGTGCTAATCGCTCGGCCACCGTGGCCCCAGGCGTGATATAAATCTTTGGAAATCGAGATTTTAAACCTTATTGACATGAATACGTCTTTAAATTTGCGACCATAGTGGGAGGCGACCCAGAAAATCCTATGAAAACAAAGTTGGGGGATACAGTTAGACATTGCAGCTCCCAATCTATCGTCTACATTCAAAATTCAATTACGCCACTCGATTGCCAAATGATCAAACAATATGTTACGTCGAGTGACGACTGCGAAGCATCACTTGCGTTAGATTGGGAAATGGAGGGGGGTAGTGGGGGGCACAATTTTTAGTTCGTTTCGCCGCGTCTCATAACTTCCGCGTAGTATAACTTTTATCCAGGAGAAGCTACGACACTAGTTTAAGTCTTAATCGACAGCTCTCGTCAAGATCAATCGATTGCGTGTATAAATACATTTGTGTGGCGTAGTTATAGTGAAATTGTATGAGTTTAATGTAAAGAAAACTTAACACAATTTCGGCATGTACAGAAATCGTATACGGTTGGAAAGAGCATCTCAAAAGCAATCCAGTTACACCCATACAATCTCATATGATCAAGTTAAGCGGTGCAGGGAACGTAAAAAAAAAAAAAAAACATCAAGGTCTCCGAGCGCGTCAACGTAGACGTATTCACGCAAATCAAACGCCTGTGTCCCTAACACAGCCAATTTTTTTTTGGAAAACATATGAAACTAAGCGAAATTAGATTACAATCCTCCGAACATTATTTTATGTTATCGGTAGAGACAGTGATATTTCACGAAAATATTTCGAGACAAGCTACAGTTCGAAGCATTGATGAGGTCGTCCAGACTTTTTGATTGGCTGAAGCATGTTCTGGTCCGCGTTAACTGTGTGTGTGTGCACGAATCACGAAGGTTGAGTGACGGAGTTACGGAATCCCGAGTAGCGGGTCAAGTGCGGAAACTATACCAGCAGCCAATGGAAGTATTAATACAGCCGAGGTGTATGTATAGTATTGAAGTCTACTGCGAGCTCTAATTTTTTCGCGAAAAAAAAAAAAAAAAAAAAAAAAACCAGTAGCCACTGCTTACACACACTGCGGCAAAGTTCTGACTCAGTCAGCGGGGCTATGCGAGTCACCTGCCCGCAGTTGGTCGGGAAAGAAGTTTCATCGCCGGGCGAACTTTTAGTCGGCGGTTTTCGTCGCATGCTGGTCGCCGCTGAGAGGATCAGTGCGGGAAATGCCAGCCGGGGGGGGGGGGGGGGGGGGGGGGGGGGAGAGAGTGCGTTTGTAGACGCGAGGATTGGCGGGGATTGTAATGTGCAATATTGCAGCCCAGTCGCTTTCCGGGAACGCGAGAGATTAATGAAAAAATCTGCTCACACCTGTGTGTGTGTGTGTGTGTGTGTGTGTGTGTGTGTGTGTGTGTGTGTGTGTGTGTGTGTGTGTGTGTGTGTGTGTGTGTGTGTGTGTGTGTGTGTTTGAGGTCCGTATGGTGGCATTACGGCGAGTTTTCACCGCGATGATGAAATTTCCCATTGCCATGTCGTACATTCAGTTCCTTTTCAATGGTAAATTATTACTCGTTGAGTAGCAATGAGATTGTGCTTAGTGTCTGTTAATGTCTGCACAATGCACTGAACGTTAAAGGTTATAATATTAAGAAAAATTAATCCTTTTTTAAAATAAAAAAATTTTTTTCATGACTAACCGATTGCTTAAAATGTTACATTAAATGTACGTAAAACTTAAAAACTTTAATTATTAATCATACGAATCAACTTTGTAGTTCTTTAATTTTTGTAACAGGAAAGTTTTGGTAAGATCCTCCAGAACTGTCCGCAAAAATATGGACAAGTTACTTTCTCGTAACAGGCATTCCGTAATTTTCCGTGCATTCACGGAACGTTAATTTAATGGCGCCTTTTTCCGTCCTTCTAGTGAAATAAAATTCGAAAAATTCCAGTTAATTCGTTTTGGCGTTAGATTTGCGCAAGGACACATGGCACCTACAACTCACATATGACATTCTTGTTACCCAGGCGGATATAAATAGAGTGTTAATTTTCATGAGAAATAAGTAGCTCCTCAATTTAAAGGAAATTTTGAATGTTGAAAGTAATAGTTTTAAGAGGATTGGATATCGTTACTACATCAGAGATAATTAACTATTTAACAGTGTCTAGGAAAGCTTAGTGTTGACTCCACGTTGTTCGTCCACGAAATACTACGCTACAAGAAATACCGAGATATTTCGTATTTTGTATTTATGGATTCTGCCCCCCCCCCCTTTTTTTTTTTTTTTTTTGCAATCACCTACGGATCGCATTGCCGTGTATTAACTACACATTTCGGTAAAATTTTTAGTGAACATATAGAAAATTTTAACAGTGAATATTCTGTCTCTAAAATCCTGAACAGGAAAACAACATACTCTCATTAAAGGCGCCTACGTGCCTAGTAATTATTCAAAATAAATTATTTAACACTATCCATCTTTATCCCAGAATGCATGCGGTAATTATTTCTAACCTCTAATCAACATTGATTTGAATTTCTTATTATTGTAAATATTATATTCAATATCTTTATTCTCAAGTGGTGGGAGTAAGATAGGACAGGGAAAAGGTTATTACTAAACCAAACATAAACTTTCTCCCAATAATGATATACGCACCTACAGATTATTTAGGATTCTATAGGCTGTTCACACTTACGTGAGCAATTTTGAAGCCTTACTTACTTTTTATCTGAGCCATTTTTTACCCTTTAACAACCTTTTTTTTACCCTTTAACAACCTTTTTAAATAAATATTCGCATGGAAGTAATAAACACAGTTTGTAGATTCCACCGCGCTCGGAAGTTAGCTTCTAAGGCAAAAATAAAATATATTTATTGACTATGATTCCAAATGAGAGGGCTTTGAAAAGTGCTCACTTTACCGTGAATAGCCTACAGCCTAGATCACTAACATTCAGAAAGTAACATTTTTCAGTCTTGTACTCAGATCGATGCGTATCACGTCAAGAAACAGTATTCCCAATCTGCTTTATTGAATAACAGAATGTATACAAACACTGCTCATGTCTGTATAAAGACTTTCGTTGTAAAATTTCAACTGTCTCAATAAGAGTAACACTGAATTAATTAAATCAGATTTCAAGTCCTTTGTGGTTACGCTAAAACTGAAACCGAATATAAAGGCGAAGACGTGCATGATTCGCATAGGAAACAGGACCTTTTATCCTCTTGTTGAGCTAGTGTTTGCCCAGGTAGAGAAACATAATGAATATCCTTTCCATCTTGATTTGTGGCCATGATAGATAAAACGTAACGATTGTATGACGAAGCGCCCAATCAGCAGAAAGAGTTCAAAATGTTCCAACCACAGGCATTTACAATGCATTTCGAAGTTCAAAATAGAAAAAAAAAAAAATCCGTTTTCTTTAGTCTCTCTGTATAGCCTAGCCGTGCAGTGTAAACTCGTATTTCCTCATTTTATATACCAGAAACTAAGTATATTTGGATACAAGCAGAGAATAAAGTGGGCGCTAAGGGCATCAGTGACACGCGCTTAAAATATCGCATCGATTCTGGCATGGTGTTATAGTAAATAAGATACTGTGAACTACACAGTCGATTGCTGTAATGCACAGGTCACACAATTGAATGTTCAAAAATGTAGCAGGACAAAAATAACACTCAGTTTACCAAGCGAGCCAATTGCTGATGTGTTCTGTTACTGCAGTAGTGAAAGTGACATGACAAGAAAGGTCCATCGTATTTAATTATCAGAGTGGCGAGTACAGAAATAGATTGGTAGTACTTGCATTGATAGGCTGTTCACGGTCAAACGAGCACTTTTGAAAGCCTTGCTTAAGGCATACTCATATGCACGTTGTGTATTCTTCCTCCTTATGTAAAGTTAGCATTGCCATGGACCTCATCACTTTATTCATGCGTTGGTCAAGCGAAACTGTGAAATTATTATAAAAGGAAATAATCAACATAAACAAATCTGCATAATTTTCACGTCGTTGTATAAAACAGAATACGAAAGAAATAATTCAAGTTATCACAAATGGTTACCTAACACTTTTTATTCGACGTTGTAATATGAAACTATTTCCCACCGATCGTTACAAACTTCGCTGGGCCCATGTTACTCAATGTGCCCGTGGTTGATTTCAAAAGTGCTCACTTTATCGTGAACAGTCTTTACGATTGTTTGGTCGGTAACTAGTCGGTTGCGATCGCGTACAAATTTCTCTTCTTGGTGACCACAATCACGTTCAAAACTACAGCCTTAACACCGTTGGTCACCAACAAATTAGTAATGTAATTTTTGAACTAAATATTCTTCAACTTGTTAAAATTAATTACAACTTCTACTTCCTAGTCGGCCTACAATGCATCATTGCATATCAAAATCACAATTTTAGTGAATTTGTTATCTACAAATAAGAGAGAGTAAAAAACTCGCTGAAATAAATTAATGCACATTAAAAGAAGACATCATGAGTTATTTCAATAAATCTTTAAAATTACGTTATGAAATGTTTTCGAAATTTTAACATTTTCTGAGGGGGGCCACCCCACCACCCCCCCCCCCCCCCCCCCCCTTCCCCGGGTCCTTTCCAATTTTTTTATTTATACCAGTCTTCGATTTTTGTAAAATAAATTTTGGTAATCATTCCTTTAGATGTGCTGGGATATGACTTTTCAGTCAACCTTGTTAAAATTCCTGTGGGTGTTTTCGTTCATTTTGTTTGTAAGTTTTAAAAACACTAAAATTGGCATTTTGACATGTCGTTATATCAAAATTATAGGATCAATTTTTTATACGAGTAAGGAGCAACTAAACTAATGTATACAAGTTTAATATTATTTCGCACAAATACAAAATAATGAATTATTTTTAAACAGCGTCCTTAAAATATTTCTGTGGAGATAATTTCGTTACGATCTACTGCATTACAGTACATCCTCGACTTTTAGGCAATGACATAAAGAATAAAGGAAAGAAATGTTGATTTTGGTGTGAACGTGTGGAATTAGCGATGAAAAATGAAATGAAAAAACGCTGACGACTAAAATGAGACAGTCGTAATAAACCTCTGTACTGCTCTGACTTTGTGACCAGTAACATATGTAGATTAAGTGCACGTGTATTTTAACTGGTGAGTCAATAAGTCAATAGTGGAAGATTTATATGTGGATAAAATAAGCTCTTCCCCCCTCCCCCCAAGCGACCTAACAATTTCACCCACGCAAAGTATTCATGCTGACTCTATAAAGAAAACACACTGAACGAAATATTTCGGCCCATTATATCAGGGCTAAACGATAAATCATTTGATACTTTTGATAAAGCTAGTTTGAAGACTGACCAACCACGGACGTGTTGAGCGAATTTAATTTCCATTTCCTTATTGTAGTGTATTGGAAGTTTCCAAGGTGTGTGCAATACAAAT
Source organism: Dryococelus australis (assembly GCA_029891345.1). Lineage (NCBI taxonomy): Eukaryota > Metazoa > Arthropoda > Insecta > Phasmatodea > Phasmatidae > Dryococelus > Dryococelus australis. The sequence continues at coordinate 18,817,492 of CM056997.1, read as the reverse complement.
GGTGATCAGAAAGAAACCATATCTCAAATTTGTCTAGGCAAAGTATAAACAACAATTGTGATATTTGTGATAATATACTTGGTCAGACATTTTTTAGAACTAGTAAAATACCAAATGGGACATTAGGCCCCTGTTTCAGTAGTGAATCATCTGATGAACTTATAACCAATTATATAATTGTAATTGAAATGCTGCATCATGAACCACCAAACAACATGCGTATAATTATTCATATTATGTACAGGAAACAATCTATTTATTAATATTTTTACTAACTACTTTAATGGACGGTAAAAAAAAAGGAAATCACACTTCGAAACACAAGTCAGGATTACTAATCATTTTCTAAAGTCATACATTTCAGCATTTCCTTTGGCAGGAAGAAGTGTGTTACACATGATTGTAGATCTGTTTTAAATTTAACTTCCCTGTTTTTGGAATAGAATATAAAGAACCACATTTATGTCACATTACGTATCGAAACTAAAACTTATCATTATTTCATTGAACGTATAAATAATTTAAAAATTTGGGAATAAATATCCACAGTTTTGACTAATACAGCAGTCAGACAGCCCCTTTTTGTTACCAACTTCAACCGCACGGGCCAGCAACATGGGCCAACGACTTCTGCCAATCAGCGGCCGGTAACTTAATTGCCAGTGGATAATTTTTCGCAAAACGGAACAGCCAATCAAGTAAAAGCTCGCTTCAATAGCCTCGCGCAGCGTATCAGCGAATGGGCACGCTTACGTCAAAGGACAGCAGCCCCAAAATATCCTGTTTCTCAAATATGAACGAAATTGGTAAGCAAGTTATTCGGAGTACAGTTTAATATCGGAAGGCCAGTAATGATTAGAATATCTATGCATATTTGAGCTATGTAAAAACAAACTTTATACTGTATCTACTAAAACTTTGAAATAGAGGTATTTTCGTTATTTATTACAAGCAGGGGACTTGAGAAAAGGTAAAGTGCGAGGCTGATTCGTGGCAAGCGTTATGTTGGCACTTGAGAAATAGGCCATTAATCTATTTCTCTATCGGTGTACAGAAATGTGTAGGTGATGAAACATCATGTAAATGGCGTATACTCTAAACAAGAGGAGATCACAGTCCTAAGAGGTCCACTGTGAGACGAATACTGTTTCTTGAAAATTTGGCACCATCCCTGCCAATACAACTTTCTACCACAAAATACATAATCGAAATAATGACGTGTATTGTTAGCACCTGTCACTCACGCCAGCTAAATAACCTCACTTGCCAGCAATACGGCGGGGGCGTCATTGGCCAATTAGAACCTGCATATATTTAAACGGGCACAGTGAGTGACATACACCCAGTAAAGTTGGTAAACGATGGATGGGAAGTAGTTCAATATTTTAACGTCTAATAAAAAGTGTTAGGTAACCATTTGTGTTAGCTTAAATTTTTTTTTGCATCGACGTATAACAATGAGCAGATCTGTAAAATATTTACTTTTACAATAATTTAAACTGTTTAATTTGACTGACTCCTGCATATAGTGATGAGGCCCATGGCAATGTTAATTTTACACAAGGCGGAGGAATACACAACTTGCACACAAGTAGATCTAAAGCAGGGCTTTCAGAAGTGCTCAATTTACAGTGAACAGCCTATACACGAAGAGGCAAATGAAGTGTACAGAGAGAGAGGGAAGACTAGGGGGGTAGGGCAAGAAAGGGATGGGGGCGCGGATGGACCTGCCGCACAATGACCGTGTCGACGCGACGTCGCATTGTCGTGCGACACAATCGGGCAGCGAGTGCGGAAACACTGGTAGGGACTTCCGCAGGAAAGTCGGAGCCAGACCGCGCAGTCCCTGTCCTAGCGGCGTCCACACGCCATTTCTGGGGGTCGTCGAGAGGGGAATGTGTGATGGAGTGGGGGGGGGGGGGAGCTAATACACCGCCCCGACCTCCTGCACGCGGTGGAACACCGGGCCGTTGCAACTGCAGGCGTGTCTCGATTCACAAGACTATACCAGCTGGCAGCCACGAAATTTCAATAGGAAATCCCATGTTATAGGCTGTTCACAGTAAAGTGAGCATTTTTTCTTAATGCCCTTCCGAAATGCTTTAACCACCAATAAATATATCTTATTGCAGTATCAGGCATTAAATTTCGAGGGTGGTGAAATGTATACACTGTGTTTATTCGTCACATTGCAAAGTTTATATTAAAAAGCAGTAGGAAGATGGAAATATGGTGAAAGGGAAAATTAAGAAGTGCCTTAAATAGTGCTCACTTTACCGTGAACAGACTATAAGGAAATTTTGCCTCTGTGCGTTAATTTGAAAAATTGGCGTTTCAAACACAATGTAATTGTTTTAATTGTAAAGGGATTTTTAACGTTCCACGGTTTTATGCTTGAAGGCTTGGCAGGGGAAGGCTTACAGACTGACTTATAACCTTACTTAAATTAACATTCATATCTTGCCCGGGATTCAAACCCAGAGTCTCCCGCACCCCAGATCGGTGGTGCACCAACCGACTGCGCCACGAGAGGTCGGCTCAAACAAAATGTATTCTTCATGAATTGTTAAGGAAAAGATCCATACGAGAGCACATTTTCAATATAGATAGCCATGTACTTTTTGTAAAACATTAGTTTTGAATATTCCTTGCAAACAGGCTACACATTTTATGGAAACTTCTTCGCTGTAGGCAGGTACTCACAAGATTTTTTTGAAGAATACATTTTGTTTGAAACTCCTAGCTATAAAATGAACCCACCGAAACGAAATTTTCTTAACATAGGATTTCCCGAAAAATTTTCATAGCTGCCAGCCGATAGGCAGTAAGTAACCTTGCGGCCCTCGCCTGCCTGGCGCGCGGTTCAACTGCGGTGCTTGCCATGTTCGTGTTTCTGCCGACTGTTAAACGTGCGTACTAAGTGCTGATCGACGAAAAGAACACACACTTCAAACGAGGGCTGTTGAGTACTTTACTATACAACATTTAGCAGCACGCCATAAAGCCTACAAACGGTATTATCAAAGCACTGTATCTCAAAATATACAGGTTAGATACGTACAAAACTACACAGTGGTCTTGTATTGAACCTTCCTACGGATTTTCCACTAATGAAATACTAGGGTCGCTGTTGAAAGTCCTGTAGTTACAAATAGTACGACGGGAGCACTGCCTTGCGGCGATGGCGCACTTGATGCGCGAGGCAATGTCGCCCTTAACACTCCAGTGCCTCTCGGCTTCAAACGCGTAAAAAATAGAGCTAGTTTGTTTCCTGGTCTGAAAGCAGTGAGAATTTAGGTATAAGGAAATACATTCGGTTCATTTTTGGTGTTCCTATTAAAAATAGAGATATACCACCGGGGAATCTTTTGAGCAGAAAAAATACATGATTCTTTGCTATAGAAGCTTTTTTAACGTTAGTTAGTGTTTCTTGGAAAGATAAAAAAAAATTTAATAATTAAATAAATAACTACTGAAAAATATATTGTTATATTTGCGTATATACAGAGCTTGATAGTATCATTTCTCACACTTATGTGTCTATTTCAAGTTTATATCTTCAAAATTTGCTTCAAAAAAAGATTCATTAATGTGTATCTGCTTATACCAAATCCTCACGGCCTTCAAACCAGGTAACAGCCTTAACACTTTCCGCATTTGAAGAAACTGATGAAGTTACATTGCGTCAGGGGTCGGGGTGCTGTAGTGGTTAGACTACTCGCCTCCCAACTAGACGAACCGTGTTCGATTCCGGGCGGGGTCGCTCCCGGATTTTCGCGTGTGGGAATCTTGCCAGACGACGTCGCTGGTCGGTGATTTTTCTCGGGGATCCCCCGTTTTCCCCGCCTTTGCATTTCGGCACTGCTCCATTCTCACCTCATTTCACCCTCAAGACCTCATTGTTAAGAGCTGCCTCACCTCACCTTCAACCTTGGGGCATTCCAGAGTCACATGCTAGAAAGTATCTTCAACTCTACAGATTGGACAAAGAGGAGACTCCACTAATTTAAATACATGGAACATGGCTTTTAAGATTACGCGTCTGACTTAGTCGTAATCAAACGATGGCGATATATTTTCTTAATATCTGTAAATATACTGTGAGTGACCCTCCCTTACTCCGTCCTTCCGCATATCTCCTGCCATATTATTTGGGATAGGCTACTCGCTTCTTCGTTATTGCCAAAGATGCTGACCTTTCATTCCTTTCTTCCAGCAGTGAGCCTGTTTCTTCTGCTAAGATATATAGTGAGA